>OW240922.1:97353535-97523172 GCA_933207985.1 Pelobates cultripes | reverse complement strand
GGGATGAAAGCCATTGAGCTGTGCAGATCTGTGCAGATTTTGAATGATGATGTGAATGACATGTTGATCAGGCTGGAGTATCAATGGATGTTATGGACCAAATGTAAAGATGTTGGGTTACATGGTCTGGGAGTCACATGACTATTAGCCTGTTGAGAGACACTGTAATGATGTTAAGGGTCACATGACTATCACATTTACCCTAATGCGACACACTATAGTGATGCTGGGGCTCACATGGCCTTGAAGCACCAGTGTTACCTGCTTTGGGTAGAAAGAAAGGAGGTAATAATTGAAAAATAATCACATATTAAATCATACTCGACGTGGACAAAATATGTTGAAGATGGCAGAAAGCCACATTCATGACACTTGTAGTTTGCCTTCCAGAAAATCCTACCCTAGTGACAGAGACGCCCAAACTGACATCACCAGTTTTATAAAGCTATCACATTATTTAATGAAATGTATTCAATGTTTTCACTATTATATTCTAAAACAAACTACTGCTAACAGCAAGGGCAAACCTGGCAATGCTTAAGGGAACACTCTAAGAACCATAACCACTAAATCATGCTGTAGTAGTTTTGGTGCCAGGAGTAGCATTGCACTCTTCCGAGATAAGTAGGACATGGCTCAATGCAGAGCTTTCTGGCTGCAGAGGAGGTGGCGACTCATACCCTGTATACCCCCGGTAAGTTCTCAAACCAATCTCAAAGGTTTGACCGCTTACTCAGGGAGGGCACCAGGGTGCTCCAAGCACCATGACCACTAAAACATGCTGTAGTGGTTATGGTGTTGGAGTGTTCTTTGAAGTAAATAGAATTATCACTGGTAAACAGTAAGTAGCTGCCTATGGTTGCATGATACAAATCCTGCAGTGAAAATAATTCTGACTTATTCTATTATAATCAAAAAGTTAATTAGCATGGGAAGCACTGGTAAATGCTAAATGTTGATAAACTGAATATTTTCAGATTTACTGTGCAATCAGTATTTTAATATATGTCTCCAGGCAAGAATTTCTGGTCTGCGTCATGTATGTTCCTTGCTCTTTTGTGTGCTATGGGGTAATTTCTGTGTGTTTGCATTACCACAGAATTCATTGTAAAAGCACAGTGATTTTCTGTAGCATCACATTTTGTTCAATCCATTAAAATAATGCTCTGCATCAATCAGTCTGAGTACAGCCCAGACCTGTCTGATCTTATAATCACCTGCATTGAGCTGAGCTGGCGTGTAATGAAATACGTTATTAAACTCAACAGTTTGTGTCGCTCAGCACAGAGAAACGATAATAATGCTATTTTTTTTAAAGAGTTTAAGTGTAACAAAATTTCATTAGAGACGAGAAATGTATTCTCCTAAAATGCCCTCACAAACATTTTACCCTACTTAAGGATAAACGCAAAAATTACACGGTAGCATTTTATAGATTATAGATATCATTCTATACATTGTGCTATCTAATGTATACAACTCAGAATGTTCAGGTTTCCTGTGCTGTAATTTACAGATTTTACTATTAACATGACGTAAAGTCATGATTTTATTAATGACATGGAGGCGAGTATTATGCTGCACACTTTCTTGATTTACCTCAGCAGCAAAGAAAAATACAATTAAATCAGTATAAAAGAAACCAGTAAATAACATGAGGCATATCTTCCTAGCAACAGGAACAGCCAATCAGCATCCTCTTTATAGCATAATAGGCAGCGTCCAGTATACTACTTCCTCTTTCTTGCGATCCCGAACCAGGACAACAAATCCAAATAAAAGTGGGCTCTAATAAGAGGGTATACGAGCCTTAAACTGGATCTCGAAGTCAAGCTGGAAGAGAAAGGAGAATATGGTAAGTATAAAACTGGATTCATGCATAAATTTGCATTACATGGATTATCAGATATATAAACATAACATGACATTCAGTTTAGTCAAACCTTAAGCTCTTGACAGTCATTAACAAGGATAAAACCCAGTAATCAAAAAAGACTTACCGTGAAGTCAACTTACCCAGAGAAGACCAAACCTCCAGGGATGGGAGGGATAATACTCGCCTCCGTGTCATTAATAAAATCATGACTTTACGTCATGTTAATAGTAAAATCTGTAAATTTTATTAAGACACGGAGGCTCCTATTATGCTAGTTCAAAGCTGTGAAATTATGTCTCCTGTGAAGTGTTGAATAGGTCTAAAGTAGAAATCATGGAATGTAGACTCCGAAGACCAGCTGCTCTGATAGTATCCTCTAAGCGACAACCAATCGAGGATGCCTTAGAAGCCATTGCCCCATGAACTGAATGAGGCACAGACATATAGGTATCAATACCTGCTAGAGACATAACGTATTTGACCCACCAGGCTAGAGTAGACACCGGAAGATGCGACTTTTGGAAGGAGATGAAGAGTTCCTGTTTCGAAGGATTCCGTAACGTAGTGGAACGATGTTCACACATTAGTATGCAACAGGGCAAAGGAGAGATCTATCAGGGAAAACTGGGTAAAATTGATTTTAGAGGAGGTTTTTGTCCTCCGTGAAATGTCAAAGAGGACACGTTCTGGAGGAAAGGAACGAGCAACCACCTCAAGAGCTCGTTCGTCAGAAAAACCTCTTGCAAGAAAAAAAATTAGAGATAATAGAGAAGTCCCACATGACAGAGTATCGTGGTAAGGGTGGATGAGCAAACCATATTCCTCAGAGAAGTCAACATATGACAGGATGTCAACCAACAGGCATCCAATTGAAACCTTGATGGCCAGCAGAAATGAATGATCGGTAAGGTCCACAGTGCGATAGGCTTTACCTTCATCATAGAAGTCAGAAAAACAGAGGACAGACATAAAAGGAACCGATATGGGATTTAAATTTAATTTCATGCACCAACTATGCCATCTGCTCCAAGCAGATTTATAAGCCTGTCTCGTGTTGGGTGCACCTTTGATAAGTTGGGGAATTGATTGTGAAACTCCCTTGACTGACCAAGGTTCCCTAAAATAGACTACACTATGAGATGCAAGAGACCTTGGAGAACAAGGGGATGAGGTACACCATCTGGATCCTGAAGAAGGCACTCGAGAGATGGAAGGTCGATAACCATCTCCTGAAGAGGAGAGAACTATGGTTGGGACGGCGATAGAGGAGCCATGATCACCAGGTGCCGGACTGGCGATGTAGATGGAAAGGCAACAGGGAATTAGTGCAAAGGGCAGAAAATTGTAATTCCTTGGAGAAAACATTCATAGCCAGTGCTATCGGATCTGGTCTCCAACTAAAAAAACCCCCAAAAAAACGGGGAAGTTAAGCATTCAAACAAGAAGTGAAAAAAATCTATTTCCAATAGACCCCATAGGTTCCACATGTCTTGGAAGACCATGGAATCCAAGTGCCAGTCGCTGGCATCTCTGAGTTAGCGTGAATACCAGTTAGCCGTAGTGTTGGAGAGACCTTGAATATATTCTGCCGTGACTGAAATGCTGTGTGTCAGGCAAAATTGCCAGAAATCACAAGGCATGTAGATCAGAATTTTTTATTTTGTGATTGATGTAGCGGACTGCTGACACGTTGTCCATCTTCAGAAGGATAGCGCATTGGGCTTGAGTTGGGGAGAAACTGTGGACTGCAAAGGAACCGGCCAGATGTTCCAAACAATAGATGTGGAGTGTCGATTCCAGGTGGAAATATTTCCGCATTGAGCTTCCCAACCTTGCAAACGTGCATCGGATTTGATTATCAAATCTGGAGCTGTACAAAATATGGTGCGCTCATTCCAAGCTTCCATGTGAAGAAGCCACCATTGGAGTTCATCCTCCGCTTCCAGAGTTACCATATCTGTGTATGATGCGCTGCCCTTGAGATGAAGTTTGTAATCGTTGTAGGGCTCGATAGCCAAGAAGACCTGGAAAAATGGCCTGTATAGATGCTGCTAGAAGGCCTAACATTCTCAACAGTTGTTTGAGAGAGTGTTGAGAGGTTGCTAGTGTTCACCTATCTCCTTCTTGATATTGGCTAATTTTGCCACCGGAAGGTGTAGAGTTTGAAGGGTAGAATCTACAATAATCCAGTATAACCCAGAAATTTGATTTGTTGCGTGGGAATGATAATGGATTTCCCAATTGATCAGGAAGCCTAGGTTCTCTAACAGAGTCACAGTCCATGCACGGTATGTCCGGGTTAATTGAATAGACTAAGCCAGAATGAAAATGCCGTCTAAATATAAGACGTAGGCTTGGTGAAGCACCATGGAGCCAAAGACAGTCCGAATGGGAGGCACCTGAACCTCTATTTACTGCCCTACCATGTAAATTGCAGGAAGTTCTCGATCTTGATGTTGTACTGCGATAGGCACTGTGAGAGATGCATCCTGCAGATCCAATCTGCTGGTTGGAGAAGATCCCTTAAACAATGCCCTCCTTCCATCTTGGAAGTGCTGATATGCTCATAACTATTGAGCTGTCTCAAAATTTATCACTGGAACATTGAATTTTGTGCCTTTTTTGGGAAACAAGAAAAAGGTTGCTCACGTAACCCAGGGTATGGGCCGGAATCTCTACGATTGATTGTCCACGGAGACAAGGTCTACATCTCACTGGGAAAATAACAATTTCCCTCGATGGGGAACATTGAACAGGTAGAGAAAGGAAGTCAATGCAATACCCTTTCACAGTGTGAAGAACCGAAGCATCTGATGAAATGAGAGACCATACATGGGAAAAATGTGTGAGCCTGCCCCCCACTATCAGTAAGGAAGAATGGAAATTGTGAAGACTTCTTAGGAGCACCTCTTAGGCCCCTAACAACCCAGGGTCGACCACTTTGTGGGAAGGAGGTTGGTATAGTGCCTTGTTCAAAGAAATCGGCTCGGCAAGTATAAGAGCCTTGGTTCTGTCTAAAAGGACTTCGGTTTGTTTAGCCGGAGAAAGGAGCCCAATTCTTTTACAAAGTTGTCCACAAAGAGAAAACATTTTGCCTGTGTTATCTGGTTTGTTCAGAGCCATAGTTACACGTTTGGGCTCAATCTTGAGCAAGATCGATTTGTGGCGTTCTGTGACAACTGCATTGTTGGCGTTGCCAACTTAAATCACTCTCTGGATCTAACCACTTAAGATGGCGCAATTCTAGTTTTCTAATTCTAGATCATCCTCTACTGCTTCAAAGATCTTGGCTGCTGAGCCCAAGATGCCCAGGATTTTATCCTGACAGTTTTGCAGAAATATCCTCTGTATCCTCCATATAGGACTCAGGGAACTCCTCCTCAATATCACTGAGCTCAGATTCAGAGTTCAGTTGGGCTTTTGCCCTTTTCCAAAGTCTAGTCAATTTTGCCTGACTAGTAGCTCTTTCGCACGGTGGTAAATTAATTGCGCCATCCATGACAGGTATGGCACTGTCCATCTCTATTGTTTTGGAGGAGAGTTTAGCCTTATATGAGGCCTTCCGGCCAGGCTGAAATAGAGCAGGTGTGAGTACAGGTACACCTCCATATAGAACTCGGGGAACTCCTCTTCAATATCACTGAGCTCGGATTCAGAGTTCAATTGGGCTTTTGCCCTTTTCCATAGTCTAGTCGATTTTGCCTGACTAGTAGCTCTTTTGTGCGGTGGTAAATTAATCGCGCCATCCGTGACAGGTATGGTACTGTCCATCTCTATTGTTTTGGAGGAGTGTTTAGCCTTATATGAGGCATTGCGGCCTGACACCAGGGTCTTGTCATTGCTTTTGCAATAATAACTATATTAAACACAGTAATGATATGAATAAAGTAAAGTAAAAGATCCCACAGTTAAGAACCGTTGGACCCAGTGTCACTTAACTGAAGGAGCAACAAAGAAAGAGGAAGTAGTATACTGGACACTGCCTATTATGCTATAAAGAGGATGTTGGTTGGCTGTTCCTGTTGCTAGGAAGATATACCTCATGTTATTTACTGGTTTCTTTTATACTGATTTAATGGTATTTTTCTTTGCTGCTGAGGTAAATAAAGAAAGAGTGCAGCATAATAGGATCCTCTGTGTCAGGGGAGGGCTGGCAGCCTTAGGCCTGGGGGGCAAAACCAGTCAAGTGGCCCATTGCACCACCAAATCAGTGCAATGGTGCCCACCTTTTCCTGGTTTTATAACGGATATTGATGTTATGCTAATCAGTAGCTCTTTGCCATACCCGCTCCTTCACGGCTCTGACTTTCAATGTTGTCAGAGCGCAGGCTGAGAATCTCTGAGCCTGTGCTCTGACTCACTAACTGAGCGCCGGAACCACGAGGGAGAGGATATAATCTGACTGCACCTACTGCTGGTACGCACCAGTGGACCACCAGCGAATCATTTAAACTGAATAGGCTGGTGTCCCCAGCTTGTGAGCTGTGTTGTCCGCGGGGCGCCTCTATTGTGATGGCACCCTGCGTGACCGCACAGCGTGCACACCCCAACGGCTGGCCCTGCTGACACACACTGATGTTACTACTTAGAAATCCCTCAATATTAATACAGACATCAGAGTAAACACCAATAAACTGTGTAAACAGAGCTGATCCCCCCCAATTTATAAAGATTTGCTTACTGGATTTGTTGTAAGATTAAATCATGCCTCCTCCTCTCTCCCATGCGCTGCTCTGTAGGCTGGGAGGAAGTGAAGAGTAATCACAATCTCTCAGCAGAGCGGCACCTGTGGCTGCATGGGGAACAGCTGTATTTGCCGAACCCCATGTGACATCACAATGCCCCACCTATATGAGCTGCCATACGAACTAACGCCAGTGCTGCCCACAGTGTGTGTTTACATTAAAAAGCCTGCAGGGACTGGCTATAGACACCAGAACCACTTCATTAAGCTGCAGTCGTTCTGGGGACTATAGTGTCCCTTTAATGTGAGGTAAATTATAGATTACTGTCACTAATAATGTACTAGATTGCCTACTTACAACAAGATGAGGATGATGATGGGCTGCAGTTTGGCTCCACTGGTCTGGTGTAGAACAGGATCTCTGGAGGCTGTTTGCAAATGTGGTCACAAAATTCAATGTTCTGGGAGAATTGGAAGCAGCTCCATTTTTTTGGGGCCCCTTACACAGCTCAAGTTCTGGGCCCCAGGGCCTGACGGTGAGTATGCCCACAAGGCCCACTCATAAGTCCACTTATATGTTCCACCCACCCATGAGTTCGCTCACAGGGAGTGGAGTGTGTAGGGGATGTGTTATGTGTTATTGTAGAGGATCTAATATGTGTGCTTATGGTATGTAGTGTATAGGGATACCAGTTTGTGCAGGTGATGCAGTGTGTTTGTGTGTAGTGGAAGCAGTGTGTATTTGTGTATAAGGGATGTATTGTGTGTTTCTGGTTGTGTGTAAGGGATGCATTGCGTGAATCTGTGTTTGTATGCATAAGGGATGCAAGGTGTGTGTCTGTAAGTGTGTGCATTGAGTGTGTGTTAGAGATGCATTGTGTTTCTGTGTGTATGTAAGAAAAGCAGTGTGTGTGTTTGCAGTGTGTGTGCAGTGTGTGGGTTTGCATTGTGTGTTTCTGTGTATGTGTGCAAATAATGCATTGTCTTTGTGTGTAAGGGTTGCATTGTGTGTGTGTAATGGATGCATTGTGTGCTTCTCTGTGTGTAAGGGAAGCATGTTGTGTTTCTCTGTGTGTAGGGATGCATTGTGTGTTTCTGTGTATGTATAGGGATGCATTGTGTGTGTGTGCGCGTAGTGTGAAAGAGCTCCCTGTCTTGCCCCCTGTCCTATAGAGCTGTCCCTTCTGTCCCTTAAAGCTCTCCCCTGCCCCATAGTGGTCTCCTCTTCACCTCTCCTCCCCCCTTCCCCTCTCCTCCCCTCTACTCCCCCCCTTCACCTCTCCTCCCCCTTCACCTCTCCTCCCCTCCTCTTCACCTCTCCTCCCCCTTTCACCTCTCCACCCCTCTCCTTCCCCATCACCTCTCCTCCCCTTTCACCTCTCCTCCCCCCCTTTCACCTCTCCTCCCCCTTCACCTCTCCTCCCTCTTCACCTCTCCTCCCCCTTCACCTCTCCTCCCTTCACCTCTCCTCCTCTTCACCTCTCCTCCCTCCTCTTCACCTCTCCTCCCCTTCACCTCTCTCCCTCCTCCTTCCCCTTCACCTCTCCACCCCTTCACCTCTCCTCCCCTCTTAACCTCTCCTCTCCTCCCCTCTTCACCTCTCCTCCCCCCCTTCACCTCTCCTCCCTCCCTTCACCTTTACTCCCCCCCTTCACCTCTCCTTCTCTCCCCTGTAGTGTGGCTGAGCTGCTCTGCTCCTGTTCCGCGTGGAGTTTCTGTTTCCTGTAACCAGTCGGACTGACAGAAAGTGCACACTCCTTCCTATCAGTCCGGCCGGGCACCGCGGACAGCAGAGCAGCTCGGCCACGCTACAGGGAAGGGCAAGGGAGGAGAGGAGCAGCCGCAGCCGCCTGAGCGCTCAGGCGGCTGCAGCATTTAAAGGGCCGGCCCTGCAGCGGCCGGTTCTAACAGAATTTAGGGCGGCCTGGTGGGCAATTGCCTCCCTGCCCCCCAGCCCAGCCCGCCCCTGCTCTGTGTCTTAATAAAATCATGTATTATTCAACTTTGAGTTAAAGGAGGGGGAATAAACGCATTTCTCTCCATACTCCATTTACTGATGTGATCTTCGGGTGTTTTGCCTAGGCAAGAAACCCAGTTGTAGTGGGGTTTGGAGCAGATTAGTGGTTATAGTTCCTGATAATTTTGTCTTTAAAGGAAAGTTTAATGTTAAAATGTAACGTTGGACTCATATAATGTTATCAGGAGTACCTACTGGGCGATGATGGCAATAACCCTGGTGTATAGTGGGAGAATATTTTCAGACAACATGGGAAGTTGGATCAAAATGTAAATGATGTGTATCCATCTAATTTTAATGCTGATACTAAAAAGTTTACTTGGTGATGTTTCCAGCATTCGGTCTGAGGTTGTTTGCACGAAAAGTGGTTAAGATGTGTGAAATTGTGTATCAATAGATTTTTAAAACTTTAAAGCAATCTGTTTTTTCATGCCACCTTTTTTTTTTTTTATAGTCTTGATTTTACATCAGCCGATAATGGTGTTTTTTTTCGCTCACGATAAGCTTTCTAAGGGATCGGAGCAATTTAATATAAGCCATTTAAGGCTTATCAGGAGCTGATACATTTTGGTTTGAGCGATTATGACTTTTGGGTAATTTTTAAGACTTTCTAAACCAGCCTGATACATTTTGAATTCATTTTCATCTGGTCAGAATTTGGCTGATATTATCACTGTAGGCACCAGGCCACTTCAGCTCATTGAAGTGGCCTGGGTGCAAACTCCCATCACCCTTAACCCTGATCATGTAATTATTGCAGTTCTTATAAACTGCGATAGTTATCTGCTAGAGTTAACTCCTCCTTTAGAGGAACTTCCGGGTGGATAGGCGACTTTTGGTCGCCTAAACAACACTGGACGTCCTCTCGATATGCATGAGGACTTCCAGCGTTACCGGAATCCACATTGGAAATAATTGAATAATGCTTTCCTATGGGAAAATCATAATGTGAGCGCAGCCATTGCAAAACATGGTGACGTCGGCAAAAGAGGAGCATGGGCAAAGCTGAGTCAGCGCCGGATCCAGGTAAATGACAGAAGGATTTTTAACCCCTTCTGCACCACAGGGAGGTGCCTTGACAGAGGTGGAAGCTATAGTATTAGAAAAGTTTGTTTTCTTTATAAAGTGCGCTGTATCTTTAAAAATATTGCAAAGTGAATAGTGATATCACTAAATGATAAAGTGCATACATATATTTATATCATAGTGAATATAAAGTGAATCACGAACAGGAGTCAGGATTACAGACTGGAACAGGTAGATGGACAAGCCAGGTCTAGTACACGAACAGGAGTCAGGATTACAGACTGGAACAGGTAGATGGACAAGCCAGGTCTGGTACACAAACAGGAGTCAGGATTACAGACTGAAGCATGTAGATGAACAAGCCAGGTCTGGTACATGAACAGGAGTCAGAATTACCGACTGGAACAGGTAGATGAACAAGCCAGATCTGGTACATGAATAGGAGTCAGGATTACAGACTGGAACATATAGATGAACAAGCTAGGTCTGGTACATGAAATGGAGTCAGGATTACAGACTGGAACACGTAGATGGACAAGCCAGGTCTGGTACACGAACAGGAGTCAGGATTACAGACTGGAACAGGTAGATGGACAAGCCAGGTCTGGTAAACAAACTGGAGTCAGGATTACAGACTGAAGCATGTAGATGAACAAGCCAGGTCTGCTACATGAACAGGAGTCAGGATTACAGACTGGAACAGGTAGATGGACAAGCCAGGTCTGGTAGATTAACAGGATAATCGTATAATCCAGTTCTGAGACACAAATACTGGAGAACAAGAATTATCGAAGGATAAGCCTGGTAAGAAAACAGGAACTAAATCAGGATAAACACAAAAAAGGCCCAAAAACCACAAAAGGGTCCAGAGCAACCAGGTTGCTCTCTTTAAATAGGAAGTCCTGCAAATGATTGGTTCTGCTTCCTGGAAGCAATCAGCAAGAAGGGTGAGTGTTACCCACAGGTGCCCTACAAAATAAACAATATTTGGATGAGAAGTAACTATCACTTTCTGGAATCTTCACAGGAGAGCACATTCCACTGTGGCACAGCATGAGTCATGAAGTGGGAGACAGGGACTCAAGTCCCACTAGGAGGGGAGAGAAGACTTCCTTCCTATATGGGAGAAGCAGTTACATTCGTTGCCAGCATGCAATGCAGTGAATGCTGACGATATACATATTTTATGCACAGAATTGACCGATCAGCCAACATGCAACAAACGGGCTCCCCTCACTCACGATTGCCTTTTTGAAAAGTTCAAAATAATCTGTCCATCTTCCAAGTCCTGCACAGTAACCATACTTTGTTTCACGAGTACTAATGTAACTAGCAAACCTTTTAACTCTCCTGTGGCCATGTCTTTTTAATCCAAAGAGTAGAATGATCGCCATGGAAACTAACTGAATGTTACTGCTGATTTTGCCTCTTTTAGAATGGCTATAGACGTAGATGTGCAGATATAGGAGTTTAGTACTTCCATCCACTGCACTTCTCAAACCAGTAACTACTTCAGTAGAAATCAGAAAAGTGTGTTTAACAGGACAAAGTCATGTTTCCAGAGGTCCCACAGGTCCCCCGGGTTTTGAGATCTGAAATCCCTGCAATATAAAAGTTTTGACATTCTGAAAATAGTAATTCACTGCAAGCCAGATTTACACAGCAAACACAGGAAACCTGGAGAAATCACAGGTTATTAAACTATTCTGCAGTTAACCTTTTCTAAAGAAGAAATAAAATACATCCAATTCCTTTCAAGTTTCTATTGTTAGGCTCAAGGAATATGAGGATATGATACTGCTTACCTGGGGAGAACGTGTCTTCCTGCAAACTGTAATGATTTAAGACAGTTGTCAGGACCAGATTTATATCTCAGGCGCCAGTAGACGAAGATAGGAAAGCTGCAGATTAATTTATCAGTATGATTGTTAGGGCAGGGTGATAATATAGTATTAATGATGTACGTTTATATTGCAGGGGTAAGTACATAATCCGGGGTAAGATTGCAGTGTGTTCAGTGCGAATACTGTGGGTAGTGTCTGAATCTGATTTGCAGGATATTAACGAAGCAAAGAAGGGTAGATACACTGTGAATACTGTGAATAGAGTCTGAATGTGGATGGCAGAAGGTGAGGGTGAAGTACGAATTTACACTCTGGCTAATTAACAGTCAGTGTAAAAATCTAAATATACGGCAAAAAAAAATAGTTTGAAGGCAGATGTCCCTGGCAGAGAAGCACCTGTAGAAAGCTGTCTACCGGCAAATCCAGCCTTGGCAGCAATGGCTAATCTTGGCATCTTAATGCTTTTTTTGAACTATATCTACCAAGATACTAAACCAGTCTTATAAATTCAAATCCATTCTGGGCTACCTGATCCAGTAGACACAGGCATTAGTTGTTCCAGATCCACACGGGCCAACTTGTCAGATCAACATACGGGAAGGAGGTTTTCTTTTGCCAACCAGAAGGTAAATTAACTCTGCAGCTTGTTACATTATTACATGTAGTTTGCTACTTTGTGAATAGCATCAATATATTTATCTGACTATAGATTGCTGATTAATGAAAGAAGAATAAACGACTATATACTATATATTTATTACATGTCTATGTAATAATCCATTCAAGTCAGTGGAGGTCCATGCTTAAATGGACACTGTAGTCACCAGAACAACTACAGCTTATTGTATTCATTCTGGTGAGTATAATCATTCCCTTTAGGCTTTTTGCAGTGTTTACATTACAGCCTAGTGATAACTTCACTGGTCACTCCTCATGTGGCTGTTGGAGTTGCTTCCTGGGGCAGGACTGCCATTCAGGGTCTCCACCCTCTGCATGGAGACACTGAACTTTCCTCATAGAGATGCACTGATT
The DNA here is from genome assembly GCA_933207985.1 of Pelobates cultripes. Classification (NCBI taxonomy): domain Eukaryota; kingdom Metazoa; phylum Chordata; class Amphibia; order Anura; family Pelobatidae; genus Pelobates; species Pelobates cultripes. Next base: position 97,510,693 of record OW240922.1, on the reverse strand, counting down.
CGATGCATGTCTATGAGGAGATACTGATTGGCCAGGGCTGTGTTAGGCTTGTGCTGGTTCTGATCTGCCTCATTGACAAGCTCAGCCAATCCAATGCTTTCCTATGGGAAAGCATTGTGATTGACTGAGATCACCACTTCTGATGTCAGCCAAGCATACAGATCAGGGGCAGAGCCAGCAGCAACAGACTGGAATAAAGGTAAGATTTTACTATATATAAGTGGCTTATATGGTGTTTTTAACAATATATACATGTTTGTGTTCCTGACCCTGTAGTGTTCCTATAAAAAGAAAATCTGTTTTCTTTATAGCCACAATTTAAGCGCACCTCCACCCCCACCTAGCCACCCCTTTTTAAAAAATGGAACAGTGTCTGTTATTATGCAAAAAAGTACTTATAATCTCAGTTATAATCAGTGATTTGCATTAATGGGATGGAGGAATTCAATACAAAATATTATTTAATTTGATTTAAATGGAGGCTTTCCAGAGCAGATGTAGAAACACAGAGGTAATGTTTAAAACATTTACTGAAATAATGAAATGAACCGTGGTTATCTAGCATTGTATTGCTAAGTTATTGTATCACTGGGGGCTTTTCTGAAATAATCTGATGGAGTCACATAAGACATTGCAGGACTGGGGGTTTCAGTTCTGATTACTAGGAGTTGCAGCACTTAGAGAGGAGAACTTGTACCCGGCAATTCATATTAAATATCCATGAATGAGAATATGCCACAGGAAAAGTGACAATCACAAATTCTGAAATATGTTCACAGTTCTGGTGAAATGTATAGGATGAAAAACAGCCATTTCAGGGGCAGCTGTGGGATGCTGCCCCTCTTAAATAGTTTGGCTCTACCAACTTAACCCCAGGAGAGTCAGTATTATAGCAAGGTTTATCATAACAGACATCATTACAGTGGTAGATACACTATTATACCTGGTGCTGTAATGATACGGATACAGCATGTACCCAAAAGTGCAGGAAGTGGGCAAGGATGAGAAAAGTCAGGTGATAAAATAAGTGATGCAGTTAGATTTTAGGCTGCCCTTGGCCCATATAGTTTACCGCCGTCACACATACTTAGCCTTTTACATATATAGACACAAACACATAGAATTCCCAAGAAAGAGCTGTGGCTGCAGCATTTTAGGCCAGTATAGAAATTGTGGTGAGTGTTTGATTAATTCCCTGGAACTAGAAAATAATATGTAACAGAACGTTCAGTTCCAATGGCTAAAGGCACTATATAAATTTAGATCTCTTCCTCCAGCTTTAATGGAGAGCATGTGGAGTGTGAAGCCCCAATATTTAACTCTAATATATAAAATAAGTCAACTGGACAGTTCATCTTACTGCCACCAGGACATTTTACCTTACTGTCTCTGGAACATCTCACCTTACTGTCTCTGGAACATCTTACCTTACTGTCTCTGGAACATCTCACCTTACTGTCACCAGGACATTTTACCTTACGGTCTCTGGAACATCTCACCTTACTGTCTCTGGAACATCTCACCTTACTGTCTCTGGGACATCTCACCTTACTGTCTCTGGGACAACTCACCTTACTGTCTCTGGAACATCTTACCTTACTGTCTCTGGAACATCTCACCTTACTGTCACCAGGACATTTTACCTTACTGTCTCTGGAACATCTCACCTTACTGTCTGTGGGACATCTCACCTTACTGTCTATGGAACATCTTACCTTACTGTCTCTGGAACATCTCACCTTACTGTCTCTGGGACAACTCACCTTACTGTCTCTGGAACATCTCACCTTACTGTCTCTAGGACAACTCACCTTACTGTCTCTAGAACATCTCACCTTACTGTCTCTGGGACAACTCACCTTACTGTCTCTGGAACATCTCACCTTACTGTCTCTGGGACAACTCACCTTGCTGTCTCTAGAACATCTCACCTTACTGTCTCTGGAACATCTAACCTTACTGTCTCTGGGACAACTCACCTTGCTGTCTCTAGAACAACTCACCTTACTGTCTCTGGGGGCAAAATACTAAGGCAGTTGCGTGGCTTGATATGCACATGAAGCTACACACAGGGCAGCACTGGAGCTTCCCATCTGTCACTTAACAACAGGGGCTCAGCTTAGAAATCACGTCCTCATGTTAAGTTCTGCCATCACCGTTAAATGACAAAAACATTTTTTTTGGCACCCAAAAAGTAGTGAGGCTGAGCTGAAGGGCAACAAACTTATTTTGATTGCTGTTGTTCTTTGTTTGCAGAATTGCTGAAAGTAATTAGTTATCAGCACATAATATAGTCTTTACATGTGATGAATTAGCCTTAGAGTCAGATGGACAGGGTGAATTGGGGTATACAGGGAGTGCAGAATTATTAGGCAAGTTGTATTTTTGAGGATTAATTTTATTATTGAACAACAACCATGTTCTCAATGAACCCAAAAAACTCATTAATATCAAAGCTGAATATTTTTGGAAGTAGTTTTTAGTTTGTTTTTAGTTTTAGCTATGTTAGGGGGATATCTGTGTGTGCAGGTGACTATTACTGTGCATAATTATTAGGCAACTTAACAAAAAACAAATATATACCCATTTCAATTATTTATTATTACCAGTGAAACCAATATAACATCTCAACATTCACAAATATACATTTCTGACATTCAAAAACAAAACAAAAACAAATCAGTGACCAATATAGCCACCTTTCTTTGCAAGGACACTCAAAAGCCTGCCATCCATGGATTCTGTCAGTGTTTTGATCTGTTCACCATCAACATTGCGTGCAGCAGCAACCACAGCCTCCCAGACACTGTTCAGAGAGGTGTACTGTTTTCCCTCCTTGTAAATCTCACATTTGATGATGGACCACAGGTTCTCAATGGGGTTCAGATCAGGTGAACAAGGAGGCCATGTCATTAGATTTTCTTCTTTTATACCCTTTCTTGCCAGCCACGCTGTGGAGTACTTGGACGCGTGTGATGGAGCATTGTCCTGCATGAAAATCATGTTTTTCTTGAAGGATGCAGACTTCTTCCTGTACCACTGCTTGAAGAAGGTGTCTTCCAGGAACTGGCAGTAGGACTGGGAGTTGAGCTTGACTCCATCCTCAACCCGAAAAGGCCCCACAAGCTCATCTTTGATGATACCAGCCCAAACCAGTACTCCACCTCCACCTTGCTGGCGTCTGAGTCGGACTGGAGCTCTCTGCCCTTTACCAATCCAGCCACGGGCCCATCCATCTGGCCCATCAAGACTCACTCTCATTTCATCAGTCCATAAAACCTTAGAAAAATCAGTCTTGAGATATTTCTTGGCCCAGTCTTGACGTTTCAGCTTGTGTGTCTTGTTCAGTGGTGGTCGTCTTTCAGCCTTTCTTACCTTGGCCATGTCTCTGAGTATTGCACACCTTGTGCTTTTGGGCACTCCAGTGATGTTGCAGCTCTGAAATATGGCCAAACTGGTGGCAAGTGGCATCGTGGCAGCTGCACGCTTGACTTTTCTCAGTTCATGGGCAGTTATTTTGCGCCTTGGTTTTTCCACACGCTTCTTGCGACCCTGTTGACTATTTTGAATGAAACGCTTGATTGTTCGATGATCACGCTTCAGAAGCTTTGCAATTTTAAGAGTGCTGCATCCCTCTGCAAGATATCTCACTATTTTTGACTTTTCTGAGCCTGTCAAGTCCTTCTTTTGACCCATTTTGCCAAAGGAAAGGAAGTTGCCTAATAATTATGCACACCTGATATAGGGTGTTGATGTCATTAGACCACACCCCTTCTCATTACAGAGATGCACATCACCTAATATGCTTAATTGGTAGTAGGCTTTCGAGCCTATACAGCTTGGAGTAAGACAACATGCATAAAGAGGATGATGTGGTCAAAATACTCATTTGCCTAATAATTCTGCACTCCCTGTACATGGGGGTGTGCAAATGTTTGTTCTGCCATGACTCTGGTTACGCCACTGACCATACCTTGCTTTACTGTCACTGGACATCGTACATGGTCATTGCAACTGGCAGCCAGATCAGCCTCAGATACCACAATCCACTCAGTAATATCCCAGTCCAGCTCTGCAGAGTACTGAGAACAGAGTCACCCAGTACCCAGGCTAGCAAAGACCCTGCACAGGTACTGCTTGCTGCCGCACTCCTGCAGAACTCTGCAGACAGACAACCCAATGCATCTCCTGTTATTTTAGTTTTGAGGTTGCAGTCCACAACCTCCTTGCCAGTCCTCCCATGTTAATGGGGTGGGGGACAATTTCCCCTGCCGACACCTTTGTCAACCTATGGTCAGAGGGTGTACTGTTGTTGCCCCTTATACAACTGGCTTTTAAATGCATTTCTTTCAGCTTCCTTGTATGACAAATATTGAAAATGGGATGGGGAGAGTGCCCCAGCCACCAAGGATTTGGAAGAACCCCGTTGCATTTTAGTAACTATTTCCTCTCTGCTCTGGTACTCATGGAATAACAAATGAAGTTATTTATCTATCTTGGAAACAAATTATTTTTTTCTTAATCATAAATCAGTGACAGCTTATGCAGCAAGTGAGGTCCTTTATTTTACAGAATATAATTTGAATTTCTCAGGAGGCTTCATTCTGATATACATCAAATTTAAAGTTAGAATAATTAGAATACATAGTTACATTTGTACTAGTATTCTCGTTAGTAAATCCAAAACCTTATTTTTTTTAATCCAATATAGCAATTGTAACTGAATTCTAAAATTTGAAAAGTTGCAGCACCGTTAACAGATTTCAAAGCACACAAATGAAGCATTTTATCCTATTTAACAAATGAAGTGCAGAAATAAAGTTGTCAGGACCAGGATTTGAAGTGTTATTAAGATGTTTATTTGTATTTTTCACATCAGTATTAAGGGATATCATTTTCTTCTCCTAGGTCGTGTGCAAAAAGAGTCTGCAGGACAAAAAAAAAACAAGAAAAAAAGCAATGATTAAAAAAAATTTCAAAATGGAAAAAAACGGCAAAAGTGCTGTTCATTGCCATAAAAATTTGTTTCACTGTATCCCACGGCCTTATTGCTACTGTGCAGAAAAATGGTGCAATTTAAGACATTTACATTGTGCTTTCACTATAATTGATATTCCTTGTTCTGTGTTTCATCAGCAAGGTTCGTGAACTAGTGAAGGCAATGTACATTATCCATTATCACCCACAGTATCAGCCATTTCTTGTAGGAAGTTGCTTACAGATTGCTTGACACAAAGTGTTATTTACAAACTTCTGGAATGTTTCTGAGAAGTAAAGATGAAATGATTAAAATTAGAGATGAATGTGATTAAATGAATTCTCAGATTTCACTAAACAATTGTCGTCAGAAATTACTTAGACTTGCAATGCTGATGGGGACATCTGGCCTAGTTTGCGGAGATATAGTATATATCAGGATAGCAAACAAGTACATCCGGAACAGAATGTACAATCTATATCATCATCAGTGCCATTATAAAACACCTAGACCAGCCGGGACACTGAGTGAAGAATGAAAAACACACCTGCAGGACAAACGCATCTCTGTAAGCTCGACACTTTGTATAATTCATCATGCCACTTTGTTTTTAAAAGTACCCATCACTGTAACATGTAAAAAGATACTATTTGCTAAGTACATCTAAATACAGCTTTTTCTTTTTCTGTCTGTTTCATAAGAACTTAAAGGGACACTCCACTTTCCAAATATAACATAAAAATAAAATAAGTATTCACTATTTCATTTAAATATGCATAATTTTGGAAGTATATCTAAAAATTGCTTGCAAAAGCTGCAGATCCCTTGTCTGCAGCCTTTGTAATCCCTCCACTTCTAACCCCGCCCAGACTTTCTGTGGCTGTCAAATCACAGACTTCCCAAGGCAACTCAATGAGAAGTCTTTGCAAGATATTCTGAGTAATTGCTGTCTCTTGATTTTAACACCACTGAGCTGTACAACCAGAGAAAAGCAAGAATGAAGCCTTAGGGGGTCAGTCGAAGCTTGACCCCAAAGTCGACATACAAACAGACTATGTTGGTATAAAAGGTCATAAACCCTGAATTGTTTAATTACGAGAAAAATTGCCACAGAGGATGAAAGAGTGAAGGGCGACCTGCCTTTCCTCTAAACACTCCCCCCAGGTATACCCACAGTGGTAAAAATAACTCATGGGGCACATATGGAATAAGAGTTAAAACGTAAACATATCTTTATTAAATTCTATTTAAAATGTCCATAAGGACAGAACGTGTTGAAAAAGGCGCCTGAGAACGCTGAAACGCGCGTCGAGTTTAGACGTTTTTCTTTCTTATTAGGTTAGGTTCTTTGTGCAGCCTTTTAGTCTTTTGTAGATCTTGGGGACGATTTCAGCTAGTTACCTGGGCTTCAGTCTCTGACTATAGGGTTTGGTCACTTTACTTTGATCAGCCTCTCGGATTAGAAATCTGTCAATTTACTGGCACCTGTATTCACATGAGTATTTACTTAGACAGGGTGGTTGTTATATTTCCCAGCATATCTAAGCAGTTAGACAGTGTGTGCCTAATGTTTTTCTCAGTGTCTACCTGGGCAGTTCACCTTTTCTTATCAGCTGCACTTGTAGTGTCTATCTAGATAGACGGACTGGGTCTGATTGCTACACCATACTTTTTTATCTACGTAAGGGACTTAAATACTTTTTCAAACAGGATTTGACCTCAGGAGGGGATCTATATTTACTTACTAGTATTTTTCTCTATCTCCCCCAAGACTTTAAGTCCTATTTGGGACTATTATAGGTCTGGTACAATCTAAGGCAGTGTTATATTTTCAGCCTGCCTATTCATTTGTCCCTAAATCTCTCAAGTGCAATTTCAAACAGACTAGATTTGGAAGATGTGTCTATTATATGTAGAGGTTTTTTAGGTTTACATACTGTGCTACTGTATGCATTAACTCTGGGAATATGTATAGCACTATTATATTGCCTATGGCTGTATTCTGTCCTCACATGTATTTAAGCTACAGACCCCCTAGTAAATCTGTTTTTTTGGCTGTGGACAGTGTTTAGCTTGTAGGAGTACAAAAAGCACAAAAAGGCACATTAGGGAGTTTCATGATTCAACGAAAGAAAAAGAACATAAAATAAGGGAAATGATCACCTGTTTTTCTAAAAGATCTTCTATATGTGGGCAGAACGAAACGCCCATTGAACGTGAGAATAAATGAACACATACGGATCAAGAAGGGCTACGACAAACACAGTGTTTCAGATCATTTCAGATTAGTACATGATAAGGATCCACAGTTTTTAGATTTTTATGCTATTCAAAAAGTCACCTTAAATTGGCGAGGGGAGGACGAAATAAATAAGTTGGGTCAATTAGAAACAAAATGGATTTTCAATTTAAACACTTTAACCCCCCTAGGCTTGAATGCAGATTTTGAACTTTGCCATTTTTTATAGTCTTATTTTTTAGGATGTTTAGTCCATCATTCATTTATTTTTAAATTGTTTTTTAAATTGTTTTATAAATAACAAGATAATATATATTATATATATTTTTTTATAAATTCAAATATTATACAGTCTCAATGTACTTTTAACATTAGTGCTGCTGGACCCATGGGATACACTAGACTAGAGATTTATACATTTAAAAGTTTTAAATAACCATAATAAGAAAAAGTTATTAATTATTTATAAAACCATATTAAAATTTTAAAACATGCATTTTCAGTACTGGAGTAATATAAAGGCCCTTTCTGATATATTACAAAATAATATTGATTATTATATAAAGACATTTTTGCTGTATATATATATTGTTATTTTTTATTGTTATTTCTCCTTTCTTGTGTCTTGTCATCATGCCACTGATGCATTTATCTTCCAATATGCCCTGAGTATACTTGTAGAGAAAATGGACTACAAAGAAATAAATGTCACTTTAAAGAACTGAGATCGAGGTGCAGCTGCACCATGGGACATGTAGTTCACGAAACCGGAAGTGACACGACGGAATTTTGCCCGCGAAAACCGGAAGTGACGTCGACAAGCACAAAGCATGATGGAACTTGTAGTATTGAAGGGCGGAAATGACGCGACGCCATTCTGATGATACCAGAAGCAATTAACACGAACGAGGAGAGGAAATTTCTGGCGGGAAATTTGAACATTTAAAAGGGGACTCAACCCATGATACCATCAGGAGCTGACTGAGGAAGACGGTTTTTCGGTGAAACGCGTTTTGGCTAACTAGGTGGACCTGTTAGCAGACCACTCAATACATTTGTATTACATTTATTTGTTTTTATTATTTTCTAGAAGTATGTATACATTTTTAATAGTTTCTTAAATAAATATACATTTTTTATTCACCATTGAATTACACTCTGCGCAAGTGATTTCAGGAAGGGGTAGTGTCATCCCTATTAATTGACACTAGGCTAAAATACTTAGAGCCAGTTACCAAAGGCTCTAAAGAAGGTGAGCAATTCTGTATTTTATTTACATTGATCTATATCAGTATCTAAAATACTACATTTAGATTGGGGATATCTGTGTCTTTTTTCTATGCAACGCGGAGAGGGATTTACGCTCTTTTTCACCTTGAGAGACGGGTCGTGTGATCTACCCCAAAAAGACACAGACACCTGGAAGTTTAGAGCCTTATAACTGTAAAAGGCTCTAAAAAATGTGAGTTTATTTCAATTCATCGTCCACAACTAAAGGACTTTATTAGATATTTAGTTAACATACTACACTATTATCTGTACTTTCTCTATGTTCTCTTTTTTTGGTATACCATTAAGAAAACTAAAGCACAATATATAGGGTAAGTGCGTGTTTTAGCACTGTCCTTTCACTGAAAACTTCACTATATATCTTTATATTTAGCGCTACACTCATGAGAAACTGAGGATCTGGGTGATACAAAATATCCACCTAAATCCAAAGTTTTCTCTGTTCTTTTTGGTGTTTATTCATGTTGCACGTTCCCTGTTCCACAACTTGCTGTCTCCTTCCCGGATTACCTTTTGGATATCTCTGCTAGGGGTGATAACAATTCTTTTACTTTATTTCTATATTTAATATTTTTGACTGGACTTCTTGAATCAATATACCACCCTCTTCAAAAAGAGAAATATACATTACTAAAGAGAAATATAAATTTGGGAAAAAAAATCTCAGAATTATCTGCAAAGCAGGAAGGAAGTCAAGTCAAGTTGTACAATTTAGGAGATCAATCCGCTATGGGTGATGTTGGGTTCAATAGGACACCTCCAATGCTTAGATAATGATGATATCTTGGAGCGTCTTGTCTATGTACAAGCAATATAACTGCCTTTCTCCTTCTTTATCTCAGAGAGATAATTTATGTCACATGATAAGATGGATAGCCTTGTGATGGGGATGTGTTCTAATCTCCTTGTATATTATTCTAGTTACGTGCTGGAGAGGAATATCTGGACAATAATATTAATGCGCTTAAACATCAAACATATCGAAAAGGTTCATAAAACAAGGGGATCCACGTGTAAGATCTTCAGACATTCCTGCGGCTGGTATCAAAATGAAAAACAACACCATGGAGATTAGTTTTTGTCTGAGACTTTAGAACAAAACGATTTACACGTAAAATGTCTAAGCTGCCCCAGTGTCTGTAACTATTGACTTCCTTCCCACAAAAATAAGGAATATTATATTCATAGCAGACATTTGACAGAACAGACACAGACTGAACAGTGAAAGTACCGGTAAATAAATTTGCTTTGGTGCATAGTTAGTTTAACCCTATCATTGTAGATGAGCTGGCTCTCTTATCATGTTAGTTTCTTGCTTTTCAGTCCCAGAACTATTGCAACATGTTCATTTAACCTCTTGATCTCTGTAGATCAAGAGCTCACCTTATAATTTAACTGTTGAAGCACCAGAACTGATACTATCTTCATTGAACACTTTCAGCATCACATTACTAGCACCCATGCTTTTATGTGTAAAAGTTGTTCAAAAGTGTTAATTTATCCGTGAGCCAGCTATTACTCATTTTACATATTCATTTAACCCTTCTAGCAGTAAAAAGACTGCGTTCATATAACGACATTTCAGAAAGTTCATATTATGCCCTCTCTTAAACCCTTGCAGTGACAGCAAGCTAGTGTGCATATCCTCATTTAATGTTCATTTAACCTGTTCGGTGCCAGAGAGCAAGACCTATTGCCATGGGTTTGTTTAATACTTTCAATGTTGATTGTTAAACTTGAAATTAACACACAGCAAAATTTTTATTTAATTTTTTCAGTGCAAGAGGGATAATGTCCATATTGCATAACACATGTACATTTAATCCTGTCAGCACTTAAGTATGATCATATAGTAATGTACAGAAAGAAAAGGGTTTTGGCATACCCAGGATGTGCGACTCTAAATAGTGGTGCTGATATTAAAAAGAAAACATTTCACCTTCCCACATTAGCACAAACTAAACCACCCGCCTAACGGCCCGCAAGGCACACTCACCAAAACATGGCCCACAAAGCGGGTAAATAATGACACCAAACCCTACTCTACACGTCCGCACAGAATAATGAAGGCTAGAATCGAGCTAACTATAGGGAAACATCGACTCACGACCACCACACATCATAGAACCACCGACTCAACACCATATACTCGACGACTATCACGGAAAACTAAGCCGGGGCTGGCATGTGGGACTAACAATACTGATAAACAAACCTGGTAATAAAAAATAAAAATAGTGTTCATGAAACACAATGCATAACGGAACATGCCATCAGTAGTTAACCATTTTCAACTTGTACATGTATGATATGCACTGCTTAACTTGTCCACAAAATGTTATGCTAAGTATGAAAAGCAGCTGGCATCTGCCGTTGTAGCAGAGCAAGCCAGAATGTTAAACTCAAACACTGATAAAATAAAGAATAAAAAAAAAAGAAAACGTTTGGAGAATACTGGTTAAGGGGGAAAAAACACACACATGCACACATGCATACAGTGGACCTGCCATGCTTTGAACTTCAGAGAGATGAATATAAAATGTGTGGTATTCAGTTCTCCTCTGTGCGGTCTTCCAGAGCTGCAGCTTTCTGAAGAAGAGGAGAGAGAGAGGAAGGTCACTCCTCTGTGCACACACACTGAAGGACAGCCACCTTCACAAAAGAGCACGTGGAGGGTGGCTGGAGGCGGGAGCAGAGTAAGAGAAGCCAACGACCCTCCCTTTACAGAGAGCAATCAGAAGGTGGCTGAAGGGGAGAGCTGAAAGAGGTAAGTGGGGAGCTCACCTAAAAATAAACCAAGCAGCAATGTGTGGGGCTAAACAGGGGATCATAGCCTACCCACATACAATCTATACCCCAACCCTGTCACATTACCACCTCCCTAAAAACACTTAGTAACTCTGTCACATCACTCCCTCCCCCACATACTTAGTTACTCTTTCACGTCAACCCCCCACCCCCACACATGTGCAATTACCTTGTCGCATCTCTCTCCTCCCCCACAAAACACTTATTCACCTTGTCACACCCTACCTTCCTGACATTCTCAGTAACCCTGTCACCCCCCTTCCCTGCACACTCAGTCATAATGTTACATTCATCCCCCTTCTCCCACACACAATAAGTCACACTGTCACATCACCTCCCTCTTCCCACCCATTTAGTCACCCTGCCACATCACACACCTCCCTCACACACTCAGTCACCCTGTCACATCAACACCCTACCCCTCACGCTCAGTCATCCTGCTACATCATCCGGCTCCCCCCACACACTCAGTCACTCTGACACAGTCACCCCCTTCTCCAAACACACAGTCAATCACCCTGTCATATCACAGTCACCCCATGCACTAACTCTTACACACAGTCAACATGTCAGTGACCTCACACACTAACTCCTCATGCACAGTCACTCCCCACACTTACCCCTCACACATATTCCCATTGCCAAAGTCACTCTGTCACAACCACACAAGTACCCTTAGATACAGGCAACTCAGACATTAACCCTCATACTCACACAATCACCCCTCGTAGACACACAACACAGCCCCACCATAAATACAATGCACACTGGAAGACCAGATGCAGCCCCCCATACACATAAAACACTGTAATCAGATCCCTCCGCAGACACAGAGATGCATGTGCTCCCAGACACATAGATACACAGGCACACACAGACACAGATATGCATTGCAGGCATAGTCGTGGATACACATACTGACAGAGATATACTCACAGATGCACACATATACTCACATATACGTTTCTCAATGCCAAACATGCAAACACGGGTACCAATACACACTGAAAACCGACTGGTAGTGAAGAGGTTAGGCCTAGTACTTCATTAAACTACCCCACTGTTATTAATGTAACCCTTCCAATGCCAGAGAGAGAGAGGGGATATTTATCTTAACGTGTGTTTGTTAACCCTTTCAGTAACAGAAATCTCAACCTAATACCACATTTAATCTTTTCAACAGCGGAGAACTTTATTTTAAGAAATGCCCATGGTTACTGTTTCTTTTTTTGTTGTTCCTCAGATATCATCCTGTGTTTTAACTCCTTCTGTGCCAGAGAGGTTACTGGTACTTTAAACCATTACTTGCAGGAAAAGACCTGCAAGACATCCACGCACTCAAGGCATTAATCTCTAAATTGGCACTCTGTCTGAAGTGATTATACATACCCTACTTAGCCAATAAAGACAGATTTGCAAATGGATGTTTAAGTTGTTTAAAACTATAATTAGCAGGAAACCTTCAATGAGTCCATGATTAGATGCTTGAAAGGCTCTGGAAGTCAGACCTCTACTTCCGAACACATCAAAACCTTTTTACCTGACATCATCTGTTACGTTATAGGAATTCAGACGAGGCTCACAGGAATGCATACTAGAGAAGGTGTTAAAGAACATTTTCACGAACACGTTATTCACTAAACAAAGAACTGCAGTGAATTATTAACTGAATTGGCTAAAATATCCAAGCTGTGACTGTAGCTAATTGGTTTGTTTTTTTTGTTTTTCTAAACCAACTATTTTTCTAAATGTTGAGATTCAGTTTAAAATTCACTACAAACACTGCTTAGAGAATAAACCAAATAATATTCTAGAACGAGGTGATTCACTAACGTGAGAATTAACAAATAGCAGAACTGGAAAAATTCAGCCATGATTTCAGTTCCGTTACTTCGCCATACAATGTTAAAGGAACACTATAGTGTCAGGGATCCAAACATATATAGTGTCGGGGATACAAACACTATAGTTCTAATAGCGCCGTTTAGACATCCGGCCGGGTATTTAATGTGGATAAGTGCAAGATAATGCATCTTGGACGTGAAAACCCAAGGGCAGAGTACAGAATATTTGTATAGAGTCCTAACCTCAACATCTGAGGAAAGGGATTTAGGAGTAATTTTTTCAGATGGCTTAGGTGCAGCATGGTCCTGTATTGCAGCCTTTAACCCTTTAAGGTCACATGACAGGTGACATGTCATGATTCCTTTTTATTCCAGATGTTTGGTCCTTAAGGGGTTAAAGCAGGGGTGCCCAAACGGTAGAACCCCAGATGCATGATGCTTTTTCATTCCAAAGGTATGGAAAGTATCATTGGAGATGTAGTTCTACAACATCTGGGAATCTAACTGTGGAATGCAACAACCCGGAACCGGAAGTGAAACGTGGATGCCAAGAATCGAACAACTTTTTGATATGAACAGTATATAAAGGATATTTTCCCCACACTCTACAGCAACTGATGAAGCCTCTGAAGGAGGCGAAACGCGTTTTGCACCAAAGACCATTTACCTTCAACTTGTAAGGTCTTGTAATTTTATATTTTATTTATTTTTTTAATACTTGTTATATTTTTGTGCACTTTATAATAAAGCACTTTGGAAACAACTACCTGTCCACAAGAGACATACTTGGCGCCCAGCTATATAAAGAAGGCAGTGGGAACCTTATATCCCACAATATTGGAAAATTGAGCACTATTCAGAGGCTCTGCATTTGTGAGTGATATTCCTCCCACTCTATTATAACTTCTTTATTGAACAGACAATATTGCACTATCATATGCTCTATTCTTCTCTGTTTTCTAGAGATACGGAAAATTTGCTATAATAAGAAGAGACTCCACCTTATATTGTATGTATGGGGATCTAACTACTCTAGAGCTTATCTAGGAGAACCCTTTGCATGTCCTTTTGATAACTTCATATTATTTTTACTTTTTTCCATAAATATTTTATCGAGAAAGAGTAATAGAAATTTAAAAAAAAATCATGAAATGTTTTAAATTTATATATATATCACATTCAATGCAAATTCCATGAAGGATTAAAGGCAACATATTTTTATTCAAGTATGGTAACACTTATAACACTTATACTCTACAGAAAAATGCAAATTGAATAGTGTCAAGTTGAACCTCCATCTCTATTTTTTTTTTATTTTTCCATTTTTAAGTTAACTCTTTTCTCCAGGATCAAAGTGCACAACAAGGGTACCTCTGTACAAGTGATAGTAGGGACTAATGCATGTTCCCCATGTCAATAAATTCGGACACAATAGGGACAAAATTTATTAGCAGAATAAAAATCTCCTGCTTTAGTAATCTCTTTAAAAAGGTGCCAGACTGCGGGAGCACTATGGAACCAGGGCTGAAGCAATTCAAAAATGGTTTGACTCCTTGCACCATAACAACTATAGTGAGCTAAATAGTTTACGGTAGTTTTTATGATGTTTTCCATGATCTCAATTATAAACTGTATTTTCTCCTCTGCTGCCTTTATTCTCAGTACATATTATCCCAGTAGATCAGCAGTTGCAAATTCAACTTACTTACAGCTAAGTTGTCTTTTCCAATGATGGAAGTAGATATGCACTCCTAAACAGTAGATCTAAAAATATAAAATAAAAACAAAACACACACACACACACACACACACACATACACATACACCTGCTTATTTGTGCTGTGTGCACCAATCGGGCGCATCAATGTCGTTTGGCACTCAACTGCACAATACTGGACCATAAGTAATGGAGGTAATGGCTGGTTCTGGACTGCACAGGTCAAACTGGCATGGGTGGGCACAGTTCAGATAAAAGTATTTAAGATGCCATTACTTTGGGATCCAAATGAAAGCTCACAAGCCTTTTCAGAGTTACAAATGTTAGCTTAAAGCTTATAAGCAGGATTCTCCTTTACATTTTTTTTCCAATACGTGCTATTTAAGAACTGTTAAATAAATAAACACATATGCATGTTTTCAAAATTACTAGCATGTTCTTTACAAAAGCCCATCAGCAGAACATTACCATTATCATTTTAGCTTTGTACTTACTGTGCGGCATAAAATTGATATTCGTCTTTCTATATTCATTTTTCGAAAGACACTGAAAGCTTCAGGCAAAGGATATTCTGTGAAATCAAATATATTCAATATCTCTGCAAAGGATGAACGGATAAATGAAGAAAGAAAACCTGTACATTTGCATAATTCCATTTTATTGGTATTACTGAGCTACACACTCATTTTGCAAATACATGTTACATTTTTTTTCTTAAAAAACTCCGTAGCGAATGGGTTATGTTTTAAATGAAAATCAAGTTCTGACACAGACACACACGCCAAAAAAAAAAAACAGTAAGCAAATGAACAAAATGTGTTTATCCTAAATAAAAAAAACACAAATATATATATATATATATAAAAAAGAAAGGAATGTGAAAATGCAATCTGATGAAGAAAATGAGTTTGTTCTTGAAGTAAAGACAATACAAAAACACTAAGCAAGCATGTTCACACAATTTTCTGTGTGTTTCCACGGAAACCAGATCATTAGCATACAGCGTGAAATAGCACCGCAAATGAACTAGTGTTAAACATCTCCAAATAAGAACAATTTATTGTCTACTATGCCAAGTGAGCGAACAGGGACATAAGCAGTTTATTTTCTA
Source organism: Pelobates cultripes (assembly GCA_933207985.1). Lineage (NCBI taxonomy): Eukaryota > Metazoa > Chordata > Amphibia > Anura > Pelobatidae > Pelobates > Pelobates cultripes. The sequence goes on along the minus strand of OW240922.1, from coordinate 97,494,706 downwards.
TGTATTTAGTCTGATTTGCATTGATGTAAACAGAGAACATGAAATCCATATGTGTTACGTGACAATCTCTTCAAATAATATAAATCCTGTCGGACATACAAGCAATGGAGGAAGTACACCGCCTGAGTAAGTATTGTTGATTATATTTGAGAAACAAAAATTGGTTTGGCTAAATTAATTTATCTGAAATTTTTTTTTTGGTCAGTTGGACCGAAATTTGGTGATGTGGCTCTTCAGCTTCAGACAAACATCTAATCCAGGGCTGTCGAACCTGTGGCCCCCCACATGTTGCTGAACTACAACTCCCATGATTCCCTGGCTATCTGTTTCATTGAAAGAATCATGGAGTTGTAGTTGAGCAACATCTGGGGGAGGGGGCGCAGGTTGGATAGGCCTGATTTAATCATTTCACAAAATAAAAAAAGATTCAGATGTACCAAAAGAGTGTATCAATTGGCTGATCAGTGTGCTGCAAAATAGAAAAATTACGTACATATTTTGCAGTACTCTGCATTTTCCCGCCATTTGGTTGATCTACCGAATAGAGAAAAAAAAGTTAAGGGAGTAAAAAAAATTATATTTATATATTATATCCTGTGAATAAAATTGGCATTAAATGGCATTAAATTAGCATTAAATGGCTATTCCTTTTTTATTTTTTTTGGTGCCATTGGTGGATTTCCAAATCATGAATTAAACAAAACTGTTCATCCATTTTTCATTTCAGTTGTTTTGTGATGCGTATTGGACTCAGCAGAGCAGAAGACACTAAGCTCGATTTTGAGCCTGTAGTGAAAAGCACAAATTTGCCTCTTCTATGTGTTTTTTTTTCACGTCCATGCTAATGTGGCCATTTGGAATTTTTTAGTAAACTTCTTCATACATCATTGGCTCTCTGGTCAACAAGGCAGTTAAAAGCAAGGCTTCATAATGTAGGGTTCAGTAAGAATTTACATGTGGCTATAATCTTTCAGCTGTTTTGGGCTCTTCCAATATTTTCAGCAGACCGTTCAGTTTCTATCAACTAACCAAATACTGTCATTCATCAATCGAACTTGTTGCTTCTGCTCATCTATTCAACCACAACACAGGCCCTCTCAAAGACAACTATGAAGGAACATGTTAAAGTTAAATGCATTGTGAAAGAACCAAAACATACAAGTACTTGTACTGGCCAAGAGAACCCCCTGTGATATCATCATGTGATATCATCAAGCTTTGATGCAGCAATTGTTTGGTTTTTCAAATCATATCTATTTTTTGCATTAATATGGAAGGACAATGGTCTGGTCAAAGGTAAGGACCACTGCTTATGTCCAGTCCGATACAATATCCTCCTTAAAGTTAGAATTGTCCCATGTTAAGAACCTGTGGTCTACACTCATAGAATATTAATAAATATGAAGCTCACCAATTAATCTTCAACATCATCAGAGAAAAAGGAAAAGAACATGACAGTTTTGATTAAGGAATGTGTATTTTAATTGGTCCAAATATCTGAAGATATGTGATTGATCTACAATTGATATACCTTTTCCTATAACAATGTATTTATCATATTTCTTAAAGCTACTTAATGTATGAATAATTGTTCCATGATGTAAATGTAAGAGTAAGGACAAGGGAGGTACTATAGAAATGCCCAGTAACACAATAATAGTAACTGTGCTTACAACTGCATCAATATGTTGGCTTGTTACACACTGCAGAAACAAGCAAATTTGTTTTTTTCTACATTAAATTTCTTCAATGTGATATTTTCCAGTACTGTTTTTGTGTGGTTATTGTTTTCACGATACCACCAGTATTTCATTAATTATTTTAAGTTTTGTTGCGTAATGCCCATAATTAAAAAATAAAATAAAATAAAATGATCAATGTTGCAACTTGTTCAATTTCTTCACTTCCACAATATTGTTTTTTTTTAATTTTAGCTGCGACAAGAGAACTTAACTCGAAACAATTAAGGCTGCCCATCTGTGGCACTTGTCGTAAGCTTACCATATAGGCTCTTGCTCCCTGACTAATATACTCAGGTAGGCTTACAGTTCTGAAGTACTTCCATGATTAATATTTATTTTCAATAAAAAAACAAAAAAAAACTACTTTCCTTTTCTCTAGACTATACAAATAAATATCCCTTGTAAACCCTTAATCAGATCGATGCGAAACACTGAATATTTACTTTGCAGCTTCCAAACCAACACAAATTAGAAATTACATTAAGATACGCTTGTGAGTAGCTGTCCCCTAAGGAACACCATTGCAAGTAGCCTAAATAATTGCTGACATTAACATGTGTTGCAGACATCACGGATTTAGGAAAGTTTTAATCCTCTACTTTTCTGTCTATTGTTCTTTATAACTCATTTCCTTTCATTGCTATCTCAATACATTAATTCTTTATTTGCATTACTGAAAGATACATATATTACCAAAGTAATTGATAAAGTAAGTTGAATATATACATAGTCTATGGTGTATTTTCCTTTATGGGTATGTGTATCATTTAATGTTATGGCTAATCTATTTTACCTTAAATATGAACATTATTCCCAGCAGATCAATGTGATTTGAATTTTGTTAAGCATAGTGAATTTAGCTGTAATTATCAGTTGAGAAAAGGACAGAGCCGCAGTGCCATCCTTGGATTCCATCATGCTAATTAAAGGAAAATTCTATGACCAAAAATGCATATTTTTATAATCATAAATCATTGCAGAAAACATGCATTCACAAAAATTTGTAAAAATATTTGCCAAGGTCTAAAAACATACCCTTCATTAACTGCAAAACTGATCTTTGCATCTAACCCAATCCTTTTTTTGACTTGTACGTACGTCCTTGATGGTGGTGTGCGGTGTCAAGTCAAATGCATCTCTTGGAGAAGCACGGAGGACAAATCTTCTGTTTAAAACATCTCATAGAAATGGATGGTTTTATTGAGACTTAAGGATTCATATACAAAAAAATCATACTTAAGGGCTGTATTAGTTCAAGTGCCTTTTTTAAGTGTTCATTTTTACACTGATCACCCACAACATTAAAACCACAGACAGGTGAAGTTAATAATGTTGATTTTTATAGTTACAATGGCACATGTCAAGGGGTGGGATATATTAGGCAGTGATTGAGCAGTCAGTTCTTGAATTTCATGTGTTGGAAGCAGGAAAAATGGCCAAGCAAAAAGATCTGAGTGACTTTGACAAGGACCAAATAGTGATGGCTAGAAGACATGATCAGAGCATCTTGGAAACGACAAGTCTTATTGGGTGTTCCTGGTAAGCAGTGGCTAGTACCTACCAAAAATGGTGCAAGGAAGGAGAACTGGCTTCAGGGTCATGGGTGCCCAAGGCTGATTGATACAAGTGTGGAGCACAGGCTGGTTCAATAACACAGAAGAGATACTGTAGCCCAAATTGCTGAACAACTTAATGGTGTTTGCAAAAAAAAAAAACCCCAAGTGTAAAATGTACACACAGTGCATAACAGTTTTCTGCGTGTTGGACTGTGTAGCTGCTGACAGGCTAGAGTACCATGATAACATCTGTCTACTGGTAAAAGTACCTCCTATGGGGACGTGAACAGAACTGAACCATGGAACAATAGAAGAACGTTGCCTGGTCTGAAGAATCAGGTTTTCTTTTAGATAAGTGATTGGTTGAGATGCACTATGGCATGAAGTCAGGCTGGTGGAGGCAGTGTTATGCTCTTGCCAATGGTCTGGCATACATGTGTTAGTTACTTTGACACATCACATCTACCTAAAGACTGTTGCAAACAACTTACACCCCCTCATGGCAATGGTGTTCCCTGATGGCAGTGGCCTCTTTCAGCAGAACAAAACACCCTGCAATATTGCAAAATACTGTTTAGGAATGGTCTGAGGAAAAAGACAAAGAGTTTAAGGTGTTGCCTTGGACACCAAATTCACCAGATTTCAATATGATTAAGCATCTGTAGGATCTGCTGCTAATGTCTTTGTGCCAGATGCCACAGGACACATTCAGAGATCTTGTAGAGTCCATGCCTCAATGTATCAGAGCTGTTTGGCTGCACAAGGGGGGCCTACACAATATTAGGCAGATGGTTCTAATGTTGTGGCTGGTCTGTGTATATGTTCTTTAAAATGGTCAATAACTAGAAAAAGCTGTTGTAGAATAAAATAATTTTCAGGTACAGGCAACCATTGGGTGATGTTGATTGGTGTTTTATTCCATATAAGCGATTTAGAAAGCTGTATTTTTATGTAACTGTATGTTTTGGCATGCTGAAATCTATAAAGTTTTTTTGTACAAAAAATACTTGTTTTTGATCTGGGGATGGTGCTGAAAGCTGGCTGTCTTATCTTTGTGCCGGGAAGTTGTGATATCCGTCACTCTGTCGCCTGAGGGACAAATCAAACTTTTCTTGTCTAGTGCCTGGTCTTATGTGGTTGAACTACATAGTGTAAAAGTTCCTCGAATGGTACCCACTAGTCAACCTTGTCCCTGACAAAGTATCCACTCTAAGTTACAGAGCCTTACTCTTGACATGTCCACACATGCTCATTGCTGTTCGCGTGCATTTATATTTAAGAGCATTGATTGGCTGAAATATGTTTAGCTTCTTTCTTGATTCCATTTAATGAGGATAAAGAATGATGTGGTGGTGAAGAGGAAAACTGAATGCGATACATGTCTTGTTGCATTGCTCTGCAATCTTCTAAAACAAACATATCTCAATATGTATACAGGCTAGGTTTGAAGGATTGAATCAAATAGAAATGGCCCAAAAAATCAATTACCTTATGTAACCCTTAAATCCCTATCGTAATACAGTTTCCTGAAAACTAAATGGAGAAATATTTCAAACCCTTTAAAGAGAACTTCAGGATTTAGAAAATTTTCGAGGGGGATAATTTTCCCACTCCCACTATCTCTTATCTTTTTAAGGTCCTGGCATTCACTTATCTGGGTTTCTCTGAGAGATTAAAAAAATCCAAGCAATGTCTCTGAGTGTGGGAATCATGGGAGCAGATATACATTATAAGGCCATATTCATAACGAGATTCCGCTACACCTCTGTTAACCTGTGGTGCTCCCAAGGGATAAGCAGTTTATGTCAAGGGTTAATCTATTTCAGTTCCATTCTAGAAATGCATTTCCTGCATCCAAGTCAGTAATGAGCATTTGAGAGATATTTAAGTGCCTTATTTCCCTTGACATCCTTAGTGGTATCCCTTGATACATCTCGTTATCTGTTTTCACGTATTTCAGTGCCTTCTTAACTGGCACAGATATTAAGTTACCAAGCAGTGCTGAAGCAGAGCTACACACATATCAGATGCTGTATTTCCTCCACTTAACAAACAGCATTTTTTTCTCATTTTGAACTTATGACCCATTGAGTCTAATTAAATAATATATCTCAGCCTTTTTTTTAAATGACTAGCAGGGAGTTCCATAGTCAAGGGAAATGAAAATGAAATTAAAAAAAGCTCTAATTGTGATATTTGAGTAGTAGAACCCTTCTTTAGTACTTTAGAAATGTTCAAAAATATTGTCCAGTATATACTAATCAGTTTCCTTCCAACTCTGTCTAAGCAAGGCTATTTTTCATTCCAAATTATAGGAAAACCAAATTTCACTATTTACGACTACTTTCCCCATTGTTCCAACTTTGCATCCCTTGCTTCAATAAAAAAAATGTGTTGTGTTGTTTACTGGCAATGTTTTGTACTTAACGCCTTAACCCCTTCAGGACCGGCCTGTTTTTGCGATGTTGTACGACCAGGGCTCTTTTAATACTTTTGTGGTGTTTGTGTTTAGCTGTAATTTTCCTCTCTCTCATTTACTGTTCCCATACAAGTTATATATTGTTTTTTTCAGGAGAAAAGGGGCTTTCTTTACATACCATTATTTGTATCATGTCATTTAATTTTCTTAAAAAAAAAAAAAAATGTTGAAAATTTAAAAAAAAACATGTTTTTGACTTTTGCTTGAAAAATATTTTACTTACCTATGAAAGCTAGTGAAAAAAACTGCTCAATAGATTCAAAATTTGGCCTGAGTTTAAAAACACCCAGTGTCTACGTGCTTTTTTTGTGCAAGTTATAGGGCTATAAGTACAAATAGGAAATTGCTGTTTCAAAATATATATTTTTAAAATTTATCAATAGTGACTTTGTAACACTGTTATCTGTCATAAATCTTTGAATCACACTCCACATGTACATATTTTTTTTTAAAGTAGACAACCCAGGGTATTCAATATGGGGTATGTCCAGTCTTTTTTAGTAGCAACTTAGTTACAAACACTGGCCAAAGTTAGCGTTCATATTTGTGTGTGAAAAAAAAATAAAAAAATTGAATGCTAATTTTGGACAGTGTTTGTGACTAAGTGGCCACTAAAAAAGACTGGACATAACCCATTTGCAATACCTTGGGTTGTCTTCTTTTGCAAATGGTATGCCATCATGGGGGTAATTCTCATTCCTGGGCTACCATACGGTCTCAAAAGCAACATAACCAATCGGGCAAATTTCAATGTAAAAAAAGGAAACTCAAGCCTTATATTTGACTCAGTAACTTTTGAAAACACCATAAAACCTCTACATGGGGGGTACTGTTATACTCGGAAGACTTCGCCGAACTCAAATATTAGTGTTTCAAAATAGTAAAATGTATCACAACAATCATATTGTCAGTGGAAATACCGTTTGGGTGTGAAAAATGAAAAAGAAAAAACCTGTGTTTTACTGACGATATCATCGTTGTGATATGTTTTACTGTTTTTAAACACTAATATTTGTGTTCAGCGAAGTCTACCGAGTAAAACAGTACCTCCCATGTACAGGTTTTATGGTTTCCTAGAAAGTTACAGGGTTAAATATAGGGCTTGCGAGCCAAATTCTCTGGACTTTCAGCCTGGGTTGTCAGGCAGGTCCCTCAAATTGTAATTAATAAAATGACTTGATTATGTAAAAATATTTTAAAATTCTTTTTATTCATATATATATATATATATATATATATATATAAAATGCAAAAAACGAGAGCACTCACTGGATTTGATATATAAGTACTTGTATTTAAATGAACATACCAATCGACGTTTCGACCGTCTCGCGGTCTTTATCAAGATGTCCCCACAGTGTGACAAATCATCATTATATAGTAGTGAGAAATAAACTTACCCAATCATCAAAGTGATCAATAACCGATGTTGAAACCGTCATGTGATAGACGCCCACTGGCGCGCGCCATTGCGTGCGTGGTGACGTCATATCACATGACCCCAGTGAACCGGGTTGCCTAGTGACAATCCCAGCGTGTGCAACATATCAATTAAAAACATCAAGGAGGATCTATAACAATATCACAACATTGAATGCATGGCCACAAATTTACAATACATAGTATACCACATTAGAACTGATTCAAAGTATTTCTCTATCTGATAACTGTTTCCTAAATAACCGAGCTGAATTACAAGACGCTAAAATTAGTGATCAATCCATAATAACTATACCCACACAAAAATATATATGTATGCATGTAGACGAGGAACAACCTTTATCAAATGAAATGATATCAAAATCACAAGATTGTGCAAAATTAATCAATTTGCAAAAACCCTCATTATATCTTAGTTATGTTGCTGTGAAAAACTGCTTCTTAACGTTGTACTGTGTAATAAGAAATCTGTACAGGCTAAACCGTAAATTGCAATTTATGATTTCTCAACCTTAATGTAACCTATTAACTCTTAATAAATGAGAGGATCTCGGCAAGGAGCTATGACTACCCACAGAGGTACAGTGTGGGTCTTTTGTGAATTATGTGACCAACAATACGGTGATGTCTGTATGTATATAATGTGAAAATATATGGTAAGTTTATTTCTCACTACTATATAATGATGATTTGTCACACTGTGGGGACATCTTGATAAAGACCGCGAGAAGGTCGAATCGTCGATTGGTATGTTCATTTAAATACAAGTACTTATATATCAAATCCAGTGAGTGCTCTCGTTTTTTGCATTTTATATACTCGTTTGGAGAAGCACCTTGGTGTTTATAATTGTTTAACACTTTGTGGGCAGAGTGCCAGATTTTGGATGTTTATATATATATATATATATATATATATATATATATATATATATATATATATATAGAGAGAGAGAGAGATAGAGATATAGAGATATATATATAATTGTAATATTAATATATATTATTATATATATATATATATATATATATATTAACAAAATACACTTTTATTAATGGTTTATGTATGTGTATGTGCATATAAAAGTACTTAGATCATATATATATATATATATATATATAAATATATATGATCCAAGTACTTTTATTTACTTAATTAGTACTTATTAAACTTTTTATTAACTTTTATTAACTTTCTAAACTTTTTTACAGGCATTAGGGCGACTGCCTGAGAGTTCAGGCAGGCCCCCTGCAGGCACTGCATAAGCCAGCTATTATGGCCATGTGATCGCAAAGGACCCCGCGATCACATGGCCAAGTGGGGGGGCAGATCGGGCAGAGAGGGTCTGCCTGAGCTCCCAGGCAAACCACAGGATTGCGACCCTTGGCGTGGGAACGGCAGTGAGCCGGTAAGTCCAAAGGACGGAAGGGACGATCTATGCTGCTGCCGGCGTTTAGGACCAACCTAAAAAGGACGGCATAGAACAACCCGCCATCCTTAAGGGTTTAATGGGAAGGAAATGTAAGCAATACTAAAGGAACCTAGACTATGTCATCTCAATAAAGTGGTCTGGGTGCAGTGGTCATTGATATTTAATAAGTGTAGCAATGTTATGATTGCAGGTTTAACACACCTCTAGTGGCTGAAGATCTCAGTCAAGGAAGTGAAACTGGTCGCATGGAAATAGGCGCGGAGAGGGCTTTAAGGTAAATAAATCTGCCTTTTTATTGGAAACACATGGGGGAATATAAAAAGTTGTATTCCTAACGCTAAGATGCTCCTTTACATATTCAGAACAACATGCGATCAACTCACATAGGCCTCAGTTTAATAATGTTGGCTAAGCATTCCAAATTAATCATATTTTTGGGTTTAAAAACACACATATTAAAATATTACACAATAAAGTATTTTGTAATATTAAAATCATTTTAATAAAAGTTTATCCAAACAAAATAAATAATTTGAAAAGTTTCACCAAATATATTAAATTAAGGCCATAACAGGCTAAAATGTATGTTTTGGAAAAGAAAAAGCATTCATACCCCATGCCAATTTGAAGATTTAATCAAATTCCAGTTATTTTAAACTTTATTATTTTTTAATGAATGAATCCCCTAGATTAAGGTGGATGAACTAGGTGATTTATGTTACAGTAGCATGTTATTTTTATCATCGAACAAAAATATAGAATGTATTTATTTGTTCTTATAGATAATCCTATCCTTAATTTCTTTGAAGAACACATGACTATAGTTGGAAAGCTATTCCAGGTATCTAACAGACTTTTTCCTTCAGGGAATAGAACTTTCACATACAGTTCCTCTTCCATTCTGCATGTAAATTTACAAAATATCTTAATATATTTTTTTAAATTTATATATACTGTATATATAATTTCTTTTATATCCATGATCAGCTCAAAAACTCCATCTAAAATCACATGCTTGTTAATGATACGATTTTAACTCAAATTCTATGTAACAAAGCTCCATTCGATAGACCAAGCACAATCATAACAAATAAACTATCCTTACATAACGTTTTAGATAGCAGTTGGCCTATTTAATTTTCTGGAAGTCACAGCTGCTTTTCAATGTTCTTTTTGGCTTGTTCTTTAAATGTGCACATTATTTGTATTATATACATTACCTTGTACAATACATTCTTAGCATTACGGTTTTGAGATCTAGCGGTGGTGCCAGGTTGATTGGGAGTTCGGTTACCAATTGGCATGGCTGCTTGGCAATCTCACTACTGGCCAGGTTCAGCTGAGGTGAATTTCTAAAACAACTCAGTTTTCAGATGAAATGAGCAGCTTAAAAATATCTTTTGACCTATACCCTTGACAAAAGTTTGGCCACCGAAATGTGAAGGTTAATATTTTTGGCATTTAAATTTTATGTATGACATATGCGTTTTGCAATATTTTTCACTTTATGTGTGATCTAAAGCGGCACTATAACTAGCAAAACCACTACACCCAAATACAGCCTCTCTGCTGCTACTCAGATAAAGCAGAAGATTCCCTTTTGCACTATCCGTCTAATTTTATAGCTATGTTGGCCAATGCACTACTAGTGGAACCACAAATGGCAGTGGGAAACATGTAAGAAGCTAGTGTATGGCAAAGCAGATAGTACTGACTAATAGTAAGAACACACACAGGATGGTAGGGTAGCAGACACCCTGTGTTCTGTTTGTGGAATTATTTTGTTAACCCATTCTTCAATATTAAAATTAGCTTTGTGACCTATTCTTCATTAGTGATTGATAGACTCTGGCCAATGTCAACGTGATCTCCACTATAACTGGGAAGACATTGCTGTTACATTAAACTATTTATTGTGTCCAGCAGCCTGAAGCCTAAACACGTCTTCAATTAAATGGAGACCCAAATTTGGATCATGCCCCATGTTTTAAGAACCACTAATATAGATCCATTTAAAATATATGTCTGTACCTTAACACCTTAACATAAACTTATTTTTACGCAGATGTTTGGCACATAAATGGCAGATAATATCCACCAAATGTCCGTTCATCTAATACTCCAAGGGCAGACAAGCACAAGAACAAACGCATCATACCATATAGTATATGTTTTTATAAAAAAACGTGTGTTTATGTATATCGATATATGAATGTAAATATATATAAAATTGTATACATTTCTTTACAACATATTTCCCTATATCATCACAATTTGAATGCCAAAGATGAATTTAAAAAATAATATAATGCAAAGGAAAAAAAAGAAAGAAAAAGAAAGAAAAAATGACTGGGGTTTAAATAAGTCCTGAATGAGCAGTAAACAGTGGGGCACATATAATGTTTTATAACAGGCACAGAGATAGTTATGACAGGGAACGTCTATTCAAATAGAACCTATTAAATGTCAGTGGGCTTCTGGGTATATTACTCCCATTAGCTATCACGGAACAGACTGAAGTCATGGTGAATTAAAATCAGTCTCCTGTATGTTCCTGTTAAATATTCACTTCCTCTCATCTCTATCTTTCTACGTGTTTAAATTGTTGCTCTTTTTTTTCCCAATAGTAAGAAATTATTAGCAACCTGAAGCTAAGAAATTGGTGTTTATTATTATGATGATATTAATCCCAGCTTGATTTTTGCATGTCTGCTTTCTTCTCTGGAAACAATATGTTATCATTACACAGAGCTGAATACATTTGACTCTATTTCCCTCACATATCCCCCGGCCTGTTCATGACTTGTACGATTACAAAAGCACAAAATCTCTTTTTGTTTTTTTGTTTCTTTTTTCTTAAAACTTTGTGACAGATTCCTGCAGTTTACAGAGATGGTTCCCGGAATCACTTTTATATATTTTTTTTCAGATTCAAAGTATTCCTTCAGGGATCTACATCCTCTAAGCCCTTGTTGGTTATTTGAAATGAAAGCCTTTTATGAGTCAGATCAATTCTGGTTTTGTCATTCATCTCTTTTTTTATCTGAAATTTATTTTTTTACAGTACATGTACTTAGCCTAACAATGCTCAGACAGGTACGGCAAATAGTTGTTAATACAGACTAAAACATCTATTTTGCATCTCTTTTACATTTTAATTTACCAGTGTCTTTAAGTTTTTGGTATTAACGGACATGTGCATCATTAAACCTTGTTATCAACATAATGCTTAGCTGATTAACACAATGACTTGACATTGGTTGGATAAAATGTGAATTATGTTTTTTACATTCACTTTTCAAGGAAAATCTATAAACATGACATTGATAAAGAAGTGAGTAACAACACAACTCACAATTATAGCACGAAGGATGAGTGTGACAGAGATGTGAAGTCTGTAAAGATTATCGCAAGAATGAGGTCCCTGATCTTCTATTTTTATTGTTTAAAAATATACCATTAAAGATCACAGTGTACAACATTCCACATTCAAACAGACTATAATAGAGTGCAAATACCACAAATTAATCAAAGGGAGCATGGAACAGAAGAAAGCATGATAATATGAGATTATACGCATGACATTTCGTTTTTTTCCATGTATAAGACAACCCCCTTTTTTTAGCCCAAAATTAATAAATAAATATTTTAAACATCAAATAGAATAACTTTGATATTTTAGAGGTGACTTCTGAGGAGAACAACACACTTCTGATTCTCATACCTCCCTTGTGCTACGGTACTCTGTGAAGTTAATGGCTCTATAGTGCATGCTGGGAGACTACAGATCCCACAATACAGCAGGTGGTGTGAAGGCGTGCTGTGACATCACAGTAGTATTCCCTCTGTTCCCTGATCCCCATTTCCTTCCCCATAAATATAAATCAGAAAGCAAGACCTACCTGAGGTGGAGCATACCTTAATATGGTTACTTCTTTGATGATGTGGCATGTCTTTGGAGCTCCGTTGGTGGCAAGTGCTGATGTCTGCTGCAGCTCCCACACATATAGTGACCTCTTCCTCCTTGCCACAGCATTCAGAAGTAAATCGGCGGGAGGGAAACCAGGTATGTGTGTGAGCCATGGCACACTGAAATGCGGCAGGCGCCATCTCAGTGGCGGATCCGGGGGGGGCAACGGGGCAATTGCCCCCCCGAGAAATCCGCCGGTCTCCCTCTCCCCTGCTAGCAGCACATGCAGGTGCTAGCCCTGCAATGTGCCTGCGGACCGGGGGGGAGATCAGAGCTCTCCCTCCCCGGTCCGCAGGCACTGTGCGGGCGGCCGGCGGCGAAGGGAGGGAGTGAAAGGGAGGACCCGGAGCTCAGCCTGCAGCTCCTCCGGGTCCTCCTCTCGCGAGATTTGGAGCGTTGCCACGGTTACCACAGCAACGCTCCAAATCTCGCGAGAGTGAACTCTAGCCCGGAAGCGCGGGCTAGAGTTCACTCTCCACACTGGACCACCAGGGAATCACCACTGGGACCACCAGGGATCGAAATATGTCCCCCCTCCTCCCAAGTAAAGGTAAGATGGGAGGGGGGACATAGGATATTTATTTTAATTAAATAAAAAAAATATATATTATAAAAATAAAGCCACACACACATACATTGCCCCCAATACTGCCCCCCATTCACACAAAATGCCCCCCATTCACACATACTGCCCCCCACTCACACATACTGCCCCCATTCACACAAACTGCCCCCATTCACACACATACTGCCCCCCCCATTCACACAAACTGCCCCCCATTCACACAAACTGCCCCATTCACACCCCCATTCACAAATCGCCCCCACACACATACTGCCCCACCATTCACACAAACTGCCCCATTCACACAAACTGCCCCATTCACACACACTGCCCCCATTCACACATACTGCCCCTATACACACATACTGCCCCTATACACACACACTGCCCCCCATTCACACATACTGCCCCCCATTTACACAAACTGCCCCTATACACACATACTGCCCCTATACACACACACTGCCCATACACACACACTGCAACTGTTACACACACATACTGTCCCACACATACACTGCATCCCTGACATACACTGCCGCCCTCACTCACACACTACAACCTTCACACACACTGCACCCCTTACACATTGCACCACTCACACACACCACTGCTCCTATGCCCTACTACAGCCCCATTTCCCAGCAGATCTCAGGTAAGTTGTCAAACTGTTCTTAAAACGGTTTGACTACTTACTGTGGGAGGGGGTCCCGGCACTATTGACACCATAACCACTACACTGAGCTGTAGTGGTTATTGTGTCTGGATTATTTCTTTAAATAATCTACAAGTGCCCCTCCCGAGATCAGGCTCTGGATCCGCCACTGCGCCATCTTGGCGTAGGTCCCACTTATAAGTGTTTTTTTTTAACCCCTGCAGTGACATTCCGTGTATAAGTCGACCCCGAATTTTAGACTAAACAAATTTAGAAAAAAACATAATCTTATACAAGGAAAAATACGGTAATTTGAATCAAAGGTACCTGATAGGCAGATCAATATGTGCTTTTTACAGTTTTCCTTTAAAAACCTATCCGTCACAGGCACACTAAGTCAAACAGAAATTTTAAATCAGTACAAAAAAAATAAGGGGTAATTTTTTTGTGTTGATTGCCCATCAAACTTCTTGTGGTTACCGTGCATCAAGACAAAAATAAATACATGGCTTAATCAGTGGCAAGAGCACAAAACGAGATATAATGTTAATGTGTATCTGATTGAAATGATTCTATATTCTAGATTTTAGGCTTGAGAGGCATTCTATGCAGTTGATGCGTAGATACAATCGTTGGATAAAGTTGTAATTGACTGGGGAAAGAAAGCTTGGACTAGCCAGATCGAAGGTTTTATTGTCAGTGAAATAATGCAATGTTAGGGAACTGGTCACCATTATTTTATTGTTGTTGTTAGTAAGATATATACTGTATTATAGCGTATGTGTTTGTTATTTTAAATTCACACCTATTAGTTAATACATCTTTCCTAGGGAACTCTTGGCTTACCCGTCCTCTAGCAAAGCTACCATCTTGGTCCTGTTTGGTTGGACGTTCCTCTAATCTGACTGACCATGCAGGTAACCTTGAGCTCGTACACGTACATTAATCCTAATTTCTTGCACAAGTGACTGATTTGCAATTTGAACTGCTGAAACATTTCTTGTCTCTTGGATAAGCATGGTTGGTCAGATAAGCGGTGCCTCTCATGGGCTGAGGATAAGCTAACCGCTGCTCTGGAAAGGTGTATTCACTTATAAGCTAGCATTACAAAAAAAATAAACAAACATAGTCTATAATATATTTCATGTTTTATTTACAGTAATTGTATAAAATAGTGGTGGTTTTCCTCTAAATTGATCCCCTGTTTAGGATTCAAATCAAGATAGGAGGAAGAGAAAAACGATGAAAAAGAAATACAACGTATGTTTAATGCACAAGTCAAATAAAAAAACAACAACATGCAATTAACAAGAAGAAGAGAGTAAAAATAAATTTGTTTCCCCAATCCTTTAAAGAGAACCTGTCATGACAAATATAGGTAGCAGTTTTCTAGCCATCTGGTTGGACACATGTGAGACAGTTAAGTGTTTGGGTAGAAGTAATGAAATACATAAATTGTTATTTTTTTTATAGTCATTAAAGTAATATGTATTACCTTTGTCCTCTGTGTCTCATGTTCAGGTGGAATCCACAATCCCTACCTTATGCTGAGATATTTTTTTTGGACTCTGCAGTCATTGGTTCAACCTAGCTGCAAGTCTCCCCCTCCACTCCTCCCCTTGTGCAGGGGCAAGCAGAACTAAGAGTCAGGATGGATTTCGAGATACTTCATCACACACAAAAGAAGCTGTGTGCTCCGAATAACTAGGATGAATCGGGTTATATTGGGATATGTAGTGCATCACTATGCCTAAGCAGAATAAATTAAGACAGAATACAATCTTAATTAGGCATGAAATAAAAAAAAAAAGATATTTGGAACACTGCAATATGGTGAGAAAACGTGAAAAGTGCAAACCATTTGATATGGTGTGTATTCCAATAAGCAAACATAAACACCATTCTCCAAATATTGGTCAGAGGGTAAACAGCCCTGTTTATATGTAATGACAGTGATGATTTAAGAAGGAAGGAGAAAAATAAAATATATATATATATATATATTTACATATATATATATATATATATATATATATGTGTGTAGAATGTAGATTGAATTAGCAGTAGACAAGATGCCAAAATACCAGACCTGAGGAAGGAACCCTCGAAAGCTTGTCTTGTAAGTATTATGTTAGTACAATAAAAAGGCCTCATTACATACTGCTTTAGTATTTTCTCTCTCTCTCTCTCTCTCTCTCTCTCTCTCTCTCTCTCTATATATATATATATACAGTGAGGGAAAAAAGTATTTGATCCCCTGCTGATTTTGAACATTTGCTAACTAACAAAGAAATGATCAGTCTAAAATTTTAATGATAGGTATATTTTAACAGTGAGAAACAGAATAACAAAAAAAAATCCAGAAAAACGCATGTCAAAAAAGTTATAAATTGATTTGCATGTCAATGAGTGAAATAAGAACTTGATCTATTATGAACTATTGAGCCATGTACATTAATCATGTAGTTTTCCTAGAACCAATCCCCCTCTCTTCACCTTCCTCAGCTCCAAAAATTCAGCCGATGCATTTTGAGCCATGTATGTTCTTGTGCAGTAAAAAAGGAAGGAGAGGTTTTATAATTATCAATCCCACTGCATCAAACAGAGAGACTAACTGGAACAAAAAACAGGAAATGTGAACATTTGCCGGTTGAAGTCTGCCACTGAAGCAGACATGAATATTACTAGAGTTTAACAGACTAAAAGTTTAATTTTGTTTTGCTTTTTCATCCAAAGTAAAATTAAGCCTATATATGGCTTGGGAGGCAGTGGGTGAAGAGAACATTACCTAGCACTTAATTAGTGTCAGCAATGTATGAACTATATTGACTAAATGCAAATTGGAATAAAATATTAAAGTGCCGACCAGGCACAGTGTCAGTGGTCAAACCATCATTATACCCCACCAGCCTAATTACTAATAAATTCTTCCTCAGCAGCTGACACAAGGTCACAGCGCTCAATGTGTGGGTTGCATATCCAGCACTGAAGTTTTTGAAGTGAAACTATCAGCAAGCTGTCAAATTTAATAGGAATCTTTAGCTATTTGGATATCACTAGCGTAAAAGTTATTGAAATAGTTGAATTATGCCGCTTAAGTTTCGGAAAGTTAAGTTTTACATTATACGTAAAAAAAAAAAAAAAAAATCACAGTTTCGCTGTAATCGTAATAGGAAATATTGTTTGCTTTTTTTTTTGTATTTTTACAATTAAAATCCACACAAATAACAAGATTGCAATGCCAGGAGACTGTCTAGTCTCTTTGGAAAAAACTGTGTCCCATCTTCTCTTGAACCAGACCTGTCACTCGTAGATCTCTTTTCCCCCCTTTTCACATAGAGTCATGGATAATATATTACAAAGTAAAACTGAGACTACCAGAGCTCTTTCTGGTTGCTGAGCTGAGGGGGAGAAAGCTATGCACATTAGAATAAAACTGCCAGTTAATTGAAGTACGCCACAGTCCAACAGAACCCAGAACATTCATAACTTTATTAACATTCACAAGGGCGGCACATTTAACCACATCAGAGGGGGAGCCAAAATGCATTTTGGACTCAGCAGTCTCTACTCATAGGAAGCTAAAAGCATTTTGGCTCCCCCGTGATGCAATCCGATGTGCCGCCCTTGTGAATGTTAATAAAGTTGTAACTGTTTTGGATTCTGCTTGACAGTGGTATTTTTCAGTTAACCACCGTTTTTTTCTAGGGTGCAGAGCTAGCTCCAACTGAGGTACCACCATTTTTATTGGACTAACATAAAAGACAAGCTATTGCTTCAGACCTTAGGTAGAGCGGAAAACTCTTGAACGTTAATACTTAATATACACTTTTTTATTGGACTAACATAAAAGTGAATGAACATTATTCGAGGGATCTTTAGAAAACAAACAAATAAAAAGTGAGATTTCTTCAAGGCGATACCAAATACCCTGACAGTGAACTGGGTGTACTCTACCTTGGTACAGAGTCTTCACGTCCCCTTCAGGCACTAAATGTGCCTTAAATAAGACGATTGTTGGCCACAAATACAGTACAGCTCCAAGAACAGTTTGAGATGTGGCTGAACATCTCTGTAGATTTCTTTTTTGGAATCCAAGTGGTAAATAATGATTTTCAAGCTCTGTCTTTGGCATCAGCACAGTTACGCACTTAAGATTTTTCTTTACTTATTCTTGTTTCCAGGAACATGATGCCACCATAGTTTAATGCTTTTCAAGATTATATTAGCATTACGAATGTTAACAGGATAAAATTCTTGGAAACCAACATACGCTGAATTATTTTTGATTAAGTAGTCCTTCCATTGAGTAAAGCATTTGTTAAAGCTTCATGTGTCCGAGGCACGTTCATTGCATTGCCTCGCAAAGTGCTCTGCTCTGGCACTCAGAGGATTGAAGGAAGAAAAAACGTAATTAAGAACTAAAAATAAATGTATAATAATAATAAAAAAATCATTATTTTTGAATATTCTGTGACTGTATCTTCAATGACTCTTTTGCAAACATGCTAGATGCTGTCTGAGATATGTTATATGGCAAAACTATATAAATATCAATGAAAGAATTAGTAAAAGAATAAAATATTGGTGCTACAATAACCTATGTGGGTCACTCCAACACACATATGCAGTGCAAAATAAATCAATATAAACAACAGTGAGAGCATACAAATGTTACCACAATCTGTACATACAATACGAACCTGTAGGTTAAACAAAGAAAATACACCGTAGAGTAATAAAGTATGTATATCAATATTAATGAATACACTAATTGGTCCCACTCACATGGATCAGAGCCACTCAAATAGCTGCCTCAGACTTTAGAGATTGGTTGGAAAAGTATGATGGATAATTCTTGAGATTTGTTAATTATGTTCCCCAACTCTGCGCTGCAGGTAGTTCACCAAACAGATTCTAGGATGCAGGATATAGGTGACAATGACATTTATTGGAACAAAAATAATAAATACAATCAGACCTCTCAGTCACTTGAACCACTTTTGATAAAGGCAGATAGCCAAAACACGTCAAGTGGAGGTGGAGAATATATTCCTGCTGAGAGGTCTGATTGTCTGTAAATTAAATATAACTTAGATTTATGGTGAATGTTCTAATCCATCTGGGATATTGCACTTGATATAAAGGCTAAATAAACAGGAAACAAAAATCTACGTACAGATAAACTGGGGTCAAACAATTTATTACGCACTTCTTTCTGATTTCCTGTAGGGTGTTTTAGAGGAGAATGAAGCTTTAAAGAGACACTTGACATTTGGTTTTGATGGAATTAATGCATGAAATAAATACTCAAAAGGTTTAAAACCAAGATTTTATAGAGAACCTGCTCATTTCCATTAGCTGGAAAATTCTTTCGGATATAAGATTAGACTTATCTGCAGAAAAGGCAACTAATGGCAGTTACGGCTTTTAATCACCATTCTTAAGGCATATTTCTATACCTATATATAGTATCTATCTGTCTAGTGGGCAGTGATAATTTCTTGCTAAATATATATGCATACAACATGCAAGATCCAGCACACTCGCTCATTTACTAAACAGCAATTTCAAGTCTCACAGAATATAATTGTTTTATTTAAAAACACCTCACCCAGGCAAACAATAATGGGGGTTTAGTTACAGTATAGGATCATACATTGCATAAGCCTGCCACAACATCAATGTATCCCATTCTTTTTTTCATAGGCTCTTACCTTTTCTTACCTTTTTTTACCTTTATTATGAGTCTATTAAACGTCACTGTAACGGCACCACCAGGCATAAAATGGTTAAACCGCCATTTAGAAGATCTTCCCCTTCCAGAGACACAGGCAGCTACTGTAGACACCAATCCACCGAACCGGAGAAGCATATGAATGCTCTCAAACATACGAATGCTGTAAACAGCCGAATAGGAAAAACCATACCAATATGTTTACACTCCTAGCAGTCGAACTGGAACAGCATACAATAAATCCCCCCAAGAACGAGACAAGGCTCCGTTTTGAGGGTCAAGCAGGAACAGACAGAGCTGTGGGTTTATTGTTCTTATATACACATTAGTACCACCCACAGGGTTTTGGAAAACAACCAATAAACACGTACAATACATTCAGACACTCCCACACAAAATCCTCCCCTCTGCCTGTGATACAACTACCTTACACAATGGGTAATGTAATCATCACAGCCAGAGAAATACAGTTTTTCCACAGTATTAATAACTTGAAAAGTATGCATCACATTTACATAAAACTTACATCAGCATACTCCAAATACAAACATATGTCAAAATCATCCAACTTGGTCCATTGGTTCAAAAGATAGATCGAAGTCCTTTGTGACCAAATGAAGCATGGCTTTTCTGCCCAAAACCAGTTCCACAGAGTCTTCTATCCTGGAGATAATTGGTAATCCAATTATTTCAAAGGACAGAGGCAAAACTCCATTAAGCACATGGAAGTAAAAAGACAGTAAAATACAATAAAATACACAAGGTTACATTTATTACATAAAATACAGACATGCAACATATCCCCAGATAGCTTATTTCTGAGCGCACATTATTACTGAATGGCGCTCAGACCACACACATACAGTTCAATCGCCATGGAGCCAAAGGGCAGGGCAGAAATACAGGAATAGACCTTTCTGCATAGGAAAATAAAGTATTTAAATGCCGGTCCATAGTCAAAAGGCAGCAGGCAGGCAACCAGGCTCCTCCAATGCAATGTGGCGAGATTGGTCTCGTCACAGTCACAGAGATGAGAAGTAGAAACCAACAGTGGAGAATAGCAATTTGTGCTTCTTTCCCTGATAATTACATATTGCAGACTTTCTGCTACATTGCTTTGTATGAAAACCCCCAAGAAACATGTGATGACAACTCTTACATTATGAAATTCAGCTTTCCTAATTCCTGCACTCTTCTGGAA
The DNA here is from genome assembly GCA_933207985.1 of Pelobates cultripes. Classification (NCBI taxonomy): domain Eukaryota; kingdom Metazoa; phylum Chordata; class Amphibia; order Anura; family Pelobatidae; genus Pelobates; species Pelobates cultripes. The sequence goes on along the minus strand of OW240922.1, from coordinate 97,473,929 downwards.
ATGTTAGTAATCTCAAGTTCTTTTCCCATATTTTAAATTTACAGCAGTAATTCTGTCAGGGCCATCTATAAGATTTCTGCACATTCCCTGTAGTGATAAGAAAATATTAGTCCTAAAATATAGTGCCAAACGATATAAAGCAAAACTAACAGCTTGTGGAAAGGATTTAGCTTTGTTTATGGGTCTAAAAATCTACTTTTATGGTCAACAGGTAGCAAGACTAAAAGTGCAATGGTGATGCTTCAGGCCTGTGGTGAAATGTATTCATCATTTTATAAATTTAGGTTACAGGATAGTCGTTTTGAGGTACAGTAGGTGCCGCAGTAACTTAGTGTATATATATTGTATTATGTTACAGAAGCTGTACTTATCTCACTATAGAGTAGAGTAGGTACATTAAGTGCAGTAGTTGTGCTGTGAGATATCAGTTTCTTTTAATAACACTAATACATTCAGTATTAAACGATTTGCCATATGTCCATATTTTGGGCAATCAGGGGTTCATCAGAATTCTGTAATTCCGAATTGCTATATGGATGAATCACGAAACAGACAAAATGGGGACTGAACAAGCCCTTTTATTTGTTTCATGATTTGGACTTCCTTTCATGTTGTCAAATAAAAAATATGATTGATGGTATAAAAATATAATTGATGGATAGAGGACAGCCACTAAATGTTGATTTTATTTTTTACACAGATTAAGTGACCAATAGTGGCAAGATAAGGAGTAAATAAAAATCTATATGTATATATTACATATTTAATAAATATGTAATGTACAAATATAGATTATTTTTATTACTGCCTTTTTTTCTTTTGTTGGTGACTTCTTCTCACTTGATCTGTGAACCAAACGGTGGAAAATGTGCCTATCAGTGTACTTGTCAGGAATATAAATACCCTAACACACACACCTGCAGTAAAGGGACAAGTACCGGTCCTTAGAGTGGCCATGCTAGTGCCTGAGATAGATAAATGAAATGTCTGCAAGCAGATAGAGAATAAACGAGAGACAGGCCGAGGTCTAGGATAACAGAGATACACAGAATCAATAGTAAGGCCAATCAAGATAACAGAGAGCAAGAATAGTCAAACAAGAACCATGATAGGGCAAGGACACAAGGACAACCAGGAAGTATATATTCCCTATCAGGGTTGTGATTGGTTACAGGGGGCCATGATATCACAAGTGTGTATACATCATCAAAAAGCAATACATAGACTGACATTATAAAAGGAGACCAATAGAAGTGTTCCATGTCATATATGATGTCATAATTAGGCACCAGGAAGATAGGGATCAATGGGTGTGCATCAGAACACAGAAGAGACATTATTTGTGTGATTGCCGGGAGGACACGTTTCGTGACAGTACAGCAAAATGTATGCATAATATTTATATTACGTGTATATATTTTGCAGTACACCAGTTTGGTTCTCCTGAATTGTTTGTCCCGAAATTATCGCATGGATGAAAGTTGTTCAACTGCAACACCGCATAAATTGTTTTGTATTTACATAGTATTAGCATGTATACTTAACTTACAAAACAAGGAGAGGTCAGTAAGTCCAGCATATAATATATATATATATATATATATTGTGATAAAGTGAAGGCAGATAGGCCTATAACATTTAATCCCAGAGGGAGTATGTGTAGTATGTGTTGTAGGCAACACAAACCAAAGTTTAGTTATGGGCCCATGGGGTGGAGCATTTGGAGAGCAGGGTGGGCCAATGCTCCACTCTACAGTTTGCATACAACTGGGAGAAAAAAGTTCCAGGCCACAGAGTTGATCTGTCTCCAACCCACTGCTTAGCTGCAGATAATCAGCTGCAGCAGTGGGAATAAACCCCTCCCTGCTAGGGAATAAACCCCTCCCTGGAAGCAGATAGGAGAGAGGCTGTTCTCCCCTGTGAGAGAGTCAAGGAGACTGAGCACTGGGTGTGCAGAAGGAAAGCAGTTAAGGCTGGCTTGGAGCACTGGGAGTGCAGAAAGGAAAGCAGTCAAGTCTGGCTTGGAGCACTGGGAGTGCAGAAATGAAAGCAGTCAAGGCTAGCTGAGAGCACTGGGAGTGCAGAAAGGAGAGAGATTTTTGTTTCTTTCTAGAAGGAATGGAAGCCACATGCTAACTGAGTGTGGAGTGCAGAGATCTGACAAAGGCACTAGGTTGGTGAAACCAATTCTTGCTCTGTTACAGTTTAAACCCTTGAGAGATAGGGAACTTGATGTTAGTAAGTGCTCAGACCGAGCTAGGTTTTTGTTTATAGGGATTTGTGTTACTGTTTTTATTTTATTTTTTCATTTTCTGCTGTATCTGTGGTGGAGTTTAAAGGACCACTCTAGGCACCCAGACCACTTCAGCTTAATGAAGTGGTCTGGGTGCCAGGTCCTTCTAGGGTTAACCCATTTTTTTATAAACATAGCAGTTTCAGAGAAACTGCTATGTTTATGAATGGGTTAAGCCTTCCCCCTAATCCTCTAGTGGCTGTCTCATTGACAGCCACTAGAGGCGCTTGCGTGCTTCTCACTGTGATTTTCACGGTGAGAGCACGCAAGCGTCCATAGGAAAGCATTGTAAATGCTTTCCTATGCGACGGGCTGAATGCGCGCGCAGCTCTTGCCGCGCGTGCGCATTCAGCCCAGGAGGAGGATCGGAGGAGGAGAGGAGGCAGAGAGCTCCCCGCCCAGCGCTGGAAAAAGGTAGGTTTTTAACCCTTTCCCCCTTCCAGAGCCGGGCGGGAGGGGGTCCCTGAGGGTGGGGGCACCCTCAGGGCACTATAGTGCCAGGAAAACGAGTATGTTTTCCTGGCACTATAGTGGTCCTTTAACAATAAAGTGCCTGGAATTAAGTTGCATTAAAAGACTGTGCATGTTTGTGCCCAAGAGGACTGTGCTACCTGCAGACAAGGATCACAATATATATATATATATATATCTTTATATCTCTTAATTAACTAGTACTAACAGGTGCACTTAGCACTTCACAGATTACATTAGAGAGGAAGTATAATACACAACATAGATATATAGAGTGTATAAAATGTTTAATAGTTTACTTAGCTCTTTACAGGTTACGTTACAGTAGTGGGGGGTTATAGTTATACAGGGTATTTTATTTATGTGGCACTAACAGGTTTCTTAGCATTTTACACGTTATATTATATTAGAGAAAGAGACATACAGAAAGTGCAGTAGGTATACAATATCTGCATATTTTATTTATATAGCACATACAGGTGCACTTGGCATTTTAATGTTACATTACAGAAGAGATAGATACAGTAAGTGCAGTAGTTACATGATAGGGATAGGATGGCAGGTATAGGCATGGGATTGCTAATAACTACATAGGAATGATGGGTAATGGCATAGACAATAGCTAAGGATACATAGGATAAGGTAGCTAAGCATTGAGTTATGGTAGTAGGAGGTACAGGCAAAAGTTTCTAAGGATACAGTGAACTTAGCTAAGGATAGAAGAATGGTCGGAGAGCATAAAGAGAAACACATCACTGTTGATGATCTTTCTTTAAATGCAAATCTTTAGACTGAAAAGAAAAGAATCCGCAGATTATATATATTTTTTTCCATTTCATTGATTTGGAGATTACTTGATAATCAGGACTTCAGAAAAGCATTTCACATGCTTGTAACTGATCCCCTATACTCCGGCTGAGCATATCCATTAGTAGTCTCCTCTGTTCTGATATCCATTGGGATTCTTCTAGGTGTCCTTATATCTGGAATTTGCAACCAATATGTGGCTTTAAGCTGTTAAGTCATCCTGCATAATATAATGTAATGTAGCTTGTTGATGACAAACATTTGGCTGATATGTTTTACAGGGTCTCTGTATCTAGACCTGTGTAAGTGATGGTCACTCCTAACATTACATGTTATACTTGTGGATTATATGCTTGGATTGGTGTTGATATCCTTGAATATAAAACAAGCTGCAGAATTAAATTATTATGGCTCTGCCATAAGTACTTCATCACAGTCTGAAGATAAGGTCAGAGTAAGTATGCGGTTGTTTGTTCTCATAAGGATAACTGAATTTCTACTACTAACCTGCTTATTATGTGTCTGTTGCCACAACGGAGCATGTGCCTCTGGTTACCATCTTCTCATCAGTATCCTGCCTATTACATATCCTCTACTTATATTGCACAACAGTCTCTAATCATTTTGATTTGACTGTTTGGCATAATCTGTACTATTTACAATATGTTTATCTTTGAATGTAGGTACTGACGTGGTTTGCCTACATTGCCTACTTATAATTTGGCAGTTGCCACAAATTCATACCAATATATTTTTTTTACTAATCTGTATGACATGATTTTTCTTGCCTTTGCCTAGTAATATCTGTGTTATTGGTTTCTACCTCTCCTGTAACTGATCATTACTGTATCAATTCATTCACAGTGTGAGGTAAGGTTGTGAGTCTGATTTTTGCAATACAGGTGGTCCTCATTTTACGACCTACCTGCTTTACGATGGCTCGCACTTATGACCAGCCCTCCATGGGTGGTCGCCGTTGGAATTAGAGGGATTCCCTGCTCTGCTGTGTTCTTCTATGTTCGGGGATATTTCCCCAAACATAGACGAAAACAACAGAGCAGGGAATCCCTCTAATCTATGTTCGGGGAAATTTCCCCGAGCATAGATTAGAGGGATTCCCTGCTCCTGTGCGTTCGTCTATGTTCGGGGAAATGTCCCTGAACACAGACATGCGCACCAGAGTGGGAAATCCCTTAATCTATATTCAGGGAAATTTCCCCGAAAGTAGATTAGAGGGATTCCCTGCTCTGTTGCGTTTGTCTGTGTTCAGGGACATTTTCCCGAACATAGAAGAATGCAGCAGAGCAGGGAATCCCTTAACCTTACCGACCAATTCGTTCTACGACCGGGTCGTAGGAACGGAACCCGGACGGTAAGTGAGGAGTGTCTGTATATAGTCATTGTTGCAGTGTTTTAATAACAGACTCTCTTATTTCTCTACTAAGCTCTGCCTCTTTCTGATAGGTAGAGATTGATTGCTTCCTGTATCTACAGATAAGTAGTTCACTAGGCAAGATGAAGCAGTATGAATCGTCTTTAATAAATACATCCAGAAAATAGTAGGATTCTCAGTGTAATTCTCCCCCTGTTTAATAGCATAGTGTGACTGTTCCCATCCAAAAGTATCTGCTTGTTCCAGTATAATCTCTGGAAGTTATGCCTTTGTCAAGGTTCTGATTTGATGATGCCATCGATTTGGTTTTTAATTTATATCAAAGAAGGACATTATCTTCTATTGTTGACAGAATAAATCTATAATTTCTAGACCGTGTCTGGGTTTCATGGAGGTTTTCTAAAAAATATTTTTTTATCCATAACAAGATGGGTTCCTTCTTTCTTACGAGAGTTTGACTTGTATTAGTCTAGCCTTGTTCCTTCTCTAGGTTTGGCTATCATGGCCGTAATTCCAATCTGGCCTTTTATTTCTTGCTCAGTAATGTTATTTATAACTATTAGCTGTTTTAGAACTCTGTCCCTCCCTCTATATATACTGCTTGGGTATTCCCCATGAGTAAATGCTGCCATGATTGATAAGGAATAAGGAACATTTTTCATATTCATAATTTTATTTTCCTGATCATTATTCATGGTGGCATTACGTTCCCACCCATATACTCTAAGTTGTGAAGATAGTTACAAAGACTGCCTGATGGGAAGGGGGAGGATCTATTTATACCAGTTTCAAAGTTCTATTTCCTGTCCTTTCTGCTGTGAGGGGAGGAGCTAACCCATGAGTAAATGCTGCCATGTATAATGATCAGGAAAAGAAAATTACGGTAAGTATGAAACAATTTTCCTTAATATTTGTTAGTTATTTTAAGCTTCATCTGCTCTAGCCGATATTTTAGTTACAGCACGGTAATCTAAACAAGTTCTCTTTTATTGCTGTATAAACCAGGATAGAAATGAGGTTTAAGACCCTGAAAAACAAAACAATTTTTTTTGTTTTTATTTTGTCTTTCAATTTTTGCAAAATGTTGCAAAAGACAAATATAAAATCTTTTCACAGATATAGGGCATGTCCTAATAATGTGCAAAAAAGTAGGTGTCAACAAGCAATTAACATTTCCTTGCATTAAGAAATAGTTGAAATGTACTAATACAATTGTGAAGTGTTACTAAATTTAATAGCTGCAGAGAATGTATCACAAAGTACAGACCTTTGAACACATTGGCAAATAGCAGACAAAAAAAATCACTGATATACATCTTAACACAGTTTCTTGGGATTTATAGATTTATATTTTCGACATGCATTTTTATAATATTTGCTATAGTTACTCTTGTTGGTTAAACTGTAAATAAAACAATTTAGACAGTGGAGTCATTTTTTTACACATCAATTCCTTTTTCCAATTATTTTCTAAACATTTTCCTGATGTATGATGATGTATGTATGATGTATGTGCCCTCGTGTGTCTGTGAAGTAGTCATGACTGGCCAGTTAGTTTCCTTCTCTTGCAGGGTTGAAAAATTTGACATGCTATAAACATAGAGAAATTATGATCGGTTCTATTACACAGAAACTACCCCAATGTCCAGAAACTAAGACTGCGTGTACTCTTTATGCCAGGAGGAACACACACTAGGACACACATTGGATAGAGACCCTGGCACAGTAATATGCGGTGCCGACTGGCCAAGTTTAAAAATGGCTAGATTTTGTAGTAGAAACTCATTCTACCCCCTACATTGTTCGGGCTCTGTTCATTTAATACCCTGCTCTCAATCCTGTTCAACCCAATAAACATATAGATATACACCTTTTGGAAATAATATCTACTTTAAAAATGTAACATCACCCTCTGGTGTTGTTGCCCAATGACAGGGCAATATGCAGCTAAGTCTATTAGGATCTGATGGCCCAATAGATGGTCCACTCTCCAATGGAGAGTGTCACAAATATGGTTAGAGCAGGCTAAGCATGTCTAAGGGCCCTATAACCCGATCATGGGCATTTAAAAAAAAATATCCCAAAAGTTTGGGACACGGTTAGTTGCTGTTTCACACAGTACCATTGGTGGTACAGCTTCATGACAGGCAAAAAACAAGACTGCTGCAGAACATGAGGAATTAAGGATGTCTGTCAAATTGGTACCCTACTCCACAAACCAACTATACAGGTAGGCTTGCCTGGTTAACTGCAATAAATAAAGGCAACACGACAATAGCTCTCGTCTGTCCTCAGTCTATACTGGCTAAATTCATGCTTGCATTCAACAATGAATAAATGGAATGATTATGGGGATTCACTTACATAATTTTGAGCTGGCCAAACTGTACTCAGAATCATTAATAATTACACTGGCTTTTCACAAACATTCAATGTAAAAAAAAATCTTCTCTCCTTCAATTCCTCAAAAACATGTTTTAATGCTGATTTTTAGTTTAGATAAATGATAAATACATTTCTATTGAAAGGTCAGTTATATCAGAGGGGACACTACAGCGAAAAATAGACAAGGCACATTCCATTAGACAATCCAAGAGATGTACGGACGGCAAAGAATGCTTTTGCAAACAAGTTTGCTCGTTGCAAGAACTGCCATTAGCTGCAGGAGCGATCAGTGGAATCCTGCTGTGTAATTAAATGAAATCTGCTAGATAATTATTTGGTCTTTGCTGATGAGCGTAAACTAGTCTTCGCATCTCTCGTGCTCATCTAAGCCTATTTTGTTTTTATAAACAGGTGTACAAAGTATTATACAAAATACATAACATAGTTACATAGCTGTCTAGGTTAAAAAAAAGACTAAAGTCCACCATGTTCAGCTGTGAAGCCCATTCTTTTATGCTGTTGATCCAACAGAAGAAGGAAAAAAAAATGTAGCCATTTCCAATTTTGTCACAAAAAGGAAAAAAAATCTTTAAATCAACAACCTGTTTACATGCATTTCAATTTTATTTCAAGACACAGAGACTCATATTGCTCCTTTACTGTCCACCAAAAGCAGCAATGAATACAACAAACAGAAAAAATAGAACACACACAGGGACCCCAGTCAATCCCAATCCAAGTCCCACTATAACTACAAACACCTTTCCCAAAATGTCCTCTTTCTTTGCTGCTCCACAGTCAGAGAAGCACCCATTATTTTCTGTCAGTTTTATTGCTAGTTGTGTTTGATTTTGTTATTGATTTCATTTTTTTTTTTACTTTTGTTGTGTGGTCTCTGTGTTGTCTTACCACTAGGGTTCCAGACCACTCTTGGATTTTTTTTCTTTCCCTCCCCTTTTTCTGCAGTGACCACTCTTGGGATTTTATCTGTTCACCTTTTTTCTCTCCTGACTGAGAAGTCGAGTCTAGAGAGGAGGCTGGTACCTAGTTGGAGAGCGACTCTGGCAAACATTTCTATGATATGGTCCGCTGACTTGCTGCCACCAGCTCCTGCGGGGGCTTCTGTGGCATACCGCAGAGCGCTTCCCAGAGATGCAGGAGACACCCTGTTTCATCTGCTGGGAGAACCCCTATTCGACCAGATAACCTCATGTAGTACATTACTTAGAAACATGGATACAACGCCCAGCATGGAACAAATTAAGGCAGAGTGCCCAATGCCTATAGAGCCTAATAAAGTGTGTAACACCCCTGTGGTGGAACCAAAGATGACCCAGTTCTTAATAAACTTGGGATTGAATCCCTGCAAAGGTTTGGATTCGGCACTCAAATCGTACCAAGATAAACATTTGGATATTTTTGGCCCATATGCCAAATTGTTTGATTTGGCAGAAGATGCCAGGGCTGAGTAAAGAATGGTGCACCTGGAAGAACTCTGTGTTTGGGTTCAGGAGGCTATGTGCAATCTGGACAATGTGAATTCCTCCCTTTCCATTTAATATATAAGTGGCTTGAGGGACCCTTATTGTCTTAGAAAACATTTTTTTTTACCAAGATCTGACAGCCACTGGTAAATATACTTAAACAATTAAGATTCTCATTGTTAAGCATCCAATCTCGCGAACGTAACTTTCCACAATGGCTGTCAGATCTTGGTAAAAAAAAATGTTTTCTAAGACAACATTTGGGGATTTCTGGTATTTTAAGCCACTAATAACTGTAGTTATTATATTTACTAATAATAACTAGGGAATAAGTTGTCTTCTCCCTAACAGGTCAAAGAAAGATAATTAACGTCATATTTCCAATTAGCAACTATTCTAAATATATTGGGAGATTTTGAATAAAATAGTATTTTTAACATTTAAAGAGAATGTAATTTTACATATTGTGAACAAAGGCGGTAAATACTTTGCTGCTTCAAATTATCCTTATATATCTAAATCATATACAAGAGTGTTTTTATCTTTAAAACAAAACACTAGAAAGATTAACTATGTTACTATTTCATCTATCATTATTATACAAAGTATAACAAATGTAAAGATTTTTCCACAGATTTTACCTGTTAACATTTTTAGCACAACAGCACCTGATGTCAGTGAGATGTCTATCACTGAGATGTTATAAAGATTCCAATACAGCAAAAAGAGGCGTTCTTGAGAATCCACTTTGATTGCTGTATCAACATAACATTTACTATAATGGGATCCATGTCACTTAAGACAATGTTTTGGAAATGCTGTCAATTAATTTATTCCGTAAAGGAATATCGGAGAGTATCCAATCTATACACATCATAAACGGTGTAAAAATGTTTCATGGAAAAATAAAAATAAAAAAGCAAAGACAAATACCAACACCACGGTGATAACAGATGATGCTAATTCAATATCTGGAACCAATTCTAGCCAAATATTTGGAAAGCTGGACTTTATAACCTACACTCAACAACAAATACCCGAGTATTCTACAAACACAACCTCCAGCAATGTATCTAAGGAATGTAAACTTCTACAGGCCTTTAAAGACTTTGGATTACAAATACAATTACTACTTTTAACTTTGGATTACAATTTGTATCCGGATCTATCAAAGAATATCTTGCTCTGGAACTTGGTGTTCTTTTCAATTCTTTCCCAGACAAAACCTTTGCTCATTTTAATCAACCACCTTTACAGGCAAAGATCACACTACGGATATTTTACTGTTACAACAATGATCAAAGATGCTGGGAGCAAAAAAAAAACAAAAGACTGTTGGAGAACTTTGGTTTACTAATTTAAGGAAGAAATTTGCTACAATGCCCACAGTTTAATGGAGAGGGTGTTATGGGCAAATGTAAATATTACAAGTTTTAGAATGAAATGTTGTATTTCTTAAACTGTGTACTTTGTCTTTAAGAGATATTGCAAACTGACAAGGTGTTAGAAATGGAACATATTGTTTTTCATAGATGTTTCTTTAAGCAATAACCTCAGTGCATAATATGTTTGCGCCATTTTGTCCCAGACGAATTACAATAACAATAATGCATAAACAAGTTTCAAGGCTATACTACGACTCTTTCAGTACACAATATACTGTTGTAACCCCAAGTTAATGGAACTTCCCCAAATCCGGGAATCTCCCACGACTGTGCACGTACGACTTAGTATAAACAACAGATAAGCTATTCAGACTTTGAGATGCCATCTTGAACTAAGTCAGGAAAATTTCCATGACGTATGCACCCTTTAGTTATGGCCTTGTATGTGTGCCAAATTAAGGGAGGTCCTAAAATGAATAAATTAAAAGAAGTGTTACTTTTTCATATTTGAACTACGGTAACCCTAAAATGAAGACACCTAAGGTATAAATAGATGTACTATTAAATGTTAAGACACAGAGGAGAGACTTGGAGACAGACGCTGCTCCATCTTAAAATGACAGAGAGGCTGACATGATGACATGTTCAGAAGGGTATGTTAACCTATTAATGATATTTGCAAGCATGTAATTTAATCTTATAAACTCTGCTATAATGGATTTTATATTTATATTTTTATATAATAAATATCCAAGAAGACAAAACTTTATTGCTTCCAAGACAATCCTTATTTTATATTGTATTCTCAATTATTTATATATGTTAAATAGAGGATCTCTTACTAACTATATAAAATTATGGCTAAGATATCTGTATGGTTAGCCCTACTAAGTTCTATGCTTTAAGACATTATAGTGGTAAATAAGGGAACCACCCACGGTTACAATCTCATCTGTCACTTGCCTGCCCAGTTCCCACATTTATCCAAATCCCTCTGTAGACAAATTATATCACTTTCTGACTGTATTTTCTTACCTAGTGTTATGTCATCTGCAAACACCGATAAATAACTTTCAATGTCCACTTCAAGATAATTTAAAAATACTTTAAAGAGAAGTGGACCCAGGACAGAACCTTGAGCCACTTACCACTTTTTTCCAATTTGAAAATTTGCCATTTACAACTACTCTCTGTAAGCTAATGTTCTATCAATGAACATATTTTTTTGTCTAAACCAACTGTAACGGCACCCCCAGGCATAAAAGGGGTTAAAAGCCGTTTAGGATATATTCACTTCCAGATATACAGGCAGCTACTGTAGACACCAATCCACCGAACCGGAGAAGCATTTGAATGCTCTCAAACATATGAATGCTGTAAACAGCCGAATAGGAAAAACCATACGAAAGGTTTACACTCCTAGCAGTCGAACTGGAACAGCATTCAATAAATCCCCCCCCCCAAGAACGAGACAACGCTCCGTGTTGAGGGTCAAGCAGGAACAGCCAGAGCTGTGGGTTTATTGTTCTTATATACACATTCTTAAACATTAGTACCACCCACAGGGTTTTGTAAAACAACCAATAAACACGTAATACACAGTAAAACACTCCCACAATGACATCACAATCCATCTTCTCTATCCTGGAGATAATTGGGAAGTAATCCAATTATCTCCAAGGACAGAGGCAAAACTCCATTAAGCACATGGCAGTAAAAAGACAGTAAAATACAATAAAATACACATACAACATATCCCCAGATAGCTTAGGTCTGAGCGCACATTATTACTGAATGGCGCTCAGACCACACACATACAGTTCAATTGCCATGGAGCCAAAGTCTTTTATTACATGAATAGGCTCCATGGCATAGCTATCTGGGTTAAATGAGTTCATTCAGTAAATCTGTGAATGAACCGGCCGCATGTGAACTGCAGACTGCTGCCATTCAGTGTTCAGTATGTGTAGCCGCGGCCACCTGGGATAGGCAATTAAGCTGCTGTTAACCGAAGCTTCTGGGCAGTCAATTGGCCGCACTCGCCGGCTTCTGGGCGGCCAATTAACGGCGCCTGCCAGCTAACCACGGCTCCTGGGAGGCCAATAGACGGCTGTTTGTTCGGTAGATAGAATCTACTGAACGCCCAGGCAGAAATACATAAACAGACCTTTCTGCATATGAAAGTAAAGTATTTAAATGCCGGTCCATAGTCAAAAGGCAGCAGGCAGGCAACCAGTCTTCTCCAATGCTCAGTGGCGAAGTCGGTTTCGCCACACCAACTGATTTAAGTTTTACGTGTAATTTATTGTGTGAAACTACAGTATATCAAATGCTGTAGCAAACCCAAGTAGATCACTCTACTGGATTACCCTGATCTATATTTCTACTAACTTCTTCATAGAATGCAATTAGGTTAGTATGGCATGACCTGTCTTTCATAAAACCATGTTGATTCCTGATAATTATATATTTTCTGCAAAATAAATGATTGAATATTATTCCTTAACAGCCCTTCAAATAATTTCCCAACCACAGATGCTAAGCTTGCAGGCCTGTAGTTTCCGAGTTGACCTTTTGAACCTTTTTTAAATGTAGGCACCACATCTGCTTTTCTCCAATCCTCTGCTACAATGCCTGAAAGAAAAAATCCTAAAAAATTAAAAACAGTGGTATGGATATTTCTACATTAAGCAAATGTGGGTGAATACCATCTGGCCCTGGGATTTATTTACACTACCTTTATTTAATTTCTGAAACACGTTATTCTGTGTTAACCAATCACTGTCAGGCTTTTGTAACAGGGAATTGCAAATCTACAGCCACTGATCCTTCTTGTCAGGTTTCAAAACTGGCATGTAAGACTTTTTCATTTATTACTGGCCCTTTAAGTGAACTTCATGATTTTCTACTCTAGTGGCCTCCCTAGCCACTAATCTATTCACTCACCTTAATAAGCTCACCTTGATTAACTAATTAGGAGGCTTGATAAGTCTACTCCCAGCACACAACAATGCCTTGACATTGAAGTCTATGCTCTGATAAAGAATCTCTGTTCCTGGCAATATCTTGTATTTTATCTACATTATTTAATTCTGTAGAGAACGTAACTGAGGTGCCTCATCCTGTATGCATCTGCATTTCCTCATATTGAAAAGCACTAACCTGCATTACTTCATCCTGAACTTGCCTGAATTACATCTTACCGAAAGACTTTCCTTATCACCTTCCAAGAATCCTGATTTGTGGCGTATTGCCTTCATTGAAGAATCTTAACTGCTTCAATTGCTGCATCACTGCATGATCTCGTAAGCAACCTGCATTATATTATTTTGGAATATACTTACCTGTTTCAACCTCTGCAACTCTGCATGATCCTGTATTGTCTTATCCTAAAAGTAGCTATAACTAGTAGCATTGCAAAGTATCCTGGAAATCCTTACCTACTTGGTATAACTTCAAGCCTGCTTGTATACAAAAGATTTTATACATTTACTTGATCTTACAAGATCTTGTTTGTGGCATATCGCCTAAACCCTGCTTTACTCACAAAGTATCCTGTTTGTGGCAGACTGCCCTTTATTCTTTATTTCAGTAAATTTGTTATGTCTAATACAACAAATAAAGTTTTAACCAATAACCCTTGCAATCGTCTCCTCTATGACATGCTCAGGAGCATGACACTTCTTCCCCATATAAAGAAAATTAATTATTTAGAATTTTTGCCTTGTCCTGATCCTCCTTAATTAACTCATCCATCTGACTGTCCAATGGATCAACACTTTCACTCTTAACCTTTTTGGCTTTAACATACTTAAACGTACTTAGATCTTTTTGTGTTTGGTGCTTTTCATTTTCAAATTTAGCCTCTCTTATCACTCTTTTGCAAGCCCTATTGGCATGCTTATATTTGTTTTTGATTTCCATTTATCATTTGACTGAGCCTTGTACTAAGCCACATTGTTTTTTATTTGCTTTGTTTATATTTGTTTCCTAATGGTATGCATTTATTCTCTTTGCTTTTAGCCAATGAAAATGTCCTGCCACTCAAATCAAAGTTGTAAAGGGTTTTTGTACAGCCCATATGAATTAGTTTTTTGAGTTAACATCAAATTATACCATATGATGGTTACTATTTCCAAAGTGTTAACTTGAATGTTTGAATATAAGTCAACATTATTAGTTTTGACAAGATCCAGACAAACATCTCTTCTGGTTGGCGCTTCGACTAAATGATACATTAAATTATTGTTTATCGGGTTCGAAAACCCGTTTCCCTTAACTGCACTACTAGTCCCTTTTTCCCAATCAATGTCTAGATAATTAAAATCTCCCATGATTAACAACCCAGCCTTATTAATTTGAGATAGCAGTTGCTCTTCCCCATCTGTATTTATGTTTTAGGGCTGGTAATATATTCCTACTATTAATGGATATCCTTTGTTTCTTCCTCTGCACATTTCTACCCATAATACTTCCACTTCATCATCACCTGTATCATCACATACAATTTCTTTAACACTTGGCTTCAAATCAAGTATAAGACATACCCTGCCCCCTTTTCTATTTTTTCTGTCCTTCCTAAATAATTTATATACATTTAAATTAATAACCCAATCAAGTGTTTCTTCCCACCAAGTCTCAGTTATCCCAATTATGTTATACCTTTCCCTGCTTGCCAATAGCTCAAGCTCCCTCACTTTCCCACACAAGCTTCTTGCACTAGCAAGCATTTAAAGTTAACATTTGTTTCTTCATTAGAACAATATGTAATTGATACCTTCTTGCTCTGTCTGCTAATCTTACCTCTCACCCCATCTCCACACTCCTTGACTACAGCTGAATTCTCTATCTTTTCTATATAACATATACCCTTCTTTAAACCCATTCCTCCTACTTCTAGTTTAAAGCCTCCTCTAACTTTCTAGCCATCCTCTACCTCAGCACAAAAGACCCTCTTCATTTTAGGTGCCACTCATCACATCTATGAAGATTGTAAGCAAACACTAAATCAGCCCAGTGCTCTAAAAACCCCAAACCTTCCTTTCTTCACCAAGACTTAATCCTTGCATTGTGGGGATATTTATGGGATAATAATAGTAAACAGTAAGAATTGCCCACTAATTCAATTCTCAGATCCCAAAGATCGTTATCATAAGTGAAAAGTATTTCATATAAATAAATCACAATGTTATAAAAATAGATTTTATTTTATAATAACAAATTAATTAATAATAATATGTAACATGCGTGACAATAATCAATTAGTATTTAGTACAAATTAGTATACAATGCAATACAATGGGTATACACGTTTCAATGGCTAAACAGCATTTTCTGTCAAGACTTACACGATTTATGAGGTATCCTTACAGACTGAAAGTGAAGCTTTTCACAGCGAAGGGCCATAAAACCCTGGCTAACAGTTAGAATAACCCTTTCAATGCTGGCTAGACCTACTAGGTAATTAAGATCTATTCTTATGTAATTTTAAATAAAATAACATTTAAACCAGTTCATTAGTCATTTCCTGGAACCATCCAATAAGAGAATCTACCATATTATATAAGCAGATTTTAATTTGTCTAAAAGATATCTTATCTTATATTAGAGCAAATCAATACACCTGGATAAAAACAGCGGTATGCTAACACGTGATAATATCACATTAATATATAATTATTCTTAATTCCACCTGCAGAATGGAATGTTTATAACTATATATTCTTTAGTTAACTAAGATTTCTTAATATGGAAATCTGACCGTGATTTATCCAGTCATATATCATGCTATTAGTAAATTTTAATTAATTTAATTAATTAAATGAAACCAGTATAATTACCAGTTGAGTAGATATTTCATCCGATTGGTAGTCTCAGGAACTTGTTTGGATGTCTCTCTGCATGGAGGTGTGTAGGAATTTCTGAGTGTCCTAGAGTGTCATTGCTCCCCACTGCTCACTTCTTTGCTTTCTTTGCATACCCTTGCATTCCTCTTTCCTTTTCTTTCTCCTTTGCATATCCTCTATCTTCCCTTTGTCCTAACTTTTAAAGGGCCAGTCTCTCTGTACGTCATCAGTTGATAACCCAATAGAAGCACTAGAGGTGTGCTTACCTAGGGATCGCAATTTAGGTATTTGGTCTATAGAGGGCAGTCTTGTCCCACTAAACATACCTATCCAGGAAAGAGTTAACTTTTCCTGGTGGCTATTTTGACGTCATTTTGGCGTTATCTATATGGTTGCCATAATTTAAGTTTGCTGTCAGATCAAACAGTTTCTTTAAGTTTTGTCCAGACTATGTGTCTGGCAAATTCTGAGTTTTGACCCGTAACTTACAATGGGACCTTGTACATATAGAAAGTAAAATTTTATTATTTAATCTTCTCTGTCACAAATGTCTGGGTTTAGAATTGAACCATTCCATTAGCATTTTAGACAGTCTGTCCAACCCCCGTTCTCCTTATCACTTGGTTTGTATATACTATGCATTCCTTTAGCTCTGGGAAAGTGGTTAGTTTTACAGATAGTGTCTTTTTGTTAACTTGAAAATAACAAAATGGAGTCTGGTCTGTTCAGAGTGACTCAGAATATACACTTTTAATTTCTATCATAGCACAAGATGTCTGCCGATATAAATACCCTGACAGCATTGACCTCTCTAATCTTCTACTGCCTTTCCACCGTAGTGAGCTGCACTGGTAATATCTACGCAACTACCACCTTCTGAGTCTCCTTCTTAAGTTTGTTACCTAATTCACTGAACTCATTTTTTAAGTTCTGCCATCTTCCTACCTTTGTCATTGGTACCAATATGGACCATGTCAGCAAGGTCATCCCCAGCCCTTTCCAATAATACCTCCACTCTGTCAGCAACATGCTAGATCAGAGAACACAGGAGAAAGCAAACTGTCTGGTTGATTTGATTAGAGCGGAACATTACCCTCTCTAGTCTTTTAATAATAGGGTATTCTGCTACCACAACCTGCATAGCCTTTCCTCCATTCTGGATCCCATCCATACTAGAGGAGCTATTCCTCCAGCTGTTAGAAGGATCAAATACCTCCAGCACAGCCCTTCATGAGCTTTAACTCCCAACATCTTCACTCAGCTGTGAATATCTGCTGGGGTATACAAAATCAGGACTGGCAACACCCTTCCTCTTCCCTCCCCATCTGCTATTTTACCCAACTGTCACCCAGCTACCTACCCATTGCCCAGCTGGCTCATTTCCTCCCACTAAACTCTTTACAGTGAGTAGTAAGCCCCTTTCAAGGTTGTCCATCCACCTCAGTGTTGCAATTTGCTCCTCTAGATCTCCAATCTGAGCTTTCAGAGAGGACACACACTCACATTTGCCACATACTTACAGCAGACTGCAACTTCTAAAATCAGCCAAATGACTTTACAGGTTTACTGACATGGTTATTGAGACGGCAAAATCTGGACATTGTTCATGCAATTTAACAATATCCGGAATTTGTAATTCAGGCCCAGAATAGGTCTGAATTTTTTCTAGATTTTAGTTAGATCAAATGCTGCTAGACAGCTAAAATCAGGAATGAATGGTTCGAATCCAGGCTGGCATTTAAAAAAAAACAAAAGATGGAACTATTTGCCTGCTGTCAGAACTTGCAGCCAGTGGGCAAATACCCGAAAAAAAAAAAAAAATACTGCACAATAAAATGGATCCATCTTCATCTATGGAGGGCTTTGTGCAGACTGAGCTCTCATAGTCTTAGAAAGGCTTTCCCACACTATGAAGTGATTTTTCTCTCGAGCCTTGGTTGTCTGAGCTCTCTGATTGGTTGGTTTACTAGCCAACTAATCAGAGTACTCTTAATGATATAGCAAATCATGATAAATTAGCTGAGTTTGAGGATTTTTCCAATTTGTGTATTTTTCACTGAAATGTGCAATTATCCCCAATGAATATTTTTCCCCTATCCTGTTCCCGTTTAAGAGCACACAATTGTTATTTAAAGACTCCTTTTACTTAATTTTTTTATTTTTAGATAGCTTTTACTTGATAATTAAAGTTTAATTCTGAATAAAAAAATAAATATATTCTTGATGGTTGCATATTGTATCACTACAGACATATTCTGGTAACAGGCCCACAATCTAAAACACCAACCATGTGTGAGAAAATGTGTGCATGGGTCACAAATTAAAATTAATCTGCAAAATATATATGTTTTACCACCCCTGATTCAATATATTTACTGTGTTTTTGTTACCATCTACCATTCTGCATTGTTATATAATGAAACTTAATGAAGTGTGATTTAAGGCAAATGGTAGCGGCAGATGGCAGTGAACCATACGTATGTATTAGTGTACAAGGCGTACTGCCTGACACTGTATATAATGAGATAAGTTATTTACAGGTGACTGTACATTATGCACAGTTCATATGCAATCTCTATCCTGCATTAGATGTTGTGTATTCAACTTTTTCACATTGTAAGGAGCCAAGTCAGATAATAATAAATAATTCAATTTATAAATAGCTTATTGTGTGCACATTTCCTATCTAACTATATATATATTTTTTTCCCCCTTTATTTGCAGCAACTCTAGAGTGACATATTATTAAGAAAGAAAATCATCTTGTTTGAATCATACAGGAATAAACAGTATTAGTTTGCCAGTATTGTTTAAAAATAGAGTTTCTTTGCTCAAAATCATATTACAATTCATTAACTTAAATAATACTATTGATGACACCAAATTAGTTGATTAGGAACCCTGCAACAGGCATGCATAGAAATAAAACAAGCTGTACATGCTTTTCAACTATATAGAGGTGATACTCGAAAAATTAGAATATTGTGCAAAAGTTCAACGTAAAAGGGGAAACTAATATATGAGATAGATGCATTGCATGCAAAGCAAGATAGTTCAAGCCGTGATTTGTCATAAGTGCGATGATTGTGTCTTACAGCTCATGAAAACCCCAAATCCACAATCTCAGTAAATTAGAATATTGTGAAAAGGTGCAATATTCTAGGCTCAGTGTCCCACTCTAATCAGCTAAGTAAGCCATAACACCTGCAAAGGATTTCTGAGCCTTTAAAAGGTCTCTCGGTCTGGTTCAGTAGAAATCACAATCATGGGGAAGACTGCTGACCTGACAGTTGTGCAGAAAACCATCACTGACACCCTCCATAAGGAGGGAAAGCCTCAAAAGGTAATTACGAAGGAAGTTGGATATTCCCAAAGTGCTGTATACATATATACATTAAATATTAAGAAACAATTTCCGTCCATGCACACAAGCTAAAAAAATGTTATAAATTGCCGGGTGCCAGCCAAGTAGCAAAAGTTATTAGCTGCACTCACGGTGTGTAATAAAACTTCAATTCTTTATTGGATTCTTTAAAATTCGATCCAATAAAGAATTAAAGTTTTATTACATACCGCAAGAAGGACTGAAACTAGTTTGATCCTGAGGAAAGTTCTCAAGGAGGACTGAAACTTCGATCTAATTTTAAAGAACCCAATAAAGAATCTAAGTTTTATTACAGACCGTGAGTGCGGCTAATAACTTTTGCTACATTAAATATTAGATATTATTTAAAAAGGCTTGCTTTATTTATGCGCTATATAAATCCAATGCATATACAGTTATTTTCATGACAGTCTAATTAACAGCCATTAGAAGAATAAGAATTATAGTTTAACATTTTTTATATTAATATAAGTTGAAAAAAAGACTTGTTCCCTAAATTGAAACTTTTACAAATCTCTGTTTTTGCTGTTATTCGAAGAGAAGTGATCAACTTGAAGTGATTTCTATGCCTTCTTGACCCTAAGCTAGAAAGCAGAATTCTCCTCGTATCAACTGGGATAATAAACTGAGAATTGAAACCATTGTGCAAGAAAAACTATGTCAAAAAGTGCTGTGCAGAGCTACATTAAACCTGTATAGCTCCTGTGTAAATTATTGCCTTGATTGAATATTTTTGGATAATATTTTCAAAGAAGTAAAACATTTTTGGATAAACTTTTAAAATTATTTAATATTTTGAAAAATTATTTAATATTTTATGTATTTTTTTTAAATATTGATTTTTTTTGCTATATGATATATTTTTAATTTATTAATATTTTGAAAAAAAAGAACATTTAGAAACTTTTTACAAAAATATTAAATTACTTGAATAGCTTATCAAAACATATTAAATAGAGGTTTTAATTGTTTATTTTATAACCAACCCGGTCTTAACAGGTCCGGCGCTTATTTACTTACTCACCTTAGAAGTAACAGGTTTTTTTTTCTTAGTGTAAATGTACCTTTTCCCCAGTGATACTTACTCAACTGGTGGTATGAAATGTATTTGAGAGATGTAATCAAATGCTCACTGTTTTCCATTTTCATTCAGTTACAAAGTGCTGCCTTTACACTCCGTTTTGCAGCCTGTGGAATCTAAAAACGAGATTCCATGATGTGAAAATCCAGAGCAGAGAGAAGGATTAATACATTTTTAACAACTTGCGACTCTGATCAACACCACAGAGAGCAGAAAATCTGCATTCATCTCCCTCCATGGTGCACAAGTGACTCAATCCTCACTGCCGAGAACCATAGGGAGATTCTTCATTATGATCTTTAAAATGATTATCCAAAAATGCTAGTATGTATCCTTAATGGAGTGTCATGAGGCTATTGTAGTGAGAGAGAGCATTGTAACATGTGGAATATTTAGCTTACATAATGTTACTGTCAGCGGCAGTTCTAGGTCTATAAGAAGCCTTAGGCAAAAAGATTAGTGAGATTTGTTTCCAACACAGTTGACATATTTAACCTTTAGGGTGCCAAAGCAGTGCACACATCTTGCAATCATTAGGTTAATTCCTCAATTTACATTTAAGGCAAAAGTCTTGTTTATTTTTAATTTTTTCAGTCGAATGTTGATCACTGATATTTAAAAAAAAAAAGTTGGGCAAATTTAAAGAATTCTAGTTTTTCATTTATTTAAAAAATATCCATTTCGGAATAAAATAATACCATACTTTGTAAGGAATTTGCTGACATTTTTAAGAATGCAGATTAGTAAAATATACAAGTATAAAACATATGAACTGTACGTGGACATAGGTTACATTCTTCCCTCCTCTCTCACATGCTGTTTTTTAACATAACTGGGCATAATGAACAATATAGGTACCTGTGTGGTAAGAAGGAAAGGTGGTCTGTTACACTCCTTAGATTCAATGTTATTTACCATGTGACCATTCTCAAAAGAGCATGGGTCAAATAAATGTTTTTAGATTTCGAAACCAACACTATAGATTTGAGAGTTAAAGGAACACTATAGCTTTAGTTGTATTCATAACGCAGTGTCCCTATGCACTAAAATGATTTTCCCTGGTGATGGAAGGGTTAATCATTTTAATGCGTGTTGACCTTCAGCACTGGCTCTGTCTTTTCTTCCTCCGATATTGGCAATTGGGGGGAACCTAACGTGCATGCACTGCGTATGTGAAGCACATTAAGCCTTCTCCACAGGAAAGCTTTGATTCAGTGCTTTCCTATGGTGGATTTCAACACGCTGGGCATGTATAAACATGAGTCAAACTCCATGAAACTCTAGGAAGTGGCTCTAGTGGCGGAAATCTTTGTCATGTTCCTAAAACCATTCCAAAACAATTTTTTCAGTGTGGCATGGTACATACTTCATGCATCAGAGGTGTTTTCTCAGCATGGAGGGATCTACCTAACAATCTCTAGGTAGGTGGTACATGTCAAAGTAACATTTACATTATTAAGACCCAAGGTTTCCCAGCAGAACATTGCCCAGAGCATAACACCACCTCATCCAGCCTGTCTTCTACCCAAAGTATCTCAGATCTTTTCATTTGCCAATTTTTTCTGCTTCCAATGCATAACATTCAAGAATTGACTGTTCACTTGATGCCTAATATATCCCACCCCGTGACAGGTGCCATTGTAATGATATAATCAATCTTATTCACTTCACCTGTCCGTGGTTTTAATGTTGTGGCTGATCAGTATATATATAATATATAAATAAAGATTTTTTTTTTGCTTCTTTGTCAGTTACTTTTTCTCACTTAATCTGTGAACCATCAGTCTACTGCAGATATATATATACATATTATTTATATTTCTGCACACTTTTTGGTTTGTCTGAATGTTTCCCAGAATATTTTTCCACAGATAGAACCGAAGGGCAACAGTTATTACTCTTTTGATATTTGGCACTTGGCACATTTAAGAACATTGGTTGCACTTTCTAGTATATAGTGCTCCACTGTTTTACATCGAACTGCAACATGAAGGAATTTCGGACATCTCATACAAAATGTGACTTTTGGAAAAATTGTTTGGCTGAACCAAACTTGCCCTTTGTGCAAAAGTCTACTGGCTACATTACTGTCCATTACTTATCTCCATCTTACTGGATTTCCTAGCTGAGAATATTGCAATCTGCTCAGAATGCATGGTTTCCGATTCTATCACTGTCACCCGATGGCTACCCGTCACCCGAGAACCTACATGTATAATGGCAAATAAGCAGGGAGACTATAGAATTCAACTGTATTCAAAACGGGTGAGTGTAAAAGTTTAATTTCGATTGAATTGCATGAAATCTTACTTTTAACACAAAACCTGTGCTATTTCTCTTGCGCACCAGTTAACTTGCAGGCATTTTGTGCTGTCAAGTTCTCTGCATGAAGACATTTCTATCAGCAATCTGAATGTATAAATTAATTTGTTTCTTTCTTGTTACTCCTATACTTTACCCCGCAGATTGATTTTTTTTTCATAGTTGTTTGAAAATGCTAAATAATTGAAGATTTAGAATTATGTGTAATGGAGCAAATCATATGTTTGGAGAAAAAAATATGTTTGCCTCTTGCATATTTTCAAAACAATAATACAAGTAGTTTATATACAGAAGTAATTCCTGTCTTACGATTCTTTGAGTTAGAGCATTTGTAAGGTGGCTTAAGAGCTTGCATGTCAAAGGTTGGCATTATAACTATTTACTGAAATTGTAATTTTCTGGTTAATGTACATTAGATATATAAAATACACATAGAGTAATAAAAGTATTATAGTGTGCACACGCAAGGAAAATGTATTAAACTCACAAAATATGAGTGAATATCAGGCCCATCATCCTCAATCAGAAAATGATCTTCGGAAGGATATGAAGTAGATCTTCTTTAGCACTTGCAAAATGAATAGACAAACCAAAGATAGTGCAGATGGAATAAAATTACAATGATTTATTATAAAAATGCACTTACAAAATCCAAGTAGTAGACAGCATATAATCCACTCTGAGGTGGAGATAGCAACAAAAGAGTCTCCAGTAATCCAACGCATTTCGTCCACTGGACTTCCTCAGGGATTGGGAAAGATTCAATAACACGAGTCAGGTCCAAGAAATTCAAGAATACAAATTAGAGGAGACTGACCCCATTAGAGCATTAACTTCAGAAAACCCCGTCCTTGATATCAGAGTACATGGAGACCATGACACGTTTCAAAAAAATGCTTTTAAGACATAGCTCTTCACCCATTATCACTAACTTCTCACGTCAGTCCTCTTTCTTGGCTTTCGTTATTCCTTCCTCCATTTGTTTGTGATTGACAGTATTGAGTTTCTTAATTGCTGGCTCTGTCACTATACCTTCCTCCTCATGGAATCCTCACAATTCACAGTTACCTTGGGTGAGTTGAGAACTAGGTCCTGGACCTAGTCTGTTTGGTGTTTTATAAATACTGATGATTTTACATTGATAATAGAGTTGAATACCTAATTATCAACATACTCTCAGAATTGCTGTGAAGGTATTTTTTTTAGCTATTCCTCCACTTATATTAAATGATAAAACTTTGTTGATGTGTAATCTGACTGATAAATATGCCTTTGGAGTGTATGGTAAACCTTTATGAGTGGCAGTGGGATTTATAAAGAATAAATGCACGAATTCCACATGATCCAGGCATGTAGAGAATAAAAAGGGAACCATTACATTTCCAGAACTTTCAATGTTTAATAAAACATTAAAAAAAATCACCTTTTTTATCATGGGAAGTTTGCTTTTTTCTAAAGGGACACTATAGGCACCTCAATAAAGTGGTCTGGGTGCAGTGTCCCTTCCCCCATTAGTCCTGCAATGTAAGACATTGCAGTTTTTGAGAAACTCCAATGATTACACTGCAGGACTAAGACTGCCTCTAGTGGCTGCCAATCAAACAGCCACTAGAGGCACTTCCTGGTAGTAAAGCGGCTTTTGGACGCCTAACTCTGCATGAGGTCATCCAGCCTCAGCAAAATTTCCATAGGGAGTGTCTAATGTGCTCATAGTGCTTTATGGGTGATGGGGGAGAAGTAGGTGCACCAACCCTGCGCTGAGGGGGACTGGCGATTGAATTAGGTTAAACATAAAAAGTTTTTTTTAAACCCTTTATGTGCGAGGGGGCGTGAGGGCACGCAGGGGCGAGGGGGAAGAGGGAACTACAGTGTAATGAATACAACTTTGTATTCCTTACTCTATAGAATCCCTTTAACTGTATTTGAAAGAGAGCAGATGACATCACAATCCAGTTCAGTCCTGGCACAGTCCAGGCACACGCTGCTTTTGTAAGAGAATAAACAGATATATGTTTTTCTATCTTCACATACACTGTGTTCATTGATAAAATAGAACTTCTAACAATATTTGACAGGGAGCCAAGATGGAGGCACTCTTCAAGGACAGTAATAAATACAGGAGAGTGGAAATTTTTGATTTGTTTTATTTTCAGACCCCACAAAGACATAAGGGACAGCTCCACTTTAATTGGTTATTCTTGCTTGATTCCTTCAATGAACTCCAAGATTTCTTCAATTTTTTTTAATAAAACCTTTTTTTCCCTTAATTTAAAGAAACCAAAACAAATCACAAAAAAAATGTGAAAACTATAACTTTTAATGCTGTGGAACGAAGCATCTCTGCAGAGATCGATCCAATGGAATTCCCTCACAGTTACTGCAAAGGAAATGAAGCACCAGTGGAAATATCATTTCTATATTCGTAAATCATAATTGAATCAAAATAATACTGTCAGACACACTTCCTCCAAAACCAGTCCCTCTATAACCAGTTATTGGCTAGTGTTATATGTGCAAAGTGATAGATGGGTCTAAAATTAGAAATAAAGCTTATTAGATGGAAATTAAATATATTTCCCTTCTCACAGCTCATTCAAATTATATCGAACGGCCTTACATTTTAGTACATTTGCAAAGCAAGATTCACACCGGAGGCCAACCATTTTTATAGTTAATTCTGTTTGTATGAGATAGATGATCTAATGATAGATCATGTTAAAGGAATAGTTTCCTGGCTTATTCAATCTTTTTTAAAAAGACGTTTACCTTCCATGCATATTTCAAATAATATTCTGATTAAGGAATGGCGAATACTTCCGATTTATACTATTCAGGGATTTCTGTATTTCTGCTACAAATGTTCACCTTTTTCTTCAAAGCAACATTCACATGACTTTAGTGTTTACATTTTTGGCCCAACGGCATTACTTTAATTTTCAATGGCTATAGAGTTTATGCAAGAATCTTTTCTCTGTTCACAACAGTAATATTATGTTTGAATAAAGATAAAGTATCATTAAACTCTATACATGAGTGGGAAAAAAACCTTCACCCCAAATAAAAATACAAAAACATTCCCCAATGAAAACATGTATGCATTTAATAATATATATTTTTAATTGGGGGTATGTCTAAAAACAGCTTACAAAACCTGCAGGTCTTTTGTGTGCAGCCTTTGCAAACCCTCCCCTTCTAACCCCGCCCAGACTTTCTGTGGCTGTCCAATCACAGACTTCCCAATGCAGCTTTATGAGAAGTCTTTGCAAGGCAGGTGCTCTGGACAACTGACTGGCTCTTAGGTTTAGCTCCACTGAGCTAAACAACCCCTAAGTAACAGAAATGGCTGACAGATTGTGATAGCCAAGGGGTGTAGCAAGGTTAATTTATGAAAGTGTCAATTTCTATTAAAATCTGCAATTTTTGTAAAATGGTCACTTCTCACATAAGTTGTCAATAAAATGACTATTTACTGTTTGTTCCCTAACCACCAATCATCTTTTTTCCAATCAGTCATCTCTTTTTTTTCTGTGTCTAACGTGCTAATAAGCCTCCTCACTGAACCTGAATTACCCTAAACCTTTGATTTCTAATCTGTGAAAGACTTTAGAAGATCCATGATGGCTGAATTGCTCCTTTTGACACACAGGCACACACTCATCCTCTGTTTGGAACTTCTCTGAAAAAAAGAGACTTTTAGAATGCATGCAAACATGGTTGAATTGTGAAAAAAAGCACTGCATTCTTGTTTTTTACAGTGGCTTGCAAGTACATCAACTATAGATATAAGGGAATTGTTATATTCAGGACAAAATAGCCAAGTTGAAAATATTGAGTTGAAGAAGTTGTGATTGTTTACCAAAACTGTAAAAATTCATTGTCAAATGTCATACAATTCCTATTTCATATCTGTCAACTTTGGATAATATACATCTTATGCATCTGATAGGCAGGTCACTTGAGCTGAACACCCTGAGTTTAGTTCGTGTAGTATGAGTGAATCTAACGATGTGCTCTTGCTGGGCTTATGGTGACTTACCTCTGGTGTTTCCAGAGATTAAACCCAGGATGGTAAGACAGGAGCATAGCCCTCTAGCCCCGCCCCCCCCTCCCCAACAGTTTCTATTTTGGTTAAACAAATTCCTGTCCTGCCATCTTGATTTAGTTATTTGGTTTCCCGAATCTTCACAAGGTCCTGCAAATCGGGGGCTGGCCAGACAGCTTCCTTAAGTCCTTCCGTGGGCGAGTAGCATCAAGGGTGACTTCCCCACTCAGGCCCGTCCACCGATCCCGATCTCATACCTCCCAGTGTTGGTAGGCATGGGAGCACCAAAACGGGATTGTCCCATTGAATCGGTACCTGGTAGGAGTCACATGGTATGGTGAATAACCAAACTGGTTTGGTGAATATGTCATAATTGCTTGCATTTAGTATTTAAATATAAACTCTCTATTGTTTTTTACTGGTGAAACAGAAGCAGATTCTATCTTCTAATTGAAGCAAGCAGCTGACTATTTCTATTCCTCACTTTTTAAGGATTAGTATTAAACATTTTCTCTATCCTTCACTGTACTTGTGTCCCGCTGTTAATCTTTAAAGAGTCTCATTATGTATTCATGTAAAAATAATTTACAGTCTCTGTTTAGGTTTTTTCTTTTGTTAGTGATTATATTCCCTATTACTGGAATCCAATCTATAAAGACATGAAATCTCCATCTCAATCCGAGCAATTATCATTTGATTAATTGATATGAATCATTAGACATAAGAGCAAAATGTTGTTTCCAGAAAAGCTGTGTTTCGGTGCATTTCTCTGCACCGCAACTTGCCTACAGCTGTAATAAACACCTAATTAGATTTCATCATTGTCAGCGAGCTGGGAAGCTGTTTGCGAGCTATGGTATTATGAGATTTGTGTCTTAGTGCATGTTCCAGGACTCTTGTCAACTTTTCTGGGAAGAAAAATGTTTGTTTTACACTTTAACTCTTTGGGAGCTTAAGTTGTTCAATAGTTATTACTTGAACCACAAAGAGAGACGTAGGGAAAAGCACTCTTTGCAATTCTGTACACTGATTGTCAAGTAAAAGAATGCATTTAAACATTTTTTTTTTTTAATATAAACTTTTATTAAAAAACATTTTTCCCTAAAAAAATAAATCTACAATTACTAAATCATTAAATGTTTGTGTTTTTCTATTGCTTTTTATTGCTTGCTTAGTATTTACTTACTTTTGGAATTAGGTGCCTACTCTTCCAAAATATATTGGTGTCCATTCGGGGGAGGAGAGCCAGGGAGATCTGTACTTATAGTGCTCGCTCTGCACAGCTCACGTGCGCTGATAGCATGTATATGACATCATCCTTGCATCTGCATCACTACAGGGTGTACATGGGAGCTGTACATGAAGAGTATAGTGATTCCAGGACCAACCACTGGTCACCAGGGTCAGGATCCACTCTAGCCCTCCCAGAGGAAAGTAGGGAGACTGGGTGGACCTCTAAATGAATAAATGTGTGTGTATGAATATGAATAATGGAGTGTGTAAGTCAGTAATTAAGTGTGATTGAGTGTGTGTGTGTGTATGTGATTATGTCTGTTTATGTCTGTGATTGTGTGTGGGTCTGATTGTGTGTTTGTGGTTATATGTGTATATATCTGTGAGTGTGTGTATGTATGTAATTGTGTGTGGGTGTGGGTCTGTGACTATGTGTGAGATTGTGTGTATGTCTGTGGTTATGCATGAGTACTTGCATGTCTGTGATTGTGTAATTGTGTATTGTAGTTATGTGTGCGTGTATTTCTGTGTGTATACCCACTCTTATGTGTGTTTAAATATATATATATATGTATGTATATGTGTTAAGTAGATAGCTCCCTAATTTGATATTCTTATGTGTACAGTAATAACAAATAAGGGAGTTATCTACTAAACAACAGAAACATCTTAATTAAGAAAATGGATTTTCTTAATTTTGATCTTTCAGTTGTTTAGTAGATAACCCCCTAAATGTGTACTTTTATGTGGAATTTCCCTATTTAAGGATACCAAATTATGACACTGTTTAGTAGATAGCTCCCTTATTTGGTGTCCTTAAATATGGCAAACACACATAAAGATAAACAGTTGAAAGATCAAAATTAAGAAATGTCAGTAACCAAACCAGAACAAGTATCCAAGGGGGTTAATGCCCATGGTATCTTATGTGCCCTCCTTATATATTGTTCCAAGAGCCGTCACTGACCCATTAATCTTACACAACCCTTTAACACAACTGTAACCCCCATCTCAAGCTTTTATTATTATTATTATTATTATCATTCACACGCTGTAATCTAACTCTGAAATTAACCCCTCTCTAATCTTTGATCACTGTGCATTTTCACAGCGGCATACACTCACTATACTCACAGATTCATATATATATTGTGATAGGGGGGAGCAGAGAGTACCTTAGAATTCTATACCTACAGTGCATGTACATCTGGTCCTGTTCAGACAAAGACAGCTGGAAATGTATGAGAAGACTCCTAATAATTAAATCAAGATGTGTACAAAGTGTACCTTCTCTGCTTCAGTTCCCTTATAGAGACATAAAAAGTTAGCATTAAACGTTAAAGATGTCTTTTCAACATGGGTTTTCTTATCATAAAATGCTCAACAATGTTTCTATGAGGCTATGTCAGAAAAAAAACCAAGCATGATATTAAGTAGATAGAAAAAGGAACATTCCGTATTGGTATTTTTAGTCTTCATAATCTATACTGTTCTTATTTTGCAATTCTATGTTCAGCTCTTTAATGGTGCCCCTATGAGTAATGTGTGTAAAATAGACTATGAAATGAGTGGATAAACTGAGCTTTTTAGATACGGGGAGTAAAGTTTAGGATTTTGAAGGTTATCTATTGTTAAGTACAAATAACATCTTGTTCCATTTCAGCACTCAATATCTATGTACCAGAAGAGCCTCTAAAGCTAACCGGTGTAAGGTTTATTGTCATCTTAAACAAAGAGACTCAATGTTCCGAATCGTAATTATTAGATTCAGTGTGACAATTTATCTGATAGAAATATTCCATTTACATAGAAATAGATATGAGATTTTAATTTTATAAAATAAAGGAAAAGAAAAGGGGAAAAAAAAGATAAATATACGATTATATTGTAAAATGCTACAATGCAATTTGCCTGTAGTTTATCATTCTGAATAATAACGTTTCCAACACGGACATTAAAGTTTTGCTGCCTCAAGGTGAAAACAAAGTCTAGGTATTATATATTACATTGGATCTTTTTATTTATTTATTTAGTGTATTTTACTTTATTGAAAGTTTGAATAAAAACATTTTCATGTAACCCAAGAATATGTTACAATGGTGTTGCACATACATTATAACATTTCACTGCATATAAATGTTGTGGAGTAGGAGAACATATATTTGTCAAAGCAAACAATGGTTGCATGAGCAAAGAAGTAAAAAAACAAACATATTATGGGGGGCTGGGGGGGGAGAAACTAGCAGCCATACTGACTAGATGCATGTTGCACGAGCTCCGGGTGGGATGGAACTCTCCGGAAACCTGTGAAATTCTGAGCACCAGCCCTACCTACAGGCATGGGGCATTGGAGCAAGAAATATAAGCCCAATCGGCCCCCGCCACTGGCGGATATCGGTGACTTATTGTGTTGGCCGCAAAACTCGCAGAGCCTGAAATGGCGCTGCTGTCGGATGGCCACTCACGTACATCTAATGAGGAGTCCCTCCTGGGCGCAGTGACCCTACAAGCATGACATGCAAGCAGAGCCACTCACTCACTGCCATCAGGAAAATCCCCGGTAACAGAGGACACCCTACGGAGCCTCCTGGATGAGCTCCGCCGGAACATCGCCACAGACATTGGGCAGTCCTGTGAGGAAATTAACGTTGTCTCGGCACGTCTGTCTCCACAACTCAGGGGTTAAAACTGCAACCCACGAGACCCGCATTAATGCCCTATTGCAGAAGCTAGCCACAGTAGTGACAGCATAGGCGCACACTCATGAAAAAATGGTGGTACTTGAAGACAAGTACCTCTTTAAGAATGTTAAAATCCACGGCCTACCTGCCAGCATTGACTCAGTGGAACTCCCCCACATCATACGCCGACTACTTGCCAGTTTGTTTCCTGCTAAACAGGCCAGAGCAATGCTCCTGGATGTATGGGGGCAACTGTGTGTGAGGCAGGGTGACAGTGTGTGAGGCAAGGTGACAGTGTGTGTGAGAGGGTGACCCTGTGTGTATGGGGGTGACCCAGTGAGGGACAGTGGATGACACTGTGTTGGACTGGGGTGACACTGTGAGGAAGTAATACTTTGAAAGGGGATACTGAGAGGGGGTAATAATTGTGAGGGGGGATACTAGGAGAAAGGGGGCGATGGTGTGAGGGAGGGTGGTGATAGTGTGAGAGAAGGGGGGTAATTGTCAGGATTATAGTTGATCCAGCATGCAGAATAGTATCACACCTAAGTCTAACTGGTCCTTAGAATGGCCTGACTTAACGTACCAGAGAATAGTCAAAATACTTGCAGAGGTCAGGGACACAGAATGAAACACAATGATGAGGAAAGCCAGAAGTCAAGGATACCAGAAATAAGGGAAGTCGATACAAAGCCAAAGTCAAATACCAGAAAAAACACGATCAGGAACACACTCTCAGATAACCAACTAGTGGAAACTACAGGGCACTAACAAAAAGGTAATACGGGTTTAAATAACCCTCTTTAGGGTGTAATTGGTGCCATCTTTGATGTGGGTGAAGGTAAGTTTATTATGAAAACCTGAACAGCAGCGGCTGGCATTCCTAAGATACTGGAAGGGAGGGGGGTGATGGGATGAAAGAGGGGGGGATACTATGAGGGAGAGGGGTGAGAAATACCTTGTTTCTCTGCCTGGTGGTCCGGTGGGATCTCTGGTGGTCTGGTGGGCTCCCTGGTGGTCCGGTGTTCAGGATATCCGGTATGCAGGTCCGCGGTGTGCAGAGCTGCAGACCATGTATCTCGCGAGACCCAGTCAGGG
Source organism: Pelobates cultripes (assembly GCA_933207985.1). NCBI lineage: Eukaryota > Metazoa > Chordata > Amphibia > Anura > Pelobatidae > Pelobates > Pelobates cultripes. The sequence continues at coordinate 97,442,023 of OW240922.1, read as the reverse complement.
CGTTGCCGTGGTAACCTGCAGCAACAGATTGGCCAGATCTTGCGGGACACATAGTCTGCAGCTCTGCACACTGCGATTGGCACTCTCCTCCCGTGCAGATGGCACGGAGCTGCCTCGCACCCGGTGGCATACTGAGCAAGCCGCTGGGTCCCCTTCTGGTGTCAGGTCCTCGATCACTGACAGAGGACCAGACAAAGTCTGCCCCAAGGTGGTTTAGGTGGCCGCAAGGCCCCCCGACAGCGCAAGGCCTTAGGTGGCAGCCTAAACCACCTAATTAGAGAGCTGCCTCTGAGTGAGAGCTATTTGTTTTAACTCTCCAGAATATATTTCAGTACCCAGAGACATAGGCATATTTACACAATGTTTAAAAGCAGGTTAGATTTGGGCGTTTTCATTTGTCATATAGGAGCCGATATGTGTGTAGTATAATTGAGTTATCCTGTCCATTAGCCCCCTTTGCCAACCTATTTACGTATGAAGGTGTATTTAGTAAGTTTACCCACGGAGGACCATCTTAATTCCTTGATGACTCTAAATTGTTCCTTTTTTTGCGGACCAGTCCTTCAAGCTTGGGTTTAGTTTTGACCTCCAGAAGACCATTATTACAATTTTGTCAGCGGTAAGCATAAAAAAGATTAAAGAGTGTTTCAATTTACTTAGAGGGATATCTGTCCTAAGTAATTACAGGGTATCCAATTCAAAGTAAGTTTTGATTGTTTCAACAGGAAATAAGAGACCTTTGGCAACTTCTGGGAAGATGGTGTTATGTGATATATGGTATTTGGGTGATGGTGTTAGTGAAATATCAGTCAGATGGGAGACCTTATACCTTGTCTCATTTGTTTTTTCTTCTTTTCTTCTTCCCTGTTTCCCTTTAACATTTGCCCCACCAATGTGGTGGGTGGTTTTTCCGTATGACTATTAAGTATTACTCACTTGTAAATGTGTATAATTAGTTTACTGTAAATTTTTCCATACATGTAAACCTTTGCTCTTTCTCAATAAAAAATATATTGAAAAGAAAATCCCCAAACAAATAAAACAATATATTGCCATTTTTTTATTATTAATTTGTTAATGCTAAAATATTAAACATCTTGCACACGTCAAGGTAACAATGCGGACAAGTATTTAATTTAAATTTTCTTTTTTTCTTCAAGGCATAAATGTTGTTCCATGCTTTTACGGGCTTCTGGGATTTAGGTTCCTCCTCTACCTAATGTGAATCTAAAATACTGGAAATAATTTGGTCCATGAACCACACAATTTAATACATGCTTTGTATCAAACCGTGCAATTATTACTCTGGAGAACATATTTAATACTGTCATGTATATTTATTTATGAAAGCCAGTGCTTATCAAATCTCATTTCTTTTTTAAATTAACATTGCTGCTTCTGTTGGGACCGGCAATGTTTATTTGAATACATAAATGAGATTCAGGTTTTAATTAAGAACAATATTTTCATACCATTGGAAATGAGCATTCTTTTAAGAGGAAATATTTTATTTTTTTTTAAATATGAATTTACTGATGTGATGAAATGAAGAAAGTATGAGTGTTGAATTGACCTTTGAAATAAAGGAATAATAAATTAATATGGTTTATTCCCTAAACAGTGAACTGAGGTGACTTGAGAAGCAACATTTACACCAAACTATTTGAGGTGTTGAGTATATTCCCATTTAGTACCTGGTTTCCTCTTTCTGCATGTTGAGGGAGATTTATAAAGGCAAAATATGTGCAATTCTCTAACAAAATGTTGAAGGATGACCGATCACCATGGAAACCAATATATTCTTTCTCTGAAGCTTTAGCACTTTGCTCCTAAATATTATATTCTGTCTTGATAATCTCTCGTGTTTTGTTTTTCTAAATCTTTTTGATTGCTGTCGTTAAAACCACATTGTTGGAAGAAGAAAGAGTCTCTCTGGAATAGTAAGGAAGGGAGATCTTTACTGCTGCCTGAGCAAAGGGGATGGCACTTTCATGGATACAATTGTCTTACCTTATGGACCAGATAAATGGGGATGAGGTGGGAGGGGACATACCAGTGGCAGAGTAGAAGTTGAGGGATCCTGACTTTCCCAACCCATCCTCCTCCTGGCAGTATGTCTTATACTTGGCTGCTTTGTGGTGTGTGTTCTGGCTTGTTTTTTTGTTCTTGCGGTTTTCTTGGCAAGCGCAGATGCAGAGGATGATAATGCTGAGTCAGCTTAGGGAGTCGCAGCCTGCCAAGAGCTGATGATGGGAGGCAGACAGATTAAATGTGTTTGCTGGCATATTAAGTTTTGTAAATAAAGCTGTGGCCGTTGCCCTTATCCAAGTTACATAAGACTCATGTGATTATTGGGCAACAGGGATTGGGGGATTCATGGTCAACTATCATGATGAGTTTGAAGGTTTGACAGTAGCATGGATTTGGGGACAGACAGGGAGTGGTCATGTGTAATATTTTATATTTATTTATTAAAAAGAATTCCTTTTATTTCTAATCCATCTTTATATGGTCTTATGTGCTCCCAACTTGCACCGTTACAGTCCATAATGAATGCGGCGGAGAGGCTCATCTTTCTGTCCGAACGCACCTCCCACGCCTCACCCTTCTGTCAGTCCCTACATTGGCTTCCTGTAAGATATAGGGCTCAATTAAAAAATCTGGTTCTTGCTTCAAATCTCTACATAATGCTGCTCTCAACTATCTATCCTCCCTAATACACAAGTATGTCCCGTCTAGGCCCTTACGCTCTGCTGAAGACATACGTCTATCTTCTGTCCGTAATCCCACCTCTGATGCCGTACTCCCACCTCTCTCACTTCCCTCCTCCGTTAGATGCTCACCCAGTCTCCACTCCTTCAAAAAATCATTAAAAACCCACTTCTTCATAAAAGCGTATCAATTAAACTGCTACTAGCTCCCAACTGATTTCTCTCTTACAACGGTCATTAGTCCAATACTATCCTTACCTGTTCTGTTACTTTACCCCACTCCCTCTAGAATGTAAGCTCACTGAGCAGGGCCTTCAAACCCTCTGTTCCTGTGTGTCCAACTTGTCTTGTTAGAACTACCTGTTTGTTCATCCACCCAGTGTAAAGCGCTGCGGAATTTGTTGACGCTATACAAATAACAACATAATATAATAATAATAAATGTAGTTAAATTATTAAGTTCAAACACGATTCATCCTTAATGCCTCTCTCATCAGGATTCAGGTCTAAATCTTTTAATCAATTAATAGATACTTACTTTCCCTTCTAAACATATTGATAAAATTTTTGGACAGAAAAAGTCAAAACTGAAAAAATCAAACCTAACAAGTTCCCTTTCTGCAATTTATTAAAATCTATTGTGCGTTCTGTTTACCTTTTGTGTTTCCAAAACTTACAGTACAATAATTACAATATTTAAAATTTGAAGAGGTGAGAACTTCAAGGTCTATTAAGTGCCACTGAATATGTAAAAACCAAAGGGGGCTATAATTTAGTTGTACTTCTAGTCCACCTCCTCCAGTGAGCAATTTCATGCACCCACCACCACTTCACAATACAATGTCATTTGACTCTAGTGTTAAATGGCTCTCCACAAGCTACCAAACATCTATAATAATCCATTATTAATCCATTATTAAAGTTTAATCATTCTAAACGGCTTTAAGAAACAAACAGAAGAAATAAAAATTATGTTATTACTTTGTCTTTTGTGTTTTAATGTGTAATTGTGTTAATTGTTATGTTAACTTCTTGGGGAGCTAATGCATTTATATTTTCTCATATAATTGTCTGTAGCATAAATATATATATATATACACACACACACACACACACACACACATATATATATATATATATATATATATATATATATTTGTGTTAGGTGCTCATGATAGTACAGAGTAACATACCATAATTAAATGTAGGATAGTAAAAAGGGGCAAGTCGGTTGTGGTGTGCCGGAACCGACGATGAGGTAGGCCTGAGAAAGAAAAGGGCCTACCCAGGAAAAAGAAATAGAAAGGAAATAAATGTTAAAATGTGGTGTGGTGGGAGGGTCATTCAACGCTGACCTCGAATGGTAAGGAGCAAGGTAAGGGGTGTGCCTTAAGTAGGCTAGGAGTGTATACCAAGCACCTCCCACAAATCCAGGCAAATTGCCTTAATACTTGTGTTAGGTACTCATGATAGTACAGAGTAAAATACCATAATTAAATGTAGGATAGTAAAAAGGGGCAAGTCGGTTGTGGTGTGCCGGAACCAACGATGAGGTAGGCCTGAGAAAGAAGAGGGCAAACATTAAGTAATCAAATTTATTACAGACAACCAATACATATACATTTTATCAACCAGACATGTTTTTGAAAGCATCCCTTAATTCATGTACTGGGTTCGGTATATATCGTGAGTAAGCGGATGACTTCCAGCACCCCAGTGTTTTTATAACATGAACTGGAATGTTGACACTGGAGGCTGTGGACGCTGCTCCTATGCGGAAGGAGTGCCCAGAGTAGTTAGCTGCTTTGAGGCCCAGTTGTGTGAGCAAAGACCTGATGTAGGTCATGAAGGTTGTAGTGGTGAGTACCGAACTTTGTAATAGTAGTAATGGTTGTGATGGTATTGAAATATGCTGTAGGTATGCATCCAGAACCTTGATGGGGCACCACTTGTTGTACGTGGGGTAGTATGGAATGTTTACTGGTATGTGCTGGCTGGTTTTGGAGTGAGGTAGCGTTAGGATGTAATGATCCATGTGTTTTGTTAAGTGGGAATAGAGGAGAATAGGAGCAGATTGTGTTATGTTGGTTTTAGTAAACTCTCTAGGTCTTAGAAATCCATAGAAAGCTATGTATATTGCTGCTTTGATGACAGAATTTGTATTGGTGTCAAAAGGTTTTAAATCAAGCAGGTTAGATAATGCCTTGACGATATGGTTATCTATGGGTAGCCTCTGTGATGTACGTGTGGGTTCAGATTTCTGAATGCCTCTTAGTATGGTCTTGATCTGGTGAGAGGTCATGAAACTAGTGTTGTTAGTTTCAGGGCCGGTGCTTGGATTTTTAGGTACATAGGCGAAGATGCATTTTTCCGCACCCCCCCCCAAAAATCTTCACCTATGTGCCTCTTAACCAGCCCCTCTCCCCTCCCCGACCATTAGTGGTCCCTTCCGTTCCCTGTCCCTTAGTGTTCTTCTCCCCTCCCCCCTTTCCCCCTCCCCCCTTTTTTCCCTGTCTCTTGGTGTTTCTCTCCCATTCCCTCCCTGTCCCTTGGTGCACCCCCCACCCCTTTAGTGGTCACACTTCCTGGTGTGTGCCTCCTACCTCTATTGTTGCATTGCCGAGCGGAGCAGATCCCCTAAAGGAGCTTCAGTTTTCTGTACCCGGACGGACTGACAGGGAGTGCTCTCTCTGTGAGCACCTCCTGTCAGTCTGGCCAGGTACAGGAAACAGAAGCTCCTGTACCGCGCTCTGCTCCACTACACTCTGTACACACTGACAGTCACACACTCAATGACAAACACACAGACGTCACTGACAGACACAGACTCATTGATCTGACACACACTCATTCATTGACACTGACAGACCCACACTGATTGACACTCATTGACAGACACACTGATAGTCACACACAGACTCAATGACAAACATACTCTCACTGATTTGACAGACACACACTCATACACTGACAAACACACTCATCATACACTGACAGACACACTCATACACTCACATGCACACACACTCATACAATCACTCACAGACACACAGACAGTCACTCACTCACAAACACACACTGTCACTCACAGACACACACCGAAGCACACAGTCACTCACAGACACACACACACACACACACACTGTCACTCACAGACACACGCTCAGTCACTCAGACACACACACTCATACAATCACTCACTCACACACACTCAGTCACTCAGACACACATGCTGTCACTCACAGACACACATGCTGTCACTCACAGACACACATGCTGTCACTCACAGATACACGCTCAGTCACTTAGACACACACACTCATACAATCACTCACACACACACACACACTGTCACTCACAGACACACGCTCAGTCACTCAGACACACACATGCACACACACTCATACAATCACACACACACACTGTGTCACTCACAGACACACACGCTGTCACTCACAGACACACACTCACAGACACACACAGACGCACACAGTCATTCATGGACACACACGCTGTCACTCACAGACACACACAGAGACGCACACAGTCATTCATGGACACACACACTGTCACTCACAGACACACACAGCACTCAGTCACTCACAGACACACACACTGTCACTCACAGACACACGCTCAGTCACTCACAGACACACACACACACTGTCACTCACAGACACACACACAGACACACACACTGTCACTCACAGACACACACACACACAGACACACATCACATACATTCACTAATAATTTTATAAATAAACATTTTCCACCCAGCCTCCCTACCTGGAGAGCTGGTGTGGATGCTGGATCGGTCCCTGAGGGCTGGGGCTGCTGAGAGGCGCGCGGCAGTGCTGTGATCAGGCGCGCGAGGGAGCTCTAATCTCCATCCTCTGCTCCCTCGCGGGCTGCCTACTGATGACGTCATATTCCGGCTCCCGCGGCATCAGTAGGCAGCGCGCGAGGGAGCAGAGGGTGGAGATTAGAGCTCCCTCGCGCGCATGATCACAGCACTGCCGCGCGCTGCGCCGGGGGTCGAGATGGTGGCCTGGCAGGAGGGAGAGCTTCCCTCCTGCCGGTCACTGAAATATTGCGCCCCCCAGATCCCGTGCGCCCTAAGGCGGCCGCCTGTGCCGCCTTATGGACGCGCCGGCCCTGGTTAGTTTGTAAGATTAGTATATGGTGTTGAATGCCTGTGAGATAAAGTTTGATGGTGTTATATGACATTTTAAGTTTAAGGTGGCAAAAAGAAGCAAAACCCAAAAAAGATGTCATAACCAATGGTTGCATGATGTTATGTTCCAAAAGGAATCTTTTGAATAGTGTAAAAGCCCTGTCGTATATTTTGTGTGTATTCTTTGACAGTGCCAATTGGGACAGTGTCCTGCTATGATGCATGATGATGTCTAGTCCAGTATTAGTTGTTGAAATGTTGGAGTGGTAGTGGCTGTGAGCGCAGCTGACGGGAGTGCTTGATGAAATGCCTGGAATTTAAAACGAGACAAACCGGAGGCGGAGCCTGACCGAGCAAGGACATGGCGGCATAATCCCCGAGCTCAGCCAAGGCCTCGCCTTAATCTTAAGCCATCGAGAGCACCTGAGCCCCCAAACCTCCCCTAAACACCCCTGTCGCCCACCTCACCACCTCCACTCACCCCCCAATGGGAGGAAGCAGAAAATCGCGCAATTCCGCGGTCGCACCGGTCTTCAGGCAAAAGGCAGAGAAGGCCTAGACGCCATCTTTGGAGCACTCACCATCAGACTCCGACTCGGAGATGAGCAGCCAGGCGGCCTCGGACCGGGCAGAGGCACCACTAACCCGGCGGGACATGCAAGGGTTCCTCGCCGACTTCCGGAGATCGGTCGCGGAGGAGCTTGAAAAGAAGCTGGGCCCGATCATGGAGGGAATGGCGGATCTGACAGGCCGCACGCAAGCCACGGAAACCAAAATGGCGGAGGCTATGGAAACTGTGCAGGTGCATGGTGGAGAGCTGCAGGTCCTCCGTGAACAGCTGCGCTACCTAGAAGAATCGAATGAAGACCTCAACAACAGAACCAGGAGAAACAACATAAGGGTGAGAGGCATACCGGAGACAGTTTCCACCGAGCTCCTGACTGACACCCTCACAGAAGTATTCTGGAACCTCCTGCCTGAAGCCTCCAATGCGGACCTGCTAATGTATCGCGCACACAGGGCGCTGAGAGCCCCCAGCAACAACGCAACCACCCCAAGAGATGTGATCGTTCGGCTCCATTTCTATCATGTAAAGGAGAGCTGCCAGAGAGACCCCCATAGAGGTGGAAGGCGTCCAGGTCCAGCTATATCAGGACCTGGCGCCGACCACCCTGAAAAGGCGACGGGACTTGCGCCCCCTCACGCAACCCCTCACTCAGCACGGCCTCAGGTATGCTTGGGGCCACCCATTTAAGCTCATTGTCCGCAGGGAGGGCAGGTTCCACTTAATTTTGCACGCCGAGGAAGTCCCTGCCCTCCTGGACCACTTAGGCCTGCCACAACTCCCAGAGCCTCTCCACCCGGCCTCAGGCCTCCCAGCACCACTACCAGCAGCCAGCCGCAACCTACCGCCTAGACGCAGGGACAGCCTGCTTAACCACGCAGAGCTGCAGAGGCCCGACACCGCACGCACCTAGGAACCAAGTCGCCGACACAGCAGGAGCACCAACCGGACACCAGGACATGAACCACTCACTTACCCAGGCCACAGACCAACCCCGTGCTGCTTGCCCATCTTCACAAGAGAGCCGCCGTCAGTGGCCACCCCATGGACACAGACACTGCCACAACGACGGAGACCGCACTCATTACGCCCACTCACAGCCCCCTGGAGCCCCTAACGGCAACAGAAAATTACACATCAAGATGGACAGATCATTCCGAAACCTTTTACGGACGGACACTGGACTCTGGGTTGCAAGTATAATTGGGCAGACACACTTACATGCAAGACACCATTAGCAGCAATAAAACTCTCTGGGGGGGGACATGGGGGAGGAGGCAGACAGGGTGGATGATGGGGGGGGAGAGGCGGGGGGACACGTGGGACGGGCGGATGGACAGGGGGGGCAGACGAGTACACAGGGGACAGGGTACACCTGCCAGACGTGACCACACATGCACTAGGAGACAAGGGTTCCCACACCAGGCCCACCACTGCCTGGGCAGCCAACCACAACCGACGGGACCCGGACCCTGGGGAGCCCAGCACCCTTTTGCATACACAGGCGGGTGCCTCTACACGCCATCAGCCGAGCTAGACGGACCCGGACCCTGGGAGGGAAGGCCGATGCCACAGCACCGGAGCGCGGACAGTTCCCGGTCACCATGGGATCCTAAGGCGGGTAACCGGGAGACTGGGGGACCCCCCACATGGAGTCCAATGGGCAACTGGACGGACAGACCCCTCTGGGGCCCCAACCAGTCGGACCTGACCGGACGAGCCATTATAGCCCACCACCCTCAGGACCGTAGAGTATAGGCCCACTTGCCCTAACACGCTACACAGCCCACAGAACCCGTAGAGAGGGGTCCAGCCCAGACACAAGCTGACCGGACACACCCACCCAGCCGCACACGTGGAACCCACACGCACCAGTGGGGACCACAGACTAGAGCCACTAGACGGCCCTGAGACGCCACCTGTAGGGGACGTACCAGGTCTCCCCACCTCCAGGACGGGGTCTGTGGGCACCCGGACCCCAGCCGGCCGGAGACACACGCTAGGACCCACCCGGACAGCATAACCAAGAGACCAGTTGACCGGCCACCCAATTACCCACTACACCCCCACCCCACTCCCGCCAGACAGAGACACACGTCAGGGGACCAGGAGCACCCAGTCAGGGGCACCACGACGACCACCTGCCACCAGCGGACCTCACAACCACGGACGCAGTCCCAACCAAGACACCACACGGGCCCCCTGTCCTCCTACCAGAGAGGCCACGACAGGACAATACAGGACCCTGGTGGCAACCCGACGGGTGTCACACACACGTAGAGCCCAGACCCTACCCACATACGGCCACCAGCATGATGAGGCATATGCCGCCACCAATTGACCACGGGAACGACACGGGGTGGCGACACATCAAACGGGGGGGCACAGCCATCGCATCAACCTAGACACAAATGTCAAACCTAGCACCCAAGTAGGCCGATATGCAACCTAAGCCTAGACATCAATAAGGCTGACGATGGAAAAGGGGAACCACAAAGCAACAAAATCGAACAGCAGCAGACCACTGACAGACACCATGCTCCAGGCACCTCAGCACCACCCAACACCACGCCGCACAAGCAGGAAACCACACGACACACCAGGTGACGCGATGGTTGCTCATGTATGTTACAAAGTCTATTACTATGAAAACCAGGTTCTTTGTTTATATTACCAAAGCTACGAATTGATATGTATTGATGATGTTATAACAATGTTACATAAGCTATGTTGAAAAGTTGCCACTAAAAGGCCTCCAGGCTCAGCACTACCACACGAGGCGCTGAAAAGTTGCCACTAAAAGGCCTCCAGGCTCAGCACTACCACACGAGGCGCTAACACCTCCCAAACGTTGGGGAAGGGATGTTGGCCGCCGACCATAGCCGGAGGTCGCTACTTTCTCGTCCCTGCCCGTGTTCCGCCCCTCACTCCCCCCCCGCCTTCCAAAGCACAAAATGCAGGAAGATGCCAGTCACCGGGCTGTCCCTCACAACACCCCCCCACACACGATAGCTCACCACACTACCACTGAAGGTAGAAACGCTGACAGATACAACACTTGCATCACAAGAAACAAGGCTGGGCCACCCACCACAGCATGGGCGAGGGGACACCGCCTCCGGGCGGGTCGCCCTCTCCCCCCCCTTTTTTTTTTTGCCACTTCCCAGCCATCTAAGGGCCCAACACCTCACCAAACAGGGCAGCCATGGTCACCACGAACCCACACACCTCCCACACCCCACCCCCAACCCTCATTCATAGCTCAGCCAACACAGCCCCGAACCAGGCGGGCCAAAGGCAGGCGCTGCCACGACTTGCCAAAAACCCTCCCTTAGGACTTGCACATTCTAATCCCATTGCGCGGAATGGAGACCGAGCCCTCCCGCCAACCAGACGACTGGCCAGATCGATAAGCCCAGTTATCCAAGGGTCACCCAAATGTCCAAGGTATATCCAGGACTGCTAGCCAAAGCCCGTGGGGCTTTCATTTATTGCTTCACCACGGTTCCCTTGGACTGAGAGACCACCAGAATCAGCAGAGGAGAGTTCCTTCATTTGTTAGGCGAGGTAACATCATAAAACCTTTTCGAAGTCGGAGCTGGAATGTAAGTTAAGGTACGACCAACAGTAGGTTTGCTTTTACATAGAGAGGTTAGTAGACATGAAAAAAATCTTAAGGTTAGAAAAATAGCCATAATGACAAAAATAGCAAAAAGTACAAAATCTTCTTAATTAGTAAAGTTAACCATGTTCCTAGCCCAAATTTCCAATCCCAATCCCCAAAGAAGCCAGTATCTTGTTTGATATCCTGTACTAAGTCATGTAAATCTTTTATATGTTTATGGATCATAGTGCCATGGTCAGATAGGTTAAAACAGCACATACCTTCAATAGCTTCACAGCCTAAGTCATGTTTCATTAGTAAGTAGTCAATGGCTGCTCTATTCTCAAGGATTGCCTTCTTATTTGCCTGGCTGTCCATAAGTAGCTCTTCTAGGGCCTGTGAAGTGGCATTTAAACCTTTTGCAAGGGAACAGGCTACAGCATTTACTACTCGGGTATTATACAATGCTAAACCTGGGACTGCTACCAAGGTGTACGCTAGGGCAGAGTATTCGGCTTTAGATAAGAGTGATTTCTGGGTTACAATCTGCATTAAGGGTGTTTTTAACATCTCTCCTGTCTCTCAGCAGTTTGTGTAGCTGGGTGGTTTTAGTGATCAGGTCAGATTTGGAAAACATGGTCATGGTTAGGAGAGAGATTGCACAGGGACCTCCTGTAATGTTACCTGGGACATAAGCATAAGTAATATTTCCACAGGAGAAAGTCCATCCTTTAGGAAGATAGACATTGTAGTGGTAACTCATAACTTGGTGAGTTTTGGTACCATTCATAGTGGTGCTTAGGGCTCTACAATTCGTGGTATTTTTCCACCATGTGGGGCAAAACAGGGATTCAGTATTAGGGTCTCTTGAACAATTACATGAAAAAGACCAACATAGTTCAGCGCCTGTCACATAAATTGTCTTCAGGGCTAGAGGAGGCTTGCCTATGAGTGGGTTGAAGGCATAAGAATATAGTTGTAGAGATTTATGGGGTCTATGGGTATGTAGGTACTTCCTTAACAGTGAGATGGGCATAGGGACAGCTATAAGACAAGATTCTATGGCGTTTTCAGTACTGAGGAGAGGGTTGAGGCAAAAGGAGGTTAAATTAAAAGCCTTTGCTATCTGCAACCATATATTTTCCTGCCATGCATTATTATTTTCTGGTCTCAAGTCAGAGTAGCATATCAGAACACAGTATAAAATGGTAAAGGATAAGAACAGCTTCATGTTGGTGGATCAGTCAGAGTGACTTGTTTACAGTGACTGGCGTGTATCCACGTGGCTTTTCCTTCTAGTTTCACTGAAGTAGCCGTAGTCAAGAGCACTTGGAATGGACTGTCAAAGCGTGGTTCAAGTCCTTTCCTCACATGCCTCTTTATCACCACCCAATCACCAGGTTGCAGTTTGTGAGTTGCAGAATCAGAGTCTGGATCTGGAATAGAATCAAAGACTTGTTTATGCACCCTGCCTAATCTTTGGTGTAGGGCCTGAACATAAGCAGTCATACTACCATGCTGCATCTGGAGGGTTTGGGGAAAATAGAGGCCTGTCTTTGGGGCACATCCAAACAGGATCTCAAAAGGGGATAAGCCATGTCTGTAATTGGGGGTGAATCTCATAGAAAAGAGTGGTAGGGGAAGGCATTCAGTCCAGGGCTTCCCTGTGTCTTGCATGGCTTTTGCAATCTTGTTCTTTAAGGTGCCATTTGCCCTTTCTACTTTCCCACTACTCTGGGGGTGATAGGGGGTGTGCAAGGCCTGACTGATCCCTAAGGCTTTCATAATTTCTTGCATTATTTCCCCAGTGAAATTGCTACCTCTGTCACTTTCAATCACTTCAGGTACTCCATATCTACATACCAGTTCCTTCAGAAGCTTACTTGCTGTGACCTTCGTTGTGACTTTCGACACTGGGTAGGCCTCAGGCCAACCTGAAAAGAGATCAATGCACACCAACACATATTCATACACTCCTACCTTAGGTAGTTGAATATAGTCTATCTGCAGTCTTTGAAACGGGTAAAGTGGCCTTGGTGTGTGCTTACTTGGTGTTTTCACAGCTTGTCCTGGATTGTTTCTACCACTAATCATGCAAGCTTGGGTGTGTTTAGCTGCTACAACAGTAAATCTGTGTGCTACCCAATGGGTGTTTACTATGTTGTTCATGTGCATCTTGGATAGATGTGTAGGTCCATGGGCAATCTGGGCCATCATGGGGTACAACACTCGTGGTAAACACAGTCTTTTACCTTTCCTCCACATTCTGTCATCATCAGGTTCTGCATCTTGTTTCCTCCAGAGGTCATGTTCTTCCTTGCTTGCCTGTCTTTGTAAGCTCAACAGTATATTGTAGTCAACGGCGTCATCTGTAAGAACAACTTGTAGGAAGGTATTACCTGTAGAGGGATGAACTTGGATTGCTGCTTGCTTGGCAGCTTCATCTGCTTTGTGATTTCCTCTTGAGATTTCATCTGTGATCTTCACGTGAGCTGCCACCTTGATGATGCCTACTTGAGTGGGTAGCAGGATAGCGTCCATAAGTGCACTCACGGCTTCAGAATTCTTGATTGGAGTTCCTGCTGAGGTGAGAAAATCACGAGCCTGCCATATAGGGCCAAAATCATGGGCTATACCAAAAGCATAGCGAGAGTCTGTATAAATATTAGCAGTCTTACCAGAAGCCATTTTACACGCTTCAGCGAGTGCCTTCAGCTCGGCCTCCTGTGCAGAGTAGTGAGGAGTGAGTGGTTCAGCTTTTATTACCTCATGTGCAGAGACTACAGCATATCCAGTGTGGAAATTACCCTTCTCATCAGCATATCTGGAACCATCTACAAAAAACTCAGAATCTGCATTAGATAACGGAGAATCAAATACATGCAAAAAACTGGCTGTCTCTTGTGCCATTAGTGCTGCACAATCATGGGGTACCTGGGCATCAGCTAACTCATCTGGTGAAAGTGAATTTACAAAAATATCAGAAGTACAAGTACCATTTACACTATCCCCACTCCCCTCTTTTAAATCCAGGGGAAGCAATGTAGATGGATTTAACACCATACACCTTTTAAGAGTAACATTAGGTGGCATAAGCAAGGCACATTGCATTCTGAGATGCCTTGCAGTATGTATGTGTTTTGGTTGAACTTGTGAGAGTATGCTGTTGATATCATGCGGTGTGTATATGGTCACCGGATTATCTAAAACAATATCAGTGGCTTTGTCCAGGAGGGCAGTAACAGCCGCCACTGCCCTAACACATGAGGGGGCACCCCTGGCAACAGGGTCCAATCTGGTGGAGTAGTATGCTATTGGTCTTTGTTTATCACCATGATCCTGTGTAAGGACAGATGTAGCATAACCTGATTGCTCAGTACAGAACAGGTTAAAATTCTTTCTGTAATCTGGGAGACCCAGTGCCGGAGCTGACGTTACCAGTACCTTAAGTGTATTGAAGGCATTTTCTGCTGCATGGGTTAATTTAAATGGTTTGTTTTCGTTGGCAAGACAATCATACAGTGGTTGCATGTAGATAGCTACGGAACGCAGCCAAGGGCGGCTGTAAGAAATCAAACCGAGGAAAGTACGAACCTGGGCTAAACTGCGCGGGGGTCTAATATTTTGAACTGCAGTTTTTCTACTTTCCGTGAGATGTTTTATGCCCTGGGAAATGCAATGTCCTAGAAAAATAACTTTCTCTACACATGCTTGCAGTTTCATTTTTGTCGCTTTACAGCCTGCTTTTTCTAGGAATTTTAGCAAGGAAAGAGTGTTTACAATACAAGATTCCATATTATCGCAACATAGGAGTAGGTCATCGATATACTGCAATAAAATTACATTATTTGGCCTTTTCCATTCTTCAAGAATCTGGGCCATAGCCATGCTGTACATAGTGGGTGAGTTTTGTGCGCCATGTGGCAATACTGTCCAAGTGTACTGCTTGTGTTTATGTGTAAATGCAAATAAAAACTGACTGTCGGGAGCCAGGGGGACACTGAAAAATGCATTTGCCAAGTCAATAACAGTAAATACCTTAGAGGAATGTGGTATTTGTGCCAACAAGGTGTGTGGGTTGGGAACATTAGGGGCAATGAGTTCAGTTACAGCATTAATTGCCCTCAAATCATGTACCATATGGTAGACCACAGGTTTCCCTTTCTCTTGCTTTTTCTTAATTGGGTACAATGGTGTGTTACAAGGGGAGGTGGTCTGGACAACTACCCCTGCCTGCAGAAACTCTTGCACAGATTGCGAAATAGCATCTTCCTGTGCTGGGCTTAGGGGGTATTGTTTTTGATAGGGAGGTTTGGCTCCGGGCAGGAGATTCACTTTGACTGGGGGCACAGAGAGTCTGCCTGTATCTGTCTTCCCTGTAGCCCATAAGGAATCAGGGACTGAGGACATGTCAATGGTAGGTTCTGGCACATGGCTGGGCATAGTGAGAGTTGCCAGAACATTTGAAAGAGATATAATTTGTTTGTCCTCTAAAGGCACAGACAATGTTACTTTTCCAGTGGGGCTATACTGGA
The DNA here is from genome assembly GCA_933207985.1 of Pelobates cultripes. Classification (NCBI taxonomy): domain Eukaryota; kingdom Metazoa; phylum Chordata; class Amphibia; order Anura; family Pelobatidae; genus Pelobates; species Pelobates cultripes. The sequence continues at coordinate 97,426,431 of OW240922.1, read as the reverse complement.
TATTTGCACTAAGAGCAGACAGTATATCACTGCCTAGTAGATTAGCAGGGGCATGAGGGCTGACAAGTAGCCTTGTTACAAGTCGTGTAGCTTCAATTTCAACTTGTGGGTAAGGAGAATGTCATTTTCGATACCATCTACCCCTACACATGATAATACATCATTAAATTTCTCATACGGGAATACATATTTTTCCTGTAACATTGATTTAGCAGCGCCAGTGTCCAACAGGAAAGGGACTATTCAGTCCCCAGGCAGTGTAACATTGATAATGGGTGAGGGTCCTGCAGAGTCAGGGATATTGATAATATGTAGGGACACTGGTTTGCCAATTTCCTATTGGGGGGGGGGGAGGTGGTGGTGGTGGTGGTTGGCTGTCATGGGAGTTATCATTAGAATCTTGGGGTTTTCTATTTTTAGGAGGACACCTGCAGTTACGTTTAATGTGTCCTTTCCTGCCACAATTCCAGCAGTCTACCTGCCTTCTGTCCCCACCAGCTCTAGGGACAGTTACAGCCATAAGAGGTGTGCTCCTCTTTCTAGTATTTAGATTAGCTTCCACTCCCCTAGCCACCTTCACCAGATCACCATAGGATAAACTTCTCCACTCAGGTCTAGCATTTTGGAGACTAGTCCTTATGGGTATGTGGATACCATCCATGAAGCAGTTAAAGGACCACTATAGTGCCAGGAAAACATACTCGTTTTCCTGGCACTATAGTGCCCTGAGGGTGCCCCCACCCTCAGGGACCCCCTCCCGCCCGGCTCTGGAAGGGGGAAAGGGGGTATAACTTACCTTTTTCCAGCGCTGGGCGGAGAGCTCTCCTCCTTCTCTCCTCCTCCGATCCGCCCGGTCGGCTGAATGCACACGCACGGCAAGAGCTGCGCGCGCATTCAGCCGGTCACATAGGAAAGCATTCATAATGCTTTCCTATGGACGCTGGCGTGCTCTCACTGTGAAAATCACAGTGAGAAGCACGCAAGCGCCTCTAGTGGCTGTCAATGAGACAGCCACTAAAGGATTAGGGGGAAGGCTTAACCCATTGATAAACATAGCAGTTTCTCTGAAACTGCTATGTTTATTAAAAAATGGGTTAACCCTAGAAGGACCTGGCACCTAGACCACTTCATTAAGCTGAAGTGGTCTGGGTGCCTAGAGTGGTCCTTTAATAAGCAGTCTGGTGGAAGTGGTTACAACATCAGTGTAACCCAATGCCTCCCAAGCCATTTGTAGTCTGGTGAAGAATGTTTCTACAGATTCATCTTTCCCTTGTAGTATATCTCCTAATTTATGGGCTAGTTCTTCTGTCTTTACCTTAGCCCATTCTCTCATTGCAGTGGCATAGCATGCTCCAGATGCAGACTTGGTTCTAAACAATTCATCTGTTTGCATGTTGCTTTTTATGAGGTTATCTTCAAGCACATCTGTATATTTAGCAATTATTCTAGCCAAAATGGGACCAGCTTTTAGTGCCACAATCTGTTTTAAATCCATCCAAGTACACTGGTAAGTAGCTTGAATTGTGGATAGAGACTGGACTAGAGCTAAGGGGGCCTTTTCAACATCTGGCAGCTGCTGTATTATTGCCAGTTGTTCACTGGGTGTCCAGGGCTTATATTCTTCCCAGTATTGGATACCTGAGCTCGGCTGTCTGTGCTCATGGTATACGCTTTCAACTTTGGGTATCATGGGAGTAGAAAATTGTGGAGCTTATGGCCCCACTGGGGTGTCTATGGGGGCAACTAGGGGTTCCTTTAAGTCTGGACTTTTGGGACCAAAGGAGTTCCTGCAGTATCCTGGTAAAAGGGTGGCTTTACAAGATTTTTCTCAGGATCTTGCCTACTCTGGGACCCTAGAGGTCCAAAACATTGATAATATGGTGCACCTTTCCTGGTGGTTTCTCTACACCCACATTTAGTTAATTCAACCGCAGTATCATGCCATTTTTGTGCAACTTCTACTAAGTCATTATCTTATAACCAACCTCTGTAATTTGCCATAAATTCACTCCATATATGTGGGTCGTCTAGAGTGCCCTCTGAGGGCATGCCAGCTTTCTTAAGTAACCTCTTAACATTCTTAATTGCTCCTTGTCCTTTGTGATGCTTGACAATAGTGAAAGCTGTAAATCCCCCTTGGGTGCTTTCAGAGCTACCCATCTTAAAACTTGTAAGGGTTAATTACTTCCTTACACAAGACAAACTGTACAAAAACAGTGTATTTGACACTTAGGACCGCTGCAGTGGAATTTTCCCAGTTTTGTCTTCTAAACACAGATCAGGAGATCTGCCCTTGGAGGATTCTAACTCAAATATAAAACAAATGACAAGGCAAACAATAAAAATAACTCACAACCCACAGTTATATTCCACTATCTCAAGATTCCTTTCACAAGACATAACACAACCTCCACTTGAATATAACCATAATACCACAGAAAACAAGTTCTTTAGATCAGACGTTTTTAAGTCGTTCTTTACCCAGACAGACTAGTAGGACGTGGATCTGAGAGCGAAATTGATAAAGGTAGAAAAAAGTTTTTCTTACCTTGCTGCAGCTGATTTCACTGTCAGAGGGACATCCACCTGTACGCTAGTGTCCGAGTCTCTCGACTCACCAAATTGTTGTGGATCAGAATGTTGATCTTTGTTATATTCAGAGGAAGCCCAAATTGTTGTTACAAGTGCACTTGGAAAAGCGAGAATTAGACACCAGACACCTGTTGGTATTCAAAATAAGCCTCTGACGTTTTATTCATCAGCTGGGTTTTATACATTAAAAAGTAAGTGCTTACGTGCAAATACTCATAGGGATGAGCGTCATGTACACATAACAAATAAGTTTCAAGGTAAGAGAGAACAAAATGATTAGAGCAGAGACATCTTAGGTGGGGGCTCTCTGCTCCCGGAACTTAGACATGTATGGTCCTAAGTGTTATTTAAGCATCAAGCATTTCCTGAGTCCAAGTTAGCCAATTTTAATATAGGATATCATTATATGACACCTATAAGCTTGAGCCTTGGAATCAAGATAAATTCTATCACAAGACCGAAGAGCGCATAACGATACGACGAGGAACAACAAACTATATGCCAGCTTCCTCAACGAGACCATGCTATTGGACATCTGGAGGGCCCACCATCCGGCAGACAAAGACTTCACCTTCTACTCCCACACACATCGGTCATATTCGCGTATAGATTGCTTTCTGGTATCACAGGCGATCCAGCCCTGGACCACTCACTTGCAAATTGGCAATATAACGTGGTCGGACCATGCGGAGATCACGCTGGACCTTCAAATCCCATGATTATCCCGCCAGTGGCGATGGCGACTCAACCCGTGGATTTTCCAGGACAAAGAAACAGTACAAACCATAACCGACCACCTCAAAACCTATTTCGAGATAAACGCCACAGAGGACATGGCCCCGGCGACAGTATGGGCAGCGCACAAAGCGACAATCCGAGGCCACTTGATAGCAATCGCCACGGCCAATAAAAAACGACGCCTCCAGGACCTCATGGAAGCACTGGCCAACCTAACTAAGCTTGAAACACTGCACAAACAAAACCCCTCCGACAAAGTGCTAAAGGAGCTCACCGCGATACGAGAGCACCTCCGGCAGCTATCATCAGCAGACGTGGCACAAAAGCTCATGTGGACCAAGCAACGCTTCTATGAAAAGGGAAATAAAGCGGACTCCCTCCTGGCAAACTGCCTCAAAAAACGGCAGGACAACAAAAGAATCTCCAAAATTAGAACCAGCAGGGGAGAGATCACGAAAAATCCAGACACAATAGCTCAAGAATTCCTACAATATTACACGAAACTATACAACCATGCCGACCCCCCACGTCCAACAGGGGACGATTCCCAAAGAGAAAGAATGTCATCCTTCCTGCAGCCGCTCAACCTGCCCACCCTATCCACACAAGCACAGGCACTGCTGGAAGCACCCATGGAGGGCGAGGAACTTGCCCAGGTCCTCAAAACGCTGAAACCAATGAAAAGCCCAGGCCCGGACGGCTTCACCGCACTTTACTATAAAACATTCCAGGCAACACTCATACCACACCTGTGCAAAACTTTCAACTCTATACTCCAGGGTCAACGCCTCCCCCTGGACATGCTCATCGCCGACATCTGCCTCCTGCCTAAACCAGGCAAAGAACAGTTAGAACCAGGCCACTACCGGCCCATATCACTGTTGAACACAGATCTGAAAATTCTCACAAAGGCTCTGGCCAACCGTCTCAACACTTGCCTCCCCCAGCTGATACATCCCAACCAGGTCGGCTTCATTCCAAAACGACAGGCATCGGATAACACCAGAAGAGCCTTCAACACAATTTGGTACACTTAGAATCGGAACATCCCGGCGGTAATGCTCTCGCTGGACGCAGAGAAGGCGTTCGATCGCCTCCTCTGGCCATACAAGTTCCAAATACTTACACACCTAAAATTCCCGGCCGGTTTCATGAACGCCCTGGAGGCAATCTACAGTCACCCCAAAGGGAAACTTCTCCTACCCAACATAGAGGCCCAAACCTTCACCATAAAGAACGGGACCAGACAGGGCTGCCCCCTCTCACCCTTAATCTTCGCAATCTCACTAGAGCCACTCCTACAGGCCATATGCAACCACCCAGATATTCAAGGCATCCAAATCAGACAAGAGAAATACGCGGTGGCGGCGTATGCGGACGATGTCCTTTTGACCCTCGTGGACCCGATACCATCCCTACACACCACGCTCGAAGTGATAGCCAAATACTCTAGCTTCTCCGGGTACAAAATCAACCAGACGAAATCCGTTCTCATACCAATGACGATGGACTCACGACAAATCCAGCTCCTACGAAACTCGTTCCCCTTCCAAATCTCCACGTCTCATCTCACATACCTGGGCACCCGACTGTCCCCTAACTTAGAAGACACCTACGACCTCAACTACAAACCACTTCTAACAACAGCTCACCAGGACCTCCAACGCTGGGACAACTTAGGGATCTCTTGGTTAGGCAGAGTCACAACCATCAAAATGAACTTACTACCACGCTTCTTGTATCTCTTTCAAACACTACCCATCCCCATACAGAAGAAAGACTTCAAAGACCTTGAGGCCGCCATCAACAAATTTATATGGAGGGGCAAAAGACCATGCATTCGCAGATCGACCATGTACGTCCCCAAAACCAGCGGGGGCCTCGGGCTCCCCAACTTCCAACAATACTACAATGCGGCACAACTGGCCCACGTTCAACACTGGCACGCTCCCCCGAGCACCAAAAGATGGGTGGACCTGGAGCACGATGTCATGGTATGGGACCTACCATCATCATATATGTGGGTGCCTCCCGTACATCGGCCACTCCCACCGCCCACCTCCCCGGCAATCACTCACATGCTAGCTCTTTGGGATAAACTCAACCCCAAGTACGAACTGTCCTCTTTCTCTCCCCGGTAACACCTATATACCGCAACAAACTCTTTCCACCGGGGATGGTGGCAAAACACTTTCGCGCATTCGACCAAAGGGACATCTCCAGACTCCTTCACCTATATCACCAAGGAGAAATCATAGACTACAAAGACCTACCGGACAGCGAGACACTTACAACTGCAGACCATTTTCGCTACATCCAGCTCAGGGATCTAGCAAGACAGCCAATGATCAAACAAGCGGGGACCTCGCCCCCAACACCATTTGAGAAAAGGTGCTTTGACGCACCCTTACACTCAGGACAAATCTTCAGCCTATACTCAACCCTGACAACACACACCTCACACATTAACCTCACCTATATCGCTGCATGGGAACGAGACCTGGGACCGCCGGAGGAATCGAGTGACTGGGCGGAAATTTGGGAGGCAACAAACTCCTTGACAGTATGTGTCACCCACAAGGAACAAGCATACAAAACGCTGTTCCGGTGGTACCTGACACCACACAGACTCCACAAAATGGGCCAAAAACCCGACACCCTATGCTGGAAGTTATGTGGCGAAACTGGCTCATACATACACTGCTGGTGGACCTGCCCAAAAATTAAACCGCTTTGGACGGCAATCAGCGGTCTCATTGAACAAATTCTCAACAAACCCTACCCGGCGCAGCCGTGGACGATACTACTCAACAAACCACTGGACTCCCTCACCAGGAGCGAGAACAAGCTAGCCGCTAGGATAACACTGGCGACCAGAAGGGCGATCGCGGAATGGTGGGCCGACAACCGAATTCCCGCACTTTCAACCATCATCAACAAGATCATAGAAACCCGAGATCTGGACGAGTTAACCGAGCAGATACACGACTCTTACAAAGCGTTTCATCGAACCTGGGACCCCTGGGACATAAATTATCCGACACTGGACACCATTGCAGTGACATAAATGCCCCATTGGACAGCTGACCCCACCAGCCCCACTACCTGGCGAACTTCACGGCACGAACACTCCGCGCACGCCGGACCCAACATTGGATACTGGCCACACCCCGCACCCCTCACCCCACAAACCCACCCCCCCAATGACCCACCCCCCTCACCCACGGCCCCACCACAGGATTCCACCGATTTTAGAGGAGGAGGAACCCCCGGAGAGGAAGGGGGCAACCCGGGAATGACCCCACAGCAGACCCTGACCCCGACGGACGGACCACTGCCACCCTGCGGGCCGACACGGACAGAAGGAGTGAATCCCACCCAAGACAAACACCCGCCCAGATCCCCAGCACCAGACCGTTAGGGCCCCAACACGGCACAGCCCCATGGCTCCAACCATCACAACAGACACGGCAATGGACCGCAAAGGCCAGCTAACAGGACCAGAGGTGGGACCCCACACCGCATAACAATGGGACGAACCCCGAAGACACTAGGCCCCCACCCCAGGCCCCCCCCCCCCGACTAAACAACTGAAACCCAACACAAGCAAAGAGGGAGCAAACAGTGAGAATACCCACTCCCCCCCACCAACGAAATGCAAGGGCAGGCAGCAAAGCTCACCAAACGCACCTACACCAAACATTGGCCCCAGCCCCCCCCTTTTTTTTCCTCTTTCTTTCTACTTCTTCTCCCCCCCTTCCTCCTCTACTGCACTCCCTCTCCTCCCAATCCCAACAGAAAAGGGAAGAGATAACGCTAAAAACTCACAGGCGAAGCTAGAAGATCCCGAGACCATGTACCCCAGTTCACCCCTACCCGGTAAAAATTGAAAATGTACATAAGTCATCCAGATTGGACATGGGAAATACTACGAACTGTACGTGCTCAGCAGCTAACAACAGCAATACTACTACGAACATGGCAACAGCGTTAAGAAACCTGCTATAATTGATGTACCACCATGTCCGAGAGCTGTATGTTACACTATCCATGTACCTTTGAAAATAAAGAATTTATAAAAAAAAAAAAAAACGAGACAAACTGTCAGCAGCTGTGTTACATATTCCTGGAACATGGAAACAATATATAAAGAAATTATGACAAGCTGCAAACTACGTGAGTTTCCTCAGAAATCTCATGATCGTAAGGGATTTGGAGCGACCTTTGTTGATGATGTGACAGGTTGACTGGTTGTCTGAGTAACAACGAACTGGCATGTTTGCCCATAAATGACCCCATGCTACGGCAGCCACCACAATGGGATAGATCTCAAAGAGAGCTGAGGTAGTGGAAAAACCTTCCAAATCCTGAACTGCTGTAGGCCAGCTGCCCCAAAGCCATTCGTTCCCAAAAATTGTTGCAAAACCTGTGGTAGATGCTGCATCTGACCAAATAGTAGGTGATGAGTCAGTCAATTGAGGGAGGAACATACTTTTACCATTCCAAGTGGTTAAAAATTCCTTCCACATGCGTAGGTCTGCCGTAGCTTGGTTATCTAAGGACAACCTGTGTGTGTCGTGTAGGAAGCGTGGAAAAAGATACAAGAGTCGTGATATGAAGGCGCAGCCTTGAGGTATGATACGCATGGCAAAATTTAGTAACCCCAGCAGGGACTGTAGCTCTTTGCGGTTGCAAGTACCAAGCTGAAGGTAGCGGTTGATGTAAGTAAGAATGTTCTCTATCTTGTTGTGTGTTAGGCTTGCTTGCATTGTGGTTGAGTCTAATTGAATACCCAGGAAAGTGATAATCGTGTCTGGCCCCTCCTTTTTCTTAGGGGAGATTGGTACACCTAGTCGCTCGAATAGCTTGGTGGTAGCTTTGAGGCTACTAGGAGGGGAAGTATTTTCCTCGACCAGTAAGAAGTTGTCCAGGTAATGTAATACCGTAGGGCATCTGGCTATGTTCAATAGTATTCATTTATATTTATATTCAATATATTTGTATTTATATTCTTATTCGTGGACCCCGAGTTCTTCATAAGAAGCTTATCGAGAGCCTGGACAGGCACCCAAGGGTGATGTACCTAGAGCCTATGAGGCTCCATGTTTGTTTGTTCAATCCTCATATATTATAGACTACATATATTTTACTGTATGGAAAGCACTATGTATATTTCATTTGTTTTTCAGATGTAACCACAGTATCTATATCTACAATAGGTGGTATATTTATATATTGTACCTTTTAGTGTGTGTGAATTTGTTTATACTCTTTTACTCTGTTTCTAGGTGTTAAGGGATTACACCTTTTTTCACACTCACGCTTATTGTTATATTTAAGATTGGAAGCGCCTACACATAATTACAAGACCCAACACTGAAATTATTACATATCTGGGACTTGCCCAGGAACTTGATCGGGCATCCCAGTTTGTCTCTGGTCACTTTTTCTGGGACACCAGAGGAACTAGCTCCTTGCGTGGAGGCATGTTTGTCAGCCGTGTTGGGACAGAAATTTGTCGTATGGGCTGTAGAGGAGCAGTATGTACAAGCCGGTGTTCTCAGACCTGCAAAGTGTCTGCAAAATATGACGGTATCTATCCTTCCCCAGTTGGATCTTGTTCCATACTGGGAGAACGCTCCAGACACTTTTGCAGAAAAAGACCTATGGTAGTCATAAAAGGCTGAACCACCATATTTATTGCCCAGGTCTACCAGCTTGTGCATATAAAGATCAAACTCTTCTCTTGTATTGGGATAGACCGCACAGATGACATCCCGGTAAATACCAAAGGCCAGTACAAACTCGGGGATAGTCAGTTTCCTGTTTAGGCGGGCGTCCCTAGATCTGACAACAACAGACACATCATCATAAGCATAAGTCTTATTCTCCACAATATCCTGGGAGGCAATCAGCAGGGAAGCTAGGTTGACATCTTTACCTTCCAGGATATCTCTTTTTATGTGCTCAGGGATCATGAGCAGGGTTAACTTCCTGGTCATCCGCGGTGATGGTTGGAGGAACCAATAGCAAGTCGGCTGGTGCTTGTGAAGCAGCAGCGGGTGGCCCTGCTAGAGTAAGGGCCGTGGTGACCAACTCAAGTTTCTCCAACTGGAGTTGACCTTGCTCATGGACGCCATGAGTGAGGATAACATGGAATGTATGTCTCCTGGGTTGGACTGGCTAGGTCCTTCCCTGGGATCCATGTTGTTATTTGAGGTACGTAGCAGTTTGAAAAGTTCTGCTTTCCTTGCTGTAGCGGGGTAGGGAATTTGTCATCTCATTAATTCGGTAGTTATACGAGGGATCGTCCAGGATCTGATCGATGCCGGACTATTTACCTCTCCTCCTTGTGTAGGAGTGATAGCTCTAACCGGAGTGCTAGGCAGGGAGAAATCCTCTACCCCTTCCTGAGACGTACTATAACCAAAACAATTAATTAGTGTATGAAAAACCACCAAATCGTACAGGCAGGCTAGCTAAGCCGGATGGCGAAACATTCCACTTGTTTGGTGACAGGTGAGGCCCTACTAGTTGCCAAGTGGCTTGAGAGGCTCTATCTATGCATTGGCGCGAGGGGATTTGAGGCCACCCGTTGTAGTGGCAGGAATTTTAGGCCTCTCGGTGACTGTAACATAGAAAACAGGGAAAGGGAGTGACAGGTGAGGCCCTCTCTATGCAACATGCGAGGCGGCTAACTAACGTGTGGCCCGATGGGTTATTGCCTCTGAAACGTTGAGGTGGGGTGTTGGCCTCGCGGGACCACTAACTGATGGCAATGCCAAGAGGGGGTAAATACCTATTGGGAAGTCTATGACCCTATTTCCAGTACTCTAACCTAGGGGGGGAGAAATGAAATTTATGGCAGAATACCATATGAGCAGGTGTACGTACCTGGTAGTATGAATATCTCACAGGAAACCGTGTGGTGAAATATCTGTTTAAACCTGGACAGCCTGAAAATGGGTAAAAGAGGGTAGTATAGTGAGTGTGGACTGTGTGGGAATGAAGTAGACTGTGTAGCCCATACCAGTGATGTTTTTTAAGGCTTGATTGGCGTATTACTTGGTAAATGAAGTGTAGTGATATACCATGAGAGTATAAATGTGTTACTAAGGCAAAGTGATGCCGTGTCTATAATGCACAGTTCTGTATAAAACAGTGGGGAATATATAATGGTGTAAAAATAGAAAAGAACATGGATGAGGGAGGCCATGGCCTATATTTAACCACCGTTATGTATGATATGTAATATAATAACAAAAAAGGCCAGTGATGCACAAATGCCTTAAAGTGATGTATAGTTATATATATATGATATATCTGTATTGAAAAAAGACGTATGATTGGTTGGATCAGTACGTGATTCAACCCGAGAATTTATTGCTTGTAAAAGGAAACTGTATCCTTATGTATGTGTCATAGCTATAACACAGAAATGAGGCCTGTAATGTAGGCTGAGTCCATTTGAATGAATGGATAAGTATGGCAGACCCCTGAAAATGTGGGAGTCAAAATGATCCATACAGATAAGTGAGCTTGGTTTTGTATGGACATAATACAATACTGATACCTTTAAACAGTAATATAAATAATCTGTCTATTTAAACCAGCAATTCGTTAACCGAATGTTACATACATGAAATTGTGAATGTAAATCCACGAAAGGATTATGCGTAATACATAGAAATAAAACCAAAACCCAATGTGAGGGAAAACAGAAGTTGGAACGAATAGTTTAAACATATGAATTTTATGCGAACCGCAAGCGTGTTTGAGCGATCTACGACGAAGACCGGGGTCAGAAGAAGCTGGACGGACGGAAAAGGCCTGAACAGGATTCCTGGACACAGCTTGCCGCGGTAAAAACTTCATGGATACTGAAAAACCAAGATGGCGTCTGAGAGAACCCGGAAGTGGATACTCATTCAACGCTGACCTCGAACGGTAAGGAGCAAGGTAAGGGGTGTGCCTTAAGTAGGCTAGGAGTGTATACCAAGCACCCCCCACAAATCCAGGCAAATTGCTTTAATACATATATATATATATATATATATATACATACATGTATATATATTTTTTTTACATACATATTGAAAAGTTAACAAGTAGCATCTTTTAACAAGTTGTGTGGTCGGTGTAGGGTGTGATAAATTATACACTGTATCCTACTTGTAAGCCCTTTGAACAACTGCTTACAAATATTTTCCTCCAATTGTGAACAACTCAATAATAGGTTATTCATTAAAGGAACACTTAATTTAATAAACTTAATTTATTTATACTGTTTCAGACATTTTGAGTGTGTACAAACCATTTATCTGATATTATTTATCTATTAGTTCTTCAGAGAGATTGCATATTAACCACTTTCAAAAAAGGAATGATATTTAGTATAAGCTGTTTAGAAGAATGTGTATACTTGTTACGGTACCTCCAGTAATAAATGCACAAACCGCCGTTTAGTGAATGCTCCCCGTTCGCAATAATGTGGTCTGGTAGCGTATGCAGTATACCCATGCGAACTGCCAGCCAGGGAACACTCCAAACTCCCGAACGGTACCTGTACGGCTCCTTCCCTTCACGAGCTCCAAATCCACGAATCGCCAATAGCAGCCGAACTGAATTGTTTCCAAGCGGCAAATAATCCCAATAAGCAGTCTCTAGTCGCCGGTAATAAAATCCCCCCAATAACGAGACCAAGCTCCTCTTTGAGGGTAAAACACGAACTCCGTTTACTGTGGGCTACTTGCCCGTATTTATGCAGGTCTCCCACTTGGTGGACACTCCCCTAGGGGACCAAATGGGAGAATGGAATAACAGAAGGACATGGGGACATTTCAGACATACATCCCCACAATATTCCCAGCATGCAACACAGTTTCCTCCCCTCTGCTCGGGAGATAATTGAGAAGTAATTCAATTATCTCCCAGAGCAGAGGCAAATCGACATTTTAAATACAAGTAACAAAACACATTAAAATATATAACTTTATAACTGTCGAACGTATTGCATTCGTATAACACATCCCCAGATAGCCTGGATCTGAGTACATATTATTGGCGAATAGCGCTCAGATCCCACACACATAGTTCAATCGCCATGGAGTCAAAGTCTATTACAGTTCTTCGGTATGCGATTGACTCCATGGGAAGGCTATCTGGGGTAAGTCCATTCGTGCCTTTTAATCTCTCGAACGGCCGGTATTCGTATACTTTTGTCGATTGAGAAGGGGAGGTTGACGGCTTCAGCGGTGTTCGGTTGAAAAAGTGTCCGTTTTTAGTTCCATGGAATAACTGTCGAACACCGCTGGGCTTTCGCATAGTTAAAATGGCCGCCGCCTTGTGGTCGACATACGAACGATGACCACCCTGTATTCAGTTTTAATTGAGAAGTGTCTGTGGTTAACCGCAATGTTCTAATTGGGATCAATAGGTTAACCAGCAGCACACTTCTCTTCTGGGTGGCCGTCCGTTCGGTAGTTCTGTTCGACAAAAAAAATACATTCCCTTAAACAAGGCATACGAATGGGGAAATTCATACAAACGGCAAAACAGACAAACACAGCAATTCTAGTTCAGACAGATGGGTCTGTCACAATACTCATATGATAACAAGCATTATCACATAGCCTGCTTGTGTCTATTTGTAAGAAATCTTTACCTATGTTTGGAAATGCCATTTCCCAAATGTCCAGCACAATGTCTTAAATATTGGATATCTGTGATATACACTGAACAGCCACAACATTAAAACTATTGACAGTTGAAGTGAATAACATTAATTATATCTTAACAATAGCACCTGTCAATGGGTGGGATATATTAGGCAGCAAGTGGACAGTCAGTTCTTGAATTCTTTGCATTGGAAGCTGAAATAAATGTAAAGTTAAACATATTTTGACTCTGATGGCTAGAAAACTGGGTCAGAGCATCTCCAAAAGGACATGGCAGTGGCCTCTTTCAGCAGGATAATGTATCCTGCCACAATGAAAAAATGTTCTGGAATGGTTTGAAGAACATGACATAGAGTTCAAGGTTTTGTCTTGGCCTCCAAATCCCCCAGATCTCAATCCAATTGAACATCATGGGATGTGATGGAACAACAAACCCGATCTATGGAGGCTCCTCCTTACAACTTGCAGGACTAAGAGAATCTGCTGCTTATGTCAGATACCACAGGAAACAATCAGAGGTCTTGTGGAGTCCATGATTTGAAACATCAGAGCTGTTTAGGCAGCATGAGGGGTACCTACACGATATTGGGCAGATGGCTTTACCGTTGTGTCTGATCAGTGTACTCCTATACAACAATCAAAAAGAACTCCTAGAAAATAGAGATACCATCTGTCCAATAGGGAAGAGGGACAGAGGAATTTTAGGTCTAAAGATTAAGTGTTCTTATTTCCTTGCCTTTCACTCACACAGGTTAGTGGATTACTACCTTCCTGATTAAAATAAATAAAATAAATAATTAAGAATAAATTGCAAACAGCATGGATCATGAAAAAGTTCCGTACACATATTGGATCTAGGTTTAGCTAGTTATACCATTGGTATCAATATCCACTTTAACAATAACCATGATTTATTTCTGCATTTTTTTTTTTTATATCTCACACAAAAGGACTTTTCTCTATACCATGTAACTGATTTTAGTCATTTTATAGAGATATTTCAGAGTTATGCACAAAAGTTAGAAAACATAGTGGAAATTCAACATACAATCCTCTGGCGCTTAGAGCTGTAGAAAGAGTCAAAGACTGACTGACAGCTGTGCCATTGCAGGCATTGTAATAGCCTGGTTTTATGTTCATTGTTCTTGGCTACCATTGTTTGTCTGAGAATCCAATCCAGCATCTCATTTGAATGTGTCATATTTTACAATTCATATCTAAACATGTTTATTCTCACTGCCTTTACAAAGGACACTATGCTGCTTTGTTATTGAATTATGTATTTGCTTTAGTGTTACATTGCAGAGCTGATATCATCTATGGATTTTTATGCACAAATCATGGACAATACTCTACATAGATTTTTCATGGTAAAGGCATTGACATTGCAAGCAAATACACTGCTCAAAAAAGTACAACTAAAGTGCATGCAAAGTCTGTGAGTAAAATTACTACCAAACCTATATAATAATACAAAAAAAACCATGCTACATCTGCCCATCTATACAATGCTAAAAAAAATGATAAAAGGTGAGAATCCTGCTTTTTGCAAATAAAAATAAATTGGGCTTTTAGTACTAAACTACACTAGAAATCGTTTGCCAACATTATTCATTCAATTCAATATCTTGCTCCCAGAAAATCTATAATTTTATGTTCCTGCAAAAGCAAGAAGGGTATGATTGATATAACTGGAAAAATAGACTAGTTTGAGAGCTTCATGGCAGAAATGTACCTGGTTCTCTAAGGATGCTCAAGGGATGAAGAGGGAGTGAGGCATGACATTGCATTGCATCTAATTATCTGCTCATGCTATTCATTCATGCTAGGCAGATATCACTTTCAAAGGCTTCTCAGAAGATGAAGTGTGACCTTACGTGGTTATTCCTAAGATTTCATGTCTAATGCAATCACGTTCCTTCGGACAGTGAAGTTAAAAAGACCTTCTCACTAGGACAGTATATGAATCTTTTCACTATACAACTCTGTGATTTTCCTGCATTGTTCACAATTAGACACTGTTACATTGTTGAGAAGAAAAAATGTTATTAAAAAAAACAAAAACAACAAAAAAACAGAGTAGGACATTTATCTGAAACATGGGATGTATATAGTGTGGGTAGTAAAGAAAATTCTTTTGGTTCATATTGACTGAATTTTGTTTCTTATTGTATTGTACAAATGTTGTGTATTGTAAAAATGTTACTTTAAAAAACATAGTAAAGTTCTAAATTGAAAATGCTTACCCTTAACAACTTGTTAAGGTTGGTATATTCAAAGTTAAATGGTATATTTAAGGTTGATTTAAAATCAGGATATCTAGACTTAGGAATTACCAATTGAAGAAGCTTTTTAGTGAAACATGTCTCAGCATACGACACTAATACTGGACTGTCTGAGCAAGCTTTTTTTTATTAACTGTTTTTTTTTACAGAGGGTGATTTGTTTATTAAATGTTTTAAGGCATTCTCAGTCAGGCTATGTCCATTCTTGGATCCACGTGACTGCACTTTGACACCATACTTATACACCTCAGAGCCAGATTTCTCTAGGGCTCATTCTAAGGTGAACAAATTTGATCTTATTTGTCTATATTTGAATTTAAAATATATTGCACTATTGGTTTTCCCTATGTTTTGTGTTCTCTTTTGGACCTAAAAGTATCAAACAGAAGAAAGGTGGGGGTTCTGCAATAAAAGCAAAACAACACACAGATTTGAGTGATTACTAATAAGCTCAATTATATGTGAGTGTACTACTGTAGCACTCTGTACGTTCACAATCTGCTGTTACATGTTACACTATTTTATGTTATTTCTATCTTTTATGTGCACCCTGGGATATACCAACCGTAACAAGCTGTTATTGGTAAGAATAATCATTATAGCGCAGGGAGTTTCACTTGTATTGGTGTTTTTGAGCTGATTTGTTACACATTTCAATACGCTCGTGATTACACACACTTCTCTAACCTTTTTAGGAATAAAATTTGTGTATTGTCCAATTGCTATCCACTAATTTCACTCTGATGAATTGAATTTCAGTAGAATATGTTCTACTTATTTTAAAGCTTTCAAAATGACGCCAATTTTTCCAGTTGTGTGAAAAGGGGAAAGACCCCCTTCACTGATTAGGGAACAATATGTCAATGTGTATAAAGGAATTAGCCCACTTTAAGAACAGTATATGTGATAGGTTTACAATAATGCAGAAAGTGATGATACTTCTGATGTTGCAGCCATCATAGAATCATCGTAGTGTACTACAATGATTGCCAAGTTACCTCTTAACCACTTACTTATCCCTGCCACACAACCATGAAGTACAGCCCACAGAAATTGCAAGTGTTTCTGTGTTTGTAGATTTTTTTTTGTGTGTTAAATGTAAAAATAAAAAATAAAAACTCCTTCCACTCACATATGGGTTACATATGTAAAAGGCTTACAACTTTAAAATACTTACAGGGTTATTTACAAAAGTTAGAATTCAAAGATAATTTTAAATTTAAGGCCAGTGTAGCTCAACTGAAAGCATAGGGGACTTAGAGATTTTTTCCAGTTTTCCTATATTGACCTTAAATTTAAAATTAATTTTAAATTATCACTGTAGTAAAGAAACCTGTTAGTGATGAGGAACAGTAGAAGAGGTCTTCTTCAAGTTTTCTTCCTACTGTTTGTCACAGCAACTACATGCACAGATCGTAGTTGATGTGATTTTTCTTTCGATTTGCATGTATTTTGCTTTACTGTTAATTATATTACAAAGGAGTGATAGACATCTAAATTCAGACACCGACACTGTTCCCCTGACAATGAAGTTATCGTGTTGGGATCATGGGCTAGCTGTGCCTTTTTTGGGGAAATGTTCCCTTCTAGGACAAATAGGGTGGGTACCAGGCTGGACAAAAGCATTGGCGGGTTTGAGTATTACTATAGCATAACATTCACAAACACTGTATTATGGCAGATCCTTGCCCCCTACATAAGAGATGTGTAAAGTAGTTTTGATTTCAGCTACCCTACATAATTGCTTTTCATCTTCACACAAAGACAGATTTTTTTGGATTGTTTTTGTTTAAATACTGATAGTTATTGAACTTAATCCATTATAAGAATATATGGTAAGAAGTGAATATTTATAAAGAGGTTTATAAATAGCTGTCACAATGTTTGAGTGTTTTTCTTTTGAAAAAAAAAAACATGTTTAAAGAATTTCAAGGATAACTTTTAGCCATGCATTCAAGTCTAAAATATGATCAATTAATTTCTCAACTATTTAACAAGTCAAAAATATGAAGTGTTTTTTGAAGTATAAAGCAAGAATGGATTAAATTAACTATGTTTTGTACAGCCTTAAACCCTTATTAAACAATGTATCTGACACTTTTTACAGGAAAATCAACCTTGTGTCAAGAGTAATTAAAATACCGCTGCTTTGACATCAGCCATGCAGTCTACATTTGGTCTTCCATAAAATATATGATTTAAAAACAATTACATTAAGGAAGCATAAAAAAATATGTATTTTAAAATATTGTAGTGTATAGGAAGACATTGCAAAGCTGCAATTTCCATATCCGTTTATTATAAAATTTATTTTAGTTTTTTTTTTGGTGTGGGTTAAAGGGACCAGCACAACATTAAAATAATGAAGTTATTTTGGTTTATAGATCATGCCCTTGCAGTCTCACTACTCAATTCTCTGCCATTTAGCAGTTAAATTACTTTGTTTATGTTGCCCTAACCCCCATCCCCTAGCTGAGACTCACACAGTCCCCCTACATACTTCCTGTAATGATAGATCTATTTTTTAAGCTTATTTGATTGCATGATGTGTTTAATTTAGAATGTATCTCCTGCTCTGTTAATAGCCTATTAAAGCCTACAGTAGCCTGATGTGTGGGGTTAAAGTTTAACTAATAGTGAAGGAGATAAGAACTTATAAAGCAAATACATTGTGCTGTAAGATCTGATTAAAACTAAATAATTTTGTCATATAGACTGTTTGAGTCACAGGCAGGGGAGGTATGGGGAGGGTAAACTTAGAAACAACATTAATTTCACTTCTAAATGTCAGAGAATTGAGCAGTGAGACAGCAGTAGCATGATCTATACAATGAAATGGCTCAATTAGACTGTTTAACCCCTTAAGGACTAAACTTCTGGAATAAAAGGGAATCATGACATGTCACACATGTCATGTATCCTTAAGGGGTTAAATGCCTTTATATGCCATGGCTGTATATTTTCCATGGAAGAGCTAGCAAAGCAAAAGGTGTAGCCAGCAAATGTAATCTCATCTCAACACTTTAATGCTATCAAGATAAAACATATATTTTTTTACAAAATGTGTGCTCATGATGGGCACATTTATGTTTTACTTCACATTACACATTTTTACATTGTTTTATTCTATTATTTTGGCTATTTGAAGAGTATAGAATAAACCTGTGAACTGTAGTGTAATAGAATAATGACATGTGTATCTTTTTCCGTTAACATTAAAAATGACTTTAATTTTCACCTTATAAAAGACACCAGTGTGGAAAATAGCTACTATGAGTTGATGACAGAAAATACTGTAAGTAGGATGCAAGCAATACAAATTATTTAAAAATACTTTCTGCCTTTGCAAATTTGTGTTCTGCCTTGGATCTGTGTTCTTTCCTTATTTTAAATAGCTGAATGCCCGCCGTTTACCAGGTGTCCTGAGTTGTGAAGATTTCCTTCCTGTTCCGGTCTTGTGTTCCATAATGGAACGCAACGTCTGTGCGCGTCTGACATACTTCCGGTCCTCTGTTTGGTAGTTGGAATGCATCCTTGCGTTCCAGCATGATAATGTCCACTTTTTTATATTTCGTCCATGTGTCTCTTCCCACTTGGAATGCACAAATGCGTTCCACTGCCTATCCTGCAGTTCCCCATTCTATTGTCCATGATAGAACATGTGTAAAGTGTAAAGAGAGGAAGATGATATGAGACATTAGGTACAAAGCTTCCATATATCGCCAAAACACTCCTCTATAAAGTTGTTTCAGCAATAGCAAATATAAATACTGGTGTAATGCACATACATTAGCAAAGCAGTTGGTGTAAAAGGATACATATTAAAATGTTTAAAAACATGTGGAAAAAAGGTAGCTGTGGTGGTAAATAGCATTAGTGGTATTATACTAACATTATATGGATGTTAAAAGCCTATCTCTAAAAAGCTGATCACTGGTCTCAATAACCCCAAACCAAAGTATTTTGTGGTTATTTAAAATAATGCTTAAAACGAATACTACTATAAACTATAGCACAAACCTTAAATATAAAATAAAAGGTTCCCTATAGGAATAAATTTATTAAAACTGTACGACTTCAAAAACGGAATTTAGGCCAATGCGGAATAAGTGTGTGAAAATTTAAAATAAATCTAATTTCTTCTCTACCTAATTTTTTCACATAATCTCCTCCCCTACAATCTTTCTTTACTTCTTTTATTGCACAAAAAAATAGGCCTTCTTGGTTTTGGTTATGCATTCATTTAAAGTGCAGAGAGACGCTGTGTGTTTCTAACCCATTTTTTATGTTTCTGACATGTTCCGCTATTTAGACCATAAGGGGGTCTAATAGTTCTACCTACATATAATAAGTTTTATAAACATTTTAATATATATATCACCCCTTTAGAATCGCACGTAAGATGATCTTTTATAGTATATGTTTTTTTGGTAATATTCCCTATATCCACTAAATGTCTTCTCTTGTTTATGGTTTCTCTGCATGGTAGGCATAGACCACATCCATAGAATCCTGTAAGATTATGTAAAAAGCGGTTAGGTTTTTTTGGGCTCAAATGGCTTTTTATTAAAATATTTTCTGAATTCTTTGCTCCTCTATAAGTGATGCTTGGTACTGGAGGTAGGATTTTGTTTAAAATGGGGTCATCTCTTAATAAGTGCCAGTGTTTTTTGAATATTTTTTGTATTTGTTTGTTTTGTCCGTAATAATTACAAATAAAAGATACTTCATTTGTTTTAAGTAATTTGTTTGTTTGTCTGTATTTGATGAGATCTTCTCGCGGTTGTTTTTCCACTTCCTTCAGATCCCTTTCTAGTGCTATTTCTTCATATCCCTTTTCTACAAATTGCTTTTTCAGGTAATTTGCTTGTTCTATATAGTCTGAATTTTTCTTACAATTTTGTCGGATTCTGAGAAATTGTCCCCTAAGGACATTGTCGAGCCAAGGTGTTGGCTGGTTTTCTCAATATAGCTGTTAGCATCTACTAGTTTAAAATAATTTTTAGTTGTTATACTTGAGTCTTGGATGCTAATGTGGAGATCTAAAAAATGTATCTCAATGGAACTACTGGTACTTGTAAGCTTTATTCCCCATTCATTAAGAATAAGATGTTTTATAAAATCATTTAATTCTTCTACGGTTACTGTCCATATAAAAAAGATGTCATCTATGAAACAACAATATGACACCAAGTTCACCACCCTCCTCTGTCCTGTCGAGACCCTTAGAAACTCTGCAGTGTGACAGACTTCTTAAGGAACAGGGATAAAGAGGGATATTTAAATATCCTCTGGCCCACCCAAACACCTACTAATTGACTTCAGGTAAAAATCTTATTAAAGGCAAACAACAGTAACTCCGATGACAGCTTAGAGCATCATGGTATTTATTTATCCATTAAGGGGTCTGATATTTGTTTACACTACTTACATGTAAGCTGTAAGTTACAAAATTACAGAACTATGAAAACTTTGTCATGCGTGCTTGTGATCTTTGATTGCTGAAATGAAGAACAAAAGAACACAAGCATAAATTGTCATCTTAATATATCATCAGTGACCTCATCATACCATTTGTAAAGAAAAATGAGTGTAGGAGTGCACCTTCTGATAGGTCACAACTAAACGTGTTTTTTTATTATTATTTGTTATTATTATTTTAAGAGTGCCAACATATTCCACAACGTTTTACAATTATAGAATGGGGATAACAGCTAACATGCCATTGACATACAAATTATTAACAGAGACATGAGGTAGAGAAAGCCCTGCTCAAACAAGCTTATAATCTACGAGGAAGAGGTGAAGGCACACAAGAGGAAGACTATCATGTCAGAAGGGAGAAGGGACTGATGGTGGATATGAAATAAGCTAGGGAAAGTGGTGTAAGTAGGGAGAGTGAGCTGGGCTTTGGAGGCGAGGGAACTGAGGAGAGTAATAGTAATGAGAGGAGCGTGTGTTTTCAGTTGAAAATGAGACTCAAGTCCATTAAGCTTGGACTTTTATATATTTATGATTCTGATGTTGATACAATGTAAGGCAGAAAAAGTGTTAAATGTTAAAGTGATTGCTAATTGTGCAGCAAAAACTAAGGCTCTTTCATAAATTCCCAATCACTCATCAGACCTGCATATCATGTGACATAATTACATCTGGAATATATTAAATCCTACAAAAACTGTTACAAAACATATGTTCCTTTCAAGAAGGGCATAAAAAGGTTGGCATAACTGGGGGCAAACTTGGTGCCCATAGCCGTGCCACAAATTTGTAAGTAAGAGCTATCCTCAAACCAATTAATGTTCAAAGAACAAGATAGAAATGTCAAACAACAGGCCACGGTCAAGTGCAATGGAGCTACACTAAATTGATAAAGAAGCCAAGGTCAAGGATATAGAGAACAGAGTGGTCGAGTCAGGCCAAGAATCAAAGTATAGAAAAAAATGTGCTCTTAAATAACCAAAATAGAAACCACGGAATGGCACTGAACAGATGTAAAACTAGAGTATTCATAGGTCACGGGCATTTCCTTGATAGCCACGCACCCAAAATGTGAGTCTTAATGGCATCACAAAAGGTGGAGGGTTACATTGTCTGTCAGAAATACTGGAGAAGGATTTGAGGGTTTGAAACTGATATGGTGACTACTTGGGGAGGTAGGGACACCAAGCGAGTGCCGTGGCACAAGGGTATATATCCTTACAATATCTAATGGTAAAGTATAACACTTGAAGATTGCTTTGAATGTATATTATGCTAACCTGATGAAAATAAGTAAATAAATAAGTAAAACTTAAAAAAAAAAAAAGCGCTAACCTGATAAAAATAATTAAAATACATTCAATATTACCTTGTAAAAAGACTACACCAAACTTTTGGCATGAACAATGCTACTATGGTTCCATGGTTTGTGGAGGGTACTGGATCACGTCGTACAATGATCAAGGCATTCACTCGAGTTGGCAACCTCTGGACATACATCTGTGGATCTTCTCCATTTTTATAAATCATCTAGGAACCATGGTCATCCGCGTTAAAATATTGTCCCTTTCTTTCAGAAGCAGAAACCGTTTGTAGAAATGAGATGATTACGTTTACCTAGAAGGACAACTTGTCTTACTGCCGGCATATATATTTCATGTTTGTGAACAACTGTTATTTCCCCAAATAATTTCATGTTCTCCTTTCAGTTACAAATTTTCTTGCATGCTTCTTTTATGTTCTCAGTCAATTTAATCTAAAAAGGTGTTGGCACTAGTAAAAGTAAAGGAAACATAAAGAAAATAAACAGACTTGTGAAATCTTTCAAAGTCTTAGTAAAAAAAATCATCATAGGATGATTTATGAAATGTCCACGTTCAAACTTTGATTGCAACTTAAAGCTCAGCATTTATACTTTGCGGGACCAGTTGACTGATTGTTATACTTTTTTCATCCTTCATAAACTTTTGTTACAGTGGAGAATTTAAATCCCTAACTTTATAGTTTGTATATTTGTAATTGTTTAAAATGATTCAATACCATGAAATGTTATTTATACAAATCAGTTTAAGATACTAGTACACACATATTAATATTATTTTTATCTAACTAAACAGCTGCTTAATTCGCTGTTATTTCCAATTGTTGATGTGATAATTGTTGGAATAGAGGTAGACATCTTGGAATTGCGGGACAATCTGAAAATTTTCAGAGATGGCTTCTAATAAAAAACTGAAGTCTAGGACATGAGACTTTCCTAGTAGAGTTGAGAGATTTTCTCCCAGGATATTACTAAACACGGAATATTAAATATTTGTTTGAACTCCATTGACAATGTGCTAGTCGCATTCCCCTCGACCTGCCTCCCTCTTGATTGTAAATGTTGAGTGTTAGTGTATATTTTGAAACAGTTTTTGTAGGATTTATTGTATTCCAGATGTAATTATGTCACATGATATGCAGGTGTGATGAGTGATTGGGAATTTGTGAAAGAGACTTAGTTTTTGCTGCACAATTAGCAATCACTTTAACTTGTCTTTTTCTCCCTTACATTGGATCAACATCAGAATCATAAATATATAAAAGTCCAAGCTTAATGGACTTGAGTCTCATTTTTCAATTGAAAACACACCTCTTTAAAAAGTTCTACCATTTTCCAAGATGACGCTCCTCTCATTACTATTAGCCTCCTCAGTTCCATCGCCTCCATAGCCCAGCTCACTCTCCCTGCTTCCTCCACTTTCCCTAGCTTATTTCATATCCACCATCAGTCCCTTCTCCCTTCTGACATGCTAGTCTTCCTCTTGTGTGCCTTCACCTCTTCCTCATAGATTATAAGCTTGTTTGAGCAGGGCTTTCTCTACCTCATGTCTCTGTTAATAATTTGTATGTCAATGACATGTTAGCTGTTATCCCCATTCTATAATTGTAAAATGTTGTGGAATATGTTGGCGCTCTATAAATAATATTAATAAATAATAACGAAAACACTTTTAGTTGTGATCATTTTTCTTTACAAATGGTATGATGCGGTCACTGATGATACATTAAGATGATAATTTATGCTTGTGTTCTTTTGTTCTTCATTTCAGCAATCAAAGATCACAAGCACGCATGACAAAGTTTTCATAGTTCTGTTATTTTGTAACTTACAGCTTACATGTAAGTAGTGTAAACAAATATCAGACCCCTTAATGGATAAATGAATACCATGATGCTCTAAGATGTCATCGGAGTTCCTGTTATATGCCTTTAGATTTTTACCTGAAGTCAATTAGTAGGTGTTTAGGTGGGCCAGAGGTTATTTATATATCCCTCTTTATCCCTGTTCCTTAAGAAGCCTGTCACACTGCAACGTTTCTAAGGGTCTCGACAGGACAGAGGAGGTAGATTCAAGTGTCATGCAGCAACACATTTTTATTTAAAAATATAAAAAAACCAGTTTGGAGTGTCCCTTTAATAATATAAACCCACCCAATGTAACTAACTGTAACCTACCCTACACAGTGCACCTAGCGTGTGTGTGAGAGCCTGGAGTGTCCCTTTAATAATATACCCAGTATAACTAACTGTAACCTAACATACACAGTGCACCTAACTTGTGTGTGAGAGACTGGAGTGTCCCTTTAATAATATGCCCAGTAAAAGTAACTGTAACCTAACATACACAGTGCACCTAACTTGTGTGGGAGCCTAGAGTGTCCCTTTAATAATATAAACCCACCTGGTATAACTAACTGTAACATAACCTACACAGTGCATCTAACGTGTGTGGGATCCTGGAGTGTCCCTTTAATAATATAAACCCACCCAGTATAACTGTAACCTAACCTACACAGAGCACCTAACGTGTGTGGGAGCCTGGAGTGTCCCTTTAATAATATAAACCCACCCAGTATAACTAACTGTAACTTACCTTCACAGTGTACCTAACATATGGGTATCTGGAAATTCCCTTTTAAAAAAATGTAGTGCATTAGACTTTCTATGGCTTTATACCAAAAAAATAATGTGTCTGAATTGTATTACTCTGGCAATGAATTTCCTTGTATTATTATAAGCTTACTTGATAATTCATATGATTGTAAATTCATTTACTTACATTACCATCTAACTTTTTTTTTGTACAAAAATCAATCACTAATCCATTCATTCGCTTACTCTGGATTAAAACTATACAAATAAAACAATTATTCTTTTACAATTCTGTTGTATTATTCCCTTTATTTCAGCAAAATTACCTTGTTATGATCGCATGTCCCAACAATTTTTAGGTGAATTCAAACCCTACGTGAAGCCATTTCATAAAATGTGTTCTCGTTTCATTCGTTCTTTCACTGTTAGATGAATACATTTCATGATTTTTTCAATGGCCCATGGGAAAGAGTCAGAACAGACTGTTCTTTAGTACTATTGACATTTTCTTGTAAATTCATTCTTATCAAAGCTTCAATAGTCGGGTTTCTTAGTGATTTGGAGAACCGCATTCTCCCTTAAAGCAGATGATGTCTACAGAGAATTATTCCTGCATTAATTAGACAATTCATCTGCTTTCAAGTCAACCTCAGTGAAGTCACTAGGTTTGATTTAATCTTTTATAGGCAGTCTTAGATCAGATGCCTGGAAACACTACGACTTTATTTGAGCTAGAAAGGAAGCTACTTGACAATAGCTAACCACTCAATCCACTAGCTCTAACCAGTTTATCAAATATTTATTTAAAAAAAATTTGGTGCAGAAGATGAATGATCAGGGGAGTAAACGAAGGCATAACACTCACTGACAAGACACACACACATTTCTCTTCATATCTTTTCTCCTGTGTTGCCAGTTATAATGTCAAAAATGAGTATATTGAGCGATCTTTTCCTAGCTTTAGTGTCTAATAATGCAATTGTAAAATCTTCCACATGTAATGCTCCAGAGAATATTCTGCACACATTTCTAAGGAGTACATAAAGAAAGGAAATGTGTATACTTTATGTAATTTAACAACTTGAGTACTAAACATGTGTGTAATATATTTTGTCATCTGTTAGGCAGCAAGACACACTTAATGTATTTATTCATGCAGGTACCTATCGTCACAGTGATTCCCTGTTAATTTGGCTTTGCCAAAAGGTTTAGAATGGTATGACGAATCATGCTTACCCACACAAAAATGTTGGAGGCCTAACGAGGAAGATGTAAATTCCTCATATCATGCCCCAAGGTGTGGGTTGGGTGTTAGGTGCTGTGCAGAAAGCTTTGTCAAAAACTGAAGTATGTCAATCATAGACTTCATGCACTATAGTGACTAGAATACTATAATGAAATCAGTACCTGGAGTATCCATTTAATCCTATCTTCTCTGGTTGTGATATTTTTGCTTGTATACATGTGGGAAGGCTCACATCCACTGAATTTGGGTCAATTGGATAATCGGACAGATTTTTGATCTCCGTGCCGAAATGTACCATAATTACGAACCAACCATTTCAGTTCGTGATTCTAGCTCATGGCACTAAAAAAAAGAGAAACTTGATGGAAAAAAATAGATGATAAATGGCTAGGAAACAGCCACTATATGTTAATTTTATTCACAGATCAAGTGAGAAGTAAGCAATAAAGGGAAAAAGAGGAGCAGTAAAAACACAGCTATATTTATATATTTAATAAATATATGATATATCAATATAGATTGTTTTTACAGCTCCACCAGATTTTCCCATCGATTGGTTACGTTTTAAAACTTAATCTGTGAAACAAATGGCTGGAAAATGCGACAATCAGTGTACAGCATAATATATTCTTACTAATATAATATGCTTATAGTTTGCCGCACACTGATTGACCCATTTTCACACTTTTTTTTTTGTTCTTCTGATTTGGCTTCTGAATCGGAATCTGGGCCCTGAAATTTATTCTGCCGAGCTGAGCTGACATTTGGCTGAAATTCGGGGGTCTTTAAAATGTTTCTGTTTTCCGTAAAAATGGTTCAGCTGAGACAATTTTTTTCATCATGCACAAGTCTGATAAATTACACTATATTTACACAGTAAACTTTAATTTTTAGTGGTGAGTCAAACATTGTGTGGAAGTGTTTATTAAATCAAACTGTGAACTGCATTGTGCACCACCATTTTGAAAATTACATGTTGAAACTAATCTATGGAAATCCAATTCATTTTATCATTAATCCTATCATTTGTGGACATTACATACATATTGAAAAAAAAGTATATTACCCAGTATCCCTATTTCCTTTGGATAAAAAACAAGCAAACCAAACACCCATCGCCTTCCTACTAATGTTTAAGCATTGCTTTACATGGTATTATCATTACATCCAGTACTATTAACACTTTGTAAAGGTTTAAAAGGTTGAGATTATTCTGAAATACCGATCTTTCATCAAATATGAAATTAAATCCAGTAGTGCAGTAGTATAGATCTGTCTGATATGCAAACAGTATAGGTTTTCTTTCTGTAATTACACAAGTGAGTTAAACCTTGGATGAGAACAGAGCAGGGAGAATTTTTTTTTTTTTGGCTTAAAGTCAGTATTTACTCTTGACTCAAGCAATGATCAAATAAGTGTTTAGTGGAATGAATGGCTATAGACCGTAGATTACGGATGTATATTTAATGCTTTATTTCACTTTTTATCTCGAGAAAACAACTTGTCATCACGTGTTAGAGATAACAAGTCAGAAAAAATATAAAAAAATGCATGGCCTCTCTGGGCTTCTATAGTAGATGTATCTATTGAGACGTGAATTGCACACCTGATACATTTTGTATTAGCTTAATTCCTCCCTGGTTTGTACAACATGTTCTGTAGCAAAAACTAATTTAATAAATAAAATTTGTGAATTTTTTTCCAAGTAAAAATTATGTATAATGATGTCATCGACTGTGCATCAAAGTGAACGTGATCAATTATCGAGTGCAGAAAAATCACCCCATTGATTTTCAACGTGGATTCATTTGTCTGACAAAATACACATCATTTTCTTTATACTCAGTTCTTAGGTAACCTAGATGCCATGTTGTGTAGGTGAACAGGGAGACCTTATCGTTAGATAAATTACTACATTCTGAAAAACCTCAAATTCATTGAAATTTTATTTTTTAGCTACTTTATTTATAGAATTTGTATAAAAATTTATTACATTCATTATTACTGAGAACCAAACAATATATTGCATTGAAATGTTTTTACTGAGGTCCAGAGGAAGCGAAATGTGCTAGGATGAAAATGGAATAGTAGACAAAAACTATAATGTATATATAAATGTAGCTAGTACAGAGTGCAGCACAAAGAAGGATATCAGAAACTGTATATGGAAGCATGATAAAACAAGAAAGGTAGATTACGCTGTCCAGTTGGCCCAAATAGCTATGTGGCCTATTAGACTGGAATGCAGTCTAATAGGATCAGCATTGCCTCCCTTTTATATGTGGGTAGACAAGGCTCATATAGTCCTTCCACAAACACTGTGCCCTTCTATGGCCACCTTGTTGCACCTATGAAATAAACTTAGAACACTGTTTGCTTTGGCATCGGGCACCTTGCTTCTTACACTTATTGTACGCAATCAGTTGTTTCCACTGGGATTGAGGCCTTGTGACTCCGGGGGCCTAGAAAATGGAATTCCCACTTTTCCAGGTATTTCTAAATCTGTAACTTTGTCCAATCAAAGCAGATTAAGAAGATAGCTAAAAAGGTTCTCACATTATTTCTGGGGCTGTGCTTAAGAGGATAATACTGTAATGACAAGTCTATATAATCACATCTGTTCCCACTCCAAAGAAAGCCAGTGGGAGGGGGATCTATGGGAGAAATTAGAGGGTCACAGCATGGGAGGACATGTGGGAGGCAGCCACTAAGGTCAAGAACAATTGTATAAAATATAATTTTCGCTGGCACACAACCCCAGTTCTCTTACATCAAATGGAAAGATACCATATCGACCTCTGTTGGAGAGACTACAGTCACAAAGGGTCTTATCACCGTATGTGGTGTCGAGGCACTAAATTAGCTATATTCTGGTGGGAGCTAGGGAGCATTCTCTGGAATGTTTTCCACAGACCGTTCGACCGAGACCCATGGTTGATGTTGCTCTCGTGTCCAGTGGATGAACTTCCAACACTCTCTTACATAGATTATATAGTAGAATAACATTAGCAGAGCAAAGATTACTAGCAGCTAAGCAGTTGGGTAATGGGACTCCTTCAACCAGATTGAGATTAAAGTCCGAAAAAACTGTTATAGATTCGCTTACAAGCATGATTCTAAATACTTTCCCCTCCTTCCATAAGACCTGGGACCCGTGGATAGAACCCAAATTAATCAAAGTACACCATAGGTTATAAAGATTCTGCCTTGATATCCACGGGGGGTGACGATTTCCTTCTCTGTCTTTCTCTTTGTAGATACCATCAAGGTATGTCAATCTTGGTATAATGTTCCAGTATCAGAGGGAGAAATACACAACATGTATGATTTGACACAATGTATATTTCTGCAGCTCTCTCTGCACCAATACCTGTACTGTTCTAAATTATCTCTTCATACAGAAGGTTTTTATACTAACACAGACAGCATCATGTAATGTAATGCTTCTGGAATGGACGTAAGATACCTTCACTGTAAAATAGACCACGAGGAACCTCTGGACATATGATTGCGGGAAAAGGTGGCTTCTCTTAGTACGGGCCTTGGGACATACAGAAAGTACTTGACTATAACATTCTTATTTTATTGTATTATCTTTCTTTTGTACCAAGTTGGTTGGGCTGTTTAGACCTTGTTTGGTGTAATTGAAAACACATTACTCACATATTATTTATTGATCTGTATGTATTGTACAGTATTCAATAAAGATTGTTTAAAAAAAAAAAAGAAAGGTAGATGAAGAGGAGAGAGTATTGCAGATTAGTAAAATGAACTCCTCTAGTACTATAACCACTTCAGCACACTGTAGTGGTTATGGTTTCAGGTGTGCTCTAGTGCCCTTCCATTGTAAGGAGTCAAACCATTTTAGAAAGGTTTGACTTCTTATGCAGATTCTGCTGGGTGTTGCTCACCGCAGTGTCACCTGATCTCTTTGAGCCAGTGAGCTCTCAGCCAGTGCGCCACTCCTGCAGTGCAGGACTTAGCTCAGGATCAATAAGCTTCTAAACAGGAGCTTCTGGCTCTCATAGAACTGTAGAGGAGGTAGGGACACCAGGTAAGAAACTGTTCTAAAATGTTCTAAAATGACTACCTACAATGAGGGGACACCAGGCCTGTCTACCAGTTTTAGTGTTTGGACTGTTTCTTTATCGCGAATCCGTATCTTTGTTTTCAGCCTAATAAAACCATATATGTGGGTAAACAAGGCTACTTTCACAAACACTGTGCCCTTCTACAGCCACCTTGTTGCACCTATGAAATAAATGTAGAAACGTAGAAACATACAGAGGTAACCATTTATAAACAGGTACTTTTGGAGAGTTGACAAGTTTAGTTTAAAGTAACTAAAAATGATCTCCCACTCAACTGAGATGTTGATTTTGGAATACTTTTTGTTAGCAAATCTCAAATCGTCACAATTAGCTGCTGCATGAATATGTCCCATATATCTTGTTGGTAACCTTTATTTCTTAAGGTTGAGCTAAAACCAGCTTAAGATCTGAGCGGGGACCCACTGAAGGGCAGGCAATTTGTTGTCCTTTCTCAGTACTTTCTTGCACCTTTTTTTTTTTTGCTCTCCCCAAGTTTAATTTATAATACAGATGTAGACCGCTTGCTCATGGTGCCTAGAAGGATATTGACTATTATTCCTCATGACGATGCCTGACAATCGTCTGGGGTTGCTGTATCTCTCGTGCAGAGATAGCGGGCTTGCATTTTGGATCTGTTCTGCTCATTTGGGGGGGATCAGTCTGATATGCAAATGGCCTCAATGAAGTGTCTGGGTGCCTTGCCCCCACCGATTCAACCCTACAGGAACTGAATGGAAAATTGAAAATAGAAATTCACATAATCCACTACAGTGCAGAGGTTTTTTAGAATATGCATACATTACTCCTAGAAATCTATAGGGATCCTGAATTAATTCAATATTTGGTGTTTCTAATGCACTACAGCATGCTAGCAGAAATATATTCAACAACAGATGGACAGTGTACCAGTTCTTGTTGTAACAGCGAAAGCAAGCTAATTGTCTAAATTCAACTCAATCACAGTCTGGCAAACACCTTGCTGTATAAGTTGCCCCAAACGTTTCTAATATTCTGATCTATATGGGACAATTATCAACCTAAGTGAACGCGGACCAATATATTATTTATTAAATAGCCCTCAGTACGTCTTCATTCCTCAGCAAATTAGGTGTAACTATTTATGGCTTCTAGGCCCGACCACAAATTTATCTCAACAACTGTTCGTGTGCCAACAAATATTAAAAATTAGGCATGAATGTATACCCTGTCTATTTTATTTTTAAAATTAAAGTCAGTTAAAAAAAAGTTTTCGTAACTATCGACTTTTTTAAAGTTTTCATTTGATGACTATATCTTTGCTTTAAACGTGGTTACATTGTCCAATATTGCAGCAGAACATTATTATAGATAATTGGGAGGCTTTTATGTGGATTAATATCATCATAGCTTATGAAAATACTTATCTGTCATTTCTGTACCAATTGTGTAAAAAAAGCAAAAATTAAAAAAAAAACAACGAAATTCTATCAGATGAAAAATAATATCCTATAATTATTTGTGACGTTACCAAATGTGTTCTAACCTGCGTGAGGTGAAAGTAGCACATTAAATTCTCTCTGTTCTCTGCTGATGCAGTCACTCAATGCCATTGATTTGCAGAGTTTCAACAGATGGAATTAGATGAAATGAGTCATTGAGTTCTCTCACCTTGTACTCAATGATGGTAAGAGAGGATTTTTTTTTCTGTGCAAATCTGTGTAGCTACACAAAGATGATACTTAGAGAAAAAACATACAGAGGTAACCATTTATAAACAGGTACTTTTGGAGAGTTGACAAGTTTAGTTTAAAGTAACTAAAAATGATCTCCCACTCAACTGAGATGTTGATTTTGGAATACTTTTTGTTAGCAAATCTCAAATCGTCACAATTAGCTGCTGCATGAATATGCCCCAAATATCTTGTTGGTAACCTTTATTTCCTAAGGTGGAGCTAAAACCAGCTTAAGATCTGAGCGGGGACCCACCGAAGGGCAGTCTATTTGTTGTCCGTTCTCAGTACTTTCTTGCACCTTGTTTTTTTTTTTGCTCTCCCCAAGTTTAATTGGTAATAAAGATGTAGACCGCTTGCTCATGGTGCCTAGAAGGATATTGACTATTATTCCTCATGACAATGCCTAACAATCATAAATGTACATACATGTAGAATTAATTACACTGTATTTGTACATTAAAATTATACATTGTGATAGATTTTAAGAGACTACATATCCCAGCTACCACTTATGGCATGGCATTTCCGGTTTCCGGCTTATGACTACGAATATAACAGATGGACACTTGGGGAAACTACATTTCCCATCATACACTGGTACTCGCGGCACGTCACTTCCGGTTGACGGCCGCGATCTGAACTCCATGCCTCATATGGACTACATCTCCCAGCACATACTAATGGTCGCGGCGCGTCATTTCCGGTCGACGCCCGCGACCAAACAGGAAATAGGAAGAACAGCACCACACCAGATTATTATTGAACTACCAACTCTCCCTATATAAACCGGGTGGAACGCCAAGGACATCCTCTCTTTTGAAAAAGCCCAAACCCGGGCGAAACGCGTCAAGGATAGGATTTGAAGTTACTATATATGTTTTTTATATACTTTTACCTATATATATTTTAAAATATATTTTTTAATAATAAATTTCATTGCCTTTTTTCAAATCCCTTGGCTTTTGCATATCTTCTGGTGCTGCTGCTTTCCTGTTATATCCTGTGGTGGGGATTATACCACCATAAGCTGTCATCACCAGAGCAAGTCATTGCTCTGGATACTGTAAGTAGGATACCTACTTTTTTCTATATTATTTCCAGTTTATGATATTGTACCATTGGTCTGTATATTTTGTTTTTTTCATATATATATGACCGTTGAATTTGGACCTCCTGGTATATTCAGATCCTAAGACGGGGATTGTACCGTCCAGGCGTTATACGGCAGAGCTCCTAGCAGCTCGGTTTCCATATGCTGTAACATTCAAGAACTACATATCCTAAGACGGGGATTGTACCGTCCAGGCGTTATACGGCAGAGCTCCTAGCAGCTCGGTAAAGTGTGAGTTTGCTCTTTACCCACAGTGTATCCTATTTATACATTACCAAAGTACTTTTGCATATTGCACTATTATTGTTTATTGTTCTTTTTTGAGGTTCCCATATGCTGTAAAATTCAAGAACTACATGTATGTACATTTATGATTATCTGATCATTTATTCTTTTGGCGCGGTCTACCACCTTTTCTTTTTCACTTTCACTATCTAGCAGGCATTGGGAAGTCCTGCAGGTTCACTGCTGCCTTTTCACATTTATTGGGTTTTTTTAGTGAGCGCCTATATCCTTCCTTTCTTATCTAATGCCTAACAATCGTCTGGGATTGCTGTATCTCTCGTGCAGAGATAGCTGGTCTGCATTTTGGATCTGTTCTGCGCATTTGAGTGGGATGAGTCTGATATGCAAATGGCCCTTAATGAAGTGGTCTGGGTGCTTTGCCCCCACTGATTCAACCCTACAGGAACTGAATTGAAAATTGAAAATAGAAATTCCCATAATCCACTACTGTGCAGAGTTTTTTTTAGAATATGTATACATTACTCTTAGAAAGCTATAGGGATCCTGAATTGATTCAATATTTGGTGTTTCTAATGCACTACAGCATGCTAGCAGAATTATATTCAAAACGTTTCAGTTATTTTAGTCAATTGTAAAGTGGCTGTAGATGCTGTGTCCGTGCTCTTATTCTCTGCTTACTGTTACTGCCCCCATAACCCTGCTTCTTATGTGACTGCCTAGAAGCTATTTATCTAAATCTGACATTTATTTTATTGTCAGTTTGGACTTAATTCTGTACATATGATACAAGGAGAGGGCATTTATAGGTTCAAGTTCTGTTGTTGCCATAGCAGCACAATAAATATGTCTCAGAGTTTTTTTGTGTTTATGTGATCACATGTATATACAAGCAATGCATTTCAATACCGTTTGTGATCTCTTCTAATAAGCAAGTAAAATATCAGTTTAAGCCATGGATACTGGGCTCTTCATCTCCACAGAAAGCAGATGGACTCCTTTCCCAAGCCTTCACATTTATCAGATTCCATTTCCACAGCGTTAGTCATTTACTGTCTGTTGTAAGGGACATTGGCAGACATCTGGATTATTAAAATAAAATAAAACAAAATAATGTTTTATGTTAGTACAACACTGTTGAGGTCTAAGTATGTTTGCCGCTGTGAAAACATCCTCCTTGGAAAAGACGCCACCTGTTTTTTAAGATAAAGCCAGCTACAAAAAGTTTAAATGAATTTCTAATTTAATTGAGTTTTCAAATGTTCAAACAGTAGGAATCATTAAAATGTGTTTGCTGCTGTGCTTTAATTCCTTGCAAAGTGCACTTTCATGTCTTGGCTGAATATCCAGAAAAATTTGTAAGGTTCCTCAGCAATGGATATCTTCTCCCGGCCAACTCCCTGCAGTTGGTAACAATGCCTAACAGTTTTATTATAAAATAAACCTTCCCAAACCCATCTCTGGGCAGCGACTCAATGTTACATAGAGAGTTGAAACGGAAAACTTTTCTGCAGAATTCTTTTTTATTTACAGCTTCCAGTCCAAAGCCGCCTTTCAATCTACTCTCAGCTAATGCGGGCCACGTGATCGAACAAAGCTGCTTAACGAAAACAAAATAACAGATGGACAAAAACAATCGACGTGGTGAGGCAGGATGGACATGCCGAGAAAACAAACATTTTATTTACAGCGCCCAGCGTGTCTTGCTGATGCTAATAATGCGAGAAGCATTACTTGTTAATGCTTCTTAAGAACAAGTGGTTGCTGAAGTGTGTTTTAGGAAGTTTGAGTGGATAAAGTAAAAACTATACCGTTAGGCTAATATTTTGTATTTCTTATTTTCATATTTACCCAAATGGCTATATTGTAATGCATGCAATTTTTATTATATGCAGATCTTTACAGACTGGTATTTTTTGGAAACTTAAATTTCCAAAAAATGGTCAAATCTGGAGTTAAATGAAACCAGGACAGGTAACATCCTGTTTGTGAACATTCTGAGTTTTATGAGCCATTAACTAGGAGCAAGATATTCCAGATAGGTCCCTCAGTATACATTGATTATATGGGGTAGCCAGTTATCCGTTTTTCAAATGATCGCAATCTGTTAGAAAAAATCTTTTCAAATGATTAATCCGCAACAATTCCTATTAGCCTTTGATTGTCACTTCTGTAGATAAAGCATTTGAATGATCTTCTAACAGAATGTGATCATTTGAAAAGCATTATATTGAGGAATATGTTGGCACACTGTATGTGTTAGTTGGTGGTTTTTCTCTAAAGTGAATTCATAGCGAATTTCAAATTTAAAGCACGATAGCCAAACCAGAAGACCAGCTGACTTAGAGAATATTTCCAATTCAGCTATTTTGGCCTTAAATTTTAAACTTATTTTGAATTCTCACTATAGTGAATAACCCAGAATAACTTGAAATAGCATTGTATCACCCTATAAACAGTAGCTAGGAACACACCAGGTCATTATCGCTAACCCAACCACAAAACACCACAGACCGAACTTGATACAGTAGCAACACTTGAAGGAGCGGCAACTGTCACCAAAGCCTTCAGGTTAATGTGGGCAATGTAGAAACTTTCTGCGGTCTGTGGTCTAGCAAAGCACTGCTATTTAAATTATTCCACCAGGCACTGACTTCATCAAGGAGCTTTACTTTATAAATGTGTCTGCCAAGCTGGTCCCTGGACATTATCCAAAGGGTTACAACACAAATTTACATTGTATACCTAACCTTATAAAGTCAAATTATCCCTCAGTTCTATGAAAGTGGTTCCCAACCTAGTCCATACGGCGCACCAATGGTCCAGATTGTGTCAGTATCCCCACCGGAATAGCTTTGAGAGGTGTTTAAACCTGGGACTAAATTTCTCTATAGCACCCCGCTGAGCTGGAAATTCAGACTTTACATTTTATAGTTTTTGAGAAGTGTTAGATCTCACATGACATCATTTTTTCATTGACTAATTATTGCTGCATTATTTTTTATTCTTTATGTTTCACTTGTTTGTTTAGTTTTAATAACCATCAATCAACAGTTAAATGATTAAACAGATTGCGTTTTTGATAAATGCGAAAGAACATAAATTAAAGTTTTAGTGGACAAACAAATATAAACAATCTATTCACTGCATCCAATTGAGGTTTCCAGCTTCTAAACCTGTGTTTAATGTCGTAGTCATGGATAATTAATACATCTTTAATGCATTTCACTGGCAGGGTAAGGACATTAACACCATGTATAAAATAAATGGAAAAGTAATGTATAACCTTGGGGAGCTGTGTGTACATTAAATATACATTTATTAAAAGTTTTTTCTTTTTTATTAACCCTTCCGACTTACAAAGAGAAATGAAAGGCACCTCCAATATCATTCTGGTATTTTTGTTACAATTATTATTAGGATTTAATGATGTAGGACCCAAAAATTGTGCAGAGTTAGTTATAAAGAGTTTTTTTTTTTTAAAGTGTTATTAGCAAAAAAAAGGGCCCGTTCTAAATAATTCTAATAGTGTACCAATCCCCATGGAAACAAGTGAAACTAACAGGAACATTCCATTAGTGTGAACAATGATCCTACCTTTAGAACATTGAACCAATTAACTGTTAGTAACACATTTATAAATCTCTCCACCATGTTTGGAGAGGCCTAGCCACAGGCTTGCAATCTAAAGCTACTATGTTTTATATGCATATTTTGATAAATAAGGATTCTGTGAGCTTAATATCTTTACTCCTGACTTCAGTACGTTGGAAAATAAATGTAAACCCTGATTTAAAGAGCTTCTGGAAAATGTTAAGCTTCAGGTGAAACAAATTCACAGTAACAGGTCATGTCAAACCTGGTCTCCGCTCATTGGTGTTGTTAGGTGGGCTTTGGAGGCTGAAGCCCCATATATGTGATTGATTAAATCTCTACAGGAGTATATCTGTCCTGCCCAATTATAGTATGCTACAATCACCCCTTTATTTCCTTAAAGGAACACTGTTGAATCCATATATACAGCAATGTTGGCGTGGAGAAATTAAACAAATCAGGTTCGTAGAATTGTTCATGTTCCAGTTAGACTCACTGGCATGACTGAGGCAGTAATCCAAAGTATTTTTAGAGCCTAGTTGCACCCCAGTATCAGCCATTATGGCCATCTAATTTGGACAATAAATCCACTTCCAAATTATGGAGCCATAGCAGAGGAACTGCGCTTTTGGCATTGGGGAAAAGATCTTTTTTCCCTCAAACTACTCTAAAAATTTTTGACACTAAACATCACATTTTCTCAAGTTTTTCATCCCATTGTTCTTGTCATTGGACAATCACAAATACCCCAAATTACCAAAATAATGAAAGTCATCCATAAAGTCTGTAGTTGTTTCTTTAGCAGGAATGTTGGATTAGCCAAAGCAAGATTTATGTTCTTCTCATACATTATTAATCATGGATACTTCATGTTAGTGATGTCTATGTATTACTGCATGATGACTGTAAGAAACAAAGCTTATATTTAAACACTGGTACATATAATGTATGATCTATGGAACTAGATCGAATAATGTATGTAGCATCATTTGAAGACATTCATGTACAAAGTCTTGTTCAATTTTCTCATCCCCAATTAATTAAATTACAAATATCAAGGTCAGAAATGTATTACCCTAATTTGTGGAATACATGTATGAAATCAAAGGAAAATACAGGAAAGGATGTAAAAAATGCATATTACTAGTCTTTCAGGTGGCTCTTAATGAAAAATAGAACTTCTGTTATCAGGGATTTGTAACAAGGATAATTCAAAGTGAATTTTAAATTTGAGGACACAGTAGCCGAAATGGAAAAATTCTCTAAGCCAACTATTCAGCTCCATTCAGCTGGCCTTAAATTTGAAATTCACTTTAAATTCACCTTGAATTCTCGCTTTAGTAAATAAACCTGACAGTCACAGAGATCAATTAAATTATATAAAAAACAGAGAATAGACATGTGCAATTCGTTTTATTCCGAATGTAGATTCGGATGAATGTTGTGCAATTCGCAAATTCGGATGCTTATGAATGTTCAAAGTTCCAAATTGCCGAATTTCCAAACAGAATTGCTGAAGTCCCGAATTGCCGAAGTGGGTTAGGGTTTAGGAGTTAGGGGCTAGGGTTTAGGGGTTAGAGGTTAGGGTTAGCGGTTAGGGTCCGAATTACCAAAGTTCCGAATTGCCGAAGTGCCGAATTGCCAAAGTTCTGAATTGCGGGAGTCCTGAATTTTGGAAGTGCCGAACCGAACCCAATGCCATTGGTCCAAATTGCCAAAGCAGACAAATTTTTTTACTTACCCAAATTTCCGAACCAAACCAAATTTTTTGCCCATTCACATCCCTACCAGAGAATGCAACACATAATAGTGATATTGCACTCTTGGGCTAACCAAAACAATGGGAGAGCAGTGATTATTAGGAGAGATACATTTTGCACATTGATATGTGTGAACAAGTCCCGGATTAGTGCTGGGTAATATTATTATTGGAAATACATCATCCACAAATCCTATAAAATAATACATTGTAACCAGGGGTATCATGTAAAGAAAATATGGATAGAAAAGTATGTTGAAATGAAGCATTGTTTTTAAATGAGCAACACTGAGACGATTAGCCCTAGGGCAGGTAACCCGATAAATTATTTCTTCATTATACTACATTGTTGTTTTTTTTTTAATGTGTTATTATTTTTATCATATTTCTCATTGCAATGTAATTCGATTGTCCTTGATTTTCTGTGTATCTGCTATTCCGGTATTTGTTTTTCTGTAGGTTCAGGCTCATAACAGCAATATATTGCTCTAGGTAAAAAAGTGTAAACAGTGTGCTCTCATTGTAGGCCAGGATGAAATACGTTAAATATTATGATGTATTTCTTTGGATTTTATGTATCTCTTTTCTACAAGAATAGATATTACTTGATCGTTGTAGTGAATGCCAAGAATGTCTTTTTAGTGAAACATCTGTTCCTTATTATTTTTATTATTGTATGCGTCTTGAAGCTTTTTGAGAACATATCAGGGTGTGGTACGCAATAAGTGAGAGCAAATATTGAGTCCTCCAACACATTTACGGTGATTTTGCATTTAGATATATAGGAGATGAGGTCAACTGCTTTGAATGATATTTCAAATATAATGCATCATTGTTACTGAAACTGTTTAAGAATAACTTTTTTTTTTATAGACAATGACAGCATCGCTGGTTCCGTTTTTAACCCCTTAAGGATATAACTTCTGGAATAAAAGGGAATCATGACGGAATATTCCCGTCATGTGTCCTTAAGGGGTTAAAGCAGCCTGTGGAAAAAAATTGCCATGATCACTCTGTGGGCAAACACAAAAAAATTGGAGATATAGATAATGTTATACTGATTGAAGCCCTTCAATAAATTGTGCTTTTCTTCTTTAAGTAAACACACTTCAAGTCAGTGGAAGATTGCTATGGTGCATTGAGCAGCATTTACATATCTCCATGCAATGTCAAATGATTCCAACAATCCGGCCTCTTTTCATTCTTGATCCACTTTACCACCGTACTAGTTGCTACAATCTATTATTAGATAATTGTTAACACATTTACAGCTACCAATGCGACATTGATGATGTAAATGTGATAGCAACCTCACCATTAAGTAATTATAACCCTTCAAAAACAAGGTGTCAAACACTTAAATTCAATGCCAAAAAAGGACTCAAAAACCACAGAAAAATATTTTTAAACTATTAACCACAAGTATATGTGCATAGGAAGATTCAATGTCATCAGCAGTTCCCGTAATTTTAGAGTTGGGGCCATTTTGTTGTATCAATTCCAAAATGGTGTCTTTAATGGTGAATTAAACATCTAATGAAGCTTTGAATGAAGAAAGAAGTTAAGCTAGGTTTTAAGTTGATAATAATTTCAAACGTAGGTTGTTTTATTGGCTGAAAATGTTTGTGATATTTTTGAATTGCAATTGTGTAGAAAATACTGACACAAAACCAACCAAAATTCAAAAAACGTTACTGTATTATTGTTCAAATACTGAGGCTGGACTCTGACCATTGTGTTTCAGTGTCCTTGGTTTAAATTAACTTGAATGTGAACCAACACTATTCAGTTTGTTTGGCTTCAGCCTGTCCTCCTATGCCATATATCTAGTTGTTGGCTTTTTAACAGCTTTGCAAAGTGATTCTGTATATACTTTATTGTCACTGGCATCATTTATGGCAATTTAAAACTAGTCACATTGTTGGCTGTGTCACATCTGCAAGTCTGTGTGGTGATTTTTGTTACACAGTTTGAGATAAGTTAAGT
Organism: Pelobates cultripes; assembly: GCA_933207985.1. Taxonomy (NCBI): domain Eukaryota; kingdom Metazoa; phylum Chordata; class Amphibia; order Anura; family Pelobatidae; genus Pelobates; species Pelobates cultripes. The sequence continues at coordinate 97,386,001 of OW240922.1, read as the reverse complement.
AATTTAACACACAGTCCTCTGAATAACTCAAAATGTTTCCCTTCTATTCATATTTTGGATGTCCTTAAAAACTCGCTTTACTGAGAGAGCATAAACAGCTCAGTTATAACCTTAGTATTCCTCTGTCACCTAAATTATAAATCATGTAGAAGAGCTAAATAAAGATATCAAAACATGACATAGATTCTAATCAGTGTAGTAAACCAACGTAGAGGTAAAATAAACTCTGTAAAATTCTCCAGTATGCAATCTTCATTTACCCCTTGTATGTCTCATGTAGAAACTTATTGTGTATTTGTTGTTGTCCATTGCCATTGTAGCTGGTGCTGCCTAAACGGAGACCTTTGGAGAGCTCTCAGTGTCAATCATGGTACTCACTGCTATACCTTTTAATACTACAGTCAGTGAATGATCATGACAGAGTACTCACAATACTTAATATATACACTCTGGAGACATGCAAGACAACCTGACTGATGTGCAAAGTGCTTATGGACTTTCTTCTTCCACAATCCTCTTCATGATGTCTTCTTCATGATGTTACCATAGTGTCATTGAGGATAGACCAGGCCCATTCCGTGCCTTCTTTGCCCACAAACTTCAGGAATATCATGGTCACAGAAAAATAAAAGAAAGATCAGAGATTTTAAAGACTTGGGATAGTTTTCACAGGTAATAAGAAATTATTTGTGTGTCTCATGCTCAGTTTAGAATCTTTCCCCTGTCATTTCTCTCTCTTTGTCAATGTATTTTTATCTTTCTATCTTTGTAGAATTCACGAGGGTTTAACTTGTGATAATTTTTATTTACAAAGGAAAATCACGTTTCAAGTCTTGTGTTACTTTCAGCATTTGGGACAGACCAGACTCATGTCTTTAGGAAGTTGATTTTAGTCAGTGTTTTTTTTTTTTTAGGTTTTAGATAATCAAAATAATAATATATTAAACTAATAATAAATATTATTATTATTATCATCAACATGTCCTCCGTAAGGCAATTTGTCTCCTGGAGCACTCCTTGATGATTGACCTTTGAGAGTTTTTGATATCATGAGAGCATCCCTACAGCCGGTCAATGAGATGTGTGCATGCTGATGACTTGCATCTTTCTTTATGCTATAAACGCTTAAGTTATAAACGCTTTCTACAGTCTCCAATAAGTTTGAACAAAACGTGTGCAACATTCTGGGCAGTTTTTAGAAAGTAATAGTTTCTCCAACTAAACAAAATAAAGTTATTTTTTAAGTCTAGCAATTTATTTTGAAAATACAAAAAAACGTCCATGCATAACCATGAACCCAAGCAAAAAAATGGACAATCAGAATACGAGATTGTATCAAATTTTCTGAAGTTAGGCAGGGTGCAGATAGTTTCTGAATTTGCAATATTACTTTAGCATACAAGTGATAATAAAGTGAAAAATAAATCTTGTATGCACAGCATCTTCGTTGGATTATCAGAACCCTCTTGCAGACAAACACCAGGTGCTTATTACTTAGTAGAATGTAAAATAGATCATACTTATTTCTCAGTGAGAAAAAAAACAAACGAACTCGTCCACTAGCAGGAATTTTGTGGAAATTAGCATTTTGATTATTTTTATTTTATATTTTTTATAAGTCAACCGCTGTTCCTGTTTTGTTCTTTATTTTCATTTCTTCCAGTAAATGCAAATTGCATTGTGTTACTACGCAGCCGACAAGCAGATGCAGGATACTGTTCAGACTGCCAATGGGTTGTAATGAAGTTTAGCACTTTGAAATGAAGCCTCAGTGCCATATCTCTGTAGGGGGTCACCAGTGGAGTATCGGGGAGCTGAATGTAAATTTAACACACCACAGATTACAAGTAAAGTGAAAAAAATCTAATAATTGAGATCACATATTGGTAAATCCTTATTTTCTTAAACACGCAAGACAGTATTATAATTTGTATGCTGAAAGAACACATTTAAAGAGATTAAACATGATGCTTTCTATACACAGACCAGTTAACTAATATCTTCTATGAAAAATATTTTTAAATAAATACTAACGGAACAGTCCAAGCACCATAACCACTATATCATGCTGTAATGGTTATGGTGCCGGGAGTGCCCTTGAGCACCTCCATTGTAAGTAGTCAAATCATTTTAGAATGGTTTGGGTTCTTACCTAGGGACTGTCAGGCACTGCTCTCTGCCTTTACTCTCTATCTGAGACTGCTCATTGCCTTTGGTGGCTATCAGCTATCAGGAAGTGAATAGCTATGTAGTTTGTGAAGTCTGAACATAAAAAAAACAAAAAAACGAATAATTCTACAATAATATGTACATGAATAAAGAGTGTCTTTGACTTGCATAATAGTTCTAGAAAATGGTGGGCACACTGTCATATAATTTGTGTTTTAGACCATGAGTTCTGAATAAAGAAAATAATATTTCACATCTCCCCCCTCCTCCCTAACATTGACATCCCACATCATGAGATACCAGTAGGTGGTCAAAAAAGGGGATATGGGACGTGAATTGTGTCAGCCCAAAAAGGTTGGACCTGCCCCAAAGGTGGTGGGTTCACTAGAAGAATCGGCAGGTCAGCCTGGGGAAAGTGGACCTAGTGTCCTGAGCATAGGAAGAGCACATTTAATAGTACACTTGCACTATGATATCTGTGGCCAATTCCCTGGTGTCCCATTTTTGGGAACAGTTGCACAGGAACCTGAAATTGGGACTGTCTTACTTAAAACAGGATTGTCAGGAGATGTGCATGTAGTTTGTTCTTGTATTGGAAATTATTGTGCTGGCTAACACTCTTAAAAAGGATTCATTTCCAGAATTAAAAAATTGCATTAACAGTTTTGTTAAATATGGGGTAATTAACTAAGCATAGACATATGGAATTAGAAAAATGTAATATTAAAGGTAGACATTTCCTTCTCTTATGTCCTGGTTAGTGTCCAATCATGAGTGACTTTAGATAATGAGAACTGTGCTTCACCGATATCTCCCAGATGACTTCTCAATAAGCTGGTTACAGTCATACCCTCGTGTCTCAACACAAATTTTTTAGGAAGAGCAAAAACAACATAGGGTGCAAGAGAATACAGAGAAAAGACAACAGCTCAAATAGCTTTCCCTTCAGTGGGTCCCCGCTCAGTTCTTGACATGGTTTAAGCTTATCTTGTGCTATTACTGGGAGAACGTAAACCATTTGCATATCAAACTGATCCCACCCAAAAATGGCTGTACAGGTCAAAAATGTAGGTCGGCTCCATAAGAGATATAGCAACCCCACACAATCATTCCATTCCAGTCTTCTTAGTCAGTAAAGTATAGCCGATACACCTCTAGGCACAGAGAGCAAGGCGTCTGACTTCTACATTACCTTTTTACTTTTTTACATTTTTACCTTTAAAAAAAAAAAAAAAAAACAGGAGGAAAGATTCTTTGTCCATAATACTCTTCTTAAATACTCTTTTTAAATGCTCTATATTAGCAAACCAACTGTAGTTGTGTAATCCGTTTATACCTTCCAAGGTAAAAAAAAAAAATGAGCGCGACTACGTAACAGTTATCTCTTGTACCAAGTAAAAGCAGAGAGCATGAGATTAGATCTTTAGGTGTCAGAAGGAAGACTTGTAAAAACTGATCATTATTTTATAGGGGATAACAATTTTCAACATCCATTTGTAGATAACAGATATGCTTGACTAAACATTATCCTAACCTAAGATAAGTTATGACGAAAGTTTTGATTGGCAATTTTCTCTACTGGTGCTCACCATAGATGAAACATGTAGTCTCAACCTTATGAAAGCAGTATATTATTTATCTTTTCTCTATATATGTTTTATTATTACTGCCTAGAGAATTTTATTCCCTTTAATATCCTATTTTTTTTAAAGCAAAACACCAGAATAAAGAGTTGAAGTAAATTGTGAATGGCAAATGAAAGAGTAAGCATAGAACAAATATGAAATGAGAACAGTGTTTTAAAACTTGGATATATCTAAAAGTACTTGTCGCGTCCACCTAAAGCCCATAGAGATTTTCTAAGTGGATATTTGATAACATTCAGCGTGAGTCACATCATGAATTCCCATTAAAAGTTCAATTGTACATTAATGCTCTGAATATGAGAGACACACTTTGCTAGCTGAAATAACGTGATTCTCCCTAGTGATCAATCTGTTCATGAATATATAATAAAAAATGGTGTAAAAAATGCAAGTCTGTATTTGCTGCTCATTATTTGGGTTCTAGGTAAATTCCATAATGATGTGATGTATAATATATTAGAATTTCAAACCGAAGTCCCTAAGGGACTAGTGAAGCCAAGGAGCGAGTGTACATTATTAAACTGATTTATTGCAACATGCAAGGACAAAAAACTCATTTAGCAGCCGTACCATCAATAACCTGTCTTCATTTTATTGTAGATTAAATTTGCTCTAGTTTGCTTGAGAACTTTTTTTTATATAGTGTGCCTTGTACTGGGAAATTGAAGTGCTGTAGAAATTTGTGAACAGTTCTAAACATTTTTGGCTGATATGAATCGAAGCTCAAAATGGCAGCGAGTATTCCATCAGATTATATCCACCTCTGTCCAGAGTATTTTCATGATAACCTATAATCCTCTAAAACTGGAGTTGTGGAGAGTTAACAAAGTAATTGAAAACTCTAGGCCAAAATTCTGAAACTCAACTGTTTTCCAGTCTAGCAGGCTTGCCTGAAAATGTTCTGTCGACTCCCCAAAATTCTCTCTTGAAATTGTGAGTATGAATAATGTTATATTGGATATAATTAGGAAGTAGGAGACCATCCAGACTTATTGGTGAGAGTGTATATAACAATTAACAATTTACCATGTCGTAATGTAGAGCAAGTGAAAATCATGTTGTATTCCCTAATAATGAACCGTTTGTCATGGGGAATAATAACGGATCTCCCACAACATTAAGACCACCAACAGGTGAAGTGACACCTGACGTCTCCATTGAAGGTGCTTCCGGCGTTTGACATGGTTCCTCATGGGCTGTCATGCTCCTGAGCAGGTTTGAGAGGAGACGATTGCAAGGGTTTTTGGTTAAAACTTTGTCGTTTTAGACATAACAAATTTACTGAAAATAAAGAATAAAGTGTTATGGGCAAATGTAAATATTACAAGTTTTAGAATGAAATGTTGTATTTCTTAAACTGTGTACTTTGTCTTTAAGAGATATTGCAAACTGACAAGGTGTTAGAAATGGAACATATTGTTTTTCATAACTGTTTCTTTAAGCAATAACCTCAGTGCATAATATGTTTGCGCCATTTTGTCCCAGACGAATTAAAATCACAATAATGCATAAACAAGTTTCAAGGCTATACTACGACTCTTGCAGTACACAATATATTGTGCTAACCCCAAGTTAATGGAACTTCCCCAAATCCGGGAATCTCCCACGACTGTACACTTACTACTTAGTATAAACAACAGATAACCTATTCAGACTTTAAGATGCCATCTTGAACTAAGTCAGGAAAATTTCTATGATGTTTACACCCTTTAGTTATGGCCTTGTATGTTTGCCAAATTAAGGGAGGTCCTAAAATGAATAAAGTAAATGAACTACGGTAACCCTAAAATGGAGACACCTAAGGTATAAATAGATGTACTTTTAAATGTTAAGACAGAGGAGAGACTTGGAGACAGACGCTGCTCCATCTTAAAATGACAGAGAGGCTGACATGATGACATGTTCAGAAGGGTATGTTAACCTATTAATGATATTTGCAAGCATGTAATTTAATCTTATAAACTCTGCTATAATGGATTTTATATGTCTATATTTATATAATAAATATCCAAAAGACAATCTTGCTTCCAAGACAATCCTTATTTTATATTGTATTCTCAATTATTTATATATGTTAAATAGAGGATCTCTTACACTATATAAAATTATGGCTAAGATATCTGTATGGTTAGCCCTACTAAGTTCTATGCTTTAAGACATTATGGTGGTAAATAAGGGAACCACCCACGGTTACAATTGGGTAACAAAAGGGCAGTCTGCCGCAAACAGGATACTTTGTGAGAAAACAGGGTTTTAGATCAAGATCTTTAGAAAGTAAATGAATAAAGTCTTTAGTATACAAGAAAGCTTAAAGTTATACCAAGTAGTTAAGAATTTCCAGGATACTTTGCAATGCAGCTAGTTATAGGTAAATACCTTTTAGGATAAGGCAATACAGGATCATGCAGAGTTGCAGAGGTTGAAACAGGTAGGTATATTCCAAAATAATATAATGCAGGTTGCTTACGAGATCATGCAGTGACGCCGCAATTGAAGCAGTTAAGATTCTTCAAGGAAGGCAATATGCCACAAATCAGAATTCTTGGAAGCTGATAAGGAAAGTCTTTTGGTAAGATGTAATTCAGGCAAATTCAGGATGAAGTAATGCAGGTTAGTGCCTTTCAGTATAAGGAAATGCAGGATGAGGCACTGCAGGTAAGTTCTCTACAGAATGAAATAATGTAGATAAAATACAGGATATTACCAGGAACAGAGATTCTTTATCATAGCATAGACTTTAATGTCAAGGCACTGTTGTGTGCTGGGAGTAGACTTATCAATCCTCCTAATTAGTTAATCCAGGTGAGGATGATAGTTTGAGAGAAAAGTTTAGTGGCTAGGGAGGCTACTAGGGGAGAAAATCATGAAGTTCACTTAAAGGGCCAGTAATAAATGAAAAAGTCTCAACTGGGCGTGGCTAACCGCCAAGCAAGATGGACGCCTGAAAATCTGCTCTGGCACGAGGGCTCCACAAACTCCAATTATACTCGAGCTGAAACCTTGATTGATTCCCCCAAAACATAATGGCAGCATCTAAAACAAAGAAAAACGCCTCGAAAGCCGAAAAAATGAATTTCTTCGGGCACAAGCCCTCCTTCATGGCGGATCCGCTGCAAGCAGCCGGACACAAGGAAAGAGACGATGCCGCCTCAAGCCTCCCCCTGTGGTGCTGACAGATCCCCACGCTGCAGAAGGCCTAACACGAAGCCACTTTGAACACGCCATGGAGGCAATGGCGGAAAAGCTCATTCAGACCTGGCAACTGACCGCCGACCAAATTAAAAGAGAAGTGAGGGACCTCTCGGCCAGGACCTCGGCGGTGGAACAACGCCACCTAGAACTCGAGGCCACACAAACATTAGCCTCGGAGCACCTCCAAGACCTTCAACGCAAGATGGCGCTCATGGAAGAACGCATGGCAGATCAAGAGGACAGGGCACGTAGGAACAACCTGCGGCTCCGCGGTGTCCCTGAAACAGTTCTCCCCGAGGATCTACAGGCCTATCTTGCATAGGCCTTATGAGAGCATATGCCCCTGATATACCGGCAGACATGCTTTTAGTGGACCGGATCCACAGGGTGGCGAAACCAAAGACCGTGCCGGACTCAGTACCACGTGATGTACTTCTCAGGGCCCACTACTTCCACATTAAAGAGCTGGTCCTCCGTGCCCATAGAAGCAAGGTGGATCCCCATGAAGACTTCCCATCTGTGCGCATCATGCCGGACATTTCATCGGCCACTCTCCGCCGCAGAAAGGACTTTCACCGGATTACCACGGCACTACGCACCCACGGCATACGCTACCAATGGGGGTTCCCCACGAAGTTAATCATCACCAAGAATGGGAAAACAACCCTTCTTCCGACTCCAGAGGACGGCCTACAATTGCTTGAAAAGTGGGGCCTACTGGAAGACCCATCTGAAGCCCAACGGCCCAACAAACGAACACCGGGTCGCCCAAAGCACATGGACTGTTAAGTTACCCTAGAAGCGGCAAGCAAGTTTGCGCAAGTATCACAAACTGCTTATTTCTCTAACTTTTACATTTGCCTCCTAAGGCGCCATATATTTGTATAAATTGTTGGTCTCCCTATCACCTTCGAAAATTGTCACCCTGCAGATATAGCATATGCCGTAACCCAACACGCTGATCTAGAGAGACAGGCATGATTACTGCTGGGAGTGCGAATTGTTTCCCTATCTGTTTCTTTTTTTAACCTTTTAGGTGCCAATTAATTATATTTAGTGCTTGTCCCTTACCACCTCTGAACGGGTGGCCCGCCTACATATATGCACATGTACCATAACCTAGAGTGTAATCTCGGCACTGCCAAACGTGCTCATAGCTAGCGTCGTGAACAGCTTATCTGAGCTTGACCGGTGGGCCGCTCGAGGTGATATGTGTTGTCATGTATAGCCCGCCTGTCCACCATACTGGGAACAACCCCTACACATAGACGAGCACACCATAACCAACTCCCTAACCAGGCTACAGCCACGAGACAGAATCTCCTGGGGTCATTTTCTGCACCTACACGGGGGATGGTCATATGGGACAATTGGGAGCCCAATACACTCCGACACCGACCCCGAATTAATTTCCTTCCTGCCAGGCGCAAATACCCAGCGCACTGCACTGTGGCTGGGGAGACAGGTGCACCCAATACGGGTATGGTCGGATTTGTAGACCCCATACCACCCAAGCGTCCCTACGGATGGCAACTAGATGCCCTTAACACTTCCAATGTTAGATTAGGAAGGTTGTGTATAACGCAAGCATACACTATGTAAAGCAAGAATGTCACGCTGATCCGGGAAATGCTATGTGTTTCCATGTACCATCTGCCAGAAACTGGTTCAGGGACCACCCCACTGGCAATTTCGGCCCTCCTCATCAACTGCTACACCCCACACATCTACATCTCCCAGCACAGCCACATCAGGCAGACATTCAGGGACTACTTGTTAGTACGGGGGAAACCACACCACAGCTCAAGGGATCTTGAGCCCCCACCCTGTTAGCCTCCCCAGACGGGAACCGCCCGCCCCCATTGATGCTCTGGTCCAGCCACAAGACTACACACTGAGTGTACCACACGGGTAACACGCGAAGCAAACGCCCACGGCGGCGGCGCGCGAACGGGCGTGCTCAGCCACCCTGGGTACAGTACGTTCCATTTATACACAGTGACAACAGGTGACACAGAACCCATTGCGCCAGGTAAAGGAATGCTACCTGCTTGCCCTTCTGTATTCAATGTTATTTGTTCTGTAATCGATGTTCTCAATTACATGCTGTTGTTTTTATGTTTAAATGTTCACCGACCTCGACTTTGAAGTCTCAGCTCTACCTCGGTATTTAAAATGGAGCCCAAGTAGCCATGAATTTGGAAGCTCCTGCTCCTCAACCCCACGGTACGACTAGCGTACCAGACCGCTAGGTCTTTGTATAGTCTTTCCTCAATACTACGAGACCCCTCCCACCTCACCGCCCCCACCCTGACCCTTGCACACCGGCATAGGACATACACGAACGAGCCAGCCTTGGAAACGCAGCACTTGATAGCACTTGATAGCTCCCCGACCCCACACAACACACAACAAACATGATCATCTACTCACACAACAAATACTTTTTTGTACAATATGGTGAAAAAGTTGATAATAAAAAGAATTTAAAAAAAAAATAAAAAATCTACTCACACAACACCAAAGGCCTCAACGCGCCACATAAAAGGCGCATGCTACTAGACGACGTAAAATGACTCAAAGCAGACATAGTCTGCGTACAAGAAAAGCACTTTGTATCTGGTAGGGTTCCTACGTTCGCCAGCAGAGACTACCCTACGCAAGTCCATGCCACACACTCCTCCAAATCCAGGGGAGTATCCATCCTGTTCCATAACTCTCTGATGGTGGAAACGCTCAGAGTCAAGAAAGACAGCCAAGGGCGCTATATAAAATTCTACAATGTAGGATCAATGAACAACCGTACATTATCGTGTGCCTCTATAGCCCAAATGACCAACAACGCAATTTCCTACATAAAGTCCTCAACAAACTTCCTGAAGACGCAGATGACCCCAAGATCATCTGCGATGATTTTAATCACACAATGGATACCCGCTTGGACTCAACCACACCAAGTACATCACCCAGACACCTTACGCTCAAACTGTACACCAAGGCATTCACAAAACTCATCCATGAAAACAGCCTCTACGACGTCTGGAGAACAAGACACCCCTTGGAAAGGGAATATACGTTCTTCTCGAAAGCCCACAAGACCTATTCAAGAATAGATCATATCCTCATCTCCGGAGTGCTACTCCCGCAAGTAGAGGCATGCTCCATAGGCAATATAGTATAGTCAGACCATGCCCCATTAACGATGACGCTACACTCCACCTACCAACATTGAGGTAAACCGCCCTGGCGCCTCAATGACTCACTACTCTACGATCAGTCCTTCGCAACGACACTGAACACTAACCTACAAAACTATTTCGAGACGAATGATAACTCAGAAGCCTCCATCTTCTCAATATGGCAAGCCCACAAAACCGTTATGAGAGGCCTCCTAATCAGCCGCGTGTCCTTTCTGAAACGCACGCGGGACAAGAAACACACAGACCTTCTACGTAGATTGAGAGACACCACTACAGCTCATCTCCTCCACCCTTCACAGGCTCTATCAATGGAAATACAAGACATCACTAATCAAGTCAATTCACTTTCTCTGGCCAAAACAGCCCATGCCCTTACCAAATTAAAGTTGAGAACATATACTCAAGGCAACAGAGCAGGGAAACATTTGGCCACCCTACTTAAAAAGCAGCAAGCCCAATCTAAAATCCCACACTTAGTCACCACCTCAGGCGACAAAATATACAACCCGCAAGACATCAACAACAGTATGGCCGACTATTATCACTCCCTTTACAACCTCAAAACAGATCCAACACTACACCAACCGACACCAACGGAAATAGACAACTTTCTTGCGGAGATACGGCTCCCCGCCCTCTCTAACACGCAAAAACACGCTGTGCAACTACAGGTCACTACGCAAGAAATCCTAGACACCATATCCTCCTTACCAGCCGGGAAGTCACTGGGCCCAGATGGCATGACCAATACCTATTACAAACACTTTGCGCCAATTCTAGCCCCCTACCTACAGAAAGTATACAACCACGCCATACAATCAGGAAAATTGCCAAGCAAGATGCTGATGGCCTATGTTGCCACCCTACCCAAACCAGGGAAAACCCCTAATAGATGCCAGAACCTCCACCCCATATCCCTACTAAACACAGACATCAAAATCAGAGCAAAAATCTTCTCTAATAGGTTATCACACATCATACCCTCACTGATACAGTCAGACCAGGTAGGATTTGTGGGAGGCAGACAGGGGGCAGATGGCATGAGGAAAACTTTAGACCTTCTTTACGAGATACAATGGAATAAAACCCCCAGCGTCCTACTATCACTAGCCCTTTCTCATAGCAGTCCTCAGAAAATTTGAATTCCCCTCACAATTCCTGTCGATTGTCACCGCACTTTACTCCTCACCAACTGCCAGAGTGGTAAACGGAGGCTTCATTTCCAAACCGTTTCTTATATCTAACGGCTCTAGACAAGGTTGCCCCCTCTCCCCACTGCTTTACATTTTAACACTAGAACCCCTCTCACAACTGATAAGGGATAACCCGAGTATACATGGTATTAAAGTCGAGAGCAGGGAACACAAATTGTCCTTATTTGCGGACGATGTACTACTTACCCTGGAACAACCGCATATCTCTCTACCCAACTTCCACAAAATCCTTTCCAGATTTAGCGCCTGTTCCTACTATAAACTGAACATCTCTAAAACCCTAGCTCTGGGTATTAATGTCACGAACCAAGAAATGGCCACCCTCAAAGCTAGTTTCACCTATGATTGGAGACATGACCACCTCAAATTTCTAGGGATCCTCTTTACCCCCTCCACAACCTCGCTGTACAAAGCAAACTACGCAAAACTATCCACAGAAATCAAGACCCTACTGCTCAGCTGGAAAAGCAAATATGTATCCTGGACTGGCCGGATAGCTTCTATTAAGATGGTGATCCATAACGAAGATTCAGTACCTGTTCCGCACACTCCCGCTCAAGATCCCGAACAAGTACTTGGAAGATCTACAACGCATCTTGAATGAATTCGTATGGGACTATAAAAAACCAAGGGTGGCCCTCAGCACGATGTTCAAACCTCATGCCCAGGGAGGAATGGGTCTACCAGACATTAAAAGATACTACAGGGCAGCACAGATTGCTCCAATCATCGCGGCTTCCCACCACAAGACACCCTTACTGTGGGTTGAACTTGAGGCGGCCAGAGCCGGCTGACTCACACTCCCTACACTAGCCTGGATACCGGCAAACCGACGACCCTACAAGTCAGTAATGCTACCAACAACGGCAATGACCCTCTCCATATGGAATAACTACCGCAGGAAGAGAGGGACAATATCGCCCCTTGCACCAGCAACCCCAATAGAAGCGATCCGACAATATATCCCAGACTTCAATCACAAACTCTGGCTCCGACACGGTATTCTCACACTATCGCAAGTATTACAGGGCGACAGCCTCAAACCATTCCCCGACATCTGCCAAGAATTTAGATTGCCTGTGATTGCAAACTTCTCCTACAATCAACTACAATCATGGATAAACCTTCACAAACCGCGACGGCCCATGAGTCCACCTGACCCTCATTGGCTTAAACTAACAGAGATATGCACGAAGACGAAACTGGCAACAAAACTCATCTCATTAATCTACACTTCGGAAAGCATAGACGCTCAAGCAAAGCCAACGTCCTTCCAAGTAGCATGGTAACGAGACTTAGGACACAAACTCACGAACGAGAAATGGCTAGACATTTTTCAAGCCAACAAAAAACTGACCCTCTGCACAACACACACGGAACTCTCACGCAAACTTCTGTACCGGTGGTATCTAGTCCCCACGAGACTTAAACATAGTTATCCTACTGCATCCGATACATGCTGGCGCTGCCAAGGAGACCGAGGAACCTTCTTGCACATATGGTGGCAATGTCCATTCCTGCAACAGTACTGGTCACAAGTCCTAGACCTAACGATACGATGTACTCAAATACGCATTTCCCCATCACCAGAACTATTTCTATTACTCCTGCTCCCCCAAACGCCCCACACCCATACCAAATATTTGTTATACCACATCTGTATAGCAGCTCTCACTGTCATAAGTAGACAATGGAAACAAACAACTGCTCCAACGATCCACCAATGCATCGAGGCAGTGGAAACAAACAAGGCTTACGAAAGTGCAGCACAGAAATCAAGACGGGGCAACCCCTTCTGGGCTAAAGCATGGGCCTTATGGGACAAAACCAAACCAAGCTGAACCTACAACACAACACCACGTCACACGACCTAGATAACACACCTCCTCGATTGGAGGAATACGCAAGATTCCACATTCTTGCCAGCTGGCCCGCACATACCCACCTAGGCACACCTCTATACACGCACCTCACACACGCCTGCTAACCATACACCTACACACCACGCATCCCACACGCATGTCCTCTGCCCTCCCTTGACCCCACCCTGCCCACACTGCCCCATCACCTACACAACACCCACTGCGCGACAAGAATTGAATTATAGACCAGATTATTTGAAACCTGAAGTGGTAGCACGCTGCCCATGAACTCGTGTTGATGTTTAGTTACTATGGAACTATAAATATCTCAGGCATAACAGGTTATCTAGTTTACGTATTGTATTGCTCAGAATTGAAATGTCTTGTATATGCATTGTACCCATGTTACTCTACTGTAACCTTGATCCTCATATGACAAATTTGCATGGATCTACCCCCCCCCCTTTTTTGCCTTCTGTACCCCCTTTCTATACCTCTTTAATGCAAAATAAAAATTGCCAAATCAAAAAAAAATACAAAAAAATAAATGAAAAAGTCTTACATGTCAGTTTTGAAACCTGACATGGGCACTCTGACGGAACTGAGGCTACTGCGATGCACTGTGTGTTCTGACACCTTTCTATCATGGCCAGCATCAAGATTTTCAACAATTTGATCTACAGTAGCTCTTCTGTGTGATCAGACCAGACGGTTTAGTCTTTGATCCATCAATTTTTTAACTTGGAGCAGAAGATCATTACACTTCGATGGGCTTTTAATCTTTATCTCTCTTCACAGAAGTTGGGAAAAGAGAAGAAAGAAGTTCAATCGTGTGTTTGATATTTTCTGCATATTCTACCTTACGTTTGTGAGTGAAATACAGCCTTAAGTTTGTCTATGGTGTTTAATTTATCTGCACCGTTTGTGGTCCTTCTTTGTTTTCTATTTTTGTAGGTTATATTTTTTTTATCTATAATTGTTTTTTTATGTTGATCGACAAGTTCAAAGGCATGATGGACAGGGAGTATAGGTGGAGACACTCAGTTGTAGAATAGAAATAAATGCATTCCTACATTAAATTTTATTATACAAACCACACAAACAAAAATGTGTTCATTATAGGGAATAAGTAAACATTATTTTAATAATCCTTGCCTTCCTTTGGACTTTTTAAACCTTCCATAACATGTCAAAGATCTTATGTAATAAGAAAGTACTTGTATCTAAGGCATGGCTCTTGAAATAGTGTTATTGCAAATATGATAGTTTAAATTATTAATGCAGAAATGAAACAGAATACTGAATAATGCCGTACCCTTTAATGCCTTATCAAAAATGTTACTCTACCTTCACACATGTTGAAAAGATGATGGAGAATTGCGAGGTTGAGCTCATAAATCACTTGTAAAAGTCAACTGTGGCATACAATTAAGTTTGGGGTAAATAATGTTTCTCTGGTTATTTGGATTGACATTTAAAGTGTCTCTGAGCCTGGTTTCTTTAAGTGGCTTAGGAAATAAAGGAGAAATATTCTATTGTTCTTGTACATTCCAGATATGATCCTTACAGTAAAGTTAGGATTCATAGTAAATTTTTTACAATCAGTTTTTCTCAATATTGTGAACAAAAGCATTCAGTGCTCTTTCAAAAATATCTTTAAGAAATCGGTAAAAAGGTGAGATGATACACAGCACTACAAAAGTGTAATTAAATAAGCGCTGCAGAATTAGTTGGCGCTATATAAATACCAATAATAATAATAATAATAATAATAAATAAAGATTTTTTAATAAAACATGTAGCATATTCCTAACTTCCTATTTCACCGAGAAGATTACAAAGATCATTGAAATGTAGGCTTGTGCATTAGTTTTCAAACTAAATGGGATACATATGAATATTGCCCGGTTGGTGGATTATCTTAATTCTGTAACCTCGAAGAACTATATGGATAAATCACGAACAACCAACCGGACAATTCACAGGCATGCTTGTTGGTTTCATGATTCGGCGTGCCAAAACAAGAGAGGATTGATGGGAAAAACAATGGTTTATGGTTAAGCATTAAATAATGGTTTTATTCACAGAACACATGACATGAGACAAACAGAGGGACAAAGTAGGAGCATGAAAAAAATCTACCTGTACATATCATATCTCTTATCTTATAAATAAACATATGAATATAGATATTTTTTACTGCTCCTTGTCTTTTCACTATATTGGTTACTTGTTCTCACTTGATCTGTGAACCAAATGACAGGACAATTCACCTATTAATGTACTGCTAGATATTTACATATTATGTCACGTATATATTTTGCAACACACTGAGCTGCACATTGTAGCATCTTTTTATTTCGTCAAAATTGTTTTCACAAATATTCTGCATGAACAATATTCCAACAAGCCAAAACGGTCACATGGAAGACTATCAGACTAGACAAACTAAATATATATATATAATTTTTTTTTTTTTTTTATACAAATTGTTTCGGCCAGTCCAAATTTTTTTATTGCTGTGCACAAGTCTATTTAAATTACAATTTAACCCCAAATGTTAATTAATTAGGCTTTATAACATACATTTAAATAGTAATCTTTATAAGCTAAATTATATATTTTATATTAAATATAAGTTCTATTTATATCAGTAATTTATACCCCTTGTAGACCATGCTCCTTTTAGGCTGTCATCTCATTAAAGGGGTCTGTTTGGACTGCATTGGGTAAATCAAACATGGCAAAAGGTACAAAAAACCTTTTTTTATTTTCTTCCTATAAAGAATAATGATCATAACTTGCAGAGCCCTAAAAATATCAGTCTGGTGTTTACCCTTCCGTTTCTGACATTAGGCACACATTTTAATATTTGCAAACTTTTCCTGAAACAGCCTTTACCCGCCTCTCATTTGTACACCACCTTCATGAAAATGCAATCTCCTGGCAAATTCAATTCCCCCACCTTAGCCAGAAGGTACCCAAAAAAGTACGGGGCTCAATCAGTTCACAGTTACCCTGGGAGATTGGACATTTGTTGAACTTTTTGCGAACTATACTTCTGCACTAAGGGATTAAGGTGCTCAGGGGAGGTATTTCTGCCAAGCAAAACCTGCAGGTAAAATACATTAAGGCATTGATAAAATGAGTCTGGAGGGAGCCTTAGCTAAAAGAAGACAGGTGTTGTACATGGTGTTTACTAGAATAAAGACAATTTGCGCTTAATGATAAATCTAGTTTTGATTGGAGACGTGGGCAAGGATAGGTATCCGTTTAATACAGGATGCAGAGTCAATGCAGCCAAGTTACTTAGAACGTATGCTTTATTGGACTCCAAAAACCCTTTAAATTCAACAGCGATTGTCTAATTAGCTTATAACTCTTATTTAATCAGCAGACTAATTAATGTAATGAAGCTAGCTGCAATGTGAAGCACCTCTGGTTCTAAATTTATACATGCGAGTGTCTGAGCTCGATATTTCTACAAATTTCACTCTGACAGTATCTAGGTTTGCCAGCTCCCATCAGTTATAGTTTTGTAACTTTAGCGGCACTGTGCATTGCATGCTCTGCACTGGACTATGTGAAGTGTTTGGCGCTGTGCTCTGCATCATGTGTTCTGCTTTGTAATACGTGATCTGTTGTGTACTGTGCTCTGCATTCCACTGACTGCGTTGTCATATCCGATGTGTTCTCTGCTCTGCATTGTGGTATTTGCACTGTAGTGTTGTTAATAAATACAATTAAGTGGTTATGGTGCCTGGAGTGCCCTAGCACCACATTACTTCCAACCGGTTTTAAACTGTTTTACACTGAAGCAATGACCCCAAGCACCGGTTTGTGTTCTCTCCTCCTGAGCATTCACTCAGGCTAATGCGGAAACATAAGGGTAAGTAGCAAAGGGCGGCAGTAATAGCTTTAAAGCCATCATGAGTTAATGCTAAAAATGTACGTACATTTACTTGCGACACATGGCCTGTGACAGGCTGAGAGTTCCCTTACAGCTAAGATTGTGCCAAGGAACTACAAGCACCATAACCACTTCACTGAAATAGTATTTATTGGCAACGCTAGAAGAAAGCCAAGCACCCTTACACCAACCAGATTATGAATCCTATGACACTTATTTAAAGCGGACAATATGGGATGTTGCCAAAATACATGCAAGGTTCGAAAATAAATAAATAATTCAATGTAGAAAGTCGCACTGCTGTACGTAGCTCTATCTTGGAAATCAGGGTCCCCGTCTTGGCATCTTGTCAAACATTATTATAGGGACTGTTCTTACAGCTGCCAGTCAGCACACAGAGAGCACAGAGAGAGGAGGAGAGACAGAAATATACAGTGCCAGCTCTAAACTGGTTTGTAACATTAATTGCTAAATGTTTATATACATTTTAAACAAAAGAAGAAGCCTTACATAATAGATGATTTTCAATGTTTTATTCAATAGTAAAAAAAATCCTTGAACATTTAAAGGGGAACTCGCCCCCCCCCCCCCCTAAGATTTTACATAGTATGTCATGTTTCTATTTTTCATTTGCATTGTATGCCTTGGCTGTGCCTGGCCTGAATTGGACTGGGATATCATTTGCCAAAGGGTTAACACAAGTTAGAAATTATTTTCATTATTTTATGCATTGACGTGATTTCCTGAATGTTCCCCTTTAACTCTTTCTCACTCCCCTACTGAGAGAATTCATCTCTCCCATGTGACAAATGCAATAACATGCACAGGAATTTCAAGTCAGCCCTAATGGGCTGGTAGACTAACATAGAGAAAGGAAATATTGGCAGTACTTGCTCTGTAATTAGCTGTGAGTATTGCTTGCTTAGCTAGGAACTACAAAGCTGTTTATCTAAACATAAATCTTCCCTAAATGTCTAGCACCTTGTGGGACAATCGTCTGTTTTTTTCTATATTGAATTGGGCCAGGCCATTAATTGGACACAACAATTAATAATTCTTTATCGGTGAGGGGTGTGCTTCTAATAATAGGTAATTAACCCCTTAAGGACTGAGCCAAATGTACATGTTGTGAATGAAACAAAATGTAAACAAAACCTGGCATTTGCGCTACATGTCTGTCCAACCGTAATTCACCTCTTTCATATTAAATGCACCCACCCTTATTATATATAATTTTATTCAGGGGAAACAGGGCTTTCATTTAATATCAAATATTTAGCTATGAAACATAATTTAATATGAAAAAATTGGGGAAAAATAAGATTATACACATATTTGTATTCAGCAAAGTCTCATGTGTAAAACAGTACCCCCTATGTACAGGTTTTATGGCGTTTTGGGAAGTTACAGGGTCAAATATAGCACGTTACATTTGAAATTGAAATTCATCAGATTGGTTACGTTGCCTTTGGGACTTTATAGTAGCCCAGGAATTAAATTTACACCCATAATGGCATACCATTTGCAATAGTAGACAACCCAAGGTATTGCAAATGGGGTATGTCCAGTCTTTTTTAGTAGCCATTTGGTCACAAACACTGGCCAAAGTTAGCGTTAGTATTTGTTTGTGTGAAAAATGCAAAAAATGCCAATTTTGGCCAGTGTTACTGGCCAGTGTTAAGTGGCTACTAAAAAAGACTGGACATACCCCATTTGCAATACCTTGGGTTGTCTACTATTGCAAATGGTATGCCCTCATAGGGGTAATTTTCATTCTTGGGCTACCATAGGGTCTCAAAGGCACCGTAACCAATCTGGCGAATTTTAATGTGAAAAAAATGAAACGCAAGCCTTATATTTGACGCTGTGACTTTTGAAAACACCAAAAACCTGTACATGAGGGGTACTGTTGTACTCGGGAGACTTCGCTGAACACAAATATTTGTGTTTCAAAACAGCAAAAAGTATCACAGCAATAATATCGTGCTGCTTGTGCATGAAAAATGCAAAAAACTTCACTTTTACTGGTGATATCATCGTTGTAATACATTTTACTGTTTTGAAACACTAATATTTGTGTTCAGCGAAGTCTCCGGAGTAGAACAGTACCCCCCATGTACAGGTTTTATGGTGTCTTGGAAGGGTTAAATATAGTGCTAGCACATTAAATTCCCTTTACTTTTGGCATGGGTTGTCAGGCAGGTCCCGCTAATTGTAATTAAGATACCTAATTATGTAAAAATATTACATAAATATATATATGTAGAATTAATATATGTATATATATATGTATGTGAATCTATATGTGTATATATATATATATATATATATAATATAATATATAATTTTTAAATATTTTTATTTATATATAGGTATATATATAGTGATATATACGTATATATTTATGTATGTAGATATATATATTATTTTGTTTTACGTGTATTTTGATATAAATATATATATATTAATATCACAATACAGTTAGAACGAAATAACACCCATCTATATAATTTTAAATTATTATTTTTTAATTATTTTTTTAATTTTATTTTTTAACGTATTTACACATTTAATTTTTTTCTATTATATATAAATATATATATATATAACAATAATTATATATATATATAATCAGTGTCAGTCTACGTGTAATTTGATATTAATATATATATATAATTATATATATATTAATAGTAAAATACACCTAGACAGTGTACGTGTGTGTATGAATATGTGTATATATATACTTATATCATATATATAAAATATATATATATATATATGATCTAAGTATATATATATATATATATATATATATATATATATTTTACACTTATAAATTTTATTTTAATTTTATTTCTAGCCAGCAGGGGGACCACTCGCAAGGACCTCACTCGCACATGGCCGGGGGGCACCGGAGGAGGAGGATCTGCCGCAGGGGGGCTCCCTGGGAGTAAGTAAACAAAAACCGGAGTGCGTACAATTACGCCTGGTGGCATTTAGAGCCGCTTAAAATAGGACGTAATTGTACGCCCTCCGGTCTGAAGGGGTTAAAGGAAAACTGTCCTTTTTTGATTTATTGAAAATAAATAAGTGCCTGTATTAGAGCATCTTTTTGTATTATTATTATTATGTTATTTATATAGCGCCATCAAATTCCGCAGCGCTTTACAATGGGTGGATGAACAGTCATGTAGTTGTAAACAGTTGGACACACGGGAACAGAGGGGTTGAGGGCCCTGCTCAATGAGCTTACATGCTATAGGGAGTGGGGTAAAATGACACAAAAAGGTAAGGATAGTTTTAGACTAGTGACAGTTGCAGAAGAGGAATCAGTCAGGAGCTATTAACAGTTTAATTGATACGCTTTTATGAAAAAGTGGGTTTTTAGCGATTTTTTGAAGGAGTGGAGCCTGGATGAGCATCTAATGGAGGAGGGAAACGAGTTCCACAGGAACGGTGCAGCCCTCGAGAAATCTTGAAGGTGATCATCAGAGGTGGGAGTATGGACATAAGATAGACGTCTATTATTTTCCAATGTGTACACATAACTTAAAGGGTCACTCTAGGCACCATAACAACTTTAAGTGAACAAAAAAAAAGGTGGCAGGGCACACTGTGGTTATAGTTAACAAAAAAGTGGCAGCACACACGCACAGTGATTATAGTTACCATAACAACTTTAATTATTTACTTATCACGTTCGTTTCTCAGCAGGTCCAGCATCCATTTGTTTCTGGGTCAGTAGCACCTGGATTGCAGGATTTTACATGCTTCCCAGCAAGCTTGTCCAAAATAATGCAGGGTCCATATCCCAATGCTGAATATGCCAATGTCTAGGTTGTATGTTATCTCTTACAGCAGTGGTTCTCAACCCAGTCCTCAAGTATTTGTGTTTTTAGAAAAAAAACGTTAGGCACAACAGGGTGATCCTTAAATCCTGGACTATTAGGAGGTACTTGAGGAACCCAATAACAGGGTTATGCACAAAAGTGACAGATCAAAGTGAATTCAAAATAGATTTTAAATGTAAGGACAAAATAGCCAAATTGGAGAAATTCTCTGCTTTCGGTTCTGCTACTCTTCCCTTACCTTAGAAATTTACTTTGAATTAACTTTGAATTCTCACTTTACTAACACTGTTATAATCCAATATTCGCTGTTAGCTTTTAGAAGAGTAAGATAAGTGGAATTTCAAATTCCATAGTTTAGCATTTGTAGGGTCTGCTGATTTTAAGCAGATTGTACTTTTGCTGTTAATTGAGTATGTTCGATTTAACAGAATGTCCCAATACCATAATATCAATAACGCCTACTTGCAATTCTCTAGCTACGCATGGACGAAGTAAAAATGTACCTTACAAGCATTTCTAAAACACAGCTCTGGGGAGAATTGTGTTGTAGACTGCTTAAACCGCACACTAAATGATTGAACACTCATGTGTTTATCCTAATTAAAAAAATCCAAGAATCTTACAGATCCTTATGTAATTTTAGCTCTTTAAATGCCAGACAAATGAAAAATTCATTACAAAATATTAGCCTGTTTGTTGTGTGTATGATTCCCTTTGAATTGCTGACAATTCTCAGTTTAGTGTTAACCCTGTTTATATATAATTTGTGAACACCTGCAATTTAAAGTTAATACCCAATAATATAAATGTTTATTCTGCCTCACCTTCATGGCTAACACTGCGCCATGGGACTCCAGGCACCATAACCACTTCAATGAGATTGTATTTATTGCAAGCACTGGAAGAAAAGCTAGCATCTTACACCAAACTAGATTATGAATCCTATGACATTTATTTAAAGGGGACATATTGCATCCTGGGATTTTAATATGTTTATTTATTCTCTACATTTGCCAAATATGCTTGTGATAGTGCCTAAACCACAAATTACATGCTGTTCTTATCATGTTTAAATTATGCAAAATATTTTTATTTGTATCTCTGTTAACCTTTACCATATGTCTGTCCTATGCAAATATAAACGTTCTTACTCTGCTCATCTCTACCCCTGCTGACATGTGATGCCATGCATCTACCACCTTTTTAATGCAGCATAGATCCTTGCTTTCCCAATGCATATTTCAGTTTCTCGCTGTATTAACCTCTAGCACATTTGTTTTCCTGTACCAGTCAAACCTTTTAGATGAGTATTATGCTATGCCTATCCTGTTTATACCGCCTTAATATGGAAACCTCCACCACTTCTGCTGAAAGATGATTGTGTGTATCCACCTCCATTTCAGTAAAGTAATACTTTTTTACATTTCATTAAAAGGAACAGTTGCAGCACCATAACCACTTCAGTGGACTGTCCCGCCTCTAACAGGACAGTTAGGAGCCTGCCATTGTTATAGCAAGAAGAGCTGCAAAACTTTATGGGTTGCCATGTGTGGGTACTATGACACACTGTGCCCACTAATGCACTACTTTATGGAATGCCATGGGTAGGTGCTATGACACACCGTGCCCACTAATGTCCTATTTTATGGAATGCCATGGGTGGGTGCTATGACACAACGTGCCCACTAATGTCCTATTTTATGGGATGCCATGGGTAGGTGCTATGACACACCGTGCCCACTTATGTCCTATTTTATAGGATGCCATGTGTGGGTGCTATGACACAACATGCCCAATTATGTCCTACTTTATGGGATGCCATGGGTAGGTGCTATGACACACCGTGCTCACTAACGTCCTACTTTATGGGATGCCATAGGTAGGTGCTATGACACACCGTGCCCACTAACGTCCTACTTTATGGCATGCCACGAGTAGGTGCTATGACACACTGTGCCCACTAACATCCTACTTTTTGGGATGCTATGGGTGGGTGGTATGACGCAATGTGTCCACTTATGTCTTACTTAATGGGATGCCATGGGTAGGTGCTATGACACCCTGCCCACTAACATCCTTAGTTTATGGGATGCCATGGGTGGGTGCTATGACACAACATGCCCACTTAGGTCCTACTTTATGGCATGCCACGGGTAGGTGCTATGACACACTGTGCCCACTAACATCCTATATTATGGGATGGCATGGGTGGGTGTTATGACACAGATTTGCTAATCACCTAGCAAACAGGATTGCCAATAATATAGAAAACAATGCTCCTAGTCTCCTATCACACAGAGCTGCCAATTATCTAGTAAGCAGAACTGATAATCTATAGTGTTTTCCTTAGCACAATTTACTGGAGAGCTGTGCTCAAGGTAATTTATGTCAAAACACAGCACATCTGTCAAGAAGAAAGGATTCATTTCCCCTTCCAATAAGGCCATTATCTACAACATCAGATTTGTGGACTTGCACATCGTTCTATAAAGAACAATTCTGGTTCTAAATGTTTAGTAATCAGCAGGAATGTGCATATGGTATCCATGGAGATTGCAACATTTTTAGAACTTTGCCCCAAATAGCTCTTTCTAAAGAACTCCATTGTATGAGCATTGTGTGCCTTCTCTGCAGTAAAAATAGTCTATGTTCGCCCTGCTCAGATGCTATAACAACCTCCTTATTCAGGCATTTAATCTGCAGTGTCAGGCACAAGACAGTGGGGGGCACTCTGATGCTTTTGGTGCAAACAGAACTTATTCATCTTAAATGTTCACAAGATCCACACATTCCTTGCAATATTTAACACACGGTACTTTCACTGATGGAAATATCTGCTAGTATTCAATATTAGTCACCTGGGACGTAACATCTACCCAGAAAATCTGTCTTGCTTTCCATTTCAATAAATTGGAGCAGTTGTCCCATTACAGTATGCAACATATTTTTTTAGTGGTGTGTGTTATACGTGGAATAAATGTGAATAGATGCCTGTTTTGCAGGCACAGCTTTGTAATTCTTCAATTTTGTATATAGAAAAAAAAAAAACATATAAAACAGTTTAACCAGAATGGGTACATTCAGCCTTTGTATACATTTTACAGTTTGTTTCTAGATGTTATTTTTTACACAACTAATTTATTGCCATTGTACTGAGCCGATAAAGAAATATGTGTCAGATGATCCTGCCCAGATAATAACTAGTCACAAGTAAATCTGAACAGGTATTTGAAATAGTTGAAGGGACACTCCACTGCCCAATTAAAATAAATAAAAAGCACTGTTTAGTAAATCATGCATTCATTTAATTATACATTATTACATTGGGGTTATAGCTAACAGCTGCCGATCTCTTGTCTAATGCCATTACAAGACCCCCTTCTAACTTCTAGAATTCCCAGTACAGCTCAATGAGAACTCTTTAAAAGGCAGGCTTTTAATTCTTGTTTGTTGTTGCCCAATGCTTCTCTATGAGAAGCATTTGATTGGACACGGGGCATCAGTAATGATGACTTCACAGGAGGAGGGTCAGATCTGCAGTGAGAAGACACTCTTGGAGCTGGAACAAAGGTGATCAATTGATTTTAACCTTTTCAATGCTGAAATGAGGTCAAGAAACAAATTAATAAAAAAATAAATATATATATATATATATATGACTTTATTCTTCTCTGTTTCTTGTAAAACATATATTTTCTCCATGTGGCTGTAAGAGACTTTATCCTGGAGATATCTGCATATTAGCAATCACCATATAAATCATACATGTTAATCATTAATGATGAAACAGTGAGTACAGTCAAGTGTCACTATATGGAGTACGTTAGACCACATACATCAAGAATCCATCAAATTCAATCGAAACTTACATATGCATTAATTAAATAGTGAGTTTCAGATGATTGCTATCTAGCTACCAGCATACACGCCAACATTAACAAGTTACAAATAAGTTTCCAACCTGCTGAAATACTCTGTGAATTTTTGTTCTAAACTATAGGCACCAGGACCACTTCAGCACATTGAAGTTGTCTGGGTGCAGTGACCCCGTCAGTTTAACCATGCAATGGTAATTACTCCAGTTATTGATAATCTGCAATAATTACCTTGCAGGGTTAACTCCACCTCTACAGGCTGTCTACCTGCCTTTTCTGCGCTGCAAGATGGGGGCTGTGCGAGCGAGGGGGGCACTGTAGGCTAGGAATACAATTTTCTATCCCTAGCCTACAGTTACCGTTTAAGTTTTAACCGCTCTTAAGCTAGTCATAGACCAAATCATCGCAATACACTATTTAGTGAATAATACATTTTAAAATGATTTTCATTGATACCAAAGATAATCTCCTCTTGAATGTGACTATGAAGACTATTATATGTTGTATGCTAAAGTTGGATAATTACTGTCTTCAACAATGAGCTACTTGATGAATCAGTTTGATTGCAAACCATATTATGAAGAATGAATTAAAAAAGTAATTTGTTTAATTTTATCTACTGCAGTCTTAAAAATGTCTTATGATTACTGGTCCGTATTTCCTAAACAAATCCTAGATGATGTATAATCACTATGATTTTCAATAATTAACAAAACTGGTGAACTACAGATGAAAGAAAAATGCCAGTAGGTCTTAAATCTTATGAGATTTTTCCATTGAAAAGAGAAACAGTAGCATAATGAATATTCTAGATTCTGATGTTATTATGCATCATACGTGCTAATGCTGTATAATCCAGCAGCAGATTCCACAGGAAGCAGAGGTCACTTCCCATACACGCATATTCATGGACAAAATGTAATACACACAGCAATATACACAGCGGGAGAATGTTATATGTTTTTTTTTTAAAAGGGATTTTGGTGGATAGTGACTATATTCTTCCTGATTTAAATTTCACAAAATTATAGCCTCAGGGATAAAATTCAAATGTATTCCCGAATGACAGTGTACACTGAGTTTTTCTCACATGAATAGAAAAATAATGGAAATTCCTTATGGCAAGCACATTTAATTTGCATTACATAATATGGAAAATACTTTATGTCGCTTAAATTACTTGCTAATGTGGTTTGTAAACACATTAGAATATTGTATTTTCTTTCATTATTTCATTTACCATAATGAGAATTTCTCAAATTTTTGTTTAGGGTTTTTCTTTTGAAGAGGTTCACCTAGACTTCATCTAAAATACATTTTTAATTTATACATGGATACTGCGCATATGAATAGAACCTTGGGAATAAATATATAAAATAAGTACAGTTATATCAGATGAGAATTGGTTAGACCTCCACCAGCCACAACGGTAACTGTTCTAGGTCCTGCCAGAAGATGACTAATCGACCCCCAGGAGCGAACCCAGGTCCAAAGACTAATCCAGGACAAGGGGGCCACGTTTTCCAACCTACCTGGGTACAGTCCGTTAACCACTCACAAAGTTGAAACCCTAGACCAGACCCCCCTTCGCCAAACCGCCTATCGCATACCCGAAGCAGTTAAAGAAAATATTCAGAAAGAAATTGAGGAAATGATGCAGTTAGGGGTGATAGAACACTCTGACAGCCCCTGGGCCTCCCCGGTAGTACTAGTACCGAAACGGGATGGCACGACCCGTTTCTGTGTAGACTACCGGAGGCTAAACGATAAAACAACCTCAGACGCCTACCCTATGCCCCAGATAGATGAGCTCCTAGACAAAATGGCCAGAGGCCAGTACCTCACCACAATAGATCTGTGCAAGGGGTACTGGCAAATTCCATTAGCCGAGGACGCCATCCACAAGTCGGCATTTGTCACCTCGTTTGGCCTGTATCAGTTTAAGGTCATGCCATTCGGGATGAAGAATGCCCCGGCTAACTTTCAGAGGATGGTAGATCGGCTACTGGATGGGTTTCAGGAGTATGCCTGCACCTACTTGGATGATATAGCCATTTTTAGCTGCTCCTGGACCGAACACCTGACCCACATAGGAGCCGTACTAGACCGGATTAGGGAGGCCGGACTGACCCTAAAGCCCAGTAAGGGCCATATAGGAACACGTAAAAACCTCCCCAAGATAGTACAGGGAGTGCAGAATTATTAGGCAAATGAGTATTTTGACCACATCATCCTCTTTATGCATGTTGTCTTACTCCAAGCTGTATAGGCTCGAAAGCCTACTACCAATTAAGCATATTAGGTGATGTGCATCTCTGTAATGAGAAGGGGTGTGGTCTAATGACATCAACACCCTATATCAGGTGTGCATAATTATTAGGCAACTTCCTTTCCTTTGGCAAAATGGGTCAAAAGAAGGACTTGACAGGCTCAGAAAAGTCAAAAATAGTGAGATATCTTGCAGAGGGATGCAGCACTCTTAAAATTGCAAAGCTTCTGAAGCGTGATCATCGAACAATCAAGCGTTTCATTCAAAATAGTCAACAGGGTCGCAAGAAGCGTGTGGAAAAACCAAGGCGCAAAATAACTGCCCATGAACTGAGAAAAGTCAAGCGTGCAGCTGCCACGATGCCACTTGCCACCAGTTTGGCCATATTTCAGAGCTGCAACATCACTGGAGTGCCCAAAAGCACAAGGTGTGCAATACTCAGAGACATGGCCAAGGTAAGAAAGGCTGAAAGACGACCACCACTGAACAAGACACACAAGCTGAAACGTCAAGACTGGGCCAAGAAATATCTCAAGACTGATTTTTCTAAGGTTTTATGGACTGATGAAATGAGAGTGAGTCTTGATGGGCCAGATGGATGGGCCCGTGGCTGGATTGGTAAAGGGCAGAGAGCTCCAGTCCGACTCAGACGCCAGCAAGGTGGAGGTGGAGTACTGGTTTGGGCTGGTATCATCAAAGATGAGCTTGTGGGGCCTTTTCGGGTTGAGGATGGAGTCAAGCTCAACTCCCAGTCCTACTGCCAGTTCCTGGAAGACACCTTCTTCAAGCAGTGGTACAGGAAGAAGTCTGCATCCTTCAAGAAAAACATGATTTTCATGCAGGACAATGCTCCATCACACGCGTCCAAGTACTCCACAGCGTGGCTGGCAAGAAAGGGTATAAAAGAAGAAAATCTAATGACATGGCCTCCTTGTTCACCTGATCTGAACCCCATTGAGAACCTGTGGTCCATCATCAAATGTGAGATTTACAAGGAGGGAAAACAGTACACCTCTCTGAACAGTGTCTGGGAGGTTGTGGTTGCTGCTGCACGCAATGTTGATGGTGAACAGATCAAAACACTGACAGAATCCATGGATGGCAGGCTTTTGAGTGTCCTTGCAAAGAAAGGTGGCTATATTGGTCACTGATTTGTTTTTGTTTTGTTTTTGAATGTCAGAAATGTATATTTGTGAATGTTGAGATGTTATATTGGTTTCACTGGTAATAATAAATAATTGAAATGGGTATATATTTGTTTTTTGTTAAGTTGCCTAATAATTATGCACAGTAATAGTCACCTGCACACACAGATATCCCCCTAACATAGCTAAAACTAAAAACAAACTAAAAACTACTTCCAAAAATATTCAGCTTTGATATTAATGAGTTTTTTGGGTTCATTGAGTTGTTGTTCAATAATAAAATTAATCCTCAAAAATACAACTTGCCTAATAATTCTGCACTCCATGTATAGATTTAGGGTGAAGAAATAAACTCCAGAAGGGGGAGAAAAACTGATATTTGTTTGAAGCTTCAAAAACCCAGAGCCAGACCAGCTATGTTGGTAAAATTCTCTAATTCAGCAGGTTTAACATTTTGGCCTACATTTCGCAACATGGTTCTAAGTTCACTGCTATTCACCATTTAGTGAATAAGCCCTTTGTCTATAAAGTTTCTCCTCTAATAGATTTTAGTTTATTTGCTATAACAGGAAATCTTGGAGAACTGATGGGAATTTGCAAACTTTAGCCCAAAATAGAATCTTCCGTTTGGCCTAAAACGCCCAGTTCTCTCGGTTTAGTGAATAAGTCTTAATGTGTAGACGGAGGTAGTTGCGTGGAGAGTGCAGGAGCCTGTTGCACAGTGAAGCAGCATTTCACGCCCTTTATATGAATCCAGCGAGGGGAGAGCGAGGATTTCACATCTAATTGTACCATATGGGCAGGAAGCAGACGTCCTTCCGTTGATTGCGTCTTCAGATGTACATGGGGCGTGCAAGATCTGAAGCCATATTAGGAAACCTGTTAAATACTAACCGCAGACATTGCGGGGGGGAGGGGTGTTAACCTATTGCTTGCCAGCCCGGAGAGCAACACAAGGATTAAAATCAGAACAAAAAACTTACCGGAACATGAGTATAAAGTTATATCATTACACACAATACATACATTATGTATCTTTATACAGGATAGATGTGGTGGTTTGTTTTTTAGGGTTTCCGTTCCTTTAATGTTTGGTGACGGCATTTGTCCATTAATCTTCGTAATAATACATAGTTTGGCAGACACCGTGCAGTGCTGGGCCCTATAATCAGGCAGCACTGGGACGCACATGCCTGAGTCTGCCTGAGGTTAGTGGGAGTTACATTGAAGAGTTACAGCTTTTATTTCCATCCTGCCTCCCGAATCCTGAGATTTTATTATTTATTCACAATGCACGTTTTATGTTTTGTAAGGATGCCTTTAATCTTATGGCATTACTAGGAGAAATGTGTCCTGAGATTTGCCTGAGATTGGTGGAAGTTATGCTCTTGTGCAGGAATTAACGTGTTTTGTGCTGTTACGGAGTCTGAATTACAATGGCAGCAGCTGCAGTAGTACATACTTTAAGTGTAACTCTCACTAGTCTCAGCCAGATTGAGGCCTGTACGTCACCCAGTGCAGGGTGTCAGGAAAACCACACAAAATGATGAAGCACAGATGGAATCTCCCACTGCGCAGGACAAGGATTATTTATTGTGGAGGATTGTGAAAAAAAAAGTCCAATTGCACATTGGAGGGCGGTCTCTTCTTCAGGCCTAATGCTGATTGGAGGGCTGTCACTCCTGTGGGCCCATTGCACATTGGAGGATGGTCTCTTCCGTGGGCCCATTGCACATTGGAGGGCAGTCTCTTCCATGGGCCCATTGCACATTGGATGGCAGTCTCGTCCGTGGGTCCATTGCACATTGGAGGGCAGTCTTGTCTGTGAGCCCACTGAACATTGGAGGGCTGTCTCTTCTGTGGGCCATTTGCACATTGGAGGGCAGTCTCTCCTGTGGGCACATTGCACATTGGAGGGCTGTCTCACCTGTGGGCCCATTGCACATTGGATTGACTGTCTTTTTTCCAGGCGTATTGCACTTTGGAAGGGCGGTCTCTCCTATGAGCCCAGTGCAGAAGGGGCTGTCTCTTTTTCAGGTCCATTGCACATTGAAGGGGCTGTATCTTCTCCAGGTACATTGGAAGGGCTGTTTCTTCTCCACGTACATTTAAAGGGCAGTCTCTTGTCTGGGTCCATGGCACACTCTTCCCATGATGGATTCTCTGGACGAGCAGTAGCCATCTTGCCCCCGGTGGATTTCTGTGTGCTTTACAAGGCCTGTGGAGATTAAATTGCTTGAAATGTCCAGTTTATAATCCACATGGAAACGGTTTAATAAATAACTGAAACCTCCAGCGGCAGATAAGGCCATAAACATGCTCCTCTAAGTGACCAGAAACACAAACTTAAAATATTTTATTCTAATTTTCAGTTTCAGGTCAGTGACATCTCTAATCTAGCAATGACTCCAAGCACCATCAAAACCACGCTAAACACCACCAAAACTACTCCAAGCACCATCACAACCACACCAAGCACCACCAAAACTACTCCAAGCACCATCACAACCACACCAAGCACCACCAAAGCTACTCCAAGCACCATCACAACCACACCAAACACCATTACAACCTCACCAAGCACCACCAAAACTACTCCAAGCACCATCACAACCACACCAAGCACCACCAAAACTACTCCAAGCACCATCTCAACCACACCAAACACCATTACAACCACGCCAAGCACCACCAAAACTACTCCAAGAACCATCACTGTAGCGGATGGCACTGGGCTGTCCTGCAAATTTCATGTGAATAGCTGCATTCGTGTAAACTGCTAGTTTTATATGTGTTTAAAAGAAATGTATTCCTCTGATTGTTCGGTAGAATCATTCGAATAAACTAAGGGAATGAAACTACCGAACAATCAGACCTCCCCTGTGTGAAGTGTGCCTTCAATTAACCGTTGCAACAATGTTGCGAACGGGTAATTGACGAGCTATGCAGTAGGTCCTTTGTCTCGGGGTGGCCGCCATTCGGGAAACAAACACGTGGGGCCATTTTACAAACTCCCGAACAGCGGTGTTTTGCCATCGAGTGTCTAGAACCCAAATCGGACACTCGACTAGGCGAACACCGCTGAGACCTCCATAAGCTTGGTCCGTTCGGTTCCAAACTACCGAACGGCCCCTCGTTCGGTAGACAGAAACAACCGAACGAGGGGATTCATGTGAATCCTACCTAATCTCTGTAACCTTTCGTGCCGTTCGTGTAAATTATTCCCTTATACTGTGACCGACCGCAGGGCCCCATCGCATGGAACCCAATTCGGCTGTTCTATCCAGCGCGGTCGGTCTTTTTAGTACCTCCATAAATTTCCCGAACCCCTGGTCTGATCTGGGTGATTTTTGGATATGTTGCTCACCCAGATCAGGGCTACCAGGGGATGTGCCATTTAAAGGGGTACATCCAGGAACTGGGGGAATTTGGGTACAGTATAAGGGGATTATGATGCAGGCTGAGGGGATGAGATGGGTGGGAGGTTACGAATACCGGATTGGATAATGTACTAATTGTTGGAAATCCCTCCCTTGCATGGGAGCATGCTATATTACGCACTGTGGAATACAGGTTGTCAGTTCTGCTCCTGAAACTGTGTGTCGTCCAGTTATTGGGATTGCTGTTGGGATACTGCTGTGTTATTTTGCCTGCTGGAAACCTTGCCTGTGGATTTACAATTTACTTGTTCCTGAGCCTCACTTGGATTATAAGCGGAGATAGCCTGGGGAATAGTCTATCTCCGCTACAATCACAACCACACCAAGCACCACTAAAACTATGACAAGCACCATCACAACTAATCTAAGTATGTACACAGTCCCTCCAAGGAGAAACACTCCCTGTAGCTGTATGGCGTGTGTTCACAGGCTGTCTCAGGGCCAAATATACCAACACGGTACATGGATTCTGTTTGTGCCAAATATAAAAGCCGGCTATTTCTCTTGTTTTACCCAATATAGTGGGGGTTCTACCCATCATAACACCTTAGTACAGCATTTCCCAAACCAGTCCTCAAGACCCACCAACAGTCCAGGTTTTGTTAGTAACTCCATTGGAATAAAACAGGGAAATACATAAATCCTGGACTGTTGGTGGGCCACGAGGACTGGTTTGGGAACCACTGCCTT
>OW240922.1:97150871-97351295 GCA_933207985.1 Pelobates cultripes | reverse complement strand
CATCATCTCTCCTAATGTACCACATTATAAATAATGCTCGTTTTACTATTTGAAACTAATAATTATCTTAATATTGCATTATATAATGCTTTTACTTTTCAATTTCTTACTTTTGAATTGTTTTTAAATTATGCATATTGTAAGTGTGACGTCATTTTGGCGCCAAAATTCAAATACCTATCTGTATTTTTTAGCTTATAAAAGCAGTTTGTGTACCAGGTTTTTCTCTCTTTTAAATGCCATTTGATAAAGCCCTGTGTGGTGAAACGCGTTTTGGCTATTACAAAGTCTGTTATATATATTGATAAATTATATTTTAATAAAGGAATATTGGCCCTTATTTTTTGCCTATATACTTTTAATTCCTTTTATTCTATATTTTTAATTTGAATTACCTGGTCATCAATTTGGATTGAAGTACGTCAACTTCCAAGAATCCTAAGGTGGGGATTGTACCACCTGCGCCATCATACTGAGCAGTATTTCCTGCTCTTGTACATGTGAGTATTTTACTTATTTTATTTGTTTTTACTAACATCAGTGAGCACTATATACGTCTCTCATTTTTTATATACCGAGGAATTGTCCAGGACCCCATCACCTATATCCTACCAGTGGGGGATTGACGCCACTGAACGCTAAGAACACTTGAGCAAAGTTTTTTTGCTCACGCCAAGGTGAGTTTTTTACTTATTCATAGACCTATACCTGGAAACTATACCGACATTCTACACTATTGGAGTTCTTCTTCCTCTTCTTTTTTATGTATCTACGTATTGACAAGCATTCCAAGACATCCTCAACATAAGAAGACTCAGATATCCATTTGGACTGTATACTCTCCTAGAACAACACAGGTTTATTTATATCTGGGACCTTTTTATTACTTTTGTTTATTTCATTTATTTTATTTCCTTGTCCCCTTAGCGCGACCTATACACCTTTTTCTGTTTGTCCAATTCCATGTGAGGTTTTTTGAGGGACCTCATTCCTATAGGTTGCTGCTTTTACGTTTTGTTTTAGTTTCTTTTAGATTGTTTAGCGCTGAACCATTACCTTTTTGTTCTTTTCTGGTAAATAAGCATGTTCTTTGATCATTTTTATTTACTTACAGTAAATAACTGGAAAAAAATGGAAAAAAATATATATATAAATTGACATTTAGATACCGAAAACCACAATTCCCGACTAATTGACCGACACCTTAAAAATGATCAAATAGTTTTGCACATGAGTGAAACGAACACCTAATTTGCATTGATACGTGGAAGTAACATCACTGAATAAAAGGAACACTATAGAGTCAGGAACACAAACTCCTTGCCCCCCTTAAATAGGGTAAAAACTCAATAATTTCCAGCACCATGCAAGTCTGCCTGCACTGGCCCCGCCCTCAACAGCCTCCTTGGCTGACATCACCAGAATTGTTGATCTCAGCCAGTCAAATGCTTTACCATAGGAACCATTAAGGTCAGTGTCCATTTCTTGATGGAACAAAAAAATTTTTCTAACAAAATTAGCTGGAAAAAAAATTGCTTCAAGCTGTGTTCAATTCAGCTTATTAAAATAAACCAATACTCATGCTATTTCACTTATAGAGGAAGAGAAAATCATTTACTAACTTTAAGGAAAGCATTTTGAGTCAGCAGATGCAATTATAAAGCATCTGCAGCTTGAATTTGTTTTCGTATTTTTTAAATTTATTTTTTAGTGCAGATTTTACTTTTTGTTTTCCAACAGTTACGGTGGTGTCAATGGATTTTTTTTCGGCCATTTTTTATGGATGGAGATAGAAGATAAAGAAAATAGATGCATATCTTTAAGAAAGTTTTCAATTACAACTGATTATTTTTAGATATACATCCTCCCAATGTTTATCATAGTTTGAGGATAACATAATTAGTGTAGATGGGTTGCTAGGCACCTGGGGATCCTTACTACATTAAAAAGGCTACTGGCATTATTGGAATATACAGAAAGGTACAAGTGGGACGCTTCGAGGAATAGCAATCAGTATGTAGAAGGGTGAGATAGGTGTTTCCCCCACACCTTAGTGGAGGTACAAAACAACAACAACACCTGCAACAAAGTGTAAAAATCACACAGAGTGGGGGGTGGGAGGGAACCCTTCAGACTGAATATAAATATACAGTTAATAATACTTGTGTATATGAATAGTAAAAATCTTCACATTGTCTTTGAAGGCATTGTGAAGATTTTTACTATTCATATCCACAAGTATTATTAACTGTATATTTATATTTAGTCTGAAGGGTTCACCCCTACTCTGTGTGATTTTTACACTTTGTTGTGTTTTGTACCTCCACTAGTATTATTGGTCTTAAATCAATTTATTATGGCTGCATGGATTTGACACCTCATTCGCACGGTATAAGAATTTGGTTCAGCCAAACCATTTTTTTATTTGGGATCTCCAATCTCAATCTCTCAACTAAATCAGTTGGTGGTTCACCTCGCCCAAATATTGTCCATGAAAAATATTCAGAACCAGAAAGGTCTGAAAAAGGGCCAATCAATGTACTGAAAACTATATAAATAGTATAAATATTAGTATACAAGCTGTACACACGGTTTATTCTATATAGAGCTCTAATCAGGTTTCTCTGTTCACATGTCTATCACCCTTTTTCCTATTCTAAATAATAATTCACGCTGGCTTGTATATAATGTACTTAATAATTATTTGTACCACATTCCCATAGTGACATAGGAGCTTCACGCGTAGCTATGGTGATGCGTATGATGTCATTATATTATGACGCCACTTGGGGGCGGAACACATTTTATGCATGCACACTAGCCACACCGGGACACCAGTCTAGGATGCACATCACCTGGGGGTAAGTCACTTTGGTAATTGCTCTTGCCTATAAATGTACTTGATTTTAAATGTATATATATTGTTGATCCTGATGAAAGTCCCGAATGAAAAACTGAAATGTTGATAATCATTTTTAATAATTAAATAAAGATTTGAAACTGAGAAGACCGCGAATGCAGCCACATTATTGGAAAGCTGGATGACAGAAACCCAGGCTGAAAAGCACCCAGCATTTAAGGGATTATTTAGCCAGAGTGCAAGAGAATGTTTCTTTTTAGTATAAATATTATGTATATATTTGCTGTATACTGATAGGAGCATTTCCCTACCATTTATTTCATAGACCAAGTGAGAAAAATAGACCACGAGAGGATAAAAGCAGAGGAACCAAAAAAAAAATTCTAGATATGGATATATTACACCTATCAGCAACAACATTAAAATAACCTGCATAATATTATGTAGGGCCCCTTCATGTTGCCAAAATAACTTTGATGCATTCAGGCATGTACCCCACAAAATCTCTGAACTTGTCCTGTGGTATCTGGCAACAAGACATTAGCAGCAGGTCCTTTAAGTGTTATTCCAGCACATCACAGAGATGTTCAATTGGATTGAGTTCTAGTGAATTTGGAGGCCAAGGCAACACCTTAAACTCTTTGTCATATTCCAAAAACCATTCCTGAACAATTTTCGCTGAATGGCAGAAGCATTATCCTGCAGAAAGAGGTCATGCCATTAGGTAACACAATTGCATCACCATTGCAGGTAAGTGGTCTGCAACAATTTCTAGGTAGGTGGTATATTTTAAAGTAAATAACACATGAATGCCAGGAGCCAAGGTTTCCCAGCAGAACATTGGTCAGTGCATAACACTGAATCTGCTAACCTGTATCCTGCTGACATCTTTTTTCCAGGTAAACGACAAATACATACACACTAACCTGGTCATCCATCCGATCTAAAGAAAACGTGATTCATCAGACCAAGCAACTTTATTTTATTGCTTCAGAGACTAGTTCTGATGCTCAAGTCCCCATTGAAGGCATTTTTGGTAGAGGACAGGGACCATAAAGGGCACTCTAACCGGTCTGAGGGCTAAACAGCAGAAAACTGTGCTTTAAAACCTTTCTAGCATAGCCAGTATTAAGTTTTTCAGAAAGTTATTTTGTGTGATTGGACCAGAAGGGATAGTCTTTGCTCCCTACTTGCATCAATATGCAGAGGTGTAACCAGAAACCACAGAACCCTGGTGCCCCCCATGTGTCTCATCTTCCAATGTGTCTCATCTCCCCTCATGTTTTTCATTTTCTCCTCAGCCCCTGCATACACACATACTCACCCGGCCATCCATCTGATCTAAAGAAAACGTGATTCAACAGACCAAACCACCTTCTTTCATTGCTTCATGGACTCGTTCTGATGCTCAAGTCCCTATTGAAGGTATTTTTGGTAGAGGACAGGGGTCATCAAGGGCACGCTGACCGGTCTAAGGGCTAAACAGCCCCATATGCAGCAAACTGTGATGCACTGTGTGCTTTGACACCTTTCTATCATAGCAAGCATTACATTTTTTAGAAAGCTCTTCTGTGTGATTGGACCAGACGGGATAGCCTTTGTTCCTCACTTGCATCAATATGCAGAGACGTAACCATAAACCACAAGATCCAGGTGCGAAGTATGCCCTGTGGCCACCCACGCCCCTCCATGTGTCTTATTTCACATCTGCCAGGTGTCTCATCCCCCCCCCCCCACCAGGTGTCTTTCCTTCCTGCCAGCCCCTCAATGTGTTTCATCCCCCATGTGTCTCACTTCTCCCCATGTTTCTCATTTCTTCCCTAGCCTCTCCATGTGTCTCATTCTCGTCCCACAGTCCTTCCATGCATCTTATTCCCTTCCCCCAGTCCCTCCATGTGTCTCATTTTCCCCCTCCATGTGTCTCATTCCTTCCCTCCGACCCTCCATGTGTGTCATTCCCTTTAAACCACAGCCCCTGCTTGTGTCCCATTCTCTCCTCCCCAATCCCTTTATGTGTCCCATTCCCTCCCCTCAGCCCTTTGATGTGTTCTATTCCCTCCCCTAGCCTCTCCATGTGTCCCATTACCTCCATCCCCCCAGCCCCTCCATGTGTCCCATTACCTCCCTCCCCCCATCACCTCCATTAGTCCCATTACCTCCTTCCACCCTCTTCCTCCACCCACTGTTAGGGAAGAGGGAATGGGGTACATGGACACATGTATCCCATTCCTTCTCCCCCATCCCCTTCATGTGTCCCATTTCCTTCCCCTCAGCCCCTCCATGTGCCCCAATCCATCCCCTCAACCCCTCCACGTGCCCCAATCCATCCCCTCAACCCCTCCATGTGCCCCATTCTCTCTCCCCAGCCCCTTCATGTGTCCTATTACCTCCCACAGCCCCTCTATTAGTACCATTACCTCCCTCCCCCAAGTCCCATAACCTCCCTCCCCACATGTGTCCCATTACCCCCTCCCCTGGGGGTACACCTACTTACTCGTGGCTGCCGTGGTACACCACCTGACAGAAGTGCTCTCTCAGTGAGTACTTCCTGTCAGACAGCGGTGCTCGGCCATGCTACACACAGAGATTGGCTGGAGCTGCGACTATGATAGGCGACTATGATAGGTATGACACTGTCAATGTGCCTTGGGCGTCCATGACCCTGGGTGGATTGTCCTTCCATACACCAATATTGGTGTGCAAGACTTGCCATTTTGGAGTGTTAACAAATTAAACAAAATGATACCTGATTGATATGTCTATAAATGTGTATCTGCTGTTTTAATATGGCTAAATAAAATAGGTTGAATCTTGTTGAATATTCAGATTCCCATATCCAACCAATGCATAGATGACAGGTGATCTTTCTTTTTGGTCAGTTCAACTAATCTTGGAATTTTGTGTGTGTATCTCCATATATACATACATACATAGAGAGAATTTTGTTCCCCTTGTCCCATTTTGTAAATTCTATGCAGTTTAATAAAAAATTTAAGAAGATGGCCGGGTACATGCTCTAGATGATATTTTCTAAGCATGAAAGGAAGACAGTCAAAGTTCATATCTGGTCAGTTTTAAATGTTTAACCTCTTGAAAACAGATGTGCAATATTTAACTTTAGTCTTTGGAGAAACTGGTGGGACAAATGTCAACAGTAATATCCAACGTAAGGTAGCTTGTCTGGGATTAAACTGTCATAACAGCTGGAGGAAATGAGGAATTCTTTTAAAAAAAACAATTCTCTTTTGAACATTGCAGTGAATAAATGTGCCAAGTTACACAAAATTATAATGTTCTGAGCCTCAGGGTTTTCAAACTGTGCGGTACAATTTAATAGGATTTGTAATGAATAACGGCTACAAATTAGGACAGCGCTGTACAGATCTGCTAAGTTCCACTAGCGGCAAAATGATTCTAGAATGTATGGTTTAGAACACATACATCAGGGAAAGGATATGTGTAAATTAGACAGCGCCACTGAGACATTAATCTACTCTCCCCCAAAGCAATGGAAGCTAAGCTACAGCACTCCAGTTCCTGTGGACTGCAACCACCATAATGCGGGTCCACCTGCTTGGACATGGAATTAATTGTTGCTGGTGGCAAATTTAGATAACCTGCAGTTATTTTCCAATGCTTATGACAGAGTTGGATATAACAAACAAGAATACAATAAAAAATTTTTTAAAAAAAGATATACCCTTTATTTTAACGTTTAACCTAATAGTGGCAGATTAAAGAAACACTATAGTCACCTAAATTACTTTAGCTAAATAAAGCAGTTTTAGTGTATAGATCATTCCCCTGCAATTTCACTGCTCTATTCACTGTCATTTAGGAGTTAAATCACTTTGTTTCTGTTTATGCAGCCCTAGCCACACCTCCCCTGGCTATGATTGACAGAGCCTGCATGAAAAAAAAAACTGGTTTCACTTTCAAACAGATGTAATTTACCTTAAATAATTGTATCTCAATCTCTAAATTGAACTTTAATCACATACAGGAGGCTCTTGCAGGGTCTAGCAAGCTATTAACATAGCAGGGGATAAGAAAATCTTAATTAAACAGAACTTGCAATAAAGAAAGCCTAAATAGGGCTCTCTTTACAGGAAGTGTTTATGGAAGGCTGTGCAAGTCACATGCAGGGAGGTGTGACTAGGGTTCATAAACAAAGGGATTTAACTCCTAAACGGCAGAGGATTGAGCAGTGAGGCTGCAGGGGCATGTTCTATACACCAAAACTGCTTCATTAAGCTAAAGTTGTTCAGGTGACTATAGTTTCCCTTTAAATGCACTTGGCAAGCAGAATCACAAAAATATTATTTTTTGACCAGAAGTAAATGTTTTTGTTTGTTTGTTTTTTTGCTGTTCCTTACAATATACAGGGTGGGTCAAAATTCAGAGTAGGGTTTGAGGAGTCAATTACTTTTTGTTAATTTCAATTTCAATAATATTACATACTATGAATACTTAACACAGATTTGTTTGACTAGGTACGGAAGATAACATCTTTTAAATGAGCTTCATTTACCACCTTGCAAAGAAGGGCTCTTTTGATTGCATTGTTTATAACATTAGTTAGTGTTTTGGAGGCTCTGTCATGGAGTATGACCCTAACAGGCAGAGTTTAGGATAACAAGACCAAGCATAAAGCATAAAGCATAGTCAAACAACAAGCCAAGGTCTGGGTAACGGAGAGACAGTGACAATGATAACTAGCCAGAGTTAGGTACACAGTAATAGTCAGGCAAGGGATAAAGAGAAACACAGCATCAGGAAACTAAGCCAAGGTCAATACCAGAATACAATACAATAAACCAAGGAATGCACTAAAGGGTACTGGGAACAGAAACCACAATAGGGCACG
Organism: Pelobates cultripes; assembly: GCA_933207985.1. Lineage (NCBI taxonomy): Eukaryota > Metazoa > Chordata > Amphibia > Anura > Pelobatidae > Pelobates > Pelobates cultripes. The sequence continues at coordinate 97,343,568 of OW240922.1, read as the reverse complement.
GAATCTAGGGCCAGGTAAGTCTAAATAAGACTTTGTTTAATTTGATTGGTCCACGTCATGCCTGCGCTCTAAAACGTGAATGAATGGGGGTGTTGGAAGGACGTGGGCCAATGTAAGCTGACCAGGGATAAGGTTAGGCTCCCATATCCCCTTTAAGAACGTGCTTGCAATGCAGGGTCTTTGGATACAGACTGTAGCCCTTGGGCAGGAGGCTAGCTATCTAGCAGGCTCCTCCAGGAGCTCGTGACATAGGCATGATTGCCACAGTACCGTTACAGGCGCTAGCATTTTTGCACAGATATTCTCTTTGAGCTGCTCCTTCAGATATCCCCAAAGGAAGTAGTGGGGAGCTGAAAGGTCGCAATCTGTTTCCAGTTTGAAGTTTTCTCCTTTGTGAAAAGATAATGATACATTAGTTATAATTTTGACTTTTTAAATTTTTTTTAAACACAAATCAACATCTAAAAACAAAATTCATAAATCCTTTAGCAGTTCTACAACAAAAAGTAACGCAGAGCTTATATATTACAACAATAAAGTGAACATTCTGTGTATTTGGTATTGTTTCTAAAATTCCAAAATAGTATCTATTATATATACAATAAAGTGCAACTCAATCGCCTTTAGTAATCCATATTTTGACAAATTCCCATACTCCTAGTTAACTATAAAAATGTCATAATATGTAGAAGAAAAAATACAATACAAACACAATGAAACACAAAAAGTCAGCCCTCTTATATGTGATTTAGAGATGGTAGGAACTCATTTTGTGATTTATTTTTGGGTTAGCATATAAAATAAAGACTGAGAAGATTAGATGGTTTACTAAATAAGAATGACGTGTTTCGGTTCTTCAATTCACAAGCTTTGTTCTTCAATTTGCGCTACATAGTTCTTCTCGAGAAAATCCTGTACTTTGTCTCTGCAAATTCCTTTGTGTTTTTAACACATATCTAATATTTTATATCTTCTCTATCATAAAGCAAATCCATACAGCACCTTGTAATCATCAAGTGTAAACTAGAATTCATTCTAAAAAATAATTCAGCCTCTAACAAAATATAGATGCTTCTCTAGGAGAATAGGATACAAAATGAAGAATATGCAATCAAGACTAACAATTATTATATTATTATTTTTATTATTTTTCTTTTAAATTAATTTTTAATTAGACCAGACAAGTAGGCTGAAAGACACAAATTACAGAGTTTTGTTGGGATTCATATACACAATAGAAAAAAAGAAGTATCAATAGGAGACAGATGAGGAAGAATATAAAACACAAAGTAGATAATAAAAAGTAGTGAACAAAGATGTGTAAAAGCGTGCTTCTACTGACCCATCATCCAGTAGATTTATAACCTCCACACCAAGGGACCAGATAAAGATAAAAGAAGTTAAGATAAGCTGTATATATAAATAACCAATGGGAGCATCCACCAACTGGGAGTGTTAGATGTAAAAAGGCATGTGTGACAACAAAATATGATGAAAAGATCCATATAAAAAAGAAGTGAGCATGTGAAAGAATCCAAGCAGGTTTAAGTTCAAAGTAAAAAGAAATGCAAAAGGCAAAAAGAGCACAACATTTATTTCAGTAAAACTAATGAACATGTTCCAGTCCAGACATAGTTTCTAAAATGGAAGGAAGCTTCACTCTGTAAAAACCCAGGCTTTGAAATAAAAAAAAATTCTAACTCACCTGTACTATGAAAAGTATTGAACAATCTAAGGTAGGACTGAAGGAAATTGTGGCGATGCCTTAAGAATATTTCTTAGAATGTAGGTGGATGCAGGTTCCATGGGTGAAACACTATCTACATATCAAGATGAAAGGTCAGCTCAGTGAGACTGGAATCCAGAATACATTAGCCAAAAGGTAACTGGCATAGGCATATGTAGGTTACCTGGCACAAATGTATATTGCACCCCTCAAACTCTGAAGAATTTTTTTGTTGTCTTTCTGCAATGACCCTGACACCCTTTTTTTTACGGAAATTACAAACTCACATTCATATAAAAACAAATATTTCTACATTCATTTCTACTAGATTCATACAGACTCTGACAGATCATATACACACCTACTCACATTCATATACAAATACTCAAATCTGTATAAATATATATATATATATATATATATATATACACATATATATATATATATACACATATATATATATATATACACATATATATATATATATATATATATATATATATATATATATATATACACATTCATCTGCACACACACAATCACACACACACTCTCAAATTCATACGTACACACACATCACTAAATGAAAACTGAGGGGTCCCCAGGACCATCTATTCACCAGGAAGACGATTGGGTTGTCTCTCACTTTTTCCCTTATCTCAGGTACATATCTCAATGGACCCTCTTAAACAATAAGTTATGTATGGCAGGTAAAGGTTGTTACAATGAATTAAGGGACTATTTGATGTAGGAACTATTTTGCAAACACGAGAGCCCCGTGCACACTCTAATTGTCAGAGGTCCAGGCTTAAGAAGAACACAGAATTCAGTAAGTATTTCCTCCAAAAATATATGTCCTCTATTAACTTTCCCTGCAATAAAATAAAAAAATATATTAATTGTCCATTGTATACAAATACTTACCAAAGATGATCAAGTTCATGCAATTAGATATCCCCCCAAAAAACCTTTCAATTTCTGTAATGCAGAATAAAAACAATTGCTAACAAAATGCAGAAAAAGAGTTTGTACAAAGCAGTGTTTAATAAATAAATACATTAAAAATATATATATTCAAATGAGAATAGGGTTCTTAGGGTCTCCATTTATATAACCAAATTACAGCAGGAAGACAATGAGAGTCATTATTAATAGATTGATCTGTTAAAGTTTTTTTTTTTTTTAACATTAATATGTTGATAATTACATGTTCTGCTCCGTGTTCCACTTGTACTGAACCACCACTTATTGTTCCCCATTTTGCAAGCTGGATGTATATCAAGAAAGAAAAAGATGCATTTTCCAATTCATTGCCATGGCAACCCCGTCAAGGCAATATAAAAGTTTCAATCAGCATATGCAGACTTCACCTGTGGTTGGTCAAGTAAGTTGCCCTTTGTGTTTGCATAAACCTAATGAAAAAAAATTCACCGGTATTTGTTTAAAAATACGCCCTGCTTATATGGGCCGATTTTTATGCTTAATTTACTTAAAGATGGAATTCATTTATTTTTTTACCTTAGAATGTATTGAGAGTTAGCAGTCAACTTCTCTTTTTATCTTTATAACTAGATGAGGTCCATGTCCTTTTTTTAATCAGTTAGGGACAGGTGGTAGATTTAACAATTCAGGTGTTAATTAGAATCTAGATACTAATGTCAATCTCTATGGAAGATGTTAAAACATTCCGCAGTGTCTTTATACTCAGTCATTAAATATGGAAACCGCAATACTTCAGTAGTGACAGATATTGTAGCTCTCATCAACTTGTTTCTAATTACTTGAGACAAGTATGGGAACAAGTCCAGTAAGGTTTTTTTTTTTTTTTTTTAAAGTCCATTTATTCTCCTGCCAGAACCAGCTTGTTAATTATAATTATAGTAGGGGAAAGGGCTATGATAGCAAAACAGAAAACCAGGACATTGTGTTTAACAGTGTAAAACCAAATATAATAAAATATTTCAAATTGGCCACCAACCCTTGGTATATCAGTATGTGCCTTATTAATATCTTCCGATATGATGTCAATGTTGATATGCCTTTAATGAACCGGATTCCTAAGCTCAGTGTTCACTCCCATCGGTAGGAACCATAGACAGGGAAAAGATGAACAGAAATGTATAACACATGCATAGAAATATATATAAAAATATTAGATTCACTTACATGTAAATTAAAAACAGCAAATGTATTCACAAAAGTGACCGAAAGTCATACAATGCATTTCATCCTTTTGGGACTTTCTCAGGTACAAATCATGTAGCACAGATAAAAAAATGCAAGTACAATTCCCCACGCACCCAAACATCCTTTTAAGCCCTTCTAATTATGTCCTGTTGGCTCCCATATTAACTTTGTGGATTCCTTAGGCTTGTAAATAATTTAAATAATTTACAGATATATGTGCCACACTGCTGCCTGTTGTATCCTAAAGGGGATTAATACTGCTTTATTTTTTGAAACACTGTAAGGCTAACAGACTTGATTTAATACTTTTTCTTTATTAAACAGCACCTTTTGTCACACATAACTCTGCAATATACTTTCTGTCCTCTCTCTATATATATTTTTTTATCCCATTGGGAAATCTTGACTGTATGATTCGTAACCCCTTCAATACCTAAATTGAGTATAAACATTTTCATGTGTTCTGTAGTATATTTTGTCCATAAAGCCTCTCTCACCCTCATTTATAATCTAGTTATAATTACCAGACTGTAGAGAAACAGATTTCTCTACCAGAAGCCACTAGTTACTGATACATTGCTGTCATTGCTGAAAATATCAGCTCAAATCCTGTATTCGAACAGTACGGAAAGTTGCAATGGGTCATATCATTCCTACAGTCAGGGAGGGGGAGGTGTGATTCGACTCTACCATTTCACTGTTAGCATTACAGTAACATTCCAGAGATTGATAAGGATTGCTGTAGCAGTTTTAAATATCTTTATTTTAGAACTATGATTTAACTGTATTTACTGTATATGGTTTTTGATTTTACATTCTGTTGCTATTTTTAGTAAGCTGTTCTGCTAATAATGCCTTCAGGTTCCTTGCAAATACCTATAAGCAAGGTATTTGACCATTTTTGCAGAAGAAAAGTGTATATACAATATACTGTGTCTTAGGCGCAAAACCAAAAGTGCTATAATGTGCTTCCACACAACACAACCCAGTGTGAAATAATATATTCTGTTACCTGGAGATGGATAAGCAAATTATATAAATCTTGGTTGGCATACTCCCAGGTATGGTAACAGTCCAGGAGGAGACAGAAAAACAAAAAGGAAAAAATGAACTAATAGTGTAGAATTTAATACATATAAACAAAAATATATGGTAAAACTGACATTAACAATATAAAATGGTACAAAAGGATTTTGTGCAATGTAAGCCTTGCCCACCTATGGGACAAGCCTGAAGTGAAGGAACCCTCCCCCTTAGCTCCCTTTCTCCAGCTTCTGTTTAGATTCATACAGAAAAGGGGACTTGCAACAGGACCTATAAAGACTTCATAAGTGCATCTTTCTGGAGATAAGAGGCCTCACAGGGGGCAAGGCTTTTATTGCACAACATCCTTTTGTTCCATTTTATGTTGTATTAGTTTTTTATGTTTTTTTTTGTTTATTTGTATTAACTACTACACTATATGTTCCTTTTTTTCCTTTTTTGTTATTTTCTCTCCTCCTGTACTGCTACTACACCTGGGAGTATTCCAACCAAGATTTAAATAATTTGCTTAACCAGCTCCAGGTAACAGAATATATTATCCCATATTGGGTTGTTTTGTGTGGGTGTATATACATTTTTCTGCATGTATCATATGTAGAACCATAAGAAAGGGTTCAGTCTTTTAGGCAGCATAATTATATCACTAATTCAAGATTGCACTTTTATATTATATTTTTGTTTATCTAATTGTTGTCACATCTATTGTATGACAACAAATGCATTTTTGCTTTGATCAGAACCTGTGTCAAATCTTGCAAGATAAAGGGCACTGTATACTGTGTAAATCTTTTAATTTTCAAGATATTTTGATAAAGGATTAAGGAACAAGTGGAAAATATAAATCGTGTAAACTTATATAACTTAAATTTTTAAGTTTGTCAGCAAAAATGCTTTGTTATTATATGTTTATAGGCTTGCTATGCATCCCTTCCTTCAAATAAATGTTATGCTAATATTTTTACAGTCAAACAATGCTCTGTAGTAAAGTGGTTAAGTAAGGACTATGTAAAGTTTAAAATATTAAACCTAAAATATGTATAACACATGCATAGAAATATATATATAAATAATTAGATTCACTTACATGTAAATTAAAAACAGCAAATGTATTCACAAAAGTGACCGAAAGTCATCCAATGCATTTCATCCTTTTGGGACTTTCTCAGGTACAAATCATGTAGCACAGATAAAAAAAATGAGTTACATTGTATGAGCAGGTGGTGAAAAAAGATAGGTTTCACTTATGGTATGTGTATATGGTCAGTGGGAGATATAAGACACATATGGTATGTCTAGTTGCTAAGTAAGAAATATAGGGCAAATATGGTAAGCGTTGATGGTGAGTCTGTTAAAATGAATCACATTTTGAACTTATTGATATTGAATGGGCAATATAGCACATGTTGGTGAATAAGGCCATTCACATTCCTATGGGGGGAGGAGGAGGTAGATCAGATAATAAAATCATGTTTTTTCATTGGTGGCTGATTTATGAAAGGGGTTGAAAGCCTTGCATAATACGAGCTTGATCCAACGTGACAAGATGACAGATTTATTTTTAAATAAATACATGAAAATGTCAAAGCAAATTCATCATCATAATTCAGCATTTTATTTGCACTTCTCCTTGTCTCCAAAATTTTAAGATCTGTCATGTGTATTATACTGTTTGATAAGAAGTGTGAGATGGGGTGAGTGAACAGTTCAGTCATAATGATGAATTCATGCACTTCAATAACTGGTTTTGGGCTAGGAGGCCATTCGATGCACAGTGGATGCTCTGTTAGATATCACAGTTATGAATATTTGTAGGATTTGAAGGACATGGCCTCTGTTCCAACAAAAACATTTTTTTAATAATAGATGCATTTAACTCTATTGTTACAATGTGTTTCAAATAATAAAAAAAAGAAACTGAGCATTATCTTTAGACATGAGATTCCCATTTAGCACATTAGCATCAATTATAGATTGCTGTTCAGAGTTCCGAAGAAATTTACAGACTTTATGTTTTTGCTTGTTAACACATTCTTGCAGAAATGTTAACAAATTATATGTTTTCACTTTTCTCGAAAAATTACTTTAAAAATACCCTTTTTAAACCATACAGCAGGTCGAAAGAAAAAATAAAAATGGTCAAATACCAAATACCAAACTACTAAAATGCTAATATAATGTGAAGATAGATTTTATGTTGGTATAATGTTCACATACAGTAAATAGATTTATCTGGCTAAAACCATGAATCTGTATCCTAGATTACATTGCTACATGATACTTTACGGTTTTAGTTTTGCACATGCATCCCTATATGTCACAAAATGAGGTAGACACTGAGTAAACACACATATAAGCAAAGTATTTTTGGTAATAAGTTTATATAATTTTTTTAAACAAAAATATGGGTGTACGGAAAGAAAGAGAGCTAGAGAGAGAGAGAGAGAGAGGAAGAGAGAGAGAGAAAGAGAGAGAGAGAGAAAGAGAGAGAGAAAGCAAGAGAGAGAGAAATGTAAGGAGAGGCTTTGCATAATCAGATATAAATAATATAGCAAAGCAGTTCTGTATGAGGAGGTACCTAAGTGAAAATCCTCTTTTTCAATATTACAGTATAAAGTAAAAAATTCAGCGATGGTTCAAAGAAATAGGAGAGAGAAGAGATTTAAATATGAAGTTACAACAAATGGGTGTCGAGAATGTCCACTGAGAAGTTGGTGTAAGTGGATGTGGATGGGCCGTTGGCACATCAAATTGATATCAGCATCAAAGTATATAATGGGGATTTTGTTGCATATGAATAATGGTGAGTCTCCTGAGGTTATTCCATTTCTAGACCCTGGTCACGGGAGGACATATTCAGCTCTTTAATGGTTTATTAATAATCATCAGGAGGAGAGGTGGGAAATGGCGAAAAAAAGACAGAGAGTAAAGATACGGAGGCTATAAGAAGATAAGGGGAAGGACCAGAATAATAGAACATACAAGATTTGTGCATGGGGAGATATTTTGGTTCAGCTGAATAATTTTTGGCTAAATGTCAATTCACAGAGAATAAAACAAAAAGGCACAAAAATATTTTAATGTGCTGCAAAATATATACATAATATAATATTATATATATATATATATATATATATATATATATTTTGCAGAGTACTGATAGGAGCATTTTTCTGCCATTTGGTTCCCAGATCAACTAAGAAAAAGTAATCAATTTAGAAAAAAAGGGGAAGTTAAAATAATAAATATATATTAATATATTATATATTTATTAACTATATATTATATGAATATATAAATATATATTTTTTACTAGTCCTGCTATTTGTCCTCTATTGCTCACTTAAACTGTAAACATTAAATAACTGTCTTCTAGCTATCAATCATCCCTATTTCCCAAAAAAATTCTCTTTTTTTTTGGCACCATGGGTGGAATTCAGAATGTTGACACCCTTCCCCTTTTCAGCACTGAGCGGTATATTGCTGCCCAGAATTTGAAAACTTGGCATAACACCCAACTGGTCCAAATTCAGCTGAATTGCACTTCAGTCCAAAACAAATCCCCCAGTCTAGTGTAAACTGGAATGTTGATTACCCCCTGCAGGGTACATTCTAAAACACAGCAAAAATACTCAAAACTACTTCTGGGCCTAGCTGTTAAGGTAAAAAAAAAAATAGATGGAGAGATGGCCAGAAACTAGCAAAATTATCTTTGAAGAAAAAGAGGTATGATCTCCTGGTATTACAAGATTTGTACATTTGGTTATTATAATGTTTACAATAGTTAATCAACCAGCACTTTTTTTTTTTTTTAAATAGCCACACACTAAACAGATTATATAGGGGTTTTCTTACTAAAAATAACATAGATGAAAACAGTTTTGATAATAATGTAAGCCTAAAATTAGAGGTAGAGCCAGGATTTAGTGATTTGTCATTTTGCCGAGATTGCATTTTAACACATAATAAATACATCATTTATACAATGCATGCTAATGTGTAAAATGGCTTGATTGCTGAATAGATTGTGAAAATGTACAGAATGTCTAGAGATGTAAATGTCTAGATATTGCATTATGTATTAGATCTTGATATGCAAAGACAATCTGTGTTTAGCCATCTGATTTACATTAATGATGAATCCGTGTTGGTTGGAGTATTGCTCTTTATTCAAGGTCGTGTGTGGGAATGGAGATATGAAATAAAATTACTTGTATTACTGATTGTCCCTTTAATTTCATAGTTTACATATCTACAATTAAGAGACCTTAAAGGGACACTCCAAAATGAGAGAAGAATGCAATTTATTAAAAGAACATCTTTCACCAAGACTTTATTACAGTTTATGTAAAAGAAAAAATAAATTATAAAACCTGCTTCTTAGAGTTAAAATACATAAATGCATTTTTATATCATATATATTTCCCCCAAGAATGTATTACATGTGATAATATAAAATTATTTAATAAGGTATGGTCCATTTTGCTTGTTACTGATTTCTATATAATCTGTTTCTGGTTTCTATATAATCTGTGGTTTAGATTTCATTATCACCCAGCCTCGCAGTATTCATTTTATGACCCTCAGAAGGATGAAAAGGTTGAATTGACCTTACTCTGAGATACATTATTCACTGAGCTACTGCACCAGTTCAGTATTTTACTAAATGATCATATCTTCCCTCAAGATTGCAATGAAATTTATTTTTGTGTATTCAATCATTTTTATTTAATATTTTCCAATAGATCATTTAGATAAATGAGATGACGAATATCTTACAAATAAATATCTGACAAGTAAAAAAAAAAAATAGAATTACAAAAAAACAGAAAGGTAAGGTTCACATTAATTATTTAGTTGTGGGCTTTCAATCCAGTAAATATCTCCCTTTTGGGGAAAAAAGATAAAGAAAAGAGGAAACAAAAGGAATATGGATTGGGATCAGGTGCCCTCACGCCAATGCACCATGTTGGAAACACATCATATCTAAATTGATATTTATGCCACACACCAAGGAAATGAAAATTGTAGGAGAGCCTGTAAAAGAGACTTCCATTGTGACCGAGTATTCAGAAACAAATCTTGAGTTCAGGGCTATCAGTTCTTCCTTTGTATGGATTTCATCTGACTTTAACTAATCAGTTTAATGTTGAAGGCTGAGTCTTCTCACAAAGCCATCACATGCGGAACAGGAAGCAGAAGATCCACCACCTCTTCAACCTCTTTGTTGATGTTGTTTGTCATGCTATTTAAGTTTTAACATGTTTATAACCAACTTCATGAAATCTGGTACTTGCACATGATTTAGGTGTCAGAGTGAATATCTTATTTCCATTGTAGTTTGTTTACAGGTGAACCTCGATTCCAGTGTTTTCTGTGATAATGCAATATAGGTTCTAAAGGAGGTCGGTAAACATTTGTACAGTATGGCTCTTGTAATCATAATTTTTCAAAGTAGATTAAGGCTCTAGAACAGCAAATGAAAAAAAATAAATATACAGGCACACTTGAGGTTTCTTCTAAAAGGCAGTCTTTATTAAAACCAGGAAGTGGAGACAACTTTTCAGCTCCTCTATGAGCCTTTATCAAATTTTGATAATGGCGCAGAGAGGAGCCAAAACGTTGTCTCCACTTCCTGGTTTTAAATAAAGACTGCCTTTTAGATGAAATCTCAGGTGTGCCTGGATATTTCTTTTTTTCCCATTTGATATCTTCAGGGATTGGCCTTCCCTTTCTGGAGCACCCTGAGGAAGTATTCCCCCATTTTTTAGTGTGCATTTTACTCTAGAACAGGGCTGCCCAAAAGGTAGATCCAGAGATGTTGAAGGACTACAAATTTTATGATGATTTGCATGCTTTTAGAATGGTTTTAGAATGACAAATCATCATGGAATCTGTAGTTTTATAACATATGGGGATCTACCTTTTGGGTAACCCTGGTTACTAGTCCACAGAATCAAGAAAATAGGTTTGATCACTTACATAGAGGGTGGCACCAGTGAACGTCTGGCACCATAACCACTATAGCATGCCATAGTGCTTGATATAGTGTTCTTTTAAAATTGTTCATTAAAAACAATGTTCTATCCTAAGTTTATGTAACACAACTTTAAAATAGTTATTCAAAAAGTTCTTTTTATCAAAACCGAATATATTTATTGCAAAATAATCTTACAAAAATTACAACTTGGTGGTTAACATTAATAAATAATATCAGCTGTAAAGGTATCATAATAAAACAAATATATGACAGCAGTGTTTGGCAGAGAGAGAAGGGAGGGAAAAATGTTCCTAGTTAAACTTTTATTTTGACAGCTAAAATGCAAAGGGAGGTGAGTTGATTTAAGTACCATACAAAAAAAAATATGCTGTTGGTACAATAATACAATTAATCATAAGGTGCGCCTGGCAGGATCCAGACAAAAGAACAAAATAGATCTCATCCTAAATGAGATGGATTATCAACGTAAATTTTACTGCTGACTCCAAATGAAATGTCCAAAGCAGAACTAAACATTGAACTCTTCCGAGGTAGCCCAACATCCACAATAAATTGTTTAATAAATTAGACAATTATAGAACAAGGAAAATAGATGGCAATTTACCTGATGTGTATAAATGAGAGAGAGAGATAGCAATTAATTAGAAGATTAAATACAGCCTGTGCATGTATACTGCTACTGTTCTAGATGTTACCGTAGTCATGACATTATTGTATATGAATAGAAACCAGCTTGATATCCGATATGTAGTTTATGTTCAATAGCACTTATTAAAATTATGTTTTATTATCTCAGAGTAGCCCGTGCTAATTGAAGTATGCTCTTATATCAATTTTTTTTTGTCTGTTCTATGTTTGACCCATTAACTGACAATGTTAAATGTGCGTGAAATAACCTATTGAACAGTTTCTTTTTTTTAAAAGGTAGCAAAAAACAATATTTTTATTTTTCCATAATTTCACTGTTTACAATTAGTGATGTCGCGAACCGTTCGCGAACTTCCCGCGAACGGCTCGCCACGGTTCGCCACGAACCGTTCGCGGCGAGCTCCGGTCAGCTGACACATCCCGGCCAATCTCCAGCAGACCCTCCCTTCCAGACCCTCCCACCTCCAGGCAGCTTCAACATGGATGCTGGCCAGGAGGTGGGAGGGTCTGCGAGGGAGGGTCTGCTGGAGATTGGCCGGGATGTGTCAGCTGACCGGAGCTCACCGTGGCGAGCCGTTCGCGGGAAGTTCGCGAACGGTTCGCGACATCTCTATTTACAATGTGTTCAAGATAATTAGCAATCCGGTACAAGTTTATATATATATATATATATCATACAAGATCCAGCGCACTAACTCACTAAATACCAACTTCAAACCTCACATTTTTTTTTTTTTTAAAACAACTGATTTAGGGAAAGTAATGTGAATTTAGTTACATTATATGATCACACATTGCATAAGTCTGCCACAACGTCAATATACCCCATTTTCCCAGTTCCTTCCCTATCAACCTAATGCTTTCTCTTATGAGATTAATCCACTTACTTGGTAAATCCTTTCTCCTGGATGTGTAAAACTAAAATGAGTTGGCATGGACTCCCAAATATATAAAAACCCACACACAGATAATCCTCAGAGAATATCTAGAATTACACAGGAAGAATGTGGATTATTTAGAATTACATAAAGTACAAAGTGAGAGTTTCTAGAATTCTCTTGGACAAGATCTGAAGGAATAATCTAGAATTCTATGTAGAAATTTCAGAAACCTCTACAGCTGCATGGGAACATGAGGGATTTTAGTGGAATGATAAGAACTAAAAGTACATATTGGACGTGGAGAAATGCTCTAGAATAAAATATAGCAGGAACAACCCTGAAATCTGGTAGCAAAGTGCAATTTTCACAGTTTTTTGAATGATGGCTTTTTTTTCCGTAATACTTAGATACTTAGATCTGAAATACAATAAACCAATGTAAAGCTACTCTTACTTTCTAATTCTGACCTTTCTGCATCAAATTGACCTTCTTCTCAGCCCTCCAGATGTTCACATAGTCTTTTGAGATTCTTTTTTCTAACAAAGCTTTAATGCTTAGAGTACTCCTTTAAAAGAACCTGTTGTAGAGAATACCTTTGTAATTTAAAGATTTTTCAGGATATTAGCAGGGAGAATTGTAGTGTTTGAGATGCTATATGGGTGTCTTCCTTTGGGATTAGGAGCAGTATTGTGTAATGACTGCGCATTTCACAACTTTCAATATGAAGGAACACTGATTGCTACTTAGTTGCTGAGATATCATTTAGGTAAAGCAGATTATTCAGCTTTAAAAATGTTTAGATATTAAACTTTTCTTCAAACAGTATCGTCACTTTATAATATTATTTTCCAGAATAGGCATATTTCACACATACGCATGAGCACTGAATTCTATTCTTTTGATGGTTTTATATCCATTCTTCAGTTTTCTCTGAATTTTGTAAAATTAAAAAAGAAAAAAAGAAAAATAGATTCATTTTTGCAGTTTTGCTGGCTTTTGTCACATTTGAGATGTAGCAATGTTTCATACTGTTATTTTTTGCACCATTAGTGATGACGATAAACCTATTCAGGGTAAATGAGGCAATAAACAATATCAAAGAATTAGCACAAAGAAAATGTTAAATAAACATCTCTTCCAAAACACATTACCATATATACTCGAGTATAAGCCGACCTGAATATAAGCCGAGGCCCCTAATTTTACCACAAAAAAATGGGAAAACTTATTGACTCGAGTATAAGCCTAGGGTGGGAAATGCAGCAGCTACTGGTAAATTTCTAAATAAAATTAGATCCCAATAAAATTACATTAATTGAATATTTATTTACAGTGTGTGTATATAATGAATGCAGAGTGTGTGTTTGTGTGTGTATATATAATGAATGCAGTGTGTGTGTGTGTATATAATGCAGTGTGTGTGTTTGTGTAAACTGGATGAGGGGAGGGCATTTTTATTTTTATTTTTTATTTTAATATTATATTATTTTAATATTATTATTTTATTATTATATTATTATTTTAATATTATATTATTATTTTAATATTATATTATTATTTTAATATTATATTATTTGAATAATATTATTATTATTTTAATATTTGCATTATTTTTTTTTAAAAAAACAGGCAACAAGCAGGGAGGGGGGGACAAAAAATCATTTAAAAAAAATAATGCAAATATTAAAATAATAATATAATAACAAAATAATATTATTTTAATAATATTATTTTATTATTATTAAAATAAAATAATATTAAATGCTTGGTGGTCCAGTGGCATTGGCAGTTCAGTGGGGGGGCTGACAGTGAGCTGTTACTTACCTTCCTGCAGCTCCTGTCAGCTCTCTTTTCCTCCATGGGTCTCGCGAGATTTACACTGGGAGCAGAACGGAGCTGACCGGGGAGCTGCACGGAGGAGAAGGGAGCTGACAGGAGCTGCAGGAAGGTAAGTAACAGCTCACTGTCAGCCCCCAACAGATAAATTGCCATAATACAGACTGACTCGAGTATAAGCCGAGTTGGGGTTTTTCAGCACAAAAAATGTGCCGAAAAACCCGGCTTATACTCGAGTATATACGATAATTATCTAGCATTAAAGTTATCTGTGCAGTGTAATGAATGTAAAAAAAAACACTCAACTAAGAATTGCTACAAATGTTTAGCAAAATAGTGCATCAAAATAATTCCCCTTCTCAAAGTTTTGTCGCAGAGGTAACACACCCACTTTTACCAGTGTAAATTCCCATGCTTTTTAAAAAAAAAATTTTTTATAGGTGGTTGTATATAGCTCTCAAATAACCACTTTTGGAGGACAATATAAGGAGGCTCAAAAATATTCTACTTTGAAAACAATTCACAATTTATTTATAAAACAGCAGTAGTGCATTAAGTTGCCTATCTCAGGCGTTCATGCGTCATGTTGCCTCTTGATAACTAATGTGTTTGACCCATTCTGATTGTGCTCCCCCCAAAGTCATGAACAATGAACAAAGTCATGAACAATATTATTTTTTTATCTTTAAAACTGAGAGTGCTATTTTTGAATGAATATGAATGTGTGTGTATATAGATATAAATATTTATATAAAAAGAGAAAAGGCCTTGCACTAAATGTATAGAACAAAAAAATCAGCACTCCCAGGTAGTTGGCACATAACTTCTTTACTTGGAAAAGTGTAAAAGTCAATGTTTCATTTCCACATAGGAACTTTCATCAGGACAACCACCCGCGTGGTACATAGTGGAGTACTCATTGAGAGGGTTAGGAATTCCTGAGTTAGGAGACTCTAATTCTCCAGGCTATCATAGAACATAATTATGATGAAAGGATGGATGTCATCATAGCATGCATCTCTGCCATGTTGTCTGTGATATTTGCATGGGCGCAGGTACACAGCTGGGAAGTTCAGAGTTGACAATCATGAGTCTGTACAGCTCTGCTTTAGTACTGTTGCTGGGAACAGTAAGTCTTTATGCATGAGTTCAGCAGCAATTAGGAACTGTGTTAGTGGTATCCTGGTACTTGACCAGAGTACAATGGACAAGCTGGGGTGATGGGTCTGGCAGGGTACTTGGGAATGAGATAACCTCTTCTAGTTCTGTGGTGAGAGACTATGATGAATAAACAATGAGTAAATGTAATAGGCATCTTGATGAGAGTGTAGTACAGTCCTGTATCAACTGGCAGCTTGCTAAGTGCTGGATGGTGAAAAAAAAATCAACTTTACAAGGGGAAGGTTAGGCCTTGCTAAATGCCAAGTGGCTCAGAGAGGCTCTAGCTGTGATTTTGGCCGAGGGACTGAGGCCACCAAAAGAAGTGGCATGAATGTTGGCCCGCAGGACTGAATTATGAACATGCTAGACAATGGCTTGCACCAAAACCTTTGTAGCCAGTTGATCTATCCCTAAGGAGTGTAGGGAATAGAAATGTAATGAATTGATAGAAAGTATGTTGGAACATACATACCTTGCCCAACTAGTGAGGTTGAGCTTGAGAAAGGAATATCAAAGAGAGGAACCTAAAGACTCAATGGGAATATGTCCAGGATGATGCAAGTGCTAACTGAGATAACATACCTGTGTTGTTGATAAGTAAGGAGGGTAGGAATCTACCTAAAATAAGAAAACTTATTTATAAGTACTTACCTAGGCCAAACAAAATGAGTAAGGAAAAGAGATACCTGATTGAACTGAATCTAGGAATCTAGATATGAGTTCCCACTGTGCGTCCTTCTACTAGAAGGACCTAAAGTATGCGTAAGAAGGAATACCCTAGGTAATTAAACACCAAAACATCTTTAGTTTACTAGCGTGTAGCGAATCATGAGATCTATTAAGTGCCTTAGTTGAAGGTGTGGGTTATACCAATTTAAGTAAAAAAGACAGATTGAAGAGGTCTGAATACCTATAATTGCATAATGAGGGGTTCTTGTGAGGGCCTAGCGAGGCAGTGTGGAATAGTAGAATGTGGTATGAAAGGGTGGTAGTTTTCCTTCGTAAGCAGGAAAATGTTGTACGTAAATGCTCAAAAGGGGGGCCGAAATTGGGTCATACTTGTTTGACCGAAGAGAGCCATATGTAACCATATGAGTGAAGGCCTAGTTAGGGCCACATGTAGAGGTATCTTAGCGAAAGGCCAAGAGTGCCCAATGTAAGTCCTGAGCTGCAGGTTGGAAATAATAGGGCTGTATGAGAGGTATGGATTTATGGAACGAACAAATGTGGAATAAACATATCAAGGTTGTAAGATTTGTGTAGAGGCCAAGAATGATGCCTTTGTTGTTTGAACCGGTCCATATGTAGTGGTAGGGAGAATTGTCATGAATATGAGGGTGGCAACGATGTACATAATGGAGGAACATCTGAGGCTGTGATCAAAGGATAATTATATAAATAACCAACATGAAAGATTATTAAGTGTCTAGATGTAGGTGTCATATGTAACGTTGTCAATATCGTGCTAGTCCCAGGTGGCTTAATATGTGGAGTAAGGATAAAACTAATCGGATGAGAAGGGCTATATAGGTTGGGTTGGTGTAGGCCTAGAGTACAATTGAATGAAGTAAGATAAGACATATATAACCCTTGTGAAGCAGGAAGGTATACTTACTTAAACCCCAATGAGAGGCCGAAATTGTGTTGTATTGTGTTGCCCATAAAGGGCCTTGTGAAGCGAATGTAGTGAAGGTCAAGTAAGGACAGTGTTTAAAGGTATTCCATGAATCAAGATCTAGATAATATTGATGACACTCAATCGTTTGTAACATGTGAGTATATGTAGGTGATGATGATCCCGCCTAATAGATACTGCTGAACCAGAGTGTTTGACATGGGATAGGGACAACGATTGTGATGGAGGATACAGTTTCCACAGGAGGATGACCTAGTGAAAGGCAAGGTATGATTAGTTTATCAATATTGTGTAGTGTGGTGGGGTAGATTAGTATGCAAACCCTCTAAATGGATGCTATGCAAATGAAAAGCCCAATGAAGGGCTGAAATAGGAACATAGTATGTTGCCCACTGAGGGTAACATGAAAGGGATCTTGCAAAGTCCCAATGAGGGCCTTTTGCAAGGACTATGTATATGAGGCCAAGAAGGGCCAAGAAGGGGCCCAATGTAAGCCCGTGGTGCAGGCTGGCTACGTGAGGCTGTGATAAAAGTAATGGGGTGTGATGGGTAGATCAGAAATAGGTTGACATGTTAAAAGTTCTACAATACATACTAACTGAGCCAGTTGAACGGAGGGTATAAAACAGAATTCACAACAGTAAACAGTAAAACAGTAAAACAGACCACTAGAATGCAATAGTGCTGAATTGGTTTGAGGCCATGATGGCCATATGCTAAATGTAGGAGGAGACAGAATTTATAAGACATACATTTATAAAACATCTAGCTTTTGAAATGGTGGACATAATATTTTTTATTATTTTTTATATATAATACATACGTTTAAGACATACTTGTGGAATACCTAGGAGGATTTTTAAGACTTATGCATACATAATTAGTATGGAAGAATAGGGTTGAAAGCAACGGCAAAGGATAGAGTAACAGAGTAACATGCATATGTGAGGCTAGTGACAGTTAAATCCAATGCCAGTACCATGTGTTAGAGGTTCCTTAGGGCTTGTTAAGACGCACTTGTAAATATAATCCCAATACAAAATAAAAAAAGTAAATGCATGTTTTCATTTGGGATATATCTACTGAGCATTTTTTTGTTTTCTTTTAAATGTATTTATTTATTTTGGGGCAGTGGAGTTTCTCTTTAAGCATGTTTACTGATGACATCCAAGTGGCAGACCTGGTTCATGGCATGTCTTGATTGAAGTGTGACTATAACATTTAGATGAAGGTCATGTATATGGCCGTATTAACCATAGAACAGAAATAATTATGACCGACATAATTTTAAAGTACGATTAACTAAGAAAGGGCTAAAACAATGTAAGTATTGGCAGACAGTGAAATAAGACCGATTATTAACAGGCTGTACCATAAATGACACACATGTATAGGCCCAAGTTTGGGCCTGACATAAATTCAGACAGTCAGTAGCAACACTTTGCCACGTAATTACTAAACAGTGTAGGCCCCATGAGTAAATACTGAATACTGAGAGGGCAATCATGAAAAATACATTCTGAGGTCTGGTGAACATAAGTAACAAATGCTGACAAGTATAACCAAGGCCATGTGGCTGACAATAATAAGCTACAAATATGAAAAATTTAATATGACAGCATTTAATATACAAAACAACATAGGGTGACTAACTAAATTGCATATTATAAGATACAATATGTTCAAATACAGTAAGCATAATGCATGAACCAAATTGAGGTAACACTGTGATGCTGTGATTGAAAGAAGCCGTATTTGCGTTAGTAGTGAAATTCGCCATATCCGAGTGAGGAAGGAATACGGACTGAAATGCTAATGCCACCCTAGTTAGTGAAAGGCCAAATGTGGGCTGAATACATGTGGAATGTCACGGATAGCGTGGCCCAACGTGGACCAAAGCGAACAAACATACGGTTTTGATGAAAAAAAAAAACAACACGCGAACAGCAACAAGAAAACCTGCGGAAAGGCCGGATGTGGCAGTGCCCCATGAGCTTCGTGGGAGGGCTGTTTTTTTTTTTTTACTCAAATTAGGTAAAATAAATACTTGCGTAGGCCTCTCTGGGTCAAGACCAGCTTGTTTGTTTGAAGTTCAGGTAGTTTGTGTTAATGACCTTTGAACCGGAATTATATGGTTCTGTACTGAATCGGGAAGTCTCAGCCCAGTGGAAGTGGAGGCCTGTGAATTCATAGGCCGAATAAACCCATCCCACAACTACAGGCTCCGCCTTTATATATATATATATATATATATATATATATACAAATACAACATGTGCTGGCATTTAATCACGTCTTAGGTGCAGGTATTCGAGGTTAACCCTAATAAAGCTTCATAATATCAATCAACAAACAGAAAATCCTCCAGTTCCTTCAATTCTCCACATAAAGAGGATATTCCAATTGGTGAGATCCACCCATACATAGAAATTCATATAGCGCACTATTTTTTTGGACTGTTGGATACAAGGACTTTATTTTTTACTTTTTGTCTTATTCTTCCCTTTTTTTGCCTTTTTTATATATATTTTTCATTTTTTTCTCTGTCTTTTTTTTTTTCTTTGTATACAGGCAGCAGCAGGTTGTATGGTATTAGATACTCCGCTCTGACACTACCGGTGGGATCATTACCAGCTGTGTATATATCCATATAATGAATTCAAATAACATTTATGGAGGTTTTTGTAATTATTTGTAAATAGCTATTGTACATAGGATATATAATCTATATACAATAAAATGTATCTTCTATATTTTTGTAATCATCAATAGATTCAAAAGTAAGTTAAGGGAATAATAAATTAATTGCATTACCATTTACGTTTACCATTGATTTTTTGTCATATATATGACCAGAGTGCGGTATTCATATTTATTTGTTGATATATATATAAAAATAAATGTTGCTATACATTTAACAGATCATATACTTATATATGATCTGTTAAATGTATAGCAACATTTATTTTTTTTGCGCACTGATTCATCACTATTAGTTATTATTTATGGTTATGGAATATAACTAAACAATAAGGGTAATTTGTTGTTTTTAAGATACATAGCCATAGTTTATTAGTTAATCGACCCAAACCTACCGATTTCTATATGAAGGGCCTTGTCATTAACAGTGGTGTAATGTCTCTACAGTCGTACTTATACAACAACTTTTATGTATCAACGTAGTGATGACATTTACAACTATTTTTTTGCTTTAATATTTTACATACAGTTGTAATCAAAATTATTCTACCCCCATTGAAAATCACAATAGAATGCTTCAAGTGGTTTCCCAAAATTCAACTGCAAATGCAACTTAGAATGACTTCTCCAGTCCCAAAATTATTCAACCCCCTGAATAGAATCCTTCACAACAGCACAAAAATGCAAAACAGGTGTTGCCTTAAGCACACTGTATGCAACTAATCAAGGGCTTTATTAGTTGTACCAAGTGTGCTTGAGCTGGAACACTTGAAATACCTGAACTTGCTAGGGGTTTGTTGAGTGTTACATTTGACTGCATGCTAGAAATATAGCTAAGTCAAAAGAATGGTCCACAAAGTTAAGAGAAGAGATCATCGCCCTTCACGAACATGGAACACAATACAAAAAGATAGTGAAAACACTCATTGTTCTTAGAGACATTGCTGGAAGCATAGTTCACAAGTTCACAGTTGAAGGAATAGGGATTACACTATATGGACGGGGCAGAAAAAGGATGCTATCAATGGCAGCAATCAGATTTATGAGAAAGCCAGTTGTGAAAAACCTTTGAGTGACTGCAAAAGACCCGCAGCAAGACTTGGTGGCAATGGGCACTGACGTTTCAGTGAGTACAGTAAGGAGCGTATTAAAGGCGCTACTGACCCAAAAGCACAAGAAAAGTAATCTTCAATGTGCTCAAACTCATTTTAATAAGACACAGAAGTTTTGGGATTCTGTTCTGTGAAGTGATGAAAAGAAACTGGAACTTTTCAGGCCCAAGGGATCAGTGGTATGTTACATAGTTACATAGCTGAAAATAAACTTTCTAGCCTTTCTCACATGTTTTTTATGTTGATCCAAAAGAAGGCAAAAAAATTTAAAAAAAAAAAACAGTCTGAAGCACTTCCAATTTTGCAACAAACTAGTAAAAAATTCCTTCTTGACCCCAAAATGGCAGTCAGATATCTCCTCGGTTTAAGAAGCTATTACCCCACTAATTAGAAATTAAATCCCTGAATATTATGTTTTGTGTCTGAAGGAAGACGAATGAAGCATACGATGAAAAGAACACTCTGCCTTCAGTTAAACATGGTGGTGGTCTGGTTATGCTCTGGGGCTGTTTTGCATTCTCTTACAATGGAAGCAGCACGTGGAAGGCAAGATGGATTCATTGAAGTATAAGAAAATCCTAGGAGAAAATGTCATGCTGTCTGTGAAGAAGTTGAAGTGTGGATGTCATTGGACCTTCCAACAAGACAATGATCCCAAGCATACCTTAAATTTCACCAAGGCTTGGTTGCAGAAGAAGTCCTGGAAAATTTCTACAGGGTCGTCACAGTCACCTGACATAAACCCCGTAGAAAATCTCTGGTGGGATTTAAAGAATGTGTTTGCAGCACACAAACCCAAGAATATCACTGAGCTGGAGGCTATTGCTTGTGAGCTAAGCCAGTGGGCTAAGATTCCTCGTGAACATTGCCAGAATCTGGTGTCTGGCTATGCATCTCATTTGCAGCAGGTCATAATAACATCAAAAGGGTGCTCTACTAAGTACTAAAGATACTTGCCATGAAGGGGTTGAATAATTTTGAGACTGGAGACGTCATGACAAGTTACATTTTCAGTTGAATTTGGGGAAACCACTTGAAACATTAATTGTGTAGAGCTATTTCAGTTGCTTTTGTTAGATTTTTTTTAATTGCTGAAAGTTTGTAAATTAACCTGATTTTATTGTTGAATAATTTTGATAACAACCGTATATGCATTAAAGGTATCAGAAAAACATGTTTGTTTTTTTTGTTAATGCTGTAACTCAAACATTAGCTTGAATACAATAGATTAATGGTTGCAAGTAATTAAATGCATTTAAACTATCATGACTGTAACAAAATATTATAGAAGTGGGAACTATACAAATGACAATGCTTGGCTTAGATCCATATTTCAAGTTACTTTCAAAATATTAGTTTTGTATTACTGCCAAGGGTCATTGCAATAATCTCCATATTAGCTTAACTTATCTGATACATAGATCAGAAAAAAGGATCCGTGCTCTGTAACATATGCAAAAGCAAATGCCTAGGGAAAAAACACTTTAATATAAGGTTATTTTGAGCTCTGCATTAAGGCTTAAGTTGACAGAATCATTATAGGCCTTAAAACAATCACTCAGTAGTTACAGAGATTCTAAACCGCCATTTACTGGACATCAGTTGTAACCTCTGGGGCGACACATATGATGTATCAGATCCATTAAGCCAGTGAATCACTTCTAATATATATATAATTTGTGTTAAAATATGCAGCACTGGCAATAATTCTCACGAAAAATAACTTTTCATGTGACCCACAATTTAAAAAAAAAATATATATATATATATACATACATATTTAGAGAATACAATGATGTATTATTTTAAAAGGACAGCTTTTAGAAATGAGAAATAATGTTTAAACATTAGCACCAAAAGCATTCAGAGAGGGTTTTGTTAACAGTCCAAGAATTTGACCTTGAAAGTTACGCAACGTGAGATACATATAGAGCAAAAATTGTTCCAAGTTCACTGCCCCTAGGGATTCATTAGTTAATTACCGAATACGTTATGAAAGCCAGGACATTGCAATAGAAAGTTTCTTGACTAAATAAATATGACTTCTTATGATCCTCTTTAGTGATGGTTTAATATACAGAAATTGGATAGGCTTTTTAATTAACTCTTTCAATGATAAAAAAAACAAAAAAAAAAACTTAAAGTCTTAACGCAACTAAAAAAAAAGGAACAAAATAATTTTGCCTTAATGGAACACTTTAGTGTAAGGTAATCTATTCCTAACATTAAAGCATCCCTCTACTCCAATGCACCCCCTGCCCCTCTCCCCTCCTCATGGTTTATGATAAAGTTAAAAAACATTTTCAGTCCCTTTATTTTCAGCAAGTAGGGAGGAAGTGACAGCCTTGAGTCACTTCTGCCAACAGAAAACACAGAGCCGGATGGAAGGGAGGAGGAGGCTGTGAGTGGAGGGATGGAGAGCCAGCCCTTAACTCCCAATCCACCACACTGGACCAGAAGGAAGCCACCCTCCAGTAAAAGGTAGGAAACTGGAGGGTGGATTTACAAATGTAAAATTTGCATGTGTGTCAGTATGTCTGTCAGTGTGTGTGTCAGTATGTCTGTGTCTGTCAGTGTACGTGTCCATGTGTATCGGTATGTCTGTCAGTGTGCGTGTCAGTATGTCTATCTGTGTCTGTCATTGTATGTGTCTGTGTGTGTCGGGATGTCTGTCAGTGTGTGTGTCAGTATGTCTATCTGTTTGTGTCTGTCAGTGTATGTGTCCATGTGTGTCAGTATGTCTGTCTGTTTGTGTCTGTCAGTGTATGTGTCCGTGTGTGTCGGTATGTCTGTCAGTGTGTGTGTGTCAGTATGTCTATCTATTTGTGTCTGTCAGTGTGTTTGTCCGTGTGTGTCGGTATGTCTGTCAGTGTGTGTGTCAGTATGTCTATCTGTTTGTGCGTGTCAGTGTATGTGTCCATGTGTGTCGGTATGCCTGTCAGTGTGTGTGTCAGTATGTATATCTGTTTGTGTCTGTCAGTGTATGTGTCCGTGTGTGTCAGTATATCTGTCAGTGTGTGTGTCAGTATATCTGTCAGTATATAATAAATAAGTAATAAATAAGATTTACTTACATTTCGTTCCCAGGATGCTCTGATCTTGCCACAACCGCTGCTCATCCTGTAGCTGAGATTATCTCCATTCCCAATGCACTGTGGGCTAGTATGTATGTGCAGCAATTGATATTCTGCACCAATCAGCATCTGCTCATAGAGATGCATTGACTGAATGCATATTTAAAGGTAGCAAGAAGATGCTGGGCATCAATCCTGCAAAGATTGCATGACAGCACCTGAATGCCCCCGTTTTGGCTGTGTGAGTGACAGCCAATAGAGGTGGTGTTAAGCAGCAATTTGAATACTGCCTTTTTTTTTTAGGAAAAGGCAGTGTTTACATTGCTGGGACAGTCTCTTTACAGCATAACTAATACAAATGTTATTTTAGTTTTTAAAAAATAATGAATTGTCAGTGAAGCGGTCAAAGGGCGTTTTGTATTAATTTCCCATAACTATAACAAAACCCTAATTTGTTTTAAAGTTATTCTTGACTTTCAAAGCTATTTGACCCAGTATGAATGTTTCAAAACACTTTGTTCATTACTCTAATCTAAGTAGGAAATAGATTTCTCAGCAAGGTAATAATGTGTCTTCACAAGTCTTTTGTTTGTTTAAGTAATTTATACAGCAAAGGCTTACAATATATTATTTTGCAAACACGTTTAGACTCTTTGAAAGATAAGAGCATAGAACTGTAAACTTGTATTGCCTTGCTTGTCTGTGTGTAGAATGCTTATCATTGAATGCAACATAATTCATTTTACACTGAAATATTCATTTATTTACTCCTTATATCCAACTCACTGACACAGCTAGAAGTTATTTCCTACACTTAGACAATAAAAGATTCAACAGATACAGTCACCGAAGGTCAAGCATATATTATTTATACAAAGTTAAGTTGTAATAGCATGTAGTCTACATTAAAGCGTGTGAAAATTTGCTATGTGAGCATTCCTGCAGTTGAGACGTGTCAAGATCAAATTCAAAAGCTTTATACAACAAAATAAATCCATATATGTTTAGTTATAAAAATGTTCTATTTTGCAATTTATTCCCAAAATATTTGTGAATAAAATATTTTTGTCCTATTTTATTGCTTACTTTTTAAGATAGTTTCATTTGTAAAGTAATATTTTTTCATTCATATAATTTTTTGGTGTTATTTCCATTTTCATTTTTTTCTATCATGCTGTTTTCAAAAGAAAATGTACAGCAATATAAATTTATTAAACAGCTATGAGTGTATGTTTACGCTTTTGTAGGCAGAATTGCCAGCTGATGTTATTACTTATATGTTTTCTCCTAGTAGAGATCAAAGTGAATATGAACACATTTATGAGTTAGAAGATTTATATAACGTGAAAATGTGGCTCATTGTGCTAATAAAATAATATTCTGTCTTTATTTGTTAAATTAAAAGAAAATACAAAAAAGTAGAACGTGTGCAAGTAAAACCGTAAAGATAAAAACACTGATTGTAGAATATATGAAATGTATGATTTTAATACCGTGCCATGAACCATAAATCACAAAAAAGTACAGGCATATCCCACTTTTAAGTACACAATGGGACCAGAGCATGTATGTAAAATGAAAATTAACTTAAAGTGAAGCAATACCTTTTTTCACTTCCCAATGCATGTACTGCATTACAATAGTGATTTACAGGCATAACTGATACTGCAACTGCAGTTTACCAGTGATTTTATTTCCAGTGCTTTATTTAGTGATTTCCAGTGGGTTTTTATTCAGTTAAAACAAACCGTAAATAAGAAATCTCATTCCAGATTGTACCATTTATCTTTAATGTTTTACTCATCTGACAACCTTAAACAACCTTTGTATTTGTTAGCAGCTTAGTTGCACACATTGTTTAGAAACACTTTTTCATCACTTTAAGCATTTATGGTTTAACTATGAAACCTCAAAATTGTGGCTAATGCAGCTGAGCTGCTAAGTCTTCGTTATAGAAAATGGCAGGGTAAACCCTTTCATTGGATGGCGCCAGTTGCAGAAATGGACAATGTAGGGGCAGAAAAAAAATGTATATATTCAGCTAGCAGTAGACATGATAAATTTGAGATGATTAACCTGTACCATGTCAGAAGGTGTGAAAAGTTCTTGCCCCAAAGACACTGAACTGCTCCGGGCGAGAATAGAACCTTCCATTTCCTGTTCACTCGCAGACAGAAGAGGCGCGGGAATGTCTGTACTCGCGAGTGTACTTAAAGTGGGTGTATGTAAAGCGGGGTATGCCTGTACTACTTTCTTATTGCTTGTACTATAAGTAATCTATTGAGAGTGAGTTATTAGTTATATTTAAAATTGATTACATGTATACTAGACATAGATTTATCTTAGGTAAACATGGCAAGGGTCAAGAAGCTCAGCCCACTTCCTGAATATCTTACAATATCAGACTACTATTTCAACCCATACAGGGTATATCACTAAACACAACATTTTGTGCGGAGGGACAAAATCCACTGAAAATGGACAAAATTCAAACCAGAACACCAATTCTTATATTTACTAAAGCCTATTCCGGTCGGAATTCGCCCACCCCGAACAAATATGCACCAGTCGGCTGGATTCATTCAGTGTATGGAGGAAAATCAGTACTTTTTGCCTCCAAAACCTATAAAAGTAAAGGATTTTAAATGCTTCTAAAGCACCAATTAAAAAAAACAAAAAATCTGATCTGATCTGATCTGAATGCACATTTGTAAATTATTGTTCACTTACTTTTTGCAAGCAAACAATAATTTTAAGTACTATTTAGAGCAAATAGTTAAATAACCACCGACGGCACAAAGGTTAATTTATATGGTGGCTGGCCAGTGCTTGCTAGCCAGTCACCACATTAAAAAAAGTTAAAAAAAGTAATTCTGTGTTGGGTCAATATGACCTAGATATCATTACAAGGGTGTCTGGATCAATCAGCAAGATGAGAGGCAGCAATTCTAACAAAACAAGACAGAATAGGCATATTAGTGGACTGTAGAGTGGCCGGGCTTAATGTAAAACAGGAGCCAGTAAATAACAGGACTAAACTAGAAATATACTTCAAGCCAGAGTAGAACACAAAAAATAGAAAATAAACAAAACTGTGTACCGGACATAAAATACAGGCTGGTACAGGAACAACAAAACCTCAGACAGGCCAATGTCAGAATTACGGACTGGAACAGGGTAAACATACAAGCCAGGTATGATGATTAGTCAAAGGGGAAGCCAGGTCAATAACAGGAACTCAATACAGGGAAAACACACTAAAGGATTCAGAAGCCATGAAAAGGTCCTGAGCAGCCAAAGAGTTTTCCTGAAATAGAGAGATCCTGCAAATGATTGGCTCTAGTTCCTGGGAGCAATCAACACATAAAGGTAGCACCTGTGTTAGCCAAAGGTGCTCTGCAAAATCAATCAATCAAAGTTTTTCAGGTAAGTCAGAAACAACCTGACAACCTACTGGAATCCTCCCTGGATAGCTACTTACACAGTGGCACAGCTAGTAGAGTATAGAGTTAGAGACTGGAAGCAGTCAGAGAGTGTTTCCTGTGAAGGGGACGTGACAGATATGAATTTTGGGGGCACATCTACTAAACATTGTTGAAAGGAACATGGGGGCATAGTTCACCTTTGCCCACACCTGTGGTCATCACATGATGAATATGAATATGAAACGATGGAGGATGGGCAGATCACTTGACTCACCTGTAGGTGGAGAGGGGAGGAGGGGGGCGGTTAACGCTTGCAGAGAGCTATTTAAAGGACCACTATAAGCACCCAGACCACTTCAGCTCAATGAAGGGGTCTGGGTGCCAGGTCCATCTAGGGTTAACCCTGCAGCTGTAAACATAGCAGTTTCAGAGAAACTGCTATGTTTACAGTAGGGTTAATCCAGCCTCTAGTGGCTGTCTCATTGACAGCCACTAGAGGCGCTTCTGCGCTTCTCACTATGAAAATCTTTCCTATGGACTGATTGAATGCGCGCGCGACTCTTGCCGCGAATGTGTATTCAAAGGATGACGTCGGAAGAGGGAGTAGAGTCCCCAGCGCCAAGGGAGCCCGGCACTGGAGAAAGGTAAAAGTTTAACCCCTTCCTCCTCCTTCAGCCCAGCGGGAGTGGGACCCTGAGGGTGGGGGGGACCTGAAGACCCTATAGAGCCAAGATAACGAGTTTGTTTTCCTGGCACTATAGTGGTCCTTTAACTAATTGCTTGCTTGCTGCTAGTATTTCACGCGTGAATGACCCTAATACAATTATCCTATAATTATCTTTCACTGAATGTCTAACCATTCCAGCTGAGGTATACATAATGATGAGCATTCACTGTAGTAGGCTACATAAACTTAATCTGTTGTATATTTCTATATAAAAAAAAAAGCTTTATATAAATGTTATCTCTTGTCTATAAATAAAAAAATGACAATATTACTATAGATAACAAGAAAAAGGCTAAAAGCAGCACTGAACAGAGATAAAGTATATAACTAGTTTCTTTTAATAATATTTATTATAAGACACTGCCCCTTCCTAATCCCAAAAAAATTCTTCCCTATCAAAAGTATGCACACAGCTCAGCCACTGGCAGTAGTGAGCAATCTAATCCACAAAGCAATCTGCATTAGAAGGAGAGGATGCCAAGGAAAGGATATAGTAGTGATATCACTGGTTGCAGTATTGCTGACTGTCTGCAGTCAGGCTGTGATTTAAAAGCCACCCACTAATTGCTGTTAAAGGCTGAGCTGTGTACGTACACTGAAAAGGAAGTCCTTCTGGCATGAGGGGGTGTGGCTAAGGAGGTAGGCTTATGCTGTAGCATTCAGTAAAAAATTTTTTTTTGCAAAAACTATTGAAATTTGATCATACAAAAAATGCAGCATATTAATAAGGACAAAACCTATCAAATGCATTAAAGTTGTATTGGTGCCTGGAATGTCCTTGTAAGCCTTTCAGTCTGTTTTTCAGGGATTTTTTATTAATTCATTAGTTTAGTTTACAAACAGTTCAGAGGCCTTATCTAATCAATAAATCGGATGGGTACAGAAATAAAAATCTTACCTTTACTGTTATTAAATTCCCTTGTTTGCTTGATGCTTTATGAGCATTTTAATCCCCAGACTATATGTCTTTTGCTTCAACATTGCTGTAGCCCATGGATCAACGCAGCTAAGAGGAATAGGCCTTGACAGAGCCAGGAGGTAGGCATAGCAGCCACAGGAATTTAGTGACAGCTAGCATGCTGGGTAGGGCGGAGCCATAAGGGGAGTATTTATACCAGCCATTATGTGAAGTGGCCATTTTAACTGAACCTAAGCTTACCTGTCAGTTGTGAAAGCTGCCTGCCCTGGAGGGAGAAGGCAGCAGCATGGAGGCAGCATAGCAGAACAGGCAGCACGAAGAACAGGCAGCATGGAGGCAGCATAGCAGAACAGGCAGCATGGAGATACAGGCAGCATGGAGGCAGCATGAAGAACAGGCAGTACTGAGACAGGAGGCAGCATGGAGATACAGGAGAGGCTGGAGTGAGCTGCTACTACATGATCACTCCCATCAGCAGCATGGAGGCAGCATAGAAGAACAGGCAGTACTGAGACAGGAGACAGCATGGAGGTACAGGAGAGGCTGGAGTGAGCTGCTGCTACTGCATGCTCACTCCCATCAGCAGCATGGAGGCAGCATAGAAGAACAGGCAGTACTGAGACAGGAGGCAGCATGGAGATACAGGAGAGGCTGGAGTGAGCTGCTACTACATGATCACTCCCATCAGCAGCATGGAGAACAGGCAGTACTGAGACAGGAGACAGCATGGAGGTACAGGAGAGGCTGGAGTGAGCTGCTACTACATGATCACTCCCATCAGCAGCATGGAGGCAGCATAGAAGAACAGGCAGTACTGAGACAGGAGACAGCATGGAGATACAGGAGAGGCTGGAGTGAGCTGCTACTACATGATCACTCCCATCAGCAGCATGGAGAACAGGCAGTACTGAGACAGGAGACAGCATGGAGATACAGGAGAGGCTGGAGTGAGCTGCTGCTACTGCATGCTCACTCCCATCTGCAGCATGGAGGCAGCATAGAAGAACAGAGGCAGCATGGAGGTACAGGAGACAGCATGGAGGTACAGGAGAGGCTGGAGTGAGCTGCTGCTGCTGCTGCATGCTCACTCCCATCAGCCTCAGACAGAACTCCAAGCAAGCCACCATCCTGGTCACAAAGGTTGTGGCAGAATCGTGGCTGGTGGCTGCAGGAGCAGCTGGGGGGCCCCGAGCACGTCTGCTACCCCCCCCCCCCACGCGGCGGTGGAACAGAGGCCAGCAAGGAGAGCGAGGACGCCCCAGCGGCAGCCTGTGAGTGACATCGTTAGTTCGGCAGCCCGTGAGCCTGTCAGGAGGCGGCAAGGGGAAGGCTGAGAATGAGGTCGGAAAGCAGGCAGGAGTTGGAGGGCGGCTGGCGCCGTATGTTCGACGCGGCGCCGGTCAGGCAAGACGGCAGGTCAGGATGAGGCCGCACAGTAAGAGCGCCCCCTGCAATAAGGCGGGGGGGCGGGAAAGCACAAAGGACGGCGGAATCCAGCATGACATGATGGCCGCCAGGCAGGAAGAGCTGCAAGAGGCGTCCTGGTGAGTCTGCCCCTGGTGGCATACCTGAGTGACAGGGGGAATGATGCAAGGGCCCAGCAGTATAAAAGCGGTCCCCCCCCCCAATGGGCAGGCGGGGGGGTCCAGGTCGGCGGGACACAGACGGAGGCGGCCCTGGATGGGGCCAGGGTCAGGTCAGAGGTGAAGGAAGCGGATAGTGAAAGCAGCAGGCGGAGTCTTCACAGGCACAGCAGAGCAGCTATGGAGGGGAAGGCCAGCAACCAAGATTAATTAAAGGGGCCACAAGTGGATGAGGCGGCCTGGGAGAGGCCAGGTACTGCAAGCAGAGGGCAGACGAGAGGAAATGGACGTAAGGCACAGAGGCAAGCGGGAGCCCCCTGGGGGGTGTTCTCAGGAGCAGGAACACAGGAGGAGCATCAGCAGGTGTGAGTACGGCAGGGAGCAGCGCAACGACAATGACAGGCACAGCAGCAGCGGGAGGTCGGATGAGGGATGGAGAAGCAGGTCGAGGAGTGTTACTTCTACGGGCTTGAGACTGGACCAGCGCGGACAGGAGTCGGCATCCACCGGATACTCCAGAGCCTGGCAAGGTGGATGGAAGGACAGCGCAGACGGAGGTTCGGGCGGTGAGTCCATAAACACACCACACTTTTTTAAATTGCATAAATCATTTTAGAGTCATGATCAAGGAAAAAAGGGGCCGTCCCCGCAGTGCCGAAGGGTGGGGTCACCAGAGCGCAGTCGGGAGGCCGAAGTAAGGGTGGTGGTGACGGCGTGCCGGGTAAGGGAAGGGGAATACGGTGTACCGGTACCGGGGACATCTGACGGGGCAGGAGAACAGTTAGATGTGTGGCAATATTCCAGGCGTGGCACAACAAAATGGGCACGTGTCCTTCGCGGGGACATTGGGGGGCACTTGAAGGTGGAGGATAAGATTTGATAAAGGGGATTTAAAAAAATAAATAAATATATATATATATAAAAAATTCCTGTCTTCCGCTCGAGGAGTTCATTGATTTAAAAGGGGTGGTTCCTAATGATAGTGCAGGAAATGCGCTCTTTCCGGGGGCTGACGGCGCACCCCCAGGAGGTGCTGTGCTGGCTGGACAGAAGAAAGGTCAGTACAACTGGGGACCGTCGGGTAGGCTTCGATACGGGTGTTCCGGAGGCGGTGGGAGTCACAGTGTCAACTGACGCGTCAAAAAAGGAAAACCTAAGGCAGGAAGGGTACTCGGCAGGGCTTCAGCCCCGCGGTTGCGGCTCGGAGCGGCACCAGTGATGATCAGTGCATTGCTGCTGTGGCTAAGGCAGTAAGCCTCCCATGAATGCGCTAGTTTTATGGCTGAGATTGTTGAGGGGGTTTACGCTATTCCATTCAAAGTCGAGGGACCAGGAAAAGTGGTGGGCGAATATCAAGTCCATGGGGGAACTTCCGCGCCATTAGCGGACCTGTGGGTGTCTCCATGGGGTGTGGTCCCCTAGAAATGGGCGGGCAAATTCTGTCCAATACAAAACTTATCGCACCCAAAAGGGGCATTGGTAAATGAGGACATCGCCGCGGAACTGTTCTGTATCGTTGGCATCATTCGGCCTTGCCGTCGAGTTGGTTTGGGGGAACAGGACGCGTCCGATTATTGGCGACCCTTCCATCTTTTGGGTTGCATGTTTGCAGGTTCCTATTGGTAACCTCTACTTGCCAAGGGGCAGTTCCATTCATGTTCCTACTCGGGAAGTTGGATCCGTCTGGGAGTGGGAGGTGAAAAAGGAATCAGAAAGGGGTTCCTTAGTACATTATCTGTAAGATAGCTTGCTGTGTGGGCTCGGCTGGGCCGGGCCGTTGTGGACATACCTTACGGTCACGGGAATCCTACCGCACGTCTTTGCTTGGACTGGAAATTGTTTCGGTGGTAGGTGAGTGTCGATTTCCTGGGGTTCAGTTGACTGCACTTCGGGAGTTCAGGCTGAAGGTTCGCAGGTCCAAGAAGGTCACTGAGAAATCGCAGTTGTTCATAAGGCAGTTTCAAGTTGCATGTCGGGTTAGTCGCGAGGACTGGGTCGGTAGCCATTTCATGGCGAAGGCTACTTGTGGAGCCTTTGCGGGTGGTATCGAGTTGTTCACAGATACCTCTGGGACCATAGATTCCGGGGCATACCTGGAAGGCAGGTGGTGCGCAGAGCGGTGGTGGGAGGCATGAAAGGTAAGTCCTCTTATTCGACGTTGGCATCTTTTGAGTTATTTCAATTGTGAGTGGCTGTGGCTCTAAAAGGTGAAGGATTAAGGGATGAAAAGTCATAATTCACGCACAATACGGCGGGGTTCGTGTGGTTTACCATCCAGCCGGGTCCTCGGTTCAGGAGGTACGCCGATGGCGGCGATTCGTATCACTGTTCAGGTATCGGGTGCAGGCACGCCACGTGCCTGGTTGGCGGAAGGTAGGGGCTGGTTACTTGGCTCGCGCACAAGGGGACAAGCTGCGAATGGCGGCCCCAGGGGGCGCGGGAGGAGGGACTGTCCAGTCTGGAGGAAATGTGGCAGCTCGAGACGCCATGCTTGGAGGATCGATACAGAATCCTATCGCACCGGGCAGAGGGACTGCCTATGTGAACGCTTGAGATATGTGGGACAAGGCGGTTGGTTTCACTGTGGGGGCCCAGTCAAAGGAGGGGCGAAGGGATACCTTGCTGTGGTTCCTAAGCCGTTTGTTTGTTCAGCGTTAGCTCCATCAGCAATGGACAGGAGCATGGTGGCATTGTCGTTAGGGTTTAAACTGACTGATTGGGAGGAAGTGACGGAACGTTGTCACGTCCGTCAGGCATCGCGGGTCTTACGGAGAGATATGAAATATGTCGGTGCCGGGCGGCGGGTTTCCTTGGGTAACGCAACGCCTGGTGGTGTATTACCCTACTTTTGCAGTGAGTTTGCTTGCGGTGGCCTTCTCGGAGGCTTGGGGCAATTTGGATTGGGGAACTGGTGAGTGCCTTCGGGCAGGTGTTGGGGAGTTCTACACTTGGTTGTCGAACCTTAGTCGGTTAAGGTAACGATTCAGTAGGGTTGTTCAAGAACGAATGTGTCTGGTAAAGGAGGTTTGGTAAAGCTATATTCCCTGCCGGGGTCAGGGGTACGCCCGGTGTTAAGCGCATCATGCTACTTGGAGCTTTGCCCGGACTTCCCGGGTGGCTTACTGGTAAAAGGGGACAGATCGGTGCTGTCACGATTCAATTCCCGCAGGTGTTTGTTCGAAGGGGTTTGACAATGTTGGGTTTGGATCCCGGGCACTTTGGGACCCATTCTTCCAAGGTGATGGCGGTAACAGAGGCACCCCACCTGGTTTTAAGTGAAGACCTAGGGAAACGTTTAGGCAGGTGGGAGTCAGTACGGTTTAAGTCCTGTTTCAGGCCAGTCTATTTGGTTTAATGGCTATGGACGTATGGGTTTGTGTTTGGGGCTATGCCGTGTCGCTAATTACTTTCGTTTCAGGTTTGGTGACATGGTTGGTGGGTCATTCTTATATCTAAGGGGCACAGATGGGAGCCGCGTTTCAGTTCAAACGTAACTGGGCTTTCCTTTGAAATTGGTGGAGCAGGAGTGGTTTTGTTTTTCAGGGATTTTGGTGGCAAGACATTAGGGGAGACATTTTTCCGGGAGGTAACAAGGGGTACTTTCCAGGATATTCTGGATATTGGCATGGTCCCGAAAAGGAATTGATCAGGTGGAGGCAGAGGGAGGTGGACCAGCTATGGGAGCTGGCCACGGGTGTGGTGGTGGTGCGGTCCGAGATGGTTCCTTGGTTACATTGGAGACATACTACGTACCTGGCCGTGGTAGCTCGGTGTCGAGGACGACTTAATAAAAAATTGATGGCGGTATTTATCAGATGTGGGGGCGGTGTAACAGTGAGACACAACGAATTGGGAGGAAAGCTCCCTGGGTACTCCAGGTGGGATGGGGTACATTTTCGGATGTAAGGTGTGATCTGTTTAAATTGGGCCTTCAGGAAGGCATTCAACAGGCCTTATTCCGGTGTGGTGGGGGTCGTTCAGGAGCTTTAGGTGTCAAGTCCTGAGCTGTGGCGGGGAATGGCCTGGTTAAATCGGAGGGTAGATGGAGGAGAAAGTGGGCATCCTGAGGTTTAGTGTGGATTGGGCAGTGTTGCACGTGGTTGGTAGGTTCGAGCCCGTCGGTGGCTCCGAACCTGGGGGTGTGGTGGTGTCTTGGTACACCCTACACTGGAACTGGTGGGTAGCGGTGTCTTGGTACACCCCTACAATGGATATGGTGGGTAGCGGTGTCTTGGTACACCCCTACAATGGATATGGTGGGTAGCGGTGTCTCGGTACACCCCTACAATTTAACCTGGTGGAAATGTGGTCAAATTGGACGGCCAGTTTCTGTGTTAACATGTTATTTATATTGTTATCTATTGTTATTATTGTGGGGTCATTGCTAGGGGTATGTTATGTATATGGGGGAGGTTAACATTATTAAGATTTGTTGGCAATGACCCCATTTGTTATTCCTTAATTATTTATTAATAATTTAATAAAGCTGTGGACAAATTATTTCCAACAGTATAACCTGTGTCCGTGTTTTAATGGGGGTTGGGGTAAGGTTAGCGCATATGCCGGCAAATCCGACTGTGCGCCTGTCATGTAGCCCATGGATCAGCGCAGCTAAGAGGTATAGGCCTTGACAGAGCCAGGAGGTAGGCATAGCAGCCACAGGAATTTAGTGACAGCTAGCATGCTGGGTAGGGCGGAGCCATAAGGGGAGTGTTTATACCAGCCATTATGTGAAGTGGCCATTTTAACTGAACCTAAGCTTACCTGTCAGTTGTCCCTCCCACCCTCCCTGTATTTGGTTAGGTTAGTTGATTTCCCGTTTTTTCACAGCGGCGGGGAATGGCCTGGTTAAATCGGAGGGTAGATGGAGGAGAAAGTGGGCATCCTGAGGTTTAGTGTGGATTGAGCAGTGTTGCACGTGGTTGGTAGGTTCGAGCCCGTCGGTGGCTCCGAACCTGGGGGTGTGGTGGTGTCTTGGTACACCCTACACTGGAACTGGTGGGTAGCGGTGTCTTGGTACACCCCTACAATGGATATGGTGGGTAGCGGTGTCTTGGTACACCCCTACAATGGATATGGTGGGTAGCGGTGTCTTGGTACACCCCTACAATGGATATGGTGGGTAGCGGTGTCTCGGTACACCCCTACAATTTAACCTGGTGGAAATGTGGTCAAATTGGACGGCCAGTTTCTGTGTTAACATGTTATTTATATTGTTATCTATTGTTATTATTGTGGGGTCATTGCTAGGGGTATGTTATGTATATGGGGGAGGTTAACATTATTAAGATTTGTTGGCAATGACCCCATTTGTTATTCCTTAATTATTTATTAATAATTTAATAAAGCTGTGGACAAATTATTTCCAACAGTATAACCTGTGTCCGTGTTTTAATGGGGGTTGGGGTAAGGTTAGCGCATATGCCGGCAAATCCGACTGTGCGCCTGTCATGTGTTTTTGAAACATTTGAACACAATAGTTGGATTTTACAATGACATATGTCAAAAAGCTCAGTTAAACTCCAGGCACTGGTTGTCAGAAGTCCCAATGTATTAAGCAATTTATTGTTAGATACTGTCTATAAAACAGCACCTGTAACAAGGATAAACTCTACAAAAGTACACATGCTCTCGACTTCACAAGCACAAAATAGTACAAGGATATTAAAATTATTATTCCTGAGAACAGGGAAGTGTTTTTTTATAAACATATTTTTACTACTGTAACTGCATGTAATATTTGTTAATAACCTCAAGCATTGCTAATTGATTTCAAAACTTTTGAAATCATGACCTCTTATGCGGTTCAAGGACAATGTGACAACACTCAATTTTCACTTTTCGTTTTTCAACAATTTTTTTTTCTACATTTAATAAAGTGTAATTATTTTTTTTTTTAAATTATGTATATTGATTTTTTTTGTTTAGAAAATGTGTTCTTTTTAGCTGGCTGAGCGGCCATGTTGGGTCAGACTCTACTGTTATGTGACCAACTGTTGCTCATACAGAGCAATCAAAGCAGCAGACAAGTTAGGTTGAGCAACAGTTGGACAGATAACAGCAGAGTCTGGCCCAAAATGGCTGCTTAGTCATATCTAAAATTGATAATTTTTTTCCCATAAAATCAATATACATCTTTTTTTTTTTAAATTCATACAATTTTATTAAATGTCGTAAGCTTTTAGTAAACGGTAAGCAAAACTTTTATAACAGTTGTCCTTCAAGCCCTTCAAATAAAAGGTATCATGTTTAATTTAATATTATTGAACAAAGATTTTGTCACCAGATGAACATGAAATGTAAATTATTTCCTTTACTATTAATATTCTAAAAAAAAAAAGTAATTATATTAGCAGCTAATTTGAGGAATAATTACACTGATAGGGATAGACTATAGAAGTTCTGATTTTACAGCCATAAAATATAAACAAAGCATAGTGTGCCCGTCTGCATCCCCATTAGATAATATTTCAGTCAGGCCAAGTAATAAAACACATTAAACACATAAAAGTGTAGTATGCTTGATAAGTAGTAGAAATTACTAAGGCCTAGTAAAGTGATCTGTAATAATGAAATTTGCTCATAAAATTTTTTGCTTAACAGATTTTTTGCTCAGATGATATTTTCTTAGGTGGAAGAAGAAATAAATCTGGTCAAATTTCAAGAGTATTTAGTGAAATAAATTAAATTTGAAATATTAAACAAAACGATTTGTTCAGCTAAAATGTGAATGCTTATTAATTAAAAGCCAAAGTATAAAATAAATACCAAATTTAAAAAAAAATGTGGATTTTGAAAACTTCCAAATTTACTACACAAGTAATTTTCTGTATTTGTTAAATCACTTCCATTGTCACTTTCAGATTGGAGTCTACTTAAATATATTTAGATACATTTTTAAAAATTATTTTTTCAAAATATAAAAAAATAATAATCTAAATATATAATCTATAAAACAACGTATCAATGTATCAAAAATATCAAAATATTAAAATTGTAATACATATTTTCTAAATTTTAAATCTTTTTAAAAGTTTATCCAAAAATATTATATTGAAGCCTACATCAGAAATGATAGGGCCTCAGTGGTATAATCTCCACCAGTGGATGGTAGCCTTAGGAGCGTACTGGTAGCTTTCAGCAAGTGAGATAGTTCACACTAATTGCACACAAGTTTTTACTTTGGGGTGTATGAGGTAGAAGTTCTATCCATGAGGTATATGAATAAAACAGAATACAAAATAAATGTGATAAATGTGATAAAATAAATAAAATTAAGAGAAATGTACTCACTGTATGCCCCACGCACCAATGAAATCAGTGAACAAACTTCAGGATAAAATACGCAGGAAGGTCCTGGGATAAAAATATCATATATATAGAAATAACATATAAAGCTATTTGAAACAGTCTGATTTTTAAACATTCCAGCATAGAACTCAGAGCTCCATCAGCTGTTCCATGGCCATTTGAAACAGTCTGATTTTTAAGCATACCCAGTCCAGCATAGAACTCAGAGATCCATCAGCTGTTCCATGGCCATTTGAAACAGGTAGCCTTCTGGAAGACTGACATTTCATTATATTTCTACAAATACTGTTAATTTTGTTGTATGTGTATGTTTTTATATTTAGTGACTATTATTTAGTTTTATTATTTTCAATGTATACATTTTCATGTCTTTGTAACTATAGCCTGTGCTAATCATGCAAAGTATTTTATCACCCTTGTCATTGTCCATCATGTTAAAAGTTAGTTTCACCAGCTCAGGCCCATATATCTTTCCTGTTCCTTGTTTAATGGTTTTATTTCCCTACTTAAATACCTCTGTCCTATCTCTGTAATTCTCAATCTTAGCTTTTGTTTTTCCTTAAATGACCTTAAATCAACAGTCCATCTATGCACCCCCCATCTCTTAGCCCATCTGATCCTAATATACATTTCTCTCCCACAGTCTGATTTTTAAACATACCAAGTCCAGCATAGAACTCAGAGCTCCATCAGCTTTCCATGGCCATTTGAAACAGGTAGCCTTCTGGAAGACTGATTCCCCTCCCACCCCACCCCTCGCCCACCCACCCCACCCCTCGCCCACACACCCACCCCTCGCCCACACACCCCATGGTCATTTCCTCATTTATAGATAGTCTCCCACACAACTTTCAATCTACAGAAATGACAGGGGCAAACACTGATCAGCACACCCTTTCAATCTCTTAACCCTATAGAACACATACCCTCTCTCACTACAAATAGATATATCACACACCAAAACTATATACTTCTATTTAATTTTTGTTTTTCGTGATTTCTGTTTCATTTTCAACTACACACCTCATACCACTAACATGAATCCAAATATAACCATACTGTTATTCTTAATAACCCTTTTCTCAATCCAATTTTGTTCACACCACTACCAGCATAAGCACACACCTCAAACTGGAACACAAATTATCATACACCATGGCATGCTCTGTTCCTTTAACTTATCTGCTGGTGGAGAGTTATAAAAAATAGCCCTCCTACCCTCACCTCACAAAATTATAAAGTATCCAATTCACTATATGGCCAAACAAAAATGATGTCCAAATTCCTACTCCTTATGTTACTTGCCCTTGCAAATGATGTGGAGTCTAACCCTGGTCCCCCAGCTAATTCTAGTCCTAATCTCCCCACTAAAAAAGGCCTCTCTTTTGTGCACTGCAACATCCGTAGTTTACTCTCTAAACTGGATGCACTGCAAGCCTGGTGTACCCATTAAAAACCAAAAATCATTGTGGTCTCAGAATCATGGTTAACAACTAAAATACCAGACACCACCATTGCAATACAGGGGTATTCATGTTTTAGAAATGATAGTGCAAAGAAAGGAGGAGGCATTGTTATTTATGTTGACAATTCCATAAAGTTTACCCCTTTACAAAACCTTAGTCCTCCTGCCACCTTTGATTTCCTTTCTGGCACAATTGAGATCCCGTGCAGTAAATCAATCATTGTTGCAGGAATCTACCGCCCACCTAGCTCCCCTTTGCATTCCCTTTCTGACATAGCCCATCTCCTTAATGAAACCATAGCTCAAAACCCAAAAAGTGAACTGTTGGTCTTTGGAGATTTTAATATTGATTGGCTGAATCCTAAAAATAATAGTTCTTACATGCTGTTTAAGACTTTGCAGCTAACGCAATTAATCTCCTCCCCAACTCGCATAAACATTAAAAGCCATAACCATACCCTGCTCAATTGGATTCTCTCCACTTCTCCTGATAGAATCCAGGAGGCCGGTGTTCTCCCAAACACTTTCAGTGATCACTGTTTAGTGTACTGCGTGCGCAAAATAAAGGCTATTAAATCCTCTCCCAAGGTTAAAATAACTAGGTCCTTCAAAAAATGTAATCTTGAATCCTTTCTAAATGACATCAAGAACCTCCCATGACACAGATTAAACATTATCTCAGATCTAGGCTGTGCTGTTGAATTCTTTCAGTCTGAACTGCCCCGCTGCGTAAGGTGAGGGTAAAAGGAGCACATATGAACTGGATCACAGTTGACCTCATCCAAATGTACCAGTTTCGGGATTCTTTGTGGTCAAAGTTTAAGCGTACTGGCTCTATGAATGATCACTGTGCATATAGACAATGGCGAAATAGATGCACAAAACAGACAATATTGGCCAAGGCCCAATATTTCTATGAAAATCTGAACAATAACATCTCAAACCCTAGAAACTTTTGGAAAGTCATAAATAAACTACAAACTCCCCCAATCCACTCCCAACCCTCAACTGTCAAAGTGGGTAACCAAACCCTGCAACTTCCCTTAGATGTAGCAGATGCCTTTAACAATTATTTTGTCAGATGCTCTACTGCCCTGATTGCCAAGCTAATAAATGACACGCATCCTGAAACTACAAATGTGGATCAGGTCACACTAAATTTGCAAAGGCCCAGTATAGACAAGTTTATTTTTAGACCTGTACCTGTTAGTGTCATTAAAAAACATCTTAATAATCTAAAAATGAAAAACCAGTCCGGACCTGATCAAATTCCAGCAATGCTGTTGAAGCTCAGTGCGCCGGCAATTGCTAAACCTGTCTCAACTCTAATTAACGAATCCTTGGTGTCTGGATACATACCCAAACTTTGGAAGACTGCGAGAGTAGTGCCTATCCATAAAAGTGGTGACACTACTTTGGTTTCTAACTATCGCCCAATATCATTGCTCCCAGTATTGTCAAAAATCTTAGAAAAATGTGTCCATGCGCAACTATGTGAGTACTACCAACAATTAAACTATCTGACCCTGATCAATCGGGCTTTTGCCAGAATCACTCCACTACAACTGCCCTCTTAAAAGTTTGCAATGACATCCAAACTGGCATGGAACAAGGAGCCCTAACTGGAGCTATTTTCCTTGATTTTGCTAAGGCCTTTGACACAGTAGACCACAACATTCTACTGCACAAACTCAAAAACTCAGGTATTGGTGATCGTTCGCTAACCTGGTTTCGATTGTATGTATCGGATCGCTCGCAATATGTGTCCATTTCTGACAGCGACTCCCTCCCTCTCCCAGTCACATGTGGTGTTCCCCAAGGTTCCATTCTCGGCCCCCTACTATTTACATTATTTATAAATGATCTGCCTAATGTCTGCAAATCCTCAAATGTACACATGTTCGCAGATGACACAGTAATCTATGCGAGCAAATCCAATCTACCACAACTTGAGGCTGTGCTCCAAGACCAGTTTACAGAGGTAGAAAAGTGGATCGCAAAAAAACAAACTCTTGCTGAACACTGACAAAACTGTCACAATGATCTTTGGAACAGTACCTAAATTACACAAATTATACAATTCCCACCTATCCATCAAAACAAATTCAAATGGGACACTGACCACAGTCCACTCTTTCAAATACTTGGGTATGATATTAGACCCCAATCTATCTTTTGGCCTGCACATAGAAAAGCTTGCATCTAAACTTTATCCAAAACTAGGTGCCCTGTTCAGAAACAAATCCTGCCTTAGCCCTACAGTAAAGGAAAAGATTGTACAGCAAATGCTGATGCCAATCATTGATTATGGGGATGTAGTATATGCATCTGCATCGCAATCCCACATTAATAAACTCAACACATTGTATAACTCATTCTGCTGATTTGTGCTACAGTGTAATTACAGAACCCACCATTGTGACATGCTAAAAGAACTAAACTAGCTGTCGCTGGAATCCAGACGCACCCTTCATCTTTCCAGCCTTGTGTTTAAGAGCTTTTCTGGGAAACTCCCTCCCTACCTGAACAAAATGCTTTCCCCAGCTGTTCCCACTTCCTATAAGCTCCAATCCAGTACCAACACTTTACTTAGTCTACCTCAATACAAAAAGAAAGTGGCCCAATCCTCCTTCTCCTACAGAGCACCGCAATTGTGGAACGACCTCCCGCACAATTTAAAATCTTCCCTAAGCCTAAAGTCTTTTAAGAGATCCCTCTCTACATACCTCAAAACAGAATGCACCTGTCATGGTTGATTATATATTTCCTACCTGTTCTATGTTAAATTTTGTATTTATCGTGTATTAATATTGTTTTTGTATTTTATTGTACCCTATGATTTCTGGACCCAGGACATACTTGAAAATGAGAGAAATCTCAATGTATCTTTCCTGGTAAAATATTTTATAAATATAAAAGCAAGTGAAAGTAACACACTATTTTGTTTCACCTCTAAAAGTAATTTTTGTAATTTTCCCAATTTGGCCTAAAATATTACATTTCCTGGTCAAGTTCAACACAC
Source organism: Pelobates cultripes (assembly GCA_933207985.1). Lineage (NCBI taxonomy): Eukaryota > Metazoa > Chordata > Amphibia > Anura > Pelobatidae > Pelobates > Pelobates cultripes. Next base: position 97,301,113 of record OW240922.1, on the reverse strand, counting down.
AATCATTTCTGACTATGTAAATAACATTGAATTTCTATTTTAAATCAATTAATAACACTTTCTATTAGACAACAGAAAGATTTTGTTTCTACTCTCACTCTCACTGTGTTTGTGCACCTTCCACAATGCATGATGCTTTGAGACACAATTTTGTATCCATGGGTGGTCCTTCTATCCAGGAACAGTGCTTCTGTGATTCTCTGGTTTGAGTTTGTAAATGTGGAACATATTTTATATTTACTATAGCCTTAATGGTCTCACAGCAGTTAATGCTGTTTTATGAACTGTTTTTATTTTGTACCTTAGTAGCTTTTTCTACTGATTTTTCCATCATTAAAAATCGATGGTGACACTGATATTTTTAGTTTCTGGGTTTGATTTATTCATTTGTATTGTTTCCACCAAAACTTTTTACTATGCAGCATTTGTAAAACAGATATAACACAAATTCCTTTTCTTCATGTGTTTTCCTGTGGGCACATTCTATGTTTCTAGTCATTTCGTATTCTTTCATCCAATGTAGGTTGTTGGTATTCTGTGCTGTCTTAGTCTTTTTTCGTCAGTCTGCTAATTAGAGACCACACAGTTTGTTTCATGTTTATTTTCCATATTAATTACCAGTTTCACATTTAAGTTGATCCCAATATATTTTCTCACACGATTAACATTTTTTTTTTACATGTTTGAAGCGTTATACATTGTAAGCTTTGCTTTGTGTTAATTTAATTTTGCTTTTTGTATCTGTTCTAGATTTGATTTTCTGTTTGCACTAACCTTGATAACCCTGGTTATTGAATGATTACAGATAAAAGGAATCTTGAATATTTTTGCAGAGTTTCCCATATGTTTTTAAAGTTGTATTGTATTCCTTGTGCTACTTACTGAATTGTTACTGCAGAGAGATATTAAGTGCACACATCTAGGAGTGCCATTTTCATATGTTGTTTTGTTAATACCGTCTAATTTATCCTTTGTCTTTCCCCAAGTGGATTTATTCACATATTTCTGCATTATTTTCAATTCCATCAGTATCACTGTGCTTTGCTAATGTCTGGAATAAATGTAATAATCTTGGCAGGATATTTATTTTTGCCACTAGAGGGACTTCCGGGTGCTTAGACAACCTTTGGTCATCTAAATGATGCTGGATGTCCTCACGCCTTGCATGAGGACTATCAGCGTCACAGGAATCCCCATAGTAATTCCGTCGGCGGGGGAGTGGTGTGGGCAGAGCCTAACCTGACCCAGCACCAATCGACATTGCTGGATTCAGGTAAGTGAATGAAGGGGTTTTAATCCCTTCAGCACTGTGGAAGTGGGGTTGAGAGGGAGGGCATGGGGGGGAGGGGGCACTGTTGGATTCTATAGTGCTAAAGAATCTCTTTAATTAATGAAAACTATGAATTAAGCTATTTGTTTCTGGCCTCAATTTCCCATTCAAGAATATAATTTCATGGGTTTTATTAATTAAGCTATTAGCAAACTCTACTGCTATCCCTACAGGGCAGAAATACAAAACTATGGGAGGACCAGGCTTGACCATAAGTTTTCAACTGCTTCCTGTTTTGACGAATGCTTTACAAATCTGTTCCACAGGTTTCCTTAATAGTTATGGCTGGCACTGGGACTAACTCATCTCTATTTCATTCATCATCATTAAGGTTAATTTTCCACCTAAGTATTTAATATATCATGTCAAACAATCCTATAATTATCCTGTCACTAGCATATAACATTGCTCATTAGATCTCATTGACTATTTAACTGTCAGCATGGCATGTGCCAATACTATAAGTCATTAATACACAGTTAATTTGTTTCTTATCAAGGTGCTGTAGCCAACTGCAACTTGTGTTGGACTTATTACATAATATATTATGGTTTCTTTCCATTTCAGCTTCTTAGGGAGTGATCTATGGGAGGCAGGCCATTTCAATCCTAGAGGGAACAATTTTAGACTGCACAAAAAAAACAAGCATAAAGTAGTGCAATGATGACAAAATGACACTAACAAAAATATTAAGTGCTCCAAAAATGTGTTCAAAGTAAAAGCAACTTAAAACGTAAGGTGTTGTATTTGGGCTCCAGTGATATAGGTGGATAAAGGAAAAAAAACACAAAGATATGTCACATATCCTATGTCACATATATGTCACCTTTATCCACCTATATCACTGGAGCCTCCATACAACACCTTAAGTTTTAAGTTTCTATTTATTAAGTCGCTTTCTTTGTGTATGTTGCTGACCAATATATTGAGTATATTGGTTACCGTTCTATACTTATTCGCTTATTGCAGATCAAAGTAAAAGCACAAAAAAACAGAATACAGCAACAGCGAAATAACTAAATACAGTTAACTCTCATGGCACTTATGAGATTATTTACTAAAGGGAATTCAAAGTGAATTTCAAATTTAAAGCAGAATATCTGGACTGAAAGCATTGCTGACTTAGATAATGTTTCCAGCTTGGCTTTTCTGACCTAAGGGAATACTATAGCGTTATGAATACAAACCTGTATGCCTAACGCTATAATGCCCTAGTCCAGGGGATAGGCAACCTTCGGCACTCCAGATATTGTGGACAGCATGTCCCATAATGCTCTTACAGCTATAATGCTGGCAGAGCATCAGGGGAGATGTAGTACACAACATTTGGAGTGCTGGAGGATGCCTGCTCCTGCGCCTTGGCCATAGTTAGGTTAGTGATCCCCTGTTTGCAGTAACAATATAGACAAAAAAGATTTTACCCAGACTCCTTCTGTGCTGCTGACCTCTCTGCCTCCTTTGACATCAAGGGTGCATAGCTTACTCGTTGCTGTCCAATCTATGAAGAGCATTGGTAAGTAGATGCGCATGCATGTCAGGAAGCTGTGCTCATACAATGCTTCTCATAGAGAAGCATTTGATGCCTGTGGCTTGAATGTTTTACTTGGCCGTTGAGGTGGAAACAGCCAGTATGAAAGCCACTAGAGGTGTGTTTAACCAATGGAGGGCACAAAAGTAAAGGGACTTTGCTGTTGCTGTATTCCAGTACCCTTTTATATAAAAATTTATATAAAATATGTCCACAAACAGAAGTATGCCTAACCAAGCACTATGAATTTACTGCGGTCCTTTCTGATAGTATACTGCTCTTACATTATTATACAGGATATATCCAATGTATTTTTAGGTGGCAAAATCTGTGTTCTGTGTAGGCTAGAGTTCACTCACCACTGGCTCACCAGGGATGGCAGCAGCACGGTCCCCCCTTCCTACAATAGGTAAGAAGGGAGGGGGCTTTTTCCTAAATGGTCCCCTCACCCCCACAGTCTCTCCAAACAAATACACACAAACAGCAACCTTTCACACATAACACCCACACACATACACACACAGCACACACACACACACTAACAGTACCCTCACACATACATCACCCTCACACATACACACTCACATATAGAGCACCCACACACAGCACCCTTACACATACACACACAGCACACACATACACTAACAGCACCCTCACACACAGCACCCTTACACACACACACACAGCACCCTTACACACACACCACTCTAACAAACACACACACACACACAGCACCCTCACACACAGCACCCTCACACATTCACACACACAGCACACACACTAACAGCACACACACACACACACTAACAGCATACACACACACACACAGCACCCTCACACATACACACACACATAACACACACACACTATCACCCTCACACACAGCACCCTTACACACACACACAGCACCCTTACACACACACCACTCTAACAAACACACACACACAGCACCCCCACACACAGCACCCTCACACACACAGCACCCTTACACACACACACACACACACACACACACACACACACTAACAGCACCCTCACACACACCACCCTCCCTCCAAACAAATACACACAAACAGCACCCTCACATACATAACACCCACACACATACACACACAGCACACACACACACACTAACAGCACCCTCACACATACATCACCCTCATACATACACGCTCACATATACAGCACCCACACACATACATCACCCTTACACACACAGCACCCTCACACATATACACACACATAACACACACACACACTAACAGCACCCTCACACACACAGCGCCCTCACACACACACAGCACCCACACACACACAGCGCCCACACACACACACACAGCAGTGTATGTGTGTGTGTATATATATATATATATATATATATATATATACATACAATATAGAACAGCTTGGCACTCTCCTTACTTCAAAAAGAAAAACAATAATGCCTAGGTGCTACCCGCGTTCAAAACATAAAAAACATAAAGTCAGGAGTGCACTCACAGGTCTTGGATAAAGTGGCAACTGATTTATTTAAATGAGAAAAATCTTCAATACATCCGTGAACAAAATCGATGTTTCGACCCCTAAGGGTCACGGATGTATTGAAGACTTTTCTCATTTAAATAAATCAGTTGCCACTTTTTCCAAGACCTGTGAGTGCACCCCTGACTTTATGTTTTTATATATAAATATATATATATATATATATATATATATATATATATATATATATATATACACACGCGGCGTGTGTGTTTGTGCTTTAGGGTGAACACCCTTATGCAATAGGCTGCGCACACCTATGCTTGTAACCCTTGTGTTCAGATAAATTGGCATCAGTAGAAACAATATAGCATCATATCCACTCTATAAAGGTGAACAAAAAGCTATTTAAAAATGTCTTGGTGCCACTGGGAATTAAAGATAGCCATTCAAGATAATTCCTTCATTCTGCTTGATCTCCAGAGCTCAACTGGGGGTACTATGTGCAAGTGCATTATAAAACCTCTAATTTATTTATCGTCCCTTTTTTTCCCAATTTATTTTTACTTAACCCATTTAGGGTAAGGAGTTATGTGAATAGTATGTTATTGTAACCACTCGAGAAATCTTCTGTTACAAAGGGGTTAAAGGAACAGCTTAAGTACAATGTGACACTAAGGCATGCCAATGTGAAAAGATTAGAGCATTAAGCTTGGTAATAAACATTACATGTCAAAAGCAACAATGGATAATCGAACAGATTACAAAAACAGAAAACAGTGTTAAATGGTCCTGCCATTCAGACCAAACTGCAAATTGCTGGGCATGTCAAAAAGACATCCTGCATTCTACAAACAACCCTTTCAATCAAGTCTTCTATGGTAGGAAGAGTACTTCCCCCCAAAAAAATGTAGATGTTAAAGGGATACTACAATAGCCAGAACAACTACAGCTTAAAGTAGTTATTCTGATGAGTATAGTCAGTCCCTGCAGGTTTTTTCATGTAAACACTGCCTTTCCAGAGAAAAGGCAGTGTTTACATTACAGCTTAGAAACACCTCTAGTGTCCACTCCTCAGACGGCCACTAGAGGTGTTTCCTGGGTCAGTGCTGCCCAGTGTGCAGCACTGACTTTCAGCGTTTCCACGCTCTGCAGCGTTTCACCATAGAGATGTATCTTTATGAGATGCTCATTGGCCAGGGTGGCATTTAGCCTTGCCTCTGCCCCACCCCCTTTGCTGAGATAATCAAAATTAACAATCTCAGCAAGTCCAATATTTTTTTTTTATGGGAATGCATTGTGATTGGCTAAGATCATCAATTCTGATAATGTCAGCCAAGGAGGCAGATTGGGTGCAGGGCCAGACTCGAGGAGCCCCGTACGGTGCTGGAAAAAAGTAAGTAAATAATTTTTCTAACCTGAGGTGATGGGGGCCAACCACCTAAGTGATGGTTTTAGAACTATAGTGTCTGGAATATACGTTTGTGTTCCTACCACTCTAGTGCCCCTTTAAGGTGAATTAAAAGTGTAACGGACCGTTTTGCACAAAAGGGAAAAAAAACGCTTAGACGATAATCCCCTTTCAGAGACAGGCACAGCTACTGTAGAATCACCAAAACTCATGAACTGAATACAAGTGAATGCTCCAAACTCCCGAACGGCATACAAGGGAATAAGGTAGCACTCCAAATACACGAACAGGAACCATACGAATTGCTGCTACCAGACGAACAGGAAAAGCTCCCAAGCGGCTTACACTCCTGGCAATCAGTCCTTAGCAGCATACAGTAAATCCCCCCAAAGACGAGACAAGGCTCCGTGTTGAGGGTCAAGCAGTGGTCTGTTTAATGAGGGCTACCTGCCCAGTATTTATGCAGGTCTCCCACCTGGTGGACACTCCCTAGGGGACCAAATGGGAGACTGTGACAAAAGACAGACAAGTAGACAAATAGGACACACAGTCACAATATATTCCCACAATGCATCCTGGCTTCCTCCCCTCTGCCCTGGGAGATAATTGAGAAGTAACTCAATTATCTCCCAAGACAAAGGCAAAACTCCATTACACATGTGGGGACACAAAACCAGTATTATACTTTAAAATACATAAAGTAACATTTATTACATAAAACACAGACATGTAACATATCCCCAAATAGCTCAGGTCTGAGCGCACATTATTAAGCGAATGGCGCTCAGACCACACGAATACAGTTTAATCGCCATGGAGCCAAAGTCTTTACAGTCAGTTTCATACGAATGGGCTCCATGGGATTCCTATCTGGGGTATAACCTATTCAAACAAAACTACCGAACACCGGGCCGTTCGTGCACTTCCACCGAACAAGAAGGGAGGTCGGCGGCTTCAGCGGTGTTCGCGCAAAACTGTATCCGATTTTAGTTCCATGAAAATAGGGGCGAACACCGCTGTGCATTCGTATGTTTAAAATGGCCGCGACCTCGTGTTCGGGATACGAATGGCGGCCACCCAGCATTCATCAATTAAGCTGCGGTTAACCGCAGCTTCAGGGAGGTTAATTGCCGGCACACTCCAGCTCCCAGGTGGTCCAGTCATTCGTACGGTTGTTCGGTAGATTGAATCTACCGAACCCCAGGCAGAAAAGCACGAATGAAGCTTTTCTGCAGGTAAAAAAGATGTATTTTAACAGGGGGCCATAGTCCAAAGGCAGCAGGCGAGCAACCAGGCTTCTCCAATGCAATGTGGCGAGATTGGTCACGTCACAAAAAGTAATGTAATTTTGTGATAATTTCTTAAAGATTGCTTGGAAGGCATATGTACTAGATGACAATGTACAATAACCATAAATGTTATTATTAATTAATTAATTATTTTTTAGACGGTATTTAAAATCAAAAGGGGTAATGCTAGGGCAAGGCCACCAGTTGTCAGTTACCAAGCCAGTAGCCAGTATTTTTTTTAGGATATGTTTTTTTTTTTTACATGTATTGTTAAACTGTAATTGTTTTTATATTGCGGTCCCTGAGGAGGTTCGTTTAGAACGAAACGTGTAGGACCTTTTTCCCGCTGTGTATATTCTATGCTGAATGGTGACTGCTTACCATTTTATCGAATAAATCTTATCGTTTTTTACCCTCACCTGTGGAAGTCCTGTGTTGGATCTACTATCTGGAGGTGAAAAGAGGGATCTGTTGCACCCCCCACTACTTCGTGGGAGGCACCTTAAGAACGCTTTTATCCGTCTACATCTAGTGAGTGTATACATTGCTGCGCACCATTTTGTGTTATTACAGTATCACACTATATTGTGTTTTTATGTCCCTTCGTAGATTTATACAGCCATATCTTGAACTGTTTCTCTCTGGCATAGCTTTATACCAAGCCAGTATCAGCCTGTCACCCGAGGCACAAAAAAGATTAGGAATTGTGATATAGTACAAAAACAAGGTTTTTTTAATGGACTTATGGCTTATGGAGTTATGTTAGCGTACGCTGGATGCCTGGATGTGAATGGATACGCATGGTGTGACTGGCTTGATTGAAAGAGTAGTGGGCTGGTTAGTAGGCGTTAGTATAAGAGTAAGGGAATTCACTTACTCACAGAAGAAACAGAAAGGAAAAGAATGGTAGATGGTAATTAATGGGAGTTACAAGTGTGATTTCAGAGGAGGAGAGTAAGGGTAATAAATGGATGAAAAGAAGTGTGAAGGAGGTAGTAACCTTCTGCCTGGCCACAATGTAACAAAAACCTTTCTGACCTGTCCAAAAACATTTATCAAAACAGCAGTTTGATCATATTTATACATGCTTTGAAACCGCATCTAAATTTGTTAATTTCTTCTCCTTTATCTTATGGTGAGTGAGTGTTGTATACCCGTATGTAAGAAATACAGAGGAATATGAAATAGTATCTTTTTCAAATTCTTATATGTATTTATTACATTACACCAAGCCCCACTTTGAGTGTATTAATGGCTGCAAAATATTCTTTATTATAATCCTTAGATCATGTTTAAATGAACTAACCTAGCAGATTAAGATAAATCTGCATCTAACATATTTTTTCATCCTATTATCCTATTTATTGTTTATGCAGTTATACCCAAACTTTTCATATTCTCATGTATTATTTAAAATTGTTACACTAATAAGGTGCTTTTCATTGCAGTGGTGCTGCTGTATAGACCAAAATAGATGGAAAATACAGACTAGAGGATCAGCGCACACACACACAAAATACAGTTTGAAATCTTACAGATCTGAAAGAATTGGGGTACTTTGGAGAAGGAGTGGGCTTTACAAGGTATAGCTATATCGTATAACTATATATGTTTGCTAAGATAAGTGAATTGCAATTCCCTTAATCATTATTTTTTTGCTCATGTCTTATATAAACTCGAGCCTACTATTTGCGATAGATACTATGCTGTTAGTATCCCCGCACCTTGGTTCCTCTCCTGTAACCAGGGCCAGTGCGTCCATAAGGCGGCACAAGCGGCTGCCTTATGGTGCACGGGTCCGGGGGGTGCTAGATCGGAGTGACCGGCAAAAGGCACCCCCGTGGTACGGGAACTTCTTTTTCCTGTGCCCGGCCGGACTGAAAGGAAGTGCTAACTGAGAGAGGAAACTGAAGCTCCTGTACCGCGGTCTGCTCCGCTTGGCCATGCTACAAGAAAGGCAGGAAACATAGAAACATAGAATGTGACGGCAGATAAGAACCATTCGGCCTATCTAGTCTGCCTAATTTTCTAAATACTTTCATTAGTCCCTGGCCTTATCTTATAGTTAGGATAGCCTTATGCCTATCCCACGCATGCTTAAACTCCTTTACTGTGTTAACCTCTACCACTTCAGCTGGAAGGCTATTCCATGCATCCACTACCCTCTCAGTAAAGTAATACTTCCTGATATTATTTTTAAACCTTTGTCCCTCTAATTTAAGACTATGTCCTCTTGTTGTGGTAGTTTTTCTTCTTTTAAATATAGTCTCCTCCTTTACTGTGTTGATTCTCTTTATATATTTAAATGTTTCTATCATATCCCCCCTGTCTCGTCTTTCCTCCAGCTATACATGAGGAGACTTACCGGGGACCAAAGGTATCCTTAAGATCTGAGAGGGGTACTAAGGGATGGGGGTGGTGGTAAGGAACACTCTGGGATGGTGGGATGAGGGGGGTGGAAGAACACTATGGGACATATTTAGATGACTCAGTTGCAGGTGAGGAAGCAAAGGGCAGGAAAGCTAGCAACCAATGTTTCTACCCTACCCGTATCTTTTGTGCCACTTTACCCACTTTTCCCTCTAGCTTCCTGTGCGTCCAACTTGTCTGGTTACATTTTACAGCGCTATGGGTTTTGTTAGAGCTTTACAAATAATAATAGTAATAATAAGATGAAACCCACAAGGTATTTCCAGACCCGAAATGTCAAGCATACTCATCCTACACAAAAGATATATATAAAACTAAAACAATAGTTATTACAACTTATCGACTTTTTTACTTTTTCCACTTTTTGACAAAAATGTATTGCAAAATAATATCTATCTGAATAATTTTAGTATTGACAGTGTTTTCCTGTGCACCTGAGTCCCTGCACATGTTAAATTATTCTGTTCCGATTTGGTTCATGGGAGAAAAAAACAATAGAATTCAAATTCATATGATCTTATTTTACGATTCAGCCTTTTGTAAACCAATATGTAGCATGATTTACAGTGAAATGAATTCAATTTTGTTTCCATTTTACAGAAGCAAGAGATACCAGATTATTTGCTATTTCCCAATATTTCACAAATATAATAATATTGAGTTGCAATGTGTGTTTTTTTTTTTTATATGTATACATACATAGTTCTTTCTGTACTATACTGTTGAAGAAAGTAAAGTTTCTAAGAGCAATTGCCTTCATTTCATTTTAGGGAAGATTTAATACTAAAAGCTACATTTTATTTATATCTACTTTTTATACATTTTTGTCTTACTAATGACTTGAAAATATCTCGAAGTAAAGAAGCACAAAGTCAGATTTTAATGGTTCACATAATGGGTTTAAAAAGAAAAGTTTTCTGAATACAATTGTAACATTGGTTTTAAATATACTGGGTCAGAAGAGTAGGTCAGAGGTTTAAATGGATACTTTTAATTGAAACACTATTTTTCCCAATAGGAGTAAATGCTAATTGCTGTTCTGATACTCCCAGATCAGTATGTATTGAACATTTTCCTTTTTTTATCTCGATATACTTAGTTATTGTAATTGCTCGACGGTGATAGGGCCGATATTTGTAGCTTTGCAGTCTTTTGCCTTTGTTTTTGGGCAGACTTGCTCACCATGTCGTGCTCCCGGTTTATCACACTATGTGTGGTGTTGGTTTGACGGGTTTTATGCTCTGGAATCGGGTTTATAACAGGCCGTTTTGCACAAAAGGGGTAAAAAGGGGTTAACAGCCATTTAGGAGATCTTCCCCTTCCAGAGATACAGGCACAGCTACTGCAGAACACCAAACTCCCGAACTGGATACAAAATAGCACTCCAACTCCCGAACTGGAACCTCCCAAATAGCTGCCAGCAGACAAACAGGAAAAGCAGACAATCAGCTTACACTCCTGGCAATCAGTCTCTAACAGCATACAGTGAATCCCCCCAAGAACGAGACAAGGCTCCGTGTTGAGGGTCAAGCAGTGGTCTGAGGTGCTGGCAGTTTTCATTTTCTGATATTAAAAAGGGATATTTTTTTCCAAATGTTTTTGGATCTTCGTTAGTAATGGAGTTTCACTTCAAATTCTTAGCTGGACTGGACTTCTTAAAAACTCTAAGTGAAAACCAGATGGCAGCACAATTGTCTCAAGCATTTGGTCTTAGAATTTGGACCTAAAAGTACAAGCATTATTGTGTTCTACTACTCAATATTTAGATTTTTGTCCCTCAAATGTAATAAAAAAAAGGGTTTGACTTACCTTGGTTCCCCACTCTATGCAACCGCTCCATTTCCCATGACGTCTTTCTGCAGGCTGTGTCCTCTCTGTCTTCTCCTCCAATCCAATCCAATGCTTCTCATTGGAAAGCACTGAATCAACTCCTTACCTATGATAAGCATTAGAGGATGTTTAAAATCCTCAAGCCATGTGTGAGAACACTGAACAACACATAACTGAGTCTGACTTGGTTGTAGAAGTGGAAGCACCCTCTAGTGGCTGTCAGGAAGACTGCCACTGAAGGTGTGTATAGCCATGCAAGGCAAACATTGCTGTATCTATGAAATGGTCTAGGTGCCAACCGTGGTCTTTTAATCACAGTCTCTGCGTTAGATACACATAACTCTTTAAATGCCAGAGACATTATACAATACTTGTTTGTTGCTACGTTTAAAATTAGGTCCCATTAAATAACATTGAATTTTAGTTTTCGTTTTTTTTTACCTATCTTTAATTGTACCAAATCCCTTAATCTCTAGATTTTACAAAGCAATGATCAGAATGATCTCCTCTGTCCCTTCATGTGATTTTTTGTAAGTCTAGTCTTCTTAAAGGAACTCTGTAGCAGTAGGTACACATCCCTGCATTCTACTGTCCTGATGCTCCTTAATAAATAAATCCTTCCCCCACCCCCGTAAGAATAAAAAAAAAAAAATGAAATAAATTTAATTAAAAGAAATTACTCACCCTTCTCCAGCGTTGAATCTCCCTTGGCATGTCTTGATCTCCTCCTTTAATTATGTCATACTGGAGGCTTGCTTCCAGGATGATGGGCCAATCCAATACTCCTCATAGAGGGCACCTTAGGTGCATGGGACACGCTCACCGGATGCGCAGAAGGTTCTGCCATAGAGAATGACTGAATACAGTGATTCTCTATGGCCGACTGTGACGGCACTACGCATGCACGCCTGACGTATCGGTATGTTACGGTATGACAACCAGGAAGTAAGATTCTCTGCTCACAAACCAAGAGGGCTTGGAGGTGTGCCTTGAGGCTGCACTCCTAAGCCCTCTAATTAGTTAACTGGAGGGTAGGTGATGGGGGCAGGACTACAGGCACTATGACAACTTAATGTGAAGTTGTAAAAGTGTCTACAGGGTCTACAGGGTGACTTTAGTAGATTTAACAGTAGATATATTTTATGTTAATTGTTTTGTCCTGCTTTTGTTATATTTTCTGTTTCCATTTTAGTTTAATAAATGTTTATTTTTATATGTTTTTAACGAGACTGATATTTATTTCCTTTTAGAATTGTGCTGTACACCACAACTGGCAGTAACTGGAACCTCTACCCTACGACAGTTCTGTAACCTTGTGAAAAATGCTTTTCTGCACTTATTCCCAGATTCTAAAAAGTATGAAATCTGCTAAAATAAACAATTCCATGCTAAACATCGCTTAGTGTCAGGGCACATTTTTTTAAAACATTATTTTCTTAAGGAAACATTTAATTTTAATTACATGCATGATTAGATCCAGCACGTAAAATAATATGCTTTAATCTTCCTTATGTTCTGGCTCAGTGATAATCAACAAACATTTCATTACTAGTGTTTCTAGAAAAAGATGTTGATTAGGTTAAATACAAGATTTTCTTTTTTTAATATAAGATTTTTGTTATTAACAGAGCAAGGAAGTTTGACTTAATGACAGATATTAACATATGCAAATGTGATTTATTCTATAGGTTGAGGGCATGGAATACCCTCCACAGCGCTATCATTATTGATTATAGTTTCATAAAACACATGCCAGAATAAAGAGACATTTATAGCCTTCTAATCTTGAATTTAAAAAAAAAAAATTAAAAACATGCCCTCTTGGCCTCTTCTATTACCAATAAATACATTATATATATTTGTGTTTGGGGACAAAAAGCTGTAATAATACAAAGTCGGTTGTGGTGTGCAGACCTGTAAATAAAGAGGGCCCAGGTAATATGAGAGAGACTGGAGCGGTGGGTGGAATGAATTAAACTGTGATGGCCCAGGTAAAAGGCCTCCCAGGTTAAATGGCCAGGTATCCTCTCCCATTACTCCAGGCCACAGCCTTTAAATTTGTGGACGGGGACAAAAAGCTGTGATAATGCAAAGTCAGTTGTGGTGCAATGCAGGTTGTGGTGTGCCAAAACCAATGTTCTGATAGGCCTGTAAATAAAGAATGCAAGAAATACCAAATGCACACTATTACACATGCAAATTACAACACCATACTTTTAACACTTCCTTAACTCTTTCTCAGGTTGCATTTGTAACTATTATATACAGAGGATTACCAGTGTCCTAATCATTAATTATATCTACTGGACTTCCATACTTGAAGTATCAGATGCAACATCAATTCTGAATGTCCTAAATGTATTGAAGATTCGAAGAGGGACCTAAATAAAATAAATGTAGCTGATGTGACACTGTGCTGCCTTTGACACTGTTGATCATCAACAGCTTCTTTGCGTACTCTATAATTGTGGTCTACTGGATACTGCTCTCTCCTGGTGCTCCTCCTACCTCTCCCAGCGCTCTTTCAGTGTTTCTTTCTCTCACTCTGCCTCTTCTCCCCAACCCCTCTCTGTCGGTGCCCCCAAGGTTCTGTCCTTGGTCCCCTACTGTTCTCTATCTATACTGCCTCCCTTGGTAAAGTTATTAGCTCTTTTGGCTTCCGTTATCATTTCTATGCGGATAAAACGAAAATCTAACTGTCCTCTACTGATCTCTCTCCGCCCATTTTGACTCGTGTCTCTGACTGCCTTTCTGCGATTTTCAACTGGATGGCTGCCCACTATCTTAAACTCAACCTGTCCAAAACAGAACTTTCCTTCCTTAAGTGTTCCTACTCCCGTGTCTGTCTCCCTCCAAGTCAATGGCGCTACCATCACCTCTAACTCGCAGGCTTGCTGCCTGGGTGTTCTTTTTGACTCCAACCTCTCCTTCACCCCTCATGTCTAGTCAATTGCCAAATCCTGTAGCTTCCATCTCAAAAACATAGCTAGCATCTGCCCCTATTTAATGCCGGATGTGGCTAAGGTGCTGGTCCACCTTGTTCTCTCTCGCCTTGACTACTGTAATTCCCTTTTTAGTTGTCTTACGTGTTCCCAGTTTGCACCACTGCAATCTATAATGAATGTGGCGGTGAGGCTCATTTTTTTGTCCGCTCGCACCTACCACGCCTCCCGGCTCTGTCAGTCCCTGCATTGGCTTCCAGTTAGATAAAGGGCTCAATTCCCGTCGAGGCCTCTGCGCTCTGCCAAAGACCTACGTCTATCCTCTGTCCGTACTCTCACCTCTTCTGTGGAACTCCCTTCCCTTCTCCGTTAGACTTTCACCAAGTCTCCCCTCTTTCAAAAAATCATTGAAAACTCTTCTTCAAGAAAGTATATCAATTAAACTGTCAAAAATTACCTACTAAGCCCTCAGTGAATACTTTTTTAACAACCTACTTCGTACCCTTACTTTTATCCTTTTTGTCACTATACCCCACTCCCTCTAGAATGTAAGCTCATTGAGCAGGAACACCTCTCTGTTACTGTACATCCAGTTGTCTGGTTACAATTACATGTCTGTTAGTCCACCCATTGTACAGCGCTACGGAACCTGGTGGTGCTATACAAATAATAAAATAATAATAATGATGTGGTGGTTTACTGAGTATAATCAAAAGGGACGTATTCCTTAGATAAACTATTATTGGATAACGATATATATATATCATCAACCTCCATACTACAAGTGGTGCCATGCTGAAGAGACTCACAAGGCCAATACTATACAATCCGTGGCTGGTTTCTGCTCACTGGTGGTTCTTTTGGATCACAATTCATACTATGGTTTTTTGTTTTGTTTATTATAAAGTTGTGCTCAAATCAGTGTCGATTGCTCAGGATAACTGCAGAAATGAAGAGTGTCTAAGACACAAATCCTGTCTGTGCTCATTATCATGTCATGCTGGGAACTCTGGGACAGTTTTGGAAACTTGATTTTTTTTTTTTTCTTGTTTTTTTAAAGGGAGACTTTCCAAAGTCTAACTTGAGCTATACAGGTAGTGCAGGTGGTGCCTGACAGTAATATATTATAAGAATGTTTGGTTTTGGTTTGAACCACCTTTTCTAGATGTGAAGTCAAGGGAAAACCTCCTTTCTTTACAATTTTGGTAGAAAAACCCAATCTAAAACAATTTAGCATAGCATCAGACATTTTATAGTGCAATAAGTATGGCAGTAAAGTCAAATATGTCCACTTGGTGTCTGGGTTCTGTTGAATAAAAGGATGCAGTCCCTTGGAGGTTTGCAGCATTATCCATTAATTATGATACATTTTTACCAAACGTAAATATGTTCTCTGCTCCTGGTTGCTCCTTATGGGTCTTCCCTTTGCTCCTCTAAACATGGTTTCTTGGGTCTCTGACTTCAACTATCCCATTGTTTAGTTTTAACTGAGTCAACAATTAGTGACGCACATATCAAAGGCAATCAACTGCCCATCCTTGGGTGGACAAGACACTTGCCCTGTAAGATAATTTGTCCTTCTAAAGTAAATAGTCAACAAGTGCCAGACTGCAAAAATAGTAAAAAAAATACCTATTAAATGTGCTGGGTACGGGTGGCATTCTAATAAATAGGCATAGACTATTAACCCTAGTAAGTTGCATTCTGGGAAAGGTGTCACTCAAATAAGTTAAGGTAGACTAATGCCCTAGTGGGTGTTGATTTAACATCCAGCCATGCAGAACCCAGAGTAAAGTAAGGAACATACTGACTATACAACGAGTTGTGGGGATACATATTTTAGAATTTTTTAGAATTTTTTAGAATTTAATGTTGTCACAATGTTGTCAACTTGTTTGAGTTGCATTAATTAATGCACAGATATTTAAGTTGTCAACTATTTGGTAACGGGCGAATGGACAGTGGGCTATGGCTTGAGATTTTTTAGGTATATTTTAAAAAGGTAGTTTATTTTTTACTACAAATTGTCATAAACAAGGTTATATTCCTTGTCAGTCACAAAATCCATGCAAATAAAGCAAGCTGGGCAATGCACCTGGGATATGTCAAATATAAGGAACCTTTATATTTTATGTAGATTTAGAGCTGCTTTGAAAAAAGTTTGCTGGAATTATACAAGTGCATCACTTCAGAGCTGAACTGTGGGTCTGTGTACAGCTGCAGGGAGTTTAAAGGCTCTGGGAAATAAGAGCTTTCAAATAAAATGTGTTACAAAGTAACGTAATAAAAATTCCATGGAAAAGCACTACTGCTTGCGAAATGTCGTACAGTGCACATCTTAATCTGGTTAGAGCAGACATGCTAAGGATATTTTCAACCTCAGAACTAATTGCCAAATAGCCAGAGTCATGTGAAATTTTAAGATCTTTCAGACCTTTGGTCACAGGCGGTATTATCTGCATGCTCGACATCAGAAGAGATTCTGCCAAGCTCACTTATAATACTCAATAGAAATGTTATTCCGTGAGCCCTCTGCTGTCATAGCTCATGTTATGTCTATCAAGTAGGGGGATCAAATAGGGGGATCTAAAGCATTTTATACTTAACAATGCAACAAACAACCCTTGACCATTATGCATGCACTGACTGCATCACGGACATCAATACCGTACCTCTCTCATTGTTGCCAGTGAAACAGAGATTTTTTTATTGATCTTACCACACATGATTAATCACAATTCTTACCAGTGGACTGCTGTATGTAGATTGCAAGGGCATCACATGATGCCAACATCAGAGGAATGAGAGACGGATGATAAAACAGACCAACAGATGAACATGGCTAGATGGACAGACAGAAACATACAGACAGACAGACAGACAGATAGATAGATAGATAGACAGATAGATAGATCCAACCCCTCCCTAAATTCACGATATCTTATGGACCTAATATATCAAAGTGTTAAAACAATTTTGCTGCTGGAGTATTTGATACATTATTTTCTAGAGGAGAGTTTTTCTCAATGCTTGATGAATCCAGACTTTGGTTACTGATCTTGAGAATAAACTTTGTTGATATTGGAGTTTCGCCACTTTCTATTATAGGACTTTTTATACTGAGATATGTTTATACAGTCTAATCATTCCCTCCGAATCCCTTTTCCACTGCGATGCTGGAGAACTCATGGAAGGGATGGGGGGGGGTTGGGGGGACGTGTGTGTTTACAACAGCTGATACAATTCAATTTGTCTTTCCAGTCTGTCTATTCTCCATCTAAAAGCTTCATTCTTGATTTAGATTCCGGTTCCTGTCAATATTGTGCCTACTTTAAGCTTACAGTAAAAAGAAATGAAAAGAGAGGTTGGAATTTGATAATATTTGACCATATTATAGTATTTGACTCTAGAGGTTATGTTTAGAAATCTTTCTAAACCCCTGTCTCTCTGCTTTGATTTGCACTGCATTCCCTTCACGTGCTCACAGTGCACTAATCATTTCTCATTTATTGCTATAGTTACATGTTGCTCCTATATCTATTATCTTGCTTCATCCTGTGTGTTCTGTATATCCTGCTTTCTCCCACTAATTACACACTGCTGAATATTAGATTTGGCTCATGAAATAACTATCATTTTACATTTTCTTATTTCTTCCTTTGGCATTGTGTCAGCTAACTTGTGAACCCGCTAGATAACTAAAAAATGCTAATTCCAAAATTGTAGAAAGTATAATGCATTTTAGAAAAAAAACTAGTCTGAATGGTACGTTACGTTTAGAAGCCATTATAGATAGTGTGTATAGTACATAATGCCATTTGAGGTATTTAATACAGGAGCCATTTTTCAAGCAGTCATAAAAAATCTCTCCAGAAACCATAGACTCCCGTATGATGAGACATCAAGATGATAGTTGTATGCATTCTATACCTCGACAGTCTGTTGGATGTCCATATGATGTATACTAAACTGGAAAATGTATTTTCAAAACAAT
This sequence comes from Pelobates cultripes, assembly GCA_933207985.1. Taxonomy (NCBI): domain Eukaryota; kingdom Metazoa; phylum Chordata; class Amphibia; order Anura; family Pelobatidae; genus Pelobates; species Pelobates cultripes. Next base: position 97,282,877 of record OW240922.1, on the reverse strand, counting down.
TTGTATCTTTTTATTAGATTACTTTATTTTGCATTGACATTTTAAGACGGACAGGACTAAAATGTCTGTCTTTTTTTTTGTCTGGCTTTTACCTGAAAACAAAATGGCTGTTGGAACTTCCTGATAATTTTCATTTTTTGTCTGAAGTTCAATCACAAAGAAGATGAATTAAAAGTATAAGCGGGATTTATTAATCTAAGAACCTGTATAACCTCTACTATGTGCCATGTTCTTTATAGTTTGAAAAAAATCTCTACCTTAATATCTTGATGTTTATGTATTACATTATAAAGTTTTGTCCTTTAACCCCTTCAGGACCGGACTGTTTTGGCCATGTTGTACGTTAAGGACCAGGGCTGTTTTAACACTTTTATGGTGTTTGTGTTTAGCTGTAATTTTCCGCTCTCTCATTTACTGCTCTCGTATAAATTATATATACATTTTTTCAGTACAAGGGTTTTCTTTACATACCATTATTTGTATCATGTCATATAATTTACTTAAAAAATAATAATAAAATATGGTGAAAACATGTTTTTTTTTTTAACTTTTACTTGAAAAATTGTTTACTTATCTACAAAAGCTAATGAAAAAAACTGCTAAATAGATTGAACATTTTGTCCTGACTCCCACCCAGTGTTTTGCTTTTTTTTGCTTTTACTATAAGTACAGGTAGGACATTGCTGTTTCAAAATATATATTTTTAAAATGTATCAATAGTGACATTGTAACACTGTTATCTGTCATAAATCTCTGAATGAATCACACCTCACATGTACATATTTTTTAAAGTAGACAACCCAGGGTATTCAATGTTGTGTATATACAGTCTTTTTAGTAGCCACTTAGTCACAAACACTGGCCAAAGTTATCATTAATATTTGTTTGTGTGTTAAAAATGCAAAAAACAATTATGAACGCTAACTTTGGCCAGTGTTTGTGACTAAGTGGCTACTAAAAAAGACTGAACATACCCCATTTGCAATACCTTGGGTTGTCTTCTTTTGCAAATGGTATGCCATCATGGGGGTAATTCTCATTCCTGGGCTACCATACGCTCTCAAAGGCAACATAACCAATCTGGCAAATTGAAAAAAGGGAAAATTAAGCCTTATATTTGACCCTGTACCTTTCACAAACACTATAAAACTTGTACATGGGAGTACTGTTATACTCGGGAGACTTCGCTGAACACAAATATTAGTATTTCAAAACTGTAAAATGAATCACAACAATGAAATCATCCGTAAAAGTGCCATTTGTGTGTGAAAAATGCAAAAAACTTCACTTTCACTGACAATATTATCGCTGTGATATGTTTTACGGTTTTAAAACACTAATATTTGTGTTCAGCAAAGTCTCGCGAGTAAAACAGTACCCCCCATGTACAGGTTTTAGGGTGTCATGAAAAGTTACAGGGTTAAATACAGTGGCAAATTAAATTATCTGGACTTTTGGCCTGGATTATCAGACAGGTCCCTCAAACTGCAATCAATAAAATTAATTATGTAAAAATATTGCATAAATATGCATGCAGAATTTAAATATATATACATGTTTATATATTTGAAGTCCACGTGTATATTTATAAAATTATTTATGTAATTATGTATATGGAGATATATATATATTTATACACACATACACACATATATATATCTATATATAATATGTGTGTGTGTATATATATATATATATATATATATATATATCTTGTGTATATATAATGTTATACTAAGTGTTTTTTGTTTATCTTTATATTAATATATATATTTATTTATTTCAAAATACACTTAGAATAAAATTACATATATACATATATGTAATTTAATTCTAAGTGTATTTTTATATTAATATATGTATATATTAATATAAAGATAAACAAAAAACACTTAGTATAACATTATATATACACAAGATATATATATATATATATATATATATACACACACATATTATATATAGATATAATATATGTATATATACATATGTCATATATACATTTATTTTTTTAAATTTACTAACATTTTTACTAACACTTTTATTTATGTTTTTTATTTTCCAGCAGCAGGGAGACTGCCTTTTAGCACAGGCAGCCCCTTTGCAGGCAGATACTTGGACGTCTATTACGGCCATGTGACCGCTATGTTAGAGCGATTACATGGCCGTGGGGCCCTAATTTGCTGAGGGGGGACTGTCTGGGCTGTCATGCAGTCCCCCCAGACCCAGAGCAAAAAAATTAATTTATTTTGTGTGGCGGGCTGCTCCTAGTTGGCAGGAGTATCGCCGCCAGGGATTCGATTTCCCCCTCAGTAAAGCTCCAGAGTAATTTTAGCCCTTCCCCCTAATTATTAGCTAAGGCTTGATGCTGTGTAAAACAAACACACTATATTGGTGGCAAGCAGCTTTTTATACAGTTTCCCCAACAGTGGGTCATTATAAATGCAATACATTACACAATCCTGGTGCCCTGGTGTTGCTATTCAGAGCAAATGTTTTAGCCGACGTGCGACTACTCTCCGATCTGTCACACAGTTCCAGGTGGCTGGGTGGAAAGTCCCTGTCACAAAAAATAGTTTCTGCTGATTATGGTGTATGGAGCTCCCTAAAGTCTCCTCCCGATCTCCCTTCCAGATAGTGCCCTGTTTGGTGGTCCTAGGGCCAAGAGTTGCCTCGATGAAGTTTGACTGGACTGCAGCACTCCCGTGATCCGAGTCATAGTTCCATGAAGTTTCTGGGTGCTTCCTATTGGGAGCCTTGTTCAAGTCCCTGAACAATATAAGCAGCTGGTTCAGACATCAAACACTAGTTCATCAGACAGTTTAGCTCATCTGAATATCGTCCATGCAAAAATATTTGGGAAACCGATTAGGATTAACCAAAAATGTGCAAAAATGGACCAATCAGTGTACTGTCAAATATATACATAATATTGTGCATTTCCTGCCATTTGGTTCACAGATCAATTGAGAAAAAGTCATCTATAGAGGTAAAATGAATAGGAGCAGGAAAAAAACAATATTTTTATGTAAGATATGAATCTAAAAATATAGATTGTATTTCATGCTCCCCTTTATTTTTCTAAATTGGTCACTACTCACTTAATCTGTAAATAAAAATAACTTTTAGTGACTTTTCATATCCATCAATTATCTTTTTTTTCCCATCAATCATCTCTTTTTTGGAGACGGAACTCAGAATGCAGCAGAAAAAAAACATTGTCAGTTATTGCACTATCGAGTCGTTTGCTTGGTTATATGCCTTCATAGATATGGAATTTGGTCGAACAGCCGATTGGCCTAAATTTGGACTAGTTGGAATTCGGCTGAAACTGAATGCACAAGTCTAATAATAATAAAATTTTAAAAAGTTTGTACTTTTTCTTTATATGAGCAGAAAACAAAAAAACCCAACTTATTCTATAGCATACAAAAACAAGAAAATATATTATATATACACATAAAGCATGCAACAAAAAAGATGTATAAAAATAGAAGAGTAATGGATCATTTGCATACATTCCGAGACACTGTCAAAATTGCCCAAAAGGGAACAGAACGACTTTGTAAAGTTTTCACAAACTCTAATTTAACGTGCACTTAAGAGAACATTTAAACTAACTCCTAAACAAATAGACATTATGTTCCATTTTTACAAGATAATTAGCGTTTTAGGCTAAATTAACCAATACACAAGAAAAAATATATTCATAAATAAAATGTGGAAAAAATCCTATTTGTCGTCATTGCTTGAATCTTTCTGTGCAAATATCAAACAACTATTGATCATTCAACCTCTCTCTACTGTTTGTAGGTATCAGTCATCTATCAATCTCGGTGTCTGTCTGTCTTTATTGTTTGTCTTTCTGTCTAACACAGACTGTTCTCATACAGTGACTTACCTACTTCTGTCTAGATACAACAAGGCAGTTTTTTGGTGTTAGAATATAACTTATCGCAAGCATTAAAAATAAAAAAATGATCGTGTTTATTTGTTAGTGGACTATGGTGATCTGCAAAATTCAGCTAAATTAACCAACCGGTAGATACACCTGTTGGAATTCAATTTGGCCCAAACAGCCCTTAGTGTTGAATGTCATTAGTTTTTTTTTTAAATCACCAATAATTCACTGTTTAGTGAATAAACCCTGAATAAATCCCTCTATATTTACCTCTGTGTGACCTCTGAACACAGAATAACTGAGTAGCAGGGAGCACAAAAACCTAGCAAGATACATGTGATTCCTTATAATTTCTGTCGAGAATTTATCTTTGATTTGTTGCCTTCTGGACAGACTTGTCCATATTAGATTATATGATAAAACATTTATAACTAATATGTTGCACTCTTCCACACACCCTCAAACATGTTGTGAAATGTCTCTATTCATATTTATTTCACCGACCCTCATCACATACACTGTGCAAGGAAACAGATTAAAGCAATTTTTCAAGGTTTGGATAAAAAGCATTATTGATGAGCAGTGTCAGTTTTTCTGTGAAATTATCCATCTCTGAAATTATCTTATTAGACTAAATCCCCTGCAGAGCCAAAGTGCTTTTACAGGAACTGTGTTTGTTGAAATCAGATATAGTGCTTTGGGGATTACAAGTAAATGTATCCACTGATTTTTGGAGTATGTGAGTGATACACTGAACATGGGAACTAGATGTCTTTGGGCTATTGGAACAGTCGGTACAATATTCTGTCTGTTTGTCCACCTGCCTGTCTATACAGGGGCCATGTTAGGTTTCATTTATCTATAGACAAACAAGAAAATGGAAGAGTGTGGTTCATTCTCTTGCTCTGTTGTAATATTTTCTCAAAACGTTTGGTGGAACGGATGCCCCTTCATCGCTGTAAATGAAGATAACAGGGACAATAAGGTGTCTGATGCTTCACAAGGTGATATTTTTGTTGAACAAAAAAAAAAACACCATTTATTTCAACTTGTTTAAAAACATTCTTCAGTACAAAAAAAACAAACAAAAAAAAAAACATACACAGAATCTGGAAGGAAAGACTCACATTAGCTCCATGAAAAGTCAACAGGAGAGAAAATCAACGTGTTATGTGTGAACGCACTTTTGGAAGATCACATTGTGAAAAAATTACTTCCACATGTTTTCCTTTCCAGGATTGTCAGGAAATGTACTAATTATAGACCCGGATTCAACTGCAAATACTGCTCAACATATTAGATAAACATACCAAATGGAAAAAAAAAGTTCAGCACTTCATAGATAAATATTTATTGGTGCATTTAACCCCTTCAGGACGGAGTCAATAGTACACGTTCTGATCAAAACAAAATGTAAACAAAAACTGGAATTTGCGCTATATGTCTGTTCAACCGTAATTCACCTCTTTCATATTAAGTGCATTAAGTAAGTGAGTAGTTGCAGGCTCCTGGGGGTGAAAGCCGTTATGGCGTTCAGGGGTTAATATTACTGCAATGTTAACCAGGAATGGTGCGTTTATCGTTTCACCAGACTCTAGGTACATCTTTTGGTCTAGATTTTTTTATTACCCTATTTAATAGAACTAATATTATTGACACTGGAAGAAAAAAAAAAAACATACATTACCCTTGCTGGAAACCAAACGTGACTTTTGCAATTACAGCCATATCGTGTGTGCTATCTCAACAGGCAGTGTGTATATTATTTGATGTTTGAAGTGAATGCACCTGTAGTGTCTACACACCCTGCAGTCACATAAAGCTACCTCCTTTTTCTCAAACCGGTTCCCAACTAGAATATTAAAGAATTATATTCCATGTAACAGCAGAGGTAAATATAGCTAAAAAAGCAAGTACACTAACAAATAATATAAACAAATAAACATACAAGCAAAATAACATCATTGTCGATAATAACAGAACATTTTTTTTTAATTGTATAATACACATTTTTGGAAGCTCACAACAGCAACATAGTGTCAAAAGGGTATTAGTAAATTAACATCCAATTAACACTGATACAAAGGAATACCTTGAGGTAACTGTAAAAATAGTTATCAGGCTTTTTGTATAACACAATAGACACAGTCTCTTGAAAACCCATAAAAAGTTTACTTGACATGACAATTCAGATGGAAACTGTCAAGTTTATTTTCCGAAAGGTTCTAACCAGCAATGCTACATTCAATCAGAAGAGTTAGATGTGTGTGCTGCAATTTATGGAGCAGCTGCAATCATTTTAATTACTTATTTAAATACATATTTTGGAGTGTCCATACTAAAACATCTGCAACAAACAAAATTATAGCTAATAGAACAATTGGTAAATATGTCACTCACCCTAATTATTTCTTTTATTTTCCTGGTGTTCATTTTATTTAATTGTAGTGCTTAAAATGACTTAGGAAATGAGCTAGCTGTGAAAATTGAAAATCGAGAAAAACTCATTTTAAGGTGATTGTATTAAAAGCCACACATTGCAGAGACAGACTGAGGAGTTATGCAGACAATGTCGTCAGACAGTAATTTCACTCAAGCCTACTTTCCCAAAATGCCAGTGGATGCCTGACAAATAACCATCAGAGTATTTGACAATATATATGTATAAATGTATAATATACAGTTAGGTTCAGAAATATGTGGACACTGACACAAGTTACTGATTACCAAAATAAATGAAGTTACAGTTATTATTATAGGTATTTATATAGCGCCAACTAATTCTGCAGTGCTTTACAATATTATGAAAGAGGGAGACATTTACAATAAATGAGAGAATCACACAGTGATGCAGGAACAATAGGTAGATGAGGGACCTGCTCAAACGAGCTTACAGTCCAGACGAGGTGGGGTACAAAAACCAGGGCCGCCATCAGGGGGTGACAACCATGATGGTTGTCACGGTCCTGGGGGGCCCGGACTGCACTGCTAATGCTCTGCATATCCGGGCCCCCAGCCCTTCAATGTGCATATATATATATATATATAGAGTAGCGCTATATATATATATATATATATATGCCTCTGCGGGCCCTTCTGTCTTCACACTCACCTCCCACTCCGGCATTCTCGCGAGCGGCTTTAAAGCGTTGTCGCGGCAACGCTCTGCAGCACGCAATGCATGCCGGGCTCATTACAGAAGTAGAGCCCGGAAGGGAGAGATGAAGACTGCAGGGCCCTTTTGTAGAGTCTGAAGGGGAAATATGAAGACTGGACCAACTGCTGAGCCACTGACTGGACCACCAGGGAATCCAGTGTCCCCCCTCCCTGGCTACAGGTAAGAGGCAGGGAGGGGGGGAATTCTTTTTTATTTTTTCATCAAGATTGAAAGGAAAAAAAAAATACCCTCACTGCATTTATCAAACATAAAGACACATTCAACACACACACATACACACACACACACACACACACACACACACACAAACTGCATTCACTAAACAAGCACACACACCACATTCACTATACACAAAGCATTCACTACACAAACACACACAGCATCATCTACACAAACTGCATTCACTACACAAACACACACAGGATCATTTACACAAACACACAAAATGCATTCACTAAACACACACACACACACACACACACACACACCATCCACCACACAAACTGCATTCACTTCACCAGCACACACCACATTCACTATACACAAAGCATTCACTACACAAACACACACAGCATCATATACACAAACACACAAACTGCATTCATTACACAAACACACACAGGATCATTTACGCAAACACACAAACTGCATTCACTACACAAACACACACAGCATCATCTACACAAACACACTGTAGAGGAGAGCTGGTATTACACAGCCTATCTCCACTTTGGATCCCAGGGAGGCTCAGGAACAAGCAATTATAAATCCATAGGGCAAAGTATCCAGCAGGCAAAATAACACAGCAAAGATAAACACCAAAAGACGAGAAAGATTTCAGATCTGATGGGTGTTTCCACCCCTCAGGTCTTCTATCTTTATGAGTGCAGCGCTGTGTAATGTGTGAAAACACAGTGAATTACCTGTGATTCAAAGGCAATTATCCTTTATATTCTCCAATGTAATACATATACAAAAGAAAACAGAAATATATACAGATAATTGTGCAGTATATCTATTACTTTAGTGAAGTGTTTAGTGGGTAACATATATATCTCCACTCACATTTTTTAGAGCCTTTTCAAGTGAATTAGGCTCTAAACTTAGGTGCATCTGTGTCTTTAAGGGTAGACCACACGACCCCTCTCTCCAGGTTGAGTGTGTATTTTTTCTCTCCCCAGCGTATATATGAAAGACACAGAATTATCCAACTAAGTGTAGCATCCTCTATGATATTTTCTTATAAAAAACAAATTGAAGTGCTCACCTTATTTAGAGCCTTTTGGTAACTGGCTCTAAGTGTATAGGCCTAGTGTCAGTTTGTGGGGTGACACTGCCCCTTCCCTGGAATCACTGGTGCTGGATACAGTGGATAGTATAAAATAAGGGAATTTATTACAATATATAAAAACAGTATAAAAATATTTTTCTAGAAAATAAAAAATTGGATAAGAACAAATTATTGCAAGTATTGGTGGTTCAGGAAAAATAATGAGTCCACTTTAAAAGCCAAAACGCGTTTCGCCGGTAAAAACGGCTTCCTCAGTCAGCTTGTGAGTGTCCTCTTCATGTTCTGTAATTTAAGCGTCCAAAATCCCGCCTAAAATGTCATCTTCCAATCAGATTGGTCCTTTTGTGTCATGTGACGCGGCTAAAATGCCGTCGCGTCACTTCCGGTTTTCGGCACTACAAGATCCAGAGTGCTTTGCGCTTGCCGCGTCACTTCCGGTTTTCGTCCGGTTTTTTGTGGGAAATATAGTCCGCAATGGGGTTTTTTTTGCAGTTAATATTAGAGCCCTCTTTGGCTCATATACAGTTATACAATGAAAAATAGAAGAAAAAAGAAACATTGTAATAAAATGTTGTGTTATTGTATATGTCTTATCATATTTTGCTATTTCTCCATATGTGTTCTAAATTTTGAAGGGCAATAACTATAATTATATTTCAACTCTTTTGTCTTACTATTTGATCTCTATTTTAGGCAATAGTATCTTTTACATAGAAAAAACATGCAACATTAGACATAGTGTAAAAAGGTGACCTTTGTTTCAAAGTGTGCATTCTTTATGAAATAATATTTGTGCAAACATATTCCACATTTTGTTCATATCTAAAATTCCAACAGTTTTTTGTTTAAATATATAAAATTAGTATACACTTAATTATTCTTTATTTAAAGCAGTAGGGACTTTTATATGGAATAGTGCTAAAAATAGAGCCCAATAAGAAAAAATGATGTTAATTGGTGTATTATATATATATATATATATATATATATATATATATAGTCTAGTTTATAAGAAATGGCATAATTCGAAGTCTGCATTTAGACCTGTGGGGGCTAGAGTATTAAGATCGAAAATCCATTTTGTTTCAATTTTTCCTAATTTTCTAATTTCATCTTCCCCTCGCCAGTTGAGTGTGATTTTCTGGATAGCCATAAATTCTAGAAATTGGGGGTCTTTATTATGTGTTAGGCTAAAGTGTTCTGAAACACTATGTTTATCAAAACCTTTTTTAATGTTTCTGATATGTTCATTTATTCGTGTTTGTAGAGGGCGTTTTGTTCTACCTACATAGAATAGATTGCAAGAACACCTTAAAACGTATATAACTCTCTTAGAAAAGCACGTAATCATTTGGCGTATCTTATATTTTTTCTCCCCTTTAGAGTCGCAAAATTCTGTAATGTGTCTTTTTGTGCTTTTTGTGCTTCTACAAGCTAAGCACTGTCCACAGCCAAAAAAACCATTTTTCTGAAAAAAGGGGGTAGGTGTATTTTCTTTAATGTGATTATGTGTCAATTTTTGTTTTAAATTAGGAGCTCCTCTGTATACTAATTTCGGTCTCTCTGGTAGTATAGAGTATAGCATAGGATCATTCCTCAGCATGGGCCAGTGTTTGTTTATTATTTGTTTGATTTTGTGGCTTTCTTGGTTAAAATTACAGATAAATGGCAAATTTGTATTTGTGTTTACGCTTTTTGGTTTGTATTTTAGTAATGAGGATCTTTCCATGGTTTTGACTTCTTCTATAGTATTTGTGAGAGAGATTTCTTCATATCCCTTTTCCATGAAATCTTGTTTAATTTTTATAGCCTGTATCTCAAAAGTGCTTTGATCAGTGCAGTTTCTACGAACTCTCATTAGTTGTGCCTTAGGTATATTTCTTAGCCAGGGAGAAAAATGACAGCTATTTAGGTAGATATAATTGTTTACATCTACTGGTTTAAAAAAAGTTTTTGTTTTAATGTTGTTGTCTTCTATAAAAATAGTTAAATCTAAAAAATTAACACTTTCTTTACTGTATTCTGTGGTTAATGTTACTCCCCAGTCGTTTGTATTTAAAAAGGTTAAAAATGATTTTAAAAGATCCACTGAACCATTCCAAATTAAGAAAATATCATCTATGTACCGTTTATAGGAGACAAGGTTCGCTCCCCATTCCAAATTATTATCTATAAATTGGGATTCCCAGTAAGCCATAAATAAATTTGCGTAGCTAGGAGCGAACCTTGTCCCCATAGCGGTACCGACTTTCTGTAGAAAAAATTCATTGTTGAACCAAAAATAGTTATTATGAAGGATAAGATCTATTCCTTCCATAATAAAACTTATTTGTTCTTCTGGATAAACATTATCCCTTTTGAGAAAAAATTCCACTGCTTCTAGCCCTTTCGTATGTGAAATGATGGTATAAAGGGAACTGACATCTGCCGTTACCAGGATGTAGTTGGGTTCCCATTGAATATGCTGTAGTGTTTGTATGATATTTAGTGTGTCCTTAAGATAATTTGGAGTTTTTTGAACCAGAGGTTGTAGACATTTGTCCAGGTATTCCGATAGTCTGCTGGATACAGAGTCTATCCCTGAGACTATCGGTCTACCTGGAGGGTTGGTTAAATGTTTATGTATTTTGGGAAGGTGGTAGAAGACTGGGATTTTAGGTTTAACAATGTTAATATATTTATATTCCTTTTCATTTAATATTTCTATTTCTTTTCCTTTGTTCAGTAGGTTTTCGAATTTATTTTTGATACTGGTTGTTGGGTCTCCATTTAATTTTTGATATGTTGTTGTGTCTTCTACTAGTCTGTGTCCCTCTTTGAGGTAATCTTCCGTTTTCATAATAACGATCCCTCCACCTTTGTCTGCTGGTTTTATAACCTTGTTTTTGTCTTTCTGTAGTGCTTTCAGGGCTAGCCATTCTTCTTTACTTAAGTTCATATGTTTTTTGTTTCTAGGTTTTATTTTATTAATATCCTGCATCACTAATTTTTCAAAGGTGGTCATTTCTTTAGATATGAAATTGTTTGGGAAAAAAGTGGATTTTGCTTTCAAGTCCGTGTGTATATATTTAGAGTTATTAGTTGGATCACTTAGTTTATCTGTTCTCATAAAACACTTTTATAGGCATAATTGCCTTTTGTATCTGTTAAGGTCTATGAATATGTCAAACTTATTTAGTGGTTGTGTGGGTACGAATTTTAGTCCTTTGTTGAGGATTTTTTGTTGTGCTTTTGGTATAAGGTCTCCTGTTAAATTGAAGATAATAGATTTAGTCTGGGTGATTTCTTTATTTACCTTCCTAAGTGCCTTGCCTCCCCGAGTTCCTCTCCTCTTAAATTCCTTTGTCTTTTGGGGGGGGTGTGTGGAGGTGAGGAGATGTCCTGAGGGGATTGTGCTCCTTTGTATTTGCCTTTTTGGCGTCCCTCCTGAAAAAAATCATCCTTATCGTGTCTATCCGTTAAGGTGTCAAACCTATTTGAAGTGGTGATGTGATTTCTATAAATTTCCTTTCTATTTCTAGTGAGGATTGGTGATCTCTCTCTGCCTTTTCTTGTTGTGCTATTTCTCTCTTGATCTTGTGTTTGTGTAATCCTTATAGGTTGTGTTTGTTGTGTAGGGAAACGTGCGTGAGGTGATCTTGCTCTAGAGTGATGTCTCTTGTATGGTGATATTTCTTGTCTTTGCCATGAGTTGATCCTGTTTCTATTGTATTGGTTTCCCTGTCTAACGGCATCTGAATAATTCTTGATTGGTTGATACTGTGAATGACCTCTGTTATATTGATACCTAGATTTTTCATGTATTGGTGTATCTATTTGTCGCTTTTTTGTGGCATATGTAGTGACTTGATTATTGTCATAATCATATTTATCCCTTTTGTATTTCTTTTTTTTGATGTGAATGGTTTCTGTTTCAGTTTTTTCTATTTGTTTTTGGATGTTTTTTGTAATGGTTTCATATTCCTCGGAAGATGTGTGATTTATTAGTAAATTTTGTGTCTCATTAATGTCTTTGTCTAATTTAGATAATGTAATTTTTCTTCTTTTTATTATCATTCTCATGGTAGTAAAAGAGAAATTTTCTAGCATCTCTTGCCATTCTTCTATGAATTCCTCCTCTCCTTTATCAAAAGAGGGATATTTGTTATATCTCAATCCCCTAGGGGTGATTTTTTCTTTTAGATATTTTTCTAAAGTGGCTACTTCCCAGATAATACGAACTTCCTGGTTCATGGCTTTTGTTAGTTTGTATTGATAATCTTTAATATTGTAACTGTTTGTTTGATTTTGAGTGCTGTGAATTGAAGTGGGGGTATCAAACATTGTATCTATGTTTGTACAATAGTTTTTCCTTTTGTCAAAAAGAGACATATTTAGATAAGCTGCCTCCACACCAGTAAGGAGTAAAATACACAACAGATTGAATATATTAACAATAGGTGTGGAATATGTGGCGCTGAGTAATTAATGTGAACAGTATATTTTAGCTGCTGTTTACACTCTATGGGTACTCCTAAAAGCCCACCATACAAAGATAAACACCAAAAGACGAAAAAGATTTCAGATCTAATGGGTGTTGCCACCCCTTAGGTCTTCTATCTTTATGAGTGCAGCGCTGTGTAGTATGTGAAAACACAGTGAATTACCTGTGATTCAAAGGCAATTATCCTTTATATTCTCCAATGTAATATATATACAAAAGAAAACAGAAATATATACAGATAATTGTGCAGTATATCTATTACTTTAGTGAAGTGTTTAGTGGGTAACATATATATCTCCACTCACATTTTTTAGAGCCTTTTCAAGTGAATTAGGCTCTAAACTTAGGTGCATCTGTGTCTTTTAGGGTAGACCACACGACCCCTCTCTCCAGGTTGAGTGTGTATTTTTTCTCTCCCCAGCGTATATATGAAAGACACAGAATTATCCAACTAAGTGTAGCATCCTCTATGATATTTTCTTATAAAAAACAAATTGAAGTGCTCACCTTATTTAGAGCCTTTTGGTAACTGGCTCTAAGTGTATAGGCCTAGTGTCAGTTTGTGTTTGTGTTGTTTTGTTATTCTATGTAGGTAGAACAAAACGCCCTCTACAAACACGAATAAATGAACATATCAGAAACATTAAAAAAGGTTTTGATAAACATAGTGTTTCAGAACACTTTAGCCTAACACATAATAAAGACCCCCAATTTCTAGAATTTATGGCTATCCAGAAAATCACACTCAACTGGCGAGGGGAAGATGAAATTAGAAAATTAGGAAAAATTGAAACAAAATGGATTTTCGATCTTAATACTCTGGCCCCCACAGGTCTAAATGCAGACTTCGAATTATGCCATTTCTTATAAACTAGACTATATATATATATAAAATACACCAATTAACATCATTGTTTCTCATTGGGCTCTATTTTTAGCACTATTCCATATAAGAGTCCTAATGCTTCAAATAAAGAATAATTAAGTGTATACTAATTTTATATATTTAGACTAAAACAAAAAACAGTTGGAATTTTAGATATGAACAAAATGTGGAATATGTTTGCACAAATATTATTTCATAAAGAATGCACACTTTGAAACAAAGGTCACCTTTTTACACTATGTCTAATGTTGCATGTTTTTTCTATGTAAAAGATACTATTGCCTAAAATAGAGATCAAATAGTAAGACAAAAGAGTTGAAATATAATTATAGTTATTGCCCTTCAAAATTTAGAACACATATGGAGAAATAGCAAAATATGATAAGACATATACAATAACACAACATTTTATTACAATGTTTCTTTTTTCTTCTATTTTTCATTGTATAACTGTATATGAGCCAAAGAGGGCTCTAATATGAACTGCAAAAAAAACCCCATTGCGGACTATATTTCCCACAAAAAACCGGACGAAAACCGGAAGTGACGCGGCAAGCGCAAAGCACTCTGGATCTTGTAGTGCCGAAAACCGGAAGTGACGCGACGGCATTTTAGCCGCGTCACATGACACAAAAGGACCAATCTGATTGGAAGATGACATTTTAGGCGGGATTTTGGACGCTTAAATTACAGAACATGAAGAGGACACTCACAAGCTGACTGAGGAAGCCGTTTTTACCGGCGAAACGCGTTTTGGCTTTTAAAGTGGACTCATTATTTTTCCTGAACCACCAATACTTGCAATAATTTGTTCTTATCCAATTTTTTATTTTCTAGAAAAATATTTTTATACTGTTTTTATATATTGTAATAAATTCCCTTATTTTATACTATCCACTGTATCCAGCACCAGTGATTCCAGGGAAGGGGCAGTGTCACCCCACAAACTGACACTAGGCCTATACACTTAGAGCCAGTTACCAAAAGGCTCTAAATAAGGTGAGCACTTCAATTTGTTTTTTATAAGAAAATATCATAGAGGATGCTACACTTAGTTGGATAATTCTGTGTCTTTCATATATACGCTGGGGAGAGAAAAAATACACACTCAACCTGGAGAGAGGGGTCGTGTGGTCTACCCTTAAAGACACAGATGCACGAAAGTTTAGAGCCTAATTCACTTGAAAAGGCTCTAAAAAATGTGAGTGGAGATATATATGCTACCCACTAAACACTTCACTAAAGTAATAGATATACTGCACACTTATCTGTATATATTTCTGTTTTCTTTTGTATATGTATTACATTGGAGAATATAAAGGATAATTGCCTTTGAATCACAGGTAATTCACTGTGTTTTCACACATTACACAGCGCTGCACTCATAAAGATAGAAGACCTGAGGGGTGGAAACACCCATCAGATCTGAAATCTTTCTCGTCTTTTGGTGTTTATCTTTGTATGGTGGGCTTTTAGGAGTACCCATAGAGTGTAAACAGCAGCTAAAATACACTGTTCACATTAATTACTCAGCGCCACATATTCCACACCTATTGTTAATATATTCAAAATAACACAGCAGTATCCCAACAGCACTCCCAATAACTGGACGACACACAGTATCAGGAGCAGAACTAAAGATTTATTCAGACAGTGGCCTTATAAAGCATGCTCCCATGCAAGGGAGGGATTTACAGTCATTAATACAGTAGCCAATCCTGTTCTGGTAACCTCCCACACATCTCCTCCCCTCAGCCTGCATCATAATCCCCTTATCCAGGACACCAATTCCCCCCCGTTTCTGGATGTACCCCTAAACCTAGGGGTACCGCTTTAAATTATACATCCCCTGGTAGCCCTGATCTGGGTGAACAACATATCCAAAAATCACCCTGATCAGTCCAGGGGTTCGGGAAATTTATGGAGGGAATAAAATGACCGACCGCGCTGGAAAGAATAGCCGAATGGGGTTCCATGCGATGGGACTCTGCGGTTGGTCCTGGAATAAGAGAACAAACTACACGAAAGCCTCCAGTTACAGAGACTAGGGAGGGTTCTCCAGAATCCCCTCGTTCGGTAGTTTGGAACCGAACGGACCGGGCTTGTGGAGGTCTCAGCGGTGTTCACCTTGTCGAGTGTCCGATTTGAGTTCCAGACACTCAACAGCAAAACACCGCTGTTCGGGAGTTTTAAAATGTGTTCGTTTCCCGAATGGCGGCCACCCCCGAGAACAAAGGACTGCTACTCAGCTTGTCAATTACCCGTTCGCAACAATGTTGCAACGGGTAATTGAAGGCACACTTCACACCGGGGAGGTCTGACTGTTCGGTAGTTTCATTCCCTTAGTTGTTGGAATGATTCTACCGAACAATCAGACGAATACAATACATTTAACACATATAACTTTGCCATTTACACAAATGCAGTCAAAACTTATGCAATTCTCAGGACAGCCCAGTGCCATCCGCTACACACACAAGCTGCATACACCACACAAACACACATAGAATCTATCTACACAAACACACACAAGCTGCATTCACCACACAAACACACAGCATCGACTACACAAACACACAAACTGCATCCACTACACAAACACCACATTCATTATACTCACTGCATCCACCACACAAACACACACTTTGCAGTCACTATACACTGCAGTAACTATACACATCTAATACAAACACACACTGTTCATTCACTACACACTCTGCAGTCACTATATACACACACACTACATGCACTACACAAACACACTCTCTGCATTCATTATGCACACTCTTCATTCACTATTCACACAAACACTACATCTGCTACACAAACTCACTGTATTCACTACACACACTACATCCACTACACAAACACACATTCTGCATTCACTATACACCCTCTACATCCACTACACAAACACGCACTCTGCATTTACTATACACACACTACATCCACTACACAAACACACACTCTGCATTCACTAGAAGACTAGAGAAGAGTCTAATGGGGTAGGAAGGCTATTCCAAAGGAAGGAAGCCACCCACGAGAAGTCCTGCAAGCGCAAGTTAGCAGTAAGGGTGCGAGCAGCGGACAGGAGAAGGGGCATATCTATGAATCAGTGCATAAATGTAACTGGGGCTAGAGTTGTTCAAAGTTTTATAGGTAAGGGTTAGTATTTTGAATTGACACCTATAGGATGCAAGAAGCCAGCGTAAGGATTGACAAAGGGGCGAGGTATGGGAGGGTGAGAAAGATCAGCCTGGCGGCGGAATTCATTACAGATTGTAGCGGGCAGTTCGGCTTCGGGGAAGACCAACTAGGAGAGAATTACAGTAATCCAATTACCGAGAGATTACCAGAGCACGAAGAAGCTCCTTGGCAGCAAATTCTATGAGAAAGGGATGGATATGGGAAATGTTTTTAAGGTGTAAAGGTGAGGCCAGGTTTAAAGATAACATCAAGACAATGATCTTGCAAGGACGGTCTAATGTAAGTACCATCAACTTATCAACTTGCAAGGAAAGTGAAGGAGGAGGCTCAGCATTATGAGGAGGAAAAATAAGAAGCTCAGTTTTAGAGAGATTGAGTTTCAGAAAGCGGGAGGACCATGCGGGAGAGATCATATAGAGGAGAGATATATCTGGGTGTCGTCAGCAGTTAATGAGTTTGCCAAGAGAGGCAGAATAAAGAGAGCACAGAATGGGGACCAAGAACAGATCCTTGGGGTACTCCAACTGAGACAGGGCGAGAGGAGTAGGTGTCATAGGACACTGTTGTCCTATGAGAGTTTCTCCTTTTGTCTCAACTTTTTAGGAATACCTGTGTTGATATCTCCATTTTGGGGTATATATGTCATTCATTGTTTCACTTATCTCACATTAACCCACTATATGCAACACTGCATGTATTAAGTGATATTCACCTATAGGTGTTCTTATTTTTATGCGCTGCACACTTCTTTGTGTCTCTTGTAAATTATCTCTAGAGGCCTTTAGGAAAAAGGAAGCAGGGATATGGGACAATAGTTAGAAGGTGAAGACGGGTTTAGGGATGGCTTTTTTAGGATAGGTATGACAGTAGCATGCTTAAGGGAAGCAGGGACAACACCAGATAGAAGAGAGCAGTTGAAGATGTCTATTAAGGATGGTACAAGACAAGGGGAGAGAAATCTCATAAGGTGGGAAGGTACTGGATCAAGCGGGCAGGTGGTTGGACGAGACGAGAGGAGAAGCACAGCTACATGAGCTTAAAGTGCAGTCTCTCCACTTTAATTTGCGTGCATTGGAAAAATAATTTAGGAATTACAGCTCTTTAATATGTAGCCCCCTCTTTATCAAGGGACCAAAAGTAATTAGACAAGTGACTCAAACTCTGTTTCATGGACAGGTGTGGGCTATTTCTTCATTATTTTTTTACATCAATTAAAGTCTGGAGTTGATGCCAGATTCCAGCAAAACTGTTGCGGTGAACCCATAACATGCAGTCAAATTAATTCTCAATGCAAGTGAAATAAGTTATCCGTAGGCTGCAAAATAAAAAAAATGTTTTCAGAGAGATAACAGAAACATTAGTAGTGGCCAAATTTACAGTTTGGCACACTCAAAAAAAAAAGGAATGCACTTTTGAGTTCTACGACACAAAAAGGCTTGGATGTCCACAGAAAACAGCAGTGGTGGATGATTGTAGGATCCTTCCCCTGGTAAAGAAAAATCTCTTCATAACAACCAGAAGAACCACATCATCTGTAAAACACAGTGGAGGCAGTGGGGTGGCATGGGCATGCATGGCTTCTAGTGACACTGGTTCACTAGAGTTTATTGATGATATGACAGAAGACAGAAGCAGTCGGAAGTGTATAGGGATATATTGTCTGCTCAGATTCAGCCAATTTCAGCATAGTTGATTGGACGGCGCTTCACTTAACAGATGGACAATGGCCCAAAACATACTGTGAAAGCAACCCAGGAGTTTTTGAGTCAAAGAAGTGGAATATTCTGCAATGGACAAGTCAATCACCTGATCTCAACCCCATCGAGTATGCATTTAACTTGCTGAAGACCCAGAAAGACCCACGAACAAGCAACAGCTGAAGACAGCTTCTTGACAAAGTATTAAAAATTAACAGTTTATTTATTTGTGTTAAATTTTATTTATTTTTGTTAGTTTAACCAATTATATTTGCACCCCTGCAGTAAGGAGTCTGTGTATGAAAATGCTTGCAATTTGTATCGTGTATCTCAGTTGTCTCATTTCAAATCCATTGTGGTGGCGTACAGAGCCAAAATTATGAAAAATTGTGTCAGCGTCCACATATTTCTGACCTAATGTATATATATATATATATATATATATATATATATAATATATTTTATATATATATATATATATATATATATATATATATATATATATATATATATATATATATATATATATATATATATATATATATATATATATATACGAACACACACACATTTTTCATTTCCTCTTTTTTCAGTCTACTAGAAGCATTTACAATAGATACTGTAAAAAATGTAATATTTTATTACTCCCCAATGTCTCTGCAAATTAAGAATTACTAAATGAAACCTACAAATTCTGTAAATAGATATACTTTTCTATTTTTTTGTTATCCCTGAGCAACAATCTATGAACAAAAATTATTGCTTTGTCCTACTTTCATGTGCTAGCTATGCATTTTCCATGTTTCAAATAAATATTACTCTTTTTTTTCCCATAGAGAAAATAGACTGACTACCAAAGAGATCATAGTTAATTTCCTGTCTGTTATTTAGTACATGTTGCATGACCAACAGATGTGTCCAGTCCCCCGAGCCTGCTACGTTTAATCCATTTTTAATAATGGCCTCTTGACTGTCTACTACAAGGGTCATTGTGTGACAATGTGAATTGGGTTTGTCAAAGCCCACTCCAGAAGCATGACAGAAATAGGAATAAGAAGTATCTACCCTATGAAGTAATGATCCATTGAAAGATGTAACTTGTTGACTTGTTACGGTTGAATAATATTTGACACATTTGATACAGTGAACATTCTGTTTGATGAGCAAACATTGTACCTAGAATACTATTCGAGTGATACGCAGCCAGGCACCATAACTATCTTGGAAGCTAGAATCCTTGGTATTAAGAGGGTTATAGTACCTTTGGAACCAGGGTTCTGAATGTATCCTGCCACAGACAGTAAGTCTTTACACCTGATATCAGTTAAATGTTTTTATATAGGCAACCAGAACCCAAATCAGTTCCAGTCAACTCTTTCTATGGGAATAAATCAATTACTTTAGCCTGAACTAATGTAAATATGAACTAAATAATGTATGCATGGAAGGATTTTAAATGATAATGGCTCAACTGCAGGCTCAATGTTGATATCGCTATTCTCTGTGAATGCCACCTCCCAGAGGTAGGCAGCCTTCAAAATCTTGGCAGAGGATACACCCTGTACTGGTCAGGCAACCCAGAAAATGAGCAACACCTCTGTTGTGTTGGCTTTATGATCAAGAACTCCATTGCCTCCCAACTTGAAAATCTGCCATAGGGTCACTCAGATCGTATCATATTCATGCTCCTCAAACTTCAAACAAGCAGCATGTCATGCTGTTTAGCGTGTATTTCCCAACTCTTTAAGCAAGTCCTGCTGAAAAGGACAAGTTCTACAGTGAACTATGCAACCTCTTGCAGAGCATCCTTGTGGACTATAAGGTTATCAACCATGGAGACTTCAATGCCAGAGTAGGCAAAGACTCAGAAGCCTGGAAAGAAGTACTTGGAAAACATGGTGTTAGAAACTGCAATGACAATGTGCGCCTTCTGTTAGTTTTTTGTGCAGAGCAGACATTTTTCATCACCAACACCATCGCCCAAAAATTGTCTGACGACAACATGGATGTACCCTCGATCCAAACATTGGCACCTTACAGATTTCAAAGAGACATTAAAGACGTCCTACTCACCCAAGTAGCGCAGAGTGTCATACAGACCATTGTCTTATAGGATACAAGCTATGTCTTCACTTAAAACCCAAATCAAAGAGGGGAGTGGCTCTGAAGAAGAGGTATCAAATTGATAACCTCCAGTAAGCTGAGGTGAATGCCAAATTTGAAGCAAATCTTCAGTTGAGGCTCGAGGATTCCAGCTGTCTTGTGGACTCCTCAGAAGAGCTTTGGGAATTTCTAAAATCTGCCTACCTGCAGACCTCTGAAAAGATTTTAGGGTTCACCACACAGAACAACGAAGATTGTTTGATGAGAACAATCAGGAGACCCAAGAATTGCTGATGAAGAAGAAGACATTTGTTGACCTCACAAAAGCATTCAACACTGTGAGCAGAAAAGGTATGTGGCAAATCTTAGAATGCCTAGGATGTCACACTAAGTTCTTCAATTTGATCATTTAGCTACCAAAAGATCAACATGGCCAAATCAGACACAGCAACAACTTCTCAAAACCCTTCCTTATAGTCAATAGTGTAAAATAAGTCTGTGTTCTTACACCAACACTCTTCACAATTTTTTCAGCTTGATGCTTCAAAGGGCCACTGTAGACCATGATAAAGAGGATGGTCTCTATATCCATTACCGCACTGATGGCTGTTTTTAAACTTGCGGTGACTAAGGGCTCACACCAAGATGGTGACAAACTCATCAGAGAACTTTTTTCTCTAATGATGATGCCCTTGTTTCCCACACAGTGAAAGACCTGTAGCAAATAACATCCTGCTTCATAGAGGCTGCTGAGCTCTTTGGATTAGAAGTTAGTCCTCTACCAGCCGGCACCTCATGAAGTTTACGATCACCCCCGATTCACTATTGGTGAATAAGAGCTGAAGACAGTCCATCAAGTAAATAAAATACAACATAGTGTGATACTGTTATAGCCTCTCAATCGCCAAATACTTAATGGTTTCACTCACAGATTAGCCCTCAAGGTGCCTACCCCTACAGTTATAGGGGATATGTCCCACTGCCAATGGTTGTTCCAATCCGGATACCAGGAAGATCCCAAACTCCAAATGGCATGGAAGTATGAAAATATTTATTGGCATAAAATTCATTCTTTAAAAAAAAAAATAATTAGAGAAACAGTCCTACGCGTTTCATTCTCAATAGAGAACCTCCTGAGGGACCAGTATTAAGTATACAAACAAGCCTAATACCTCCCTTCTCGGAGTCCCCTTAAATATGATGAGTCCTGGAAGTCCTTTGGTAGTGTGGTGGGCATTCTTCAATGTTCTCCTATGATTGGATATCTAATATGTCAGCAAGCCTCTCCTTTTGTAAGCTCGCCTACCTCAGCTGGTTGTCTTTACCGGTAGATGATAAGCGGTAAAACGGACGCCTTCTTATGATGACGCACTTCCGTGCGTTCCACCATTTGGACCATTTAACATGGCTGGGCGTTTCATTGTGGTCTGTTTCCTATTTTCTTTGATCACCCTCTGTTGGTCGTCAGGGTACAGCAATAGTGTCCATTACTCTCAGCACAATTAATCATTAGCTCCGGTTTCATGTGGAGAGAGAGGCATAGTAGTTGATAATTTACATTTCTTTTTGTTTAAATAACAACCTACATTCCTATTTCACTCATCAACATGATGTTTTCCTTTTTAAACTATATTATTATGTTTTTCTACATATCTAGATATTGCCTTTATGTTGCTTACCCTTTCTTTTGTATTAATATAATTATAATTTTAATCCAAGTTTTTTCAATATACTGAAGTTGCATGTTGATATGGGATTTAGGACATGTATAAAACACATATTTATCGTGTGTTCAAATAATGATTGTGTTTAACTTGAAATGTTAAGTTTGAGAGATATTGTTACCTATTTTTCATAGTTTGTCATTTATTCATTTGTCACTCAATTTTTCTTTTTATATATCAGGGGTTGAGGCAAACAAATTTAAGTAGTTCACTTAAAAAACATAAAATTCCAAAACATTTAATTAATTAGAAAAATGCTACATATATTTGTTACAATTACTTTTGGTTATTTCCTTCCTATACACTTTTCCTCCAAGTGATTTTTTTAGTCAGAGAAACATCCAAATTAATGCAAGAAACACACCAGATCTACATCCACATTGAGTCTTGTGGTAGTTAGGGTTTGCAATTTATGGATGTAGAATGTTTCCCTTTGGGATAATTTCTTGTCCCTATTTCCCCCTCTCCAGTGTGGTGAAATTCTCTCTAAGTTTTTTAATTTAAAAGCTGGGCACGAATTACAATGAACTGGTACAGAGTGAGACATTTGTCCCTTTTTGATGTTATTGATGTGTTCCATTGCTCTTATTTTAAGAGCTCTTTTGGTGCGGTCTACAAATTGCTTGCCACATGGACACTGCAGTAAATACACCACATAGTCCATGAGGCAACCAATACTAGCTTTAATAGGAAAAGTCTCACCCATTACTTTGCTAGTAAACTGGGAGCTTTTACCCAGAGTTGTTGTTAAACATGCTTTGCATCTGTTACACCCTTTTTCTCCTTGATTCAGTTTTTTCTTTTGTTTAATGGTATTGCTGGAGGCCAAAAAGTTCTTTACATTTTTATTTTTCTTGTAAATGAATGTTGGTTGTTTTGGTAGTATTTTGCTAGTATTGGGTCCTCCGGTAAAATAGGCCCATATTTTTGTAAACTTTTTTTTGATCTTCCAGTGATCTGTGTTGAATTGTGTAACTAATGCACAGCGAAATTGATCTCCTATTTTTTTTTTTTATTCTGATTATCCATTAGTTATTCCTTACTATCTCTACCTGACATGACTCTGATTTCTTTTTCGATTGTATTTTTGTTATAACCCTTTTTGACCAGTTTATTTTTAATATGCTGTGCCTGTTGTGTAAAGTCTTGTATATGGGAACAGTTACGCCTCACTCTTGTTAGCTGTCCCTTCGCTATCCCTTTCAGCAATGGCTGATGGTGACAGCTTTTTTTGTGGACATAACTGTTCCCATCTGTGGGTTTGAAGAATGATTTCATTTTTATTTCTCCCTCCTCACAGAACAGGGTAATGTCCAAAAAGTTGATTTCTTTTTTGTTCCAAATTGGTGAAAACCTCAGGTTATACTCGTTTCAATTTAAATAATCTACAAATGATTGAAATGAGGCCTTAGACCCCCTCCAAATGATCAAAACATCATTTATAAACCTCCGCCATAGCAACCAGCTTCCCCCTGTCATAACCAGATCACACAAAGAGATCTTGCCATCTCCTAATCTATGGGTTGGCATAACTGGGGGCAAATCTGATGCCTATCGCGTTCCCAGTGGTCTGCAAATAAAAACACCCTTCAAAGAAAAAATAAGTATGTTCCAAAATGAATTGTACTGCCATCAAAATAAGTGTTTTCATATGATCTGACATACCCTGGTCCTGGCTCATAAAAAAATCTATAGCCTCAAGTCCTAGGCGGTGGCTAATAACCTTTGGGCAGACTGTCTAGAAGAGCCTAGAACAATGAACATCTGAAGAGAGGCACAAAGATCAGTGTGTACAGAGCTGTCATACTGACCCCTCTCCTGTATTGCTATGACTCATGAGTTACCGATCACCATCACCTGTGACTCCTTGAGTGCGTTCACTAAAGCCGGCACACAATCCTCAGCATCCATTGGAATGACTTCATCACCAACATCGAATTTCTCAAACAGGCAGAGACAGCCAGCATTGAGGCAATGATTTTGAATTTGTAGCTGCGCTGGGCATGGCATGTTAACAGAGGAGCACCAAAAAAGAGGTACAAGGACTCTCTGAAGAAATCACTTTATGCCTGTCACATTGATTCATCGTCAATGGTCATTCATCAGGCTGTGCCCTCCTTCGAAAACGCATGAAGGGCAGATCTTAAAAAGAATTAAAAGAAACAGAGGAAGGACCTTGACATTGTAGCATGAAAGTCAGACCAGTTTTTGATCTGCCTGTCCTGCATTGGCCTCAACACCCAGCAGGGAGTCTGCAGCCGATATGGACAAACCACTTCCTAAATCTTTATTTTTGAAGTGAAGCCAAACATTAAGGTAGTGTTGCAATTAAAGCTTAGTGTCAGGCTTCTGCAGGGATTCATGTTAGTGTTAGTGTAATTGTGTACTTTAAAGTTAACACTTGAACATACATGTCCTTGTGCTGCATGTTTGGTTACTACATGTATGTCCCAGTTCTGCCTGAGATTAGTGCCCCATTACTGCACGGAATTGATCAGTGCACTATTTCCAGCTCATTACAGAAAATAATTGCACACTTGATGTTACCCTCTGTGCATTATGGAATTCTAACACTATCTGCCATTAGAATAACAATCATGTGTATATATGTGTTAAGGCCATTTGGCCTGTATTTGTGGAAAGGGCTGGAATTAAACCACTCCCCTATATAAGGTACAGCCCTTACCTGTCTCCACACCATTCAAGGTCAGCGTCTGAATGACCCTCCCACCCACTCCTCTTTTACAACACTTTCCTCTTTCAATTCTATCTTACTTTATTTCTTCTTGGCGGGCCCTCTTTATTTACAGGCCTACCGTATCGTCGTATTGGCACATCACAACCGACTTTGCTCATTTATACTATCTTACGTTCTCACTTGAACCTACTCCATATACGGCTAAATTGGCCTTTACACAAATATATATATATATATATATATATATATACCCACAATGTTTCTGTTAATGGTTAATTGAAAGTGCAGATAGCACTGCCACACAAGCTATAATTGCTTGTAAAGTCCCTGGTAAACTGTAGGACAAAAATAATATGACTCTCCTTGTTCTGTTCAGGATACTGGCATCTGGGAAACATACTGCTTTTTCCAAACACACACTATGGTATTACTTTTGCAGGAGCTGATAATAACGAAATATGTTCTCTCTGTTACATTGTGTAAAGCACCATAATGGGCAAACTCGGCCTGTCTGCTCTGATTTGCTTTCTTCCAGGCATAGAACTAAAAAAAAGGTTTATTCATTAAAAAAAGATTTGTAGTGAATTAACTCTAATTTAGAAATGAAAATGGAGGCTATAACAGTCAGTTAAAAATATTCTCAAACTCTTCTGTAAGCATAGTTTGGCTATCATTACATTAATTTTACCAAATTTGTGGGTGAAATATGCCAGATTTTATGTGCAATATGTCACTGTTTATCGAATAATCTAAAATAAATTTAAAAAAAAAATCATGTTCTTTTTGACATAAATGTCTGTAAAGATGTCTTGGAAAGCAGAAAGTGCCATATTCCAACCATTACCCTATTCAATATATCTGTAGCTAAAAGACAACTCTCCAGTACGGCTTTTTTCTGCCCCCCTGCATAATGATTACCTTTTACAGCCCAGTACAATCTCAGTTCAGTCCCCCAACATTTTGACAGTTTCTCCAGACCAATAATTTCTTTGGTTCACATGGTAGGTCTTGACATTACTGAGCCTCAATGTCTATTAATTAATTACTGGCAGTAGTAACGCAGTATCATGGGATATCATATCCTTTATTGTCATATACATATATTTCACAAAATATTGATGTTTCATGATGCAAATTTTTGTTGAAGATTTCCTTTAAAATAAACTATGACAAACGCCGCTTTCCACATATTCCTGGAGGAGTGTGGACGCTGGCCTCCTGCCCACTTGACCACCTGCCCACCGACTATGGGCCGGGTCAGCGACTGTAAACACCCATATTTTATTCCTCCTGGTTCCCCTGGTTAGGCGCTTTCGATTTATTCAAATAAAACTGAACGCTAGATCCCTGGTGGCCATTTGCATAGACCAATAGACTTCAGGGGGACTTAGCCGCGAATGCCTTGGAACTATTTTCGCCATGAAGACATTGCGGTTCCCGGTCAGTCCCCGGTCGGTCCCCAGCGGTACTTAGCCTCGATTCTATGGAACTATTTTCGGCATGAAGACTTTGCGGTTCCCGGTCAGTCCCCAACGGCACTTAGCCCTGATTCTATGGAACTATTTTCGGTATGGGACCATGCATGCGCTCAGTCAAATTATGACTTCAAGGAAATTCCTGAACCCCTGAACCGATCTGAGTGATTTTTGGATATGTGGGTCACCCAGATTAAAGCTATCAGTGGGTGTAACTTTTTGTGGGGATTTTGTGTGTTTAAGGGTATTTTGGGGGTTTTGTAAAAATGTATGTTTTCTGTGTGTTTAATACAGTGCTGACTCAATTATCTCCAAGGCACAGGGGAGGGCTTGACCTATATTGTATGGGAGTGTCCTGGACCTGAGAGCCAATGTAATTATGTGTATGTTTTTACTGGGGGAGTGCCCCTTGCATGGGGACCTGCATATAAGGCCAGTTGTGGCTGTCATTGAAGAGATTATTTTTACCCTTCATGAAGTCTAGGCTCATGTTTGGGGGATTGGAGTATCATGGGATATTCACTCTGGGGATTACTATAATCACTATACTCCCCTGGCTTACAATGTTTGCTCTTCTAAGTGCAGCCTGCTTTGCTCTCTGGACTAGGAGAGGTCTACCCCCTGGAAGCTGGATCCTGGTTTTGGGTCCAGGGTGGGTGGAGGATAGCGAGACCCCAACCAAGTTGCAGTGGTTTGTGGGGTTTACCGTGGTTATGGTGTCCGGTGTGGTGCTTATGGTACTCAAAGATTACTAGGAAGCAGAGATTGACGGAGGTACCCAGTAGGGGTGCCAGGCGGACCGTCACATAAACCATATTTGTTTATTTCATGAGAAGCATACAGCATAATATCCAAATGGATTTGAAGATGAGCAAACAAAATAATAAGACTATTAACCATAAAAATGCTAAATATTTAAGCAGTACATTTGCATTTCAAACCCATCAGGTGCTGAAGGAAACTATGAAAAGTACTCTTGTAGGGAGACTACCACGAAA
Source organism: Pelobates cultripes (assembly GCA_933207985.1). Taxonomy (NCBI): domain Eukaryota; kingdom Metazoa; phylum Chordata; class Amphibia; order Anura; family Pelobatidae; genus Pelobates; species Pelobates cultripes. The sequence goes on along the minus strand of OW240922.1, from coordinate 97,255,236 downwards.
TGTTTTTAACAGTTCTATTTACTGTAACTGTAAGCATGCATTACTGGGGAATAATTTTTAATGTCCTAAAGATGTCAGATTTCATAAAATATTAATATTTTTATATTGTTTGCTGTACAAATGCTTTACAAATGGAGCTCTCATTCTACTGAGTCGAATGTTATTTAATGATGCTAATCCCAGTGTGTTTAAACAGATCTAATTGAGTATAGGGGAGGTATGGGCAGCTCTTGAAAGGTGATACAAAGGCCAAATTGCAACAAATGTCTAAAGAAGTGAGGCAATTTGAGCCTAGTATACTGCTGATGGTGTTTCAACACATTTACATAGGAATCCTTTAATATAAAAATATTGGAATAACAATGTGACTGCTAAATAATATTTTTTTTAAGTAACACATACACACACACACACACACACACACACACACACACACACACACTTTGTAGACACAAATCTCTAGTTTGGAAAAATGGCACCTCAGGGGGGTATAATAGCATTGTACAAATATTTACAGGGCCAATACAAACCATTGTCTGGAAATCTATTCATAAACATGACTATACATAGGATACAAGGTCATGCATTCAGACTAGAAGAAATGAGATTTACTCTAAGGCAAAGGAATTTTTTTTTAACAATAAGAACAATAAGGATGTGAGATTTTCTGCCTGAAGAGGTGGTTTTAAGAGGTCTGTACGGACATGTAAACAGCAATTGGATAAATACTTTCAAAAAACATAATAGTTTGGGATATCATTTTAATTAGTGAGGTCCAAGGAGAGATCTGACTGTCATTATGGGGTCAAGCAGGATTTTTTTTCCCAGTTTGTTGCAAAATTGGAAATGCTTCAGACTGGGATATTTTTGACTTCTCTTAGATCAACAACAAAAACAAATGTGAGCAAGCTGAACAAAGCGCTACGGAATCTGTTAGCGCTATATAAATGGCAATAATAATAATAATCATAATGGTGCATGTCTCTTTTCAGCTATCTAACTATGAAACAATGTATCATCAATTAGTTGGTGCAAAATAACACTTCCATAAAAAATTGCACATCTGGATTTTTACAGTGAAAGTGATTGCCTAAAAGCGGTCATGAAGGGGTTAAACATTGTTTACATCTCAGAGTGACAATTTATTGCCAGAGTGACAATTTATTTGATAGCTTTTATCACTTCCCATCATTCACTCCTACTGCATAGTACATGTATTATAGTAAGACATGCAAAGAGTTACACTTTTATAAAATATGACATTTGTATTGCTCTAAGAATCTGATTAAGATTTATATATGCAGTGCTTAAAGTTAAAAGGGATAGAAAAACATGTTTTGGAAGGGGTTCTATAATATAAATGTTTGGTTGAGATTACATTTTTGATCTTGTGTCAGCAGAGTTTCAATAAGAAATTATTCGGTTGCTGTCCATGGTCCTGATTAGTTTGGTTCTCAAACCATAATGCGTTCAAGTTGAAATAGTGCAGATTTCACAGCTACAGTATATAATGTATTGCTAAAAAAGTAAGCATATTAGAAATTGGCACGTTTAAAAATTAAACTTGTTACACCCCTGGCTGTCAATGAGAAAACAGGTCATGTCACTGTTACTACCTGCTTTATTTATCTCAGTGAAGCTAAAATCAAGAGGCAGACAATTGACCAGAGCACCTGCCTTGCAAAGGATTCTCAGTGAGTTTAATTTGGAAGTCTGAGATTTGACAGGCAGAAAGTCTGGACTGTGGAAGATGAGGAGGGCTTGAAAAGGTTGCAGACAAAAGATTTACAGCTTTTGCAAGTTGTTTTAGATATAACCTAATGAGAAAAATGCATAATTAAATTAATTAAATAGGTATGGCTATTAAACAGTGATTGTATTTATTTATTTATTTATTTATATTTGCACAGTGAAATGTCCCATTAACACTAACTTTATAAGAACAAAATGTAGTGAGTGGTATATTCTTAACATGTGGAAGGAGGGCAGGGGTACCTTCCCATTTCTTTTATGTTTATTGGTACATTTGTGTGTATATGTATATATATAAATCTATGTAGTAAATTTATTGTGAAACACAGATCTGACCACAACAATGAAGTCATGAGACTCCTACAGAAATATCACAGCTTTTCCTACAGAAATATCACATTTGCTGTGCTGTTACTGCTGCAAGGGATTCTGGGTGGGCAAATGCAAATTAGTTCAACAAACAAACTACCTTTTTGCCCTAAGATAAAAACATACTTAGAAACAAGAGGAAATATCAAAAAAGTATTGGTAAGAATGCCAGAAAAAGCAACATTTTGAAAAATAATTGCTATGCTTAGAAGTCATTAATTTATTTACTAATGGGAACTACACATTTAATCTTAAGGTTTGCACAGGTTCTATAATTAGTATATTTATTGCCTGAGCTATTATATTATTATTTTTTTTGCAACAATTTATTATTAAATAATCTTTCCAAATCATTTCTCTTTCTTGTAATAGTGACATTTTAAAGAAACAGGAGTTGTGTAAAAATATGCTTAATGAATTCTCCATTAGAAGTATTTTATCATTTAAAATTTCACCAGGGATAAGCCAGAGAATTTGTTTAACAGGAAAGTAAACTTTCCAAATTGAATAACCTCAAAACCTATTTTTCTTTTCTGTTAAAAATCAATTTGGGCTTTATAGAGATTGCATCAAATTCATATAAATATCATTTATTATATCTCCAATGGAAGAATACTTTACAATTTCCCTGTCGCGTTTTACAAGCTTGACTATAAACTGTCTCTGTCCTTTAATAAAGCAATACGTTGCAATTTTCATTGTGTTAGATGTGATGTGTGCCTGATACGCAATTTCAGATCACTTTACAAATTCTCTGAATGCATTTTAAAAGAAATAAAATCAGTTTTTTTGTTTTTTTTTACTTGCGCTTTATTTTGCTGATAAATGGGAATTCATTCTGACTCTGGATTCTATCCCATTAACTGAATGCATTTTCTCCCAGTATATTAATCCACTTTATCAACAGATTTTATTTTGTCAGTCTTCTCCGCCAATTCTCTCTAGCTGAGTCTCCAGTACCTCTGGGTTCACTTATACGGCATGTTTGATTTATATCTATCTACCGTTCAAAACATTCTAAAGGGAACAGAGAGGTTTTTGGATTAGCTTTTTGGCTGAATGATAGCTGAGCGGAATATTCAGTTTATTAGTGGAATCTACTGAAAAGACTGTTAGTAGAGCACTACCGAATGGCATATATCTTTATTGTCAGGTTTGCTGATTTTCTATGGCTTTTCGGGACAAATAGCTCTTTCATTATATATTAATTGTGAATGTATTACATTTAAATAATGCATTATTGTTTTGTGAGTGTTTCATATAAGCAATAGCAGTAGTAAACAGCTGCTTTCAAAGCCTTAAATAGGTTGTGTTATGTGAACAGCTGAGAAAGCAAACCTCTCATTATGTGTCCCTTAGAAATCATACTTGCTTGTGCAATAAATGTGGCATTTTGTAGCCATTCAATGACAAGGTCGTTACATATATTGCTTTATGAGTCACATATAACTACCCAGGCTAATTATACGGGAATAGAACAGAACATGCTAGGTGTTATGCTCAAAACATCACATTGTGTGAAAAGAGATGTTTAAGTGTTAAAGTAACCTGTGTTTATAGTTATCTAGATGACTAATTTAGCATACTAATGCAGTACTCTCAAGACAGTAGCACAGCCATCTGTAAGCAGGTAGTAGATATTAACCTGTTTCCATGCTTATGAATCATGCAGCCATCCCTGATTAGTTCAGGTTATATATGTTATGTTACTCACTACTTAGAAACGGATAAAACAATTTGTTCCTCCTCCACCATATATCATCAAGAACAAACAATAGCATAGAGATGTTTTAGAAACAAAATCATCTGCACCCAGAGCTGGGCAGTAAGGAGACCATCTGCACCCAGAGCTGGACAGTAAGGAGACCATCTGCACCCAGAGCTGGGCAGTAAGGAGACCATCTGCACCCAGAGCTGGGCAGTAAGGAGACCATCTGCACCCAGAGATGGGCAGTAAGGAGACCATCTGCACCCAGAGCTGGGCAGTAAGGAGACCATCTGCACCCAGAGCTGGGCAGTAAGGAGACCATCTGCACCCAAAGCTGGGCAGTAAGGAAATGGTCTGCATCCAGAGCTGGGCAGTAAGGAGACCATCTGCACCCAGAGCTGGGCAGTAAGGAGACCATCTGCACCCAGAGCTGGGCAGTAAGGAGACCATCTGCACCCAGAGCTGGGCAGTAAGGAGACCATCTGCACCCAGAGCTGGGCAGTAAGGAAATGGTCTGCATCCAGAGCTGGGCAGTAAGGAGACCATCTGCACCCAGAGCTGGACAGTAAGGAGACCATCTGCACCCAGAGCTGGGCAGTAAGGAGACCATCTGCATCCAGAGTTGGGCAGTAAGGAGACCATCTGCACCCGGAGCTGGGCAGTAAGGAGATCCTCTGCTTTCAGAGCTGAGCAGTAAGGAGATCCTCTTTTCACAGAGCTGGACAGTAAGGAAATCCTCCGCTCTCAGAGCTGGGCAGTAAGTAGATCCTCTTCTCACAGAGCTGGGCAGTAAATAAATCCTCTGCTCTCAGAGCTGGACAGTAAGGAGATCCTCTTCTCACAGAGCTGGGCGGTAAGGAGTTCCTTTGCTCTCAGAGCTGGACAGTAAGGAAATCATCTGCTCTCAGAGCTGGGCAGTAAGGAAATATTCTGCACTCAGAGCTGGGCAGCAATGAGATCCTCTGCACCCAGAACTGGGCAGTAGGGAGATCTTCTTTTCACATAGCTGGACAGTAAGGAAATCCTCTGCTGCCAGAGATGGGCAGTAAGTAGATCATCTGCAACCAAAGCTGGACAATAAAGAAATGCTCTGCATCCAGAGCTGTGCAGTAAGGAGATCTTCTGCACTTAGAGCTGGACAGTAAGGAGAACATATTCTCCTAGAGCTGGCCAGTAAAGAAATCATCTGAACCTAGAGCTGGACAGTAAGGAGATCATCTTCTCCCAGAGCTGGACAGTAAGGAAATACTCTGCTCTCAGAGCTGAGCAGTAAGGAGATCATCTGCACCCAGATCTAGGCATTAATGAGATCCTCTGCTCTCAGAGCTGGGCAGTAAGAATATTCTCTCCTCTCAAAGCTGGACAGTAAGGAGATGTTCCAGACCCAGAACCAACAATCTATCACAAATACATATTATGAACCACTTATTTAATTTTTCCTGTGCCAGCCCACATGAGAATGTACAAGGTAGTCCATGAGAGTTTTTGAAGCCCACTACATTTTCCAAGGTCCATGTAGTACACTCTGCTGTCACAAAGCTTCTCCAATCTCTTGAAAACATGTTGACAAAGACTATAGTGTCAGCGACCATATGGCATCATAAACCCTACAGTTAGTTGCAATGAGCTATAGTGGTTATGCTGCTTAAAGTATCCCTATAAATCTTGTTGTTGCTACACAAATTATGTTTTTTTTTATCTGTTCTCAAGATAAAATATTCTTTTACTTGCTGATTTCATTTACAACTGAATAAAATCTTTAACACTTGGTCCATAAATCTCTACACCCCTAGACTCCAGTAGCCATAAAAGTAACAATAGTGAATACAATCAAGTTTAATTTATTTAAATTGCATAATTACACAATGTTTATCCAATTACTTCACAACAGCACAGACATCAATAATATCAGTGTGGGCATCATTACTCCATGCACATCGGATGCTACGATGCCAGGTTCAGTGATTAATTTTCCTTAATTGCCACAGGGGCTCTGAAATTATGTTTGAGTGGTTTCCTTCAGTCCTTTTTTTCATACCAGGTGTTATTATTTTTTCTTTCTTTTATTGTTTCCTAAGGTTACAATGACTTATAGGACACACAGTACTCTATAAGTAAATGTGTTACATTAGTTAGCTCTTTGGTCATTTAACATTGGACTGGAGGCAAAGTGGGTGTGAATATTTATATAGTTACGTAGCTGAAAAGAGAAATGCTTCCATCAAGTTCAGCCGTTCTCACATCTGTTTTTGCTGTTGATCCAAAAGAAGGCAAAACCCCAGTTTGAAGAGCTTTACAATTTTGCAACAAACTATGAAAATATTCCTCCTTGTGCCCTGAATGACAGTCAGATCTCTCCTTGTATCAATAATATATTACCCCACAAATTAAAAATTATAACCTTGAATATCATTGAATATCTATGAAATCTGTACACATGCTGATACAATCACCCCTTTCAGTCAGGGAATTCCACATCCTTATCGTTCTTAGTGTAAAATAAAAACACCTTTCTTTTGCCTTACACTAAATCTCCTTTCTTCCAGTCTAAATGCGTGAACTTGTGTCCTATGTATATTCCATTTTATGAATACATTTCCAGACAATGGTTTGAGTAGGCCTCAAATATATTTGTATTCTGACACCATATTCCCGCTGAGGTGTTGTTTCTTAAACTAAACAGATTTCAATATGTTCACCTTTCGGCATAACGAAAATGTTCAATTAATTTTAAGAATTATGTAGTCTGCCTCTGCACTTTTTCTAGTGCATAATATTTTTTTCCATAATATCCTTTTTTAGAACAGGTGCCCAAAATTGCACAGCATATTCAAGGTGTGGTCTTACCATGGACTTCTAAATGGGCAAACTTATATTTTCATCCAAAGAATTGAGACCTCTTTTTATATATGACAATATCTTACTGACCTTAGCAACTGCTGATTGACATTGCGCATTGTTGCCTAGGTTGTTGCTTATAACAATTCCCAAATGCTTCTTGTGTGTTGTTATCCCAAATGCACTACTGTTTAGGGTATAAGCTTCTTGTGCATTCATTACCCAAAAGTGCATAACTTTTTTCCACATTAAATTTCACCTGCTGTTTGAGTGCCCAGTACCCCAATCTATCTAAATCTTTCTGCAGTTAAGTAATATATTCCTCACGTTGTATTACTTTACTGAGTTTTGTGTGATATCTAAAGACTGAAACATAACTTTCAATTCTTTTTTCAAGATCATTTATCCCAGAACATAACATACCACTTTTGTATAGCTTGAAAATGTACTATTAATGACAACTCTCTGTACGTTGTCTTTAAGCCAATATTCTACCCAATAAAAATAATTTTCATCTGGACCAATTTCTTTTAGTTTGATCAATAACCTATTGTGTGGATATGTATCAAACATCTTGGCAAAATCCAAGTAGATCACATCCACTGCAACACCCTGATCTATACTTCTATTTACTACAATAAAGTTAGTTTGACATGACCTGTGTTTCATAAAACCATGCACACTTTTGCTAACTATGTTCTCAAAGAATTCCTGAATATTATCCCTTGGTAGCCCTTCAAATACTTTCACAGCCACAGATGTTAAGCTTAAAAGTCTATAATTTCCAGGAGAGATTTAGAAACCCATTTTTGTATATATAGGAACCACATCTGCCTTTCTCCAATACACTGATACAATTCCTGAAAAAAAAAGAATCCTAAAAGATTAAAAACAGAAGATCACTTATTTGTCCACTTAGCTCCTTAAGAACTTGTGAGTGAACACAGTCAGGACCTGGAGCTTTGTTTAAGGTAACTTTTTTTAAAGATTTTAGTTGTTGCAGCACCTTGCCTTAAGTCATTCTATCACAATTTGTCTACAAGTGTTTTGCAGCAATAATTTAAATATCTATTGCCATAGGTCTGTCCCATAATATATAGTAATATATACAAAATGTTATTTAAAATGTCTGCCTTTTCCTGGTCTTCGTAAACTGACACACCCATCTCAGTTTTCAAGGGCTAAAATAACTATTTGAGGGTTGTTTTTGCTTCTCATTTTCTAGCTTAGCTCATCAAATCACTTTTTTTGCATGCATTATTGGCATCCTTATATCTTATATAGGATGTCTCTAGGTGTCTGATTTAAATGATTGAAATGCCCTTTTTCTACTTTTAATTTCTTGATTTACCTTCTTACTAAGCCACATTGGTTTCAATTTGTTTCTTTTATATTTATCATCCAGTGGTACATACTAAAAAACATACATTACTAATATTTGTCTGAAGATATTCCATCGATCTCCAGTGGTTCTTTTTCACTAAAGAGTTTATGCCAGTCAGTATGTTATAAAGTTGCCATAATTGAAATTGGTCTTTTTAAAATTGTATGTTCTAGGATTTGCTTTTTAAAATTTATTTCAAAAGACACCCTATATCCCCAGTGCCCCCCTACTTAAATGTGGGTCAGCAGATAACCAGATCCAGACACGTGTTCTTTCTAGTTTATGCTTATACCAGTTGTGACATGAAGGTGTCATTAAACAGGTTCAAAAACCTGATCCCCCTTGCTGAACTATTAGTCCCTCTATTCCAAATTATGTCCATTTAATTTTAATCTCCAATAATAAACATATGACCCAGATTTCCCAATATGATCAACATATCCCAACCAATAATTGATTTTCCTTCTTTTTCCTTTTTTTCCATGTAGCTGTGGTAAAGTAATTTGTCTCATACACAATACCCTAATGTGCATGAAAAAATGGTTAGACTTTCACTTCCTCAGTTACATTCCTTCCTGACTGATGACCATGCTAATGGTTCCCCGGAGAACAGCCACTCATTAAAGTCACAGATTGCCTGAGTACACCCCAGGTGCAATAAATTATCAGTTGTCTTTCTGTATTATGGAATGCGATGACATTAATAATAAATCCATCTAAATATTAACAGTGAAGAAATATAGCACATATCTCAGTGCATAAGTACTTCTATACCTTAATACCGTCAATCAAGACCAGCAATATTTTTCTAATGCTGCATTTGCAGATGGCGACAGTGTATCTGATGTCAACATATGTCTCTAGCTGAAACTCACAGCTTAGTGAATAGTCCTTGATATTTAAACTCCAACCACCACCAAAAAAGCAATGAGCCCATAATTCATGTAATCAATAATGCTTATACGTGGATGAAGATGGGCAAGCTAAAATGAAATGAAATCAGTCATATTTTCCAGAAATAGCTGTACATTGACTCATTAGACTTATTTTCACCAGAAAATTAGGAAGGGTGAATGAGAGCTACTCATGTAAGTTAATGAAAGTCATTAATGTCTACAGTAGAAGGTCACTAACTTACCTAAAGCGAAGGACAGGCACAGGTGTAGAGATCCGAATAATTTCCTTGTTCATGTGGATACTAGAAGAGGATTGAATTACAGGAAAAGTCCTGGGTTTAGAGTATTCATTTTTTGGGGTGAAAACCTGACATAAGAATTGTACATTTTAAATGCAAAATAGAGGATGAAAAAATTCTCATATTCTGCTATTTTGTGCAGTTTTACTATTTTGCTTATAGCATCTAGTGTAACATCTAAATCTCTTATTGGATTAGACTTTGTGTGTGATGTGCATGTGAAATATTTAATAAATCTCCTGTGATTTCTTCATAAAGATTCACAGCTAATAGAATATGGATGTGTGTTTTCTGCAGTTTTTCACTAATTTGAGTTAGATGCCAAATTCTGTTGCTGTCTGTCTGGCATCCCATTATTGACGCTGGCCTTTGTCACCCTGACAGTCTCTGTAAGAACTGCTCCTTGCAATTACGTGAGCAGTAGACAATTGTGTTTGAAAATGTTGATTAAGGATGTGCCTCTTGCAGTCTCACGGTGAACCGCATGTCTAAGACAAAGTGAAATTGTTGAGCTTCTGTGAAATGGAAGGTACATTGTGTTCTAAAGTGCAGCGTAACATTTTCATTATCTCACTCCATAAGTCCAAATCAATAAGACATGAATTTTCTGCCTAATACACAATTTACACTATAATGTCTTTGATCACACAAATCTGATAACTTCATTCGGACTGAAGAATAGGGTACAATACATCATGCCATCTGGAGCTTTTATCTGTCAATTTATTTGTTTTATAATTGCAGGTGAGAGGATTTTTAAAGAGTTGTTACATTGAGTGGGAATATTGCATAGACAGACCTAGTTAAGTAAGCTGCATGAATAATATTTTATTTTAAGAAACAGCTTGTTGAGTTCAGTAGGGTAAAATTTAAATGTGTGAATTTCAAGATAGATGCTTGTGTTATGATTATTTGCCAAATGTGTGTAAGGCAGGAGTTAGTGTGTATGACAACATGGAAAGCATGAGCTTTAAAACATGCAATTATTGCTTAGAAGAATCTTTCTTGTAATCTTAAACAATTGCAGGAGATTCATTACATATGACTGAAAATCCTCCCACACTCTCGGATTTAGCAGTTAATGAGGCTAATCTTCCACCAGGCATGTCCAAAGTTCTTTTGTTTTGATCATAAGTGGTTGTTGCTGGAATTAATTTTATGCAGAATAACTAAAAAAGAAAGATTGATGCTCGGTGGTGAGACCATATCTTCTGACACAGGTCCTATATCCACGACTTCTACCTAGCTCTGCTGTCTCTGCTTGTTTATCATCTATGGTAGTGCCCTCTGTAATTTCCACTTAACCTTGAACTATTTAACCCATAATCATTCACACTATCCTAAAAATCATTCCTAAACTGGGTTGTGGAATCACATGACCGGTGTATAGTCGCCATATGGGCAGTCGGACTCCAGGACAACCCTCCCACATACCTAACCCAATAACTCACTGACACGAAGGTATATGGGAAAATTTGTCCACAGCTTTATTAAACAATCTGAATAATAATAACCATATATTCAATATAACATAATAATAGTAATAATTTAACAAATAAACATGGGTCATTGCCCCCCATACTCCGCCCTCGCATCGATTCCTTCTGTTAATATAAAAGGCAATGAGCCCCATATAAATAACACATATATATAACATATACCAACATTATTCCAACATACCAACTTAAAGTGCCAACATAAATTTAACCATGGCAGGGGTATACCCGGATACCCCTACCCCACCAGGTTCTGAGCCACCGACAGGACTCGAAACCTACCAACCACCAATGACCACAGTTTTCCATATCTGTCACGTTCCTCCTAGGGAGCCTATTCCTTCTCCTTCAGCTCCCTATCCCGCCACTGTTAAAAAACGGGATATCCCCCACCAGAAACCATATACAGGAAGGGTGGGCGGGACAAACTCGGTCAGGTAGGAAATTAGAAGTGAGCTCACTTAAAATGGCTGCCAATTTAAATATCCCAACCCACTTACCCATAACTCCATACATCCTTCCCTCCTCCTATGCCCGCCTCCTAACCCCTGTCAAGGCCCTTTTTCGCTTAGCTGTGCTTTGGCTACATGGGGCTACATTACTGATAATGGAGCTATCTATCTAATCTGTCTGTTTCAGCATTTAGATAGATATCTTTCATTACTATTTTTTTTTCTTAGATTTCAAACTGTTATTTCACTTTTACTATATCCTTTTTTATTAAAATATGCATTTAAGTGTACTTGCTATGCCACATTTGTTCACAATACACACACTTTATCCTTTCAAATTGTTGAAATATTTCTCCTTCCTTGTTACAGTCGCCTTACATTAGCAGTTCCCTTGTCAGGTCTCCATTAAAAAAAAGGTACAATGATATTTCCAAATTCGGTGTCTTCAACTCCCTTCCCTCCTCCAGACTTGTTAAATTGCTAAAAGTTACCTTTATTCTTTATTTTGTTTCTTTGTTATTAAATGAGCATTTATTTTTGGTTTCTTCAGAACCAATCCAACAAGCCATAAAGACAAATCCTCTGAAGATTACAAGGCATAATGAGCTGTACAAGAGTAAATTAGTTGAGCGTGCAACTTTATCAGAAGTTTGTTGGACACGCTAATTAGCCGAAATTAAGTTAGATGTTTATCAAGAGATAAGGAGAAAGCTGCAAATGGTGAAATACAATATTAAAAAGTTAATTAGTGTCTTTACCCTATTCTTTTTTATTCTTACTTGTATTCCATCTACTTGTTCTGCTCATTAATTTGCTTCTGTTCTCAAGAGCATTTGCTATAAGAATCTAAGATGCCAGATTATTCCATTGATAATTTCCCTGCAAATTTCATGTTTTATGTTTTGTTTTTCTTAAATACAAGTCAAAGTCCACGAATGTCTAATGTAATTTATATTTAGTATTCTATTTTGGTATTTGCAATGTAAAGTTCTCATTGCCGTTCATTAGTATAGGTTAACTTCCAACATCTCTGCAAATATGTATTTAATCAATGGGAATGATACATTGTGTGGGCTATGACAACCTAGTTATGCATTAGATTTTGTGGTCTCCAGACAGGAAGTCTTTATGGAATATGTTTGCAATTTGTATGTAAAAAAATCACAGTTATTTTTTTTCCCCCTCATTACTAGCTTAGTAGTTGCTGCCGTGTACTTTAATGTTTTTATTTTGGATGCAGTAATTCACATGGGCACTTTAAAATGTCACATAATGTGTGTGAATGTGTATGTCAGGCTACCAGTCTGTCTGAATGTCCCAAATATCTAAACACAGGAGTGAAACGAAATATCTGCAATCCTGGATATCAGTAATAGGAGAGATCCCGAATATCTGCAATCAGTAGAGATCCAAAGGATCAGTAATAGGAGAGATCCCGAATATCTGCAGCCAGGAGAGATACTAAATATCTGCAACCAGGAGAGATCTAAAATATCTGCAACCAGGATAAATCTTGAATATCTGCAACCAGGAGAGATCTAGAATATCTGCAACCAGGATAAATCTTGAATATCTGCAACCAGGAGAGATACTAAATACCTGCAACAAGGAGAGATCCAGAATATCTGCAAGCAGGAGAGATACTAAATATCTGCAACCAGGAGAGATCTAAAATATCTGCAACCAGGATAAATCTTGAATATCTGCAACCAGGAGAGATCTAGAGTATCTGCAACCAGGATAAATCTTGAATACCTGCAACCAGGAGAGATACTAAATACCTGCAACCAGGAGAGATCCAGAATATCTGCAACCAGGAGAGATACTAAATATCTGCAACCAGGAGAGATCCTAAATATCTGCAACCAGGAGAGATCCAGAATATCTGCAACCAGGAGAGATCCAGAACATTTGCAACTCAGGGGAGATACTAAGTATCTGCAAACAGGAAAGATAATAAATATCTGCAACCAAAAGAGAATCCCAATATAATAAACAAGTAGGGATCCTGAATATTTGCAACCACAATTCTCCTCAGTCATAAAATGTTCTATTCGCCAATCTAAATTTGCATTTTACAATTAAAAAAAACTACTCTTGAAATATGCAAGCTAAAATAAAATTACAAAAACATAATACAAAGGTGTCTGTAAAGATATAATCTATTTTCATGCCCTTTATCTTGAATGAGAAAATGAGCGAATTCCAAACTAAAACTTCAGAGTAAGGTGCCCATGCTATGTACCCATGTCTACCGGTCGAGGACTCCCATTCAATGTGAAATGCCCCTCCAACAGCCCCTTGTGTGACTCACAGTCCAGTTTTTTTATTCACTTTACCTTGTAATATCCCATAAATTATGGGAAAGAACGATTTGGTTCTGCATTAGGGTGTGTCACTTCATCAGAAATCTCTGATGAAGTGATTCAAGCAATCACGAAACGCGTAAGAAAGCATCAATTCACACTTCACTGACAAGTGCAGAAGGTGGAACGCACAGCAGCTTGCAATGGAACGCAGGCGAAGAAATTCCAGAGGCAAACACAATATTTAGATCCCCCACTCTCTCCCAAGCCGGCAAGAGGAAAGAGGAATCAATGGACTTACAGACTGATTCTAATGGTAACTTTGCTACATTTCTATTAAACTGATACATTGTTCAACCAAAGAGACAGTAATCAACTAACTTGCTTACGAACTACCACATGGGAGAACTTTGGACAATTCAAAACTGTGGTTAATTATTGCCTATCTCTTTATTTTTAGTATTTAGTGATGTTTTTAACTTGACAAATCACTATTGCACTTTAAATTTACAGACATATACAGATATACTTCCTGTTTATAAGTAGTTGTCATTTTCTTGTTATATCATCCATCTACTATTCCTGGTCACAACAATAGCTTGTGGCACTTTAATTGCACAATCCAGTTTTTTTTTTTTAACACCCCCCCAACTCCACTACATCTAATTGTCCCCCTAGTCACCTGTAAATGCCCCTAGGCCCCCCATATTACCTATTTTTCATCTTTATTTCATGCCTGGACCTAGGTCCTGGGCGTCGCAATCTTTTGTGGGTAGATGAAGTCCCTGTGGGACACATCATCTGCCCACACTAGACAGCGCTGTGAAATTCCCGCACATGCACTGTTAAACACTTGGGCATGCGAACGGGAATTGAATCTATTCATTCGTCAGAAAGATGAATAAATGAATAGAAATTTCAAACGAATGAACAAAGACCTCTTCGTTCGTTCTTTTGGTTTATTACAAGGAGGGAGCTACCGGCTCACAGCTCCCACCTTGTAAAACGTAAAAACAAAAGTGGCAGGGAGCAGTGCTCCCCACCACTTCCTAAGCCTCCCATGCCCTCCCTCACTATATGGGGGATTAAAATCTCCTGAATGCCCCTACTCGCTATGCCTCGAGCAGGGGTATGTCTACTACAGCCACGGGCTGCTCAGTGTTGTAAAAAAAAAAAACAGCTCCCCCCCTTCTAACAAATAGCCTCATGGTGGGGGTCTTAACTAGCGGGAGTGTCCCTCTCGAGCCCTCACCCGTGCCCTGTGAATGGGGGCTATGTAAATAAACGGGGAAAAAGGTTCCCCTTGGCCCCCACCCATGAATGAAAACATAGGGGCGGGGGACCTATGAGCCCCTAGTCACCCCTCACACCCAAAAAAGATTTAAATAAATTCCTACCTGCCTCACTCACCCTAAAAATAATTAGGGGGGGCAAAAAAACTTAATACCTGTAAATAAAACAAACTTACCATTTGATGTCTTCTTTATTCTAAAAACCTTATTTTTTTCAGCCCCAAAAAAGGCCAAATAAAATTCCATAATACCCGTCTAACTTTGAAATTCAAATAAAAATATGACGGAAAAAAAAATCTGAACGGTTAAAAAAAGAATACATCTTCACCCAGTGAGGGCAAGGCACAGAATGAGCTCCGCAGGGCGGGGCAAGGCTTTATAAGCCCTGCAATTATGCTCAGAGCACTCTGATTGGTTGATTCCAAGCTACATTTACCTGTCACAGCACTCTGATTGGTAAACTCAGTTTCCATATTCCCTTCAGAAAACATAAATAATTGTTTTGTTATCTTTTCTCTTTGCTTTTTTAAAAATCATTATATTGAATACAATATTATCTAAGTATTGTAAAAACAGCAGCATTAAACATTTGCACATATGAACAGGTTCCATATACAATGTCATAATATTTTCCACATTCTGCTAGATCTCAGAGAAACTATTGTGAGGATTTCATTTTCATGTAAATTAAGGACTTGCTATTTATTCTGCAATTTCCTCGCTCAGTTATGAAACTTGCCGAAAATTAATTATAACAGAGGGAAACATGAAAAACATTAACTAAAGTATTGTAACAGAATGACATCCCCTCTGGGAAAATGACCTCTTTTGACTCAACGCAGTAATTCCGTCAAGATTACAAAAGAAACATATAGCAATTGTTTGTGTTCTCTGTTCTTGTAGTAAATTAAAAATAAAAAGTATTATAAGGATTTCAGTCTTCATGTGCCCAAAGTGTTTCTGTACACTCTCACTTTTTAACCATTACAGTCGTGTGCTGCAGTGCTTTAACGCTGTATGTCAGTGTGTCTGTATGTGTGTCTGTATGTGTGTCAGTGTGTGTTTCTGTATGTGTGTCTTGTGTTTTTGTGTGACTATATATCTGCATGTGTGTAGGTGTGTGTTTCTACATCTCTGTGTATCTGCATGTGAGTCAGTGTTTGTATCTGCATATCTGTGTATGTGTATGTGTGTGAGTGTGTGTATCTATGTATCTGCATGTATGTCAGTGTTTATATCTGTGTGTCTGTCTATCTGCATCCATTTCAGTGTTTACATATGTGTGTCTGTGTATCTATATGTGTGTCAGTGTGTGTATCTGTTTGTATATGTGTATCTGCGTATCTGTGTGTATGTGTATGAGTGTGCGCGTGGCAGTTTATGTGCCAACACTACAAACAAATACACCCTCTGCATTAAAACGTCAACACTACATTTAATCACACCCCTGTGTCAGTGTGTGTATCTGTTTGTATATGTGTATCTGCGTATCTGTGTATCTGTGTGTATGTGTATGAGTGTGCGCGTGGCAGTTTATGTGCCAACACTACAAACAAATACACCCTCTGCATTAAAACGTCAACACTACATTTAATCACACCCCTGCATTTAAATGTCTACATTGACAAACACATGTCTGTATTAAAACACCAACATTATATATAAACACAGCCTTGCTTTAAAAAAACAGCACTACACACAAATGGAAAACTGTACTCAAACTCCAACACTACATACAAGCACACCCCTACATTTAGTCACACATGCTCCAGGCAAACACATGCTTACATTCAAACACACAAACACTGCTCAGTGCAAAATACAACTCTGAAAAGATGGACAAACGGTAGATCATCATCTGGCAAAACACAAGAAAAGATATATATTAGTAACCACTCAGTTAAGTTATTGAGTCAGTTGGTGGGTGCTATGGGAGTGAATGTGTCCAGGGAGTGATTTTTTTTTTTTGCATGACCCTAAATCCGTGCACCAACCTTCTCTCCATGTCTGTATTTAGGGTTCTTAGTTTGTAGGGTTTTACAAGAAACGTCATTCTCACTCATTAGAGGTACTTTTTAGCTGAAAGCATTAAGGTGAATTATTAAGATAGGACTTAGTCCTAAGATAAGAGGTTATCTTGACTTTGCAGGTGAAAATATAGAAAGTACAAAGAGTGCAGTTATGCCCCTGTGTGCGCGTACGTTTTGTCCTCTGTTAGCTGTAAATGAACCCTTTCATGGCTGCAGCAAGGATAGGCTGTAATCCTGGCTACAACCCACACATCCATAGCTAAATAAACTCATATGCATGAGTCTATAGCAGGCTTCCCCAAACTCCGACCCTCCAGATGTTGCTGAACTACAACTCCCATGATTCTCACTCTATTTATTTCATTCATAGAATCATGGGAGTTGTAGTTCAGCAACATCTGGAGGGCCGGAGTTTGGGGAAGCCTGGTCTATAGTATCCCCAAATAAATATAAAGGACCTGCAATATGTACTAATGAAAATATTGAATAAAAAAACAGAAATGACCAAAAATCAACTAATAAACCTCAACCCTCCTTTAAAAAAAACGGGCCTCCCTATATTTTCCCAGTAGCCCGTAGGGATTCAAAAATCGCTCCTTCCTCCTTTACATGGCTGCTTAGAGGTAGGCGATAATTATTAATGCAACGGACTACGCACATGATGACTAGCACACAAGGAGTTAATCAGTACAAGGAAACAATTTTTTTTATTTGACCAGGAATGATTAAAATGAGTTTCTAAAACAAATATCTCAGATAAACACAGCTATCTGATCGTCAGTCACAGATTTTTCCTGCTCAGTTTAAGCTCAGTTAAAGAAATCCTGTTTGCTTGTGGAGTAAAGAATGAAATGCAGATAAAATAACCTGTCTAACCCTCGGTAATTTACACTGTTGGCAATAATTTAAATGAAATATCTTGGTCTATCGCAGTAAATGTATAAAGGATAACACACCGTGAAACGCGGCCCAGAATACTGAGTATTAAGGCTGTCAGTTATTTAGTCATGGCTGTCATCTTAAATCTAAATAAATCACCTTATTTCTAGGTAAATGAGAATTTTGAAGAACTAGAGCGAGCATCATACAAGAACCCGTTCAAATGTCATTCTACGAAATAGAATTCTGTTCAGTAATCGTTTAGTAACTGATAACATTTGAGAAAGTGCATACCCTGATCGTCAAATAATTCATTTTAAAATACTCTGTCCTCGCTCATACAGATAAATTCTGTTTAGTCACTAAATGAAAAATTATAGAAAACTGACCAATTTTAGGATTATAGGCCGACTTCAACCAAAAAACAGGATTTAAATAAAACATTTACCTTGAAAGCAGCAAGGTGAATTTCTAGTGTAGGACTCACCTACGAGGTTTTCCTTGATGTGGCAGGTGAGCTTACACTCTAATGGCCATTGGAGTGATACTAAAAAACCTCCAGCTATTTAAACGTGCATCAGGATTTGGGATAGAGAGTAGGTAACTATTTTTGGTTTCTGTTCTATGTATTTGGGCTGATGAATACTGTTTAAGTCCAGGACTTTAGAGTATACTTTTCTGGCATGCTCGCCCCAAAATAATAAATAAATAAATGTACCATAGATCCCATGCTTCTTCAGTGACGTCACTCCCCCTCATGGGATGAAGCGAGGACTTGAGTGGCACATAGGGGAAGGTGAAGTGTGCCACTTTTGACTGTCTGTCACCAGTATGTTATGAATGATGTTGACATATGCCCAATATGCCCAGAAATCATATTTTCCATCCTGGTACTCTTGGTTTGGGATGGCTAACGAAGCTGCTGGAACAAGCTGCTCTCTCTCTATACGTGCACATATAGACTCCAAGCACCATGAACACGTCATATGACTGAAGTAGTCATGGTTCGTAGAGTAACCAATTCAACATGTTAATTGAATTAACATTTTAAAAAAATCAAACCAGTACACTTTACATAACACCAATACAGAGTTATAAATCATATAGGTTTTCAGTGCCCGTGGATCGCCTGTACCATCAAACTTTGTTTGCCTTCAGTACAAAGGCAAAATCTCTAATGCAGTTTCCTTGCCAATTATTGTACAATTCCCACTTTAGTAAATAACTCTAAGGATATCAAAAATTAGATTTAGATTTTCTAGCTCTTTCTAAAAAAGTGGACATAGAAGAATTTAAAAAGATGTGGGTATCTATAATTTTATAAGATTTGATACTTTTATTATCAATTAGAACATGTATAAAATTAAATAGGTGGTTTTAACCATTGTGGGAGAGGGTCTCTTTATATTAGAAGACAGACTTCAAATATACCACGTTTACCTGCTTGAGAAGGTTGCAGCTGGTGGATTAAAGGGTAATTAGCAAATTCTTGTTTTTCCCTTTATCCAAAAATGTTGTAAACAACGTTTTTGAAACAAACACTCACCCGTGGAATTTTACATGCCATGCGATAATTAATTGCATTTTCAATCAGAAGGCTAATTGTAAATATTTGCATCCAAGTACCCATTCACATCTCATTAGTGACCCCAATTTCATGGACGCAATATTTGTATGAGCTCCAAAGCTTGTTTTCCTAATACCAGAGTTGATTATTCACAAAAGAGCTTTGTAATGTGACACCGCTAATAAACAGCATGGATTATTATTTTGTTTCTTGTTTTTCTTTGTGATCTGTCTGCTTGTTAATAATTGGATGGTAGCATTAGCAGATGGGCAACATTACATAGAGGTTGGTGTCAAACTAAGAATTCATTTTAATCCTACAAGTTTATCCAGACATGTAAATTAGACATTCGAACAAACATTTCTGGGATACTTCAGAACAGCACTGATTTTTAAGCTACCAAGGATGTGTCCTACACAGCTTAAATTATGTTTTTACATTTTTATAATTCTTTCAAAACAAAAAGCAGTAAAATTTCTCCTTGCTTCATCACTGAATCCTAACTTCCAAGCAGAGGAATTGGCCCTTGTTGGAAATCCATAGGTGCCAACAGCCTCAAATTTAACAGGAGAGTATGGCATTTTGTGTCTGCACAAATAGGTCCCAGGGGTAGCCAGCAGGTATCAAATAACCTGGAGGGGACTGAGCCCTAGCACCATGAGCATTTCAACAACATTCCATGCAAGCTCTGCTTGAGGGGCAAGCTGTCAGTCAGCCTTGCTACTTACTTTAGAGGCAGACACGAGTTTGTAATTGGTAGTCAGGTCGGTCCTCTGCACAGAGCATTCTTTTATCCCCGATACTTCCATCCCAAAAGGTCGACAAGGAAAAGTCGCATGTATATTAATATATATTAAAAAATATCAAAATATTAATATATCTAAATCACAAGGGTTATTTGGCGCCAAAGAAGGAGGTTGTCATGGGTGGCGATCCAGTGCCCGGGACCCAGACTCTGTCACGGGTGGCGATACGGAAACCGGGACCCCTGAATGCCTGAAGTGGAGATGAGCGGGGTCTTAAGTGAGGTAATGGACTATCAGGGCCTGATGCTGGGTAACCACACGTCCTCTGGCGTTGTGCACCAGCGTTTGTATGTCCACATACCAGAACCCTGATGCAGCTACAGCGGGAACTAGGAGCTTGATATGCAGACCTCCCAGGAACTGGATAGGGGGCTCTGCAGCAGACATGTATCCAGTACAGAAACAAGGCAAGGCTAGAACAGGCACTAAACATGAAAACAAGACAGAACTAGTGGAACCTAGAACCAGAGAAGGATAGGAAGCTAAACCCAGAACATGTACACAATGCATAAGGGAACATTAACTAAACAGGGGCAGGACAGGACTGTAAATGGACTGGGCTTACAAAATAAAACAAGACAAGATATAATAGGCAAAACAAGAGGAGACATAACTAAGCACTATATATGAAAAGCATGGGGATTTAGTTACATGATATGATCACACATTGCATAAGCCTGCCACAATGCCAATGTACCCCATATTTGGCAGGTCCTACACTGCCTAATGTTCGCTAAAAGAACCATACTAAACCACAATAGCACTTACCTGCAAGAAAGGGCAGAGACTTGTGTCACGAATGCACACTACTCCAAGAGTGCGCGTGACGTAGTTGTGGTTGTGAAAGGGTTAAAGTTCACTATTTGTCTGCACTAGACCAGAAATAATGACAAAATCCCCCTTTAACACCACCCACACAAACATAATAATATAACTATTACTATTTTAACGCTGCCACCACCAAGACAATTTATAAATGGGGTGCCTTGGTCCCCCAGGTAAATCAATAATAAAACCCACCAAATATTACTTAGCACAATATTAAAGGAATGCAAACGTACTAATTAGTCTCTTCAGGTAACGTGATTCTTAACCAGACAAAGGCAGAACTTAATAAATTAATATTTATTATGAGCATAATATAGTCACAATGCATATAAAAATATATGATAAACATATTATTTACACCAACAACAGATAAAAACAAAAAGGATAAAATACAGAAGTCCTAATTACTCACTTAGGTTTTCAAAGTACAACTTCTGCCCAGGGGGTCTCTGGCAAGGAAAGATGGTGACTCACTCAAAATTAGATTTTGGCCCCAAGCAAGTACACAAACACCCTTCAGAATCACAGGAGATATACCCTGTGAATTGCCACGCCTCATCCAGGGATGGAGCAATAGGGATACTAAGTGACCACCTCCTTTGTTCCAGAAACCAACAACCCACATACAAACTTTTGGTTTTATATCCTTTACTGTACTTGCCACAGAAATAATAATTGCCTCTATGAATTTGTTATTGTTTTCCCATTCCAAAGACATGTTGCACACCCCGCCCACGATACAATTGGATGGACATCACAAGTCCTGCCACACAGTTTAAGTTGTGCAACTCATGTTTGGGCTTAATTAAAAGATTGGGCTTGTCCCATTCCAAATATAATAAAAATGAGGCTTGATTATTAACCCGTGGGTAAGTATGAATGTTTCACTTGGATAAGATACTGGAACACAAGGATGTTCATGAAACAAATCCCATTACCATTTCAAATGATTGAACTATCCTTTACAAGGTACATGCCAAATGGATGAAGAGACATTCAGACTTTTCCCAAGTGTAGAACCTCACACCTTGCAGACTTCACATCCATATAGTAAAATCCTTTTCACATTGCTATGCCATTCACACTACCTCTTCTGTCATCTGACCTCTGTGGGGGTCCCAGCTTCCAAAAGATGTAACCCCTGTTGACCTCAGCAATAGCATCTCTGTAATTTGTGCCATTTACTACACAAATTACATTAAAAGATGATATTCCATAGTGTAATAATAAATGATACACCCTTGTCGTGACAACTTGAAACACTGCTGCAGGTCCAGACTGAAACAAAAGGAAAATGGAAACCAAACGTGTGTGGCAACATAAAACAAACATTTAAAGGAAACCTGGACACTGGGAATTCCAGGGACGGAATATAAGAATGAACCCAGAAAAACCAAGCATAAAGAAAACCAGACATAGAATAGAAAACCAGAAAAACCAAGAGAAACTAAACAAGAAATGTAAAAAGAGTACTGGATACCAGAAGCCAAAGCCAGACATCTCCATAGAACATGGCATGATGTGAAAGAGGTCCGGACAGGGTATTTAAAGGACATTTTGGACATTTACAAGACACACTTTGAAAAAGAACATCGGGTCAAAACGCATTAGTGGTTTTGTGTTTTTAAGATTATTATTACTGTTATATGTATTTTTTATTATACTTTGGTTAAAAAGCTAATTTTAAGCACTTTAGAAACTCCAGACCTGCAAATTATTTTCCTGCTGATTCCTGGTACCAGTTGGGTTATTTGCATCAGGAGAGGTGTGGAGGTGCATCCTCAGAGATATCTGAACACGCTAGTATAGTCAGAGCCTACTATACGTGGCTCTGTAAATAGTGAGTTGGAAATTTTCAAATCACTATTAATGTACACACCATACAGTATAATGCTATGCATTGTTGTTTTTTTCATCTAGGTAGAGTACATATAATTTGAAGAAAGAGTGTGAATAAGTATTTACTTTGTTATTTCTTTGGTTTCACACAGATTTTAGAGCGCCCCCTATCTGTTTTCTATGTTTCCCAAGAAGCTTTGCCTAAAAGGGCACTGACAATTTGACTCTGAAGTAGCACACAATGGAAGAAGCTGTAACTGTGGGTAGGATGCCCAAAACCTTCATTGATTGGTTAACTAAGGCATGTGATGTTGTTAAAAGTGAGGGCGCCAACCTTTTGAATACTGGAATAGATACCCACTGTTAATGGACTGAAGAAGCTAGTAATACTGGCGAAACACGTTTTAGCACTTGGATAATGTTACTGGTTACTGTTTTTACTGCACTTTTATTGTTTTCTGTAAGTACTAATAAAGTGTTATTTTATTTATATTTTGATATTACTTTTTAGCTATTTACAGCATTCAGGTCCTGTTGGTATCCAACAGAGGGTTGTGACTTGCTAAATTGGGCACCAAGCCTTTCACCCGTAGAGCCAAGGATTTTAGAGCTCTAATTCAGGTAAGAAAAGTTCTATACCTGTCTATACTGTAATGAATATAGCAGACTACACTATTGCTCAATTCCTGTTTTCTCTTTGAGTGGAATCAAGCCGTGGGAAGAAAGGTGTAATGCTACCTATAAAGGCATGCCCATGCATACAGTGAGCCTTATAATTCTTAGGCTCTTATAAACAAGAAAAATAGTGAACCCAGTGATTGTGACTAGCACCAGGGCATACGGAGGAGAACTAGAAAGATAACATTTTCCCTTATGTAATAAGGGATGGATGTACAACAGAGTCTAAACCAAATATAGTTACACACTCACAAATATAGAACCAGATAGAACAAGCTCAGATCACATAGGTAGGTGTGTCCTCGGGTGACACAGACCATCCTCTATCTTCCTGTAGACTCAGGAAAGGGGAGACAAAAAGTAAACATGAGCAATACCTCCAAATGAAGTAAGTAAATATTAAGGTTACTGGTATACACACATAAAAATCCCCTGCTCATCTTCTCTAGTGCCTTAATCCTGGTTCTAGGTATAACAGCTTGTGTGTTACTTTAAGGGGACACAACCCTTGCTTGGATAGGAGCAGACAATAAAGTTTAAGTTCACCAGACAATGTTGCTCAAGTAGACATATATATTTATTGATTTAAAAACAAATGACAATATAATTAAAATATCTAAAAAGGTAAATACAAATAAAGTCTATGTGCTCCAAGCCTCTTAGACGTGTTTCACCATTTCCAGTGGCTTTTTCAATCAGTATAATTTGCTCCATATCTTCTAGTCCTTTTAAATCATTGATGTCCAGTCCTATTGGTCATGACAATATGTTTAATAGAATTCTGGACGTATATTAAAGAAGACGAAGAAACTATTTGTTACAAATATTTGATGGAGAAAATGCACCACAAGTGATATGCATTCCTATTTAGTAATGTAAATAGAATGAGAAGTTCATAAACTGAGTAAAATGCATCAAGAACTAACTGGTCACAGACAAGATCTCGGCATGCACTTATTAACATAATTCTACAACAAGAAACATTCAGGATGTCTTTCCTTTATTAAAGTAATTCTCTAGTGCCAGGAAAACAAAACTGAATCCCGGAGTGCCCCCTTTCCTCCCGCCCCAGTCCCACATCACTGAAGGGGTTAAAACTCCTTCAGACACTTACCTGAATCCAGTGCTGATGTCCCTTGGTGCTGGGTCAGGCTCTGCCCACACTACTTCGCCACCAGCAACCGCCAGCCGGGGAGACCTAATGAGCTTGGTCTTGGTGCCTACAGTGTCCCTTTAAGTGTAAATGATCGATGTTTATAAGTGTGAATGTTTGTAATACCAGAATTTAATCAAACAGAAAAGGTATGATGAGATACCACAGTGTTTGTTATTTTTAATGCACATACATTCACACGCACATGTTTAGGGTTTATTTTATAGGTTAAATATGGCTATTTCCTTTTAATTTAATGTTCCATCATGTCCAAGCATTGTAGGTCATGATCATTCTGTGTATTTTTATCCATAATTACAAAAGCATATTGGTTATCTTTTTTTATCAAGTATATTGCAAGTATATGACCCTTTATATTTAAAGAAATAGAATCATTAGATATAGAGTGAATTGAGGATTTTCCTGTAATTATAATATTTACTTTACGTGAAGAGTCATCTTAAAAGTGCAATATAATTATCTGTCATTGATTTGGTTAATGATTTCACATCAGAAATCTGAGAACACAAAAAAAGAAAAACCAGCAAAATTCTTTCAGTCGATATTGTTTAGTACGTAATTTGCTGGAAATGTGTTTTGTAAATTCAACAAAAAAAAGCTGTCAGTTTGTGACCACACTACTACTATAAACCCGCTAGTTGAGATGAAATAGTCTATTTTTATCAGCAGAGCAGTGATCTTTAATACAGCCTATACTGTGTTAAAATTCTTTTAACCAATACAAATATATAACAACATATTGCAGCAAGAATAAACTTGCATTGATGTAAAAATGTTGGTTTTTCATAGCAATTAACAAAAATTTGCATTTTTGTATAATTAAAGGAACATCCCTAACAGATTAAAGATGCCAGCTTGCCGAAGTGCTTTGTGAGTAAACAGTGTGTCCTTTTTATTTTAAAAAGGGGTTGATTTCAATAGAACTTTGTAACACCCCCTGAGCTGTCAATCAGATACCCGGTCCTATTACTTCCTAGTTGTATATCTCAGTGGAGCTAAACTCAAGAGGCAGGCAGTAGCTCAGAGCTCCTGCCTTGCAAAGACTTCTCATTGAGCTGCATTGGGAAATCTGTGATTGGACAGCCACAGAAAGTCTGGGCTTGGGAAGAAAAGTAGGGTTTACTGTATTTGCAAATGCTATACCTGCAGCAATTAAAAGCTAAGATTTCATATACCCCCAGAGAAGTCATGAGAAACAAATTACATGCATATTGTTATGAGGTATATCTACTAAATTGCATTTTTGATAGCCTGTGACCATGCCTTCGCCAAAGCACTACAGTCAGTACTATAATATGCTCTGTCTGCAAATAAAACATAAGTGCAGAAAGTACTGTCTGGTTACACGTGTATGTTGTATTGTTGTATAAATTTGATAATTTCCTATGTATTCCGGGACTAACACATGATGTGCTTCAAACATACAGTGAGATCAATGAGCCAAAAATAATGAATATAGTATTACACCCTTAAAGCAAGATAATCATTGTGCTATATTTTGGAATTTGTTGATACTTGTATTCAACTTCTTTAACTAACTTTTCAGATGTTCTTAACTTCCAATCAAGTCCAATTCTACAAGTCATTGAGTCATGATGGCGGAGGGTCAGCAGAGTTCAAGTTCCAACTTGACTATTTTGAACTAATTTGTGTGTGTAGATAGACAACGCAATGCAAGACGCCATCTAATGAACAGACCTCTATGGTGAACTATGCCATTTTACAGAGTATAATTTAATGATATTAATATGGGGAATTTCGTGGCTCCTTCCAACATTTTTAGTAGAAAAGCCTTAAACACACCCTCAGTGCTAATGTATATATTCCATCAAACAGAACTTTTTTTTGTAAAGACTAAACATATGAGTGAAAAAGGTGGAGTTAAGTCAGTTATTATTTGAAAAATCCTTATTTCCAACTCCTTTCTGAATTTGCATGGATTAATCCAAAACAGACAAGATGACGCATTTTTGTTTGTTAAGGCTGAGGATTTTATTAACATTTTTCATTAGTTTGACTGCTACTTATTTTCTTTATTTGTATAAATCAACATAGATGTGAATTGACCTGAACAATGTACCTGCATCTGACCTTCATTTACAGAAAAACATTGAGATGCAAGCTAATTCTCGTGTCTGCAACCAGCCTTGAGAAGCCATGAATGCGTCATTTTCCCTTTTATAAGGTTTTATCCTGTGCTATTGAACATGCAAACATGCAAATTGAATCAGAGTTATGCAAGGTAAGAACATAGCCATGAGCCAAGACTTTCACTGCCACCAATTAAGATATATTCCATCATTTTTATTTTTTTTAAAGAACATAAACAAACCTCAATGAAATCTCAAAATGAACATTTTGTGTGAATACAATACTACGTTTGTACCATCTTCTTGGTCTTCACCCGTTCAAGATAAGTCTTTATAAAGAAACCTTGTGCTTAATTTTAGAAGCCAGTTCCCTCATAACAAATTGTCATTGATTCCCCTGTCAATCTAGAGCTGTCTATCATACCATTACTGGAGTGCAGTATCTCTATAACTTTTGACATTCAGACCAACCCACAATGTGCTGAGCAGGCAGAGTGATTTTGAACTTCACTTTAGGTTGCCAGACTATTTATTAAGTCATTAATTTCTGTTTACATTCCCATTCTAACTGTCAGCTTTGACATTTATTGTGTGTCACCAGCTATGCTGGAAATATAACTGCTATGGGCCAGCAATTCCACACACTCGCATTATCGTGCTTCCCCCCAGCATCACGGAGGAGTATCTCATTGCCACCAGCACCTGGAAGATTAAATCACGCTCTTTATCCCTAGAATTGAGATATGTGCAAACAAAAAAAAGAAAAAACTTGTGTCTACAAATGGACACCATTAAGTCACAAATGGTTATACTGGCATAACATTCTGATGCTGTACATTATGGGCCTCCCAACAGTCCATTTTTTGATGGAACATATCCTATTTATCATTAGCGCACTTGCAATACGCTCAGGGTACTAGGACCATGCTGAGTGTGGTGAAACAACGTTTCTTCTCACAATGTTCAAGTTGGTTGGTTCTGATGGCCATAGCTAAAGAAGACATGTAAACTCTTTTTATGGTTTTACCCCTTGTTCTTTGTTATATTTTAAAGATAACTGACTATTAGAGGAAGGATATGCTAATACACAAATGTACTGTCACGATGTACAACTGCATGTACACTGTTTGAAATTGTACTTCTTGTGTACACGTGAATACCATTTGTCAAATGTTTTTAAAAATCTAGATGTTTCAACGTCTTCAGTTTATGGCAGTGATTATTAAAAGGTCTGGACACTAGGGAGGGAGCGTGCTTCTGAGTCATAGCACAAGAGGAGGAAGCAAATATATGTTTATATCTCAATAGATACATTTACTGATTTGTGGATTTGTGGATTATAGTTCCACTTGCAAGAAAAGGGGATAATATTGTAAAAAGTGTTACATTTTTATGCATTATCATTTTATGCAAATCCGTGGCATTTATTGTTAAAGAAAAAGTCTGGAGCAAAGCTCTACAATAGAAGCAATCAGCTGGATCTTGTCACTAGTTTTCAATGAGATTGCTACACTTGTACCACTTTGTCTCAGATTGTATTTTTATCTATAAAATCCAAAGTTTACAAGTGCTGATTTTTGTATTCTAACATTACAGTGCAGCAGCAACAAGGGATATGTTTCAGTAAAAAACACTGCAACATCTGCATGCTCTATTCCTGAATTTATTAAGGCTGTTAACGCTGTTGTTAATTTAATAAAGCGGTCAAAGAGCTGGAAGCTTTGTTTTTGTCGTGATTGGCCCGGTGAGTGATGGAAGCTTTGGGATGCTGAGACAATAGAGAATTAAAAACACAAAAGCTGAAACCAGAATCATGCCCTGTATTTTTATTTCCAATTAAATTCTAATTATTGGTGTTTCAGAAAACACTTCTCTGAGCTCCTATGAGAACTGCCAAACCATCCATGCGACAGTGCCCAAAGTATCAGCTTTTAGATATTTACAACATACACCAGTAAATGATCATTCAGTAGAAATAACTAAAATATGTGCATTTCAATAGCTGAGAACATTTGATTAGAACACTCTGAAAAAGCTGCATTTCTACTTAATAATTCAAAGGTACAGTTTGACAGCTCATTGATCATTGTTTTGTGGGGTACGATATTAGGATTGATGTTTAAAAGAAACCATATCAAAAATTAATTTTTTAATTATAACCTTGAAGCAGGCTAATTAGAGCTAATCCCCTAACAAATAACTCTATAATGAATTTTGAACAAATTCACTAATTAAACTGGCTACCACAACATTTTTCTATTCTTCAACATTAAAATCAAACCACTGTACTCATAACTTTGGTTAATCTAGATTTAGACATGAATAATATGTTTATTTCACAGTTTATTTTTAGTTATTTTTTTACATTTATTAAACACTATGGTAGGACTTTTTTTTTCTCTATCAATCTATATCTTAAAGCATTACTTAAAGCATTCCATAAATTTTATACTCATCTATATAACCTGAAATCCACCCAACCAACTACACAAGACATATTAGACTTCTTGACGCCCAGAATTAAACGTACTCTGCCACCTATAGATAAGGCTTTCCTTGATGAACCCATCACGATTGAAGAATTCCAACAGGTAGTCAAGACTATCCCTTTAGGTAAAAGCCCAGGCCCGGACGGCTTCACTGGGAAATACTACAAATTAATGGCTCAAACCCTAGCACAGCCCTTTATTAATGCATTTAATGCCCATAAACTGTCAACTAGTATACCCAAGTCTGCACTAGAGGTGACCATTACTCTAATACCTAAACCGGGAAAGGACCCTACGTCTTGTGGCAGTTACCGACCCATCTCGTTGATAAACGCGGATCTCAAAATTCTCACAAAAATCATGGCTACTAGACTGAAACCTTTTTTACCTAGCCTTATCCACCAAGACCAGGCAGGTTTTGTTCCATGTAGGGAAGCAAAACATAACACAACTAAAATCATTAATCTGGTACATTGGGCTCAATCACGCAAAATAAACAGTATTCTATTGGCTATCGATGCGGAGAAAGCATTTGATAGAGTTAGTTGGGCACTCTTACAACACACAATGCGACAATTAGGCTTTGGCCCACGCTGGCAAGAGTGGTTAAACTCCATCTACTCCTCACCAACTGCTAGACTGAGGGTCAATGGTCAGTTATCACAACCAGTAACCATCATTAATGGGACGAGACAAGGGTGTCCTCTTTCCCCTATTCTCTTCATATTAGTCCTGGAACCGTTCCTTCAGGGTATTAGAGACAATAACAACATACAGAGCTTTGAAATTGACAAACGGGAGTACAAAGTCACGGCATTTGCCGATGACCTTTTGTTTACAATTGTGAACCCGCTTTCGACATTACCCTATGTAATAGCGGAGATGGAAACATATGGTAAAGTCTCCAACTTTCAGGCGAACCTAACTAAATGCGACCTTTTACCAATTCACACCGCGAGAACCACAGACACACTACTACAGTCTAAATTTAATTTCAACTGGGCGCCGCGGTCAATTAAGTACTTAGGGGTTCACATCCCGAACAAATTAGAGTCGATCTATGCACTAAATTTTCCCCCTCTTTTGGCAGTCATTACTAAGAATCTCCAAACATGGCACAAGCCTTGCTTCGGCTGGCTATGTAGGATCAATATACTTAAAATGAACATCCTACCCCGTATTCTATATCTCCTACAGACTCTTCCTGTTGCTATCCCACGCACATTCTTCAACACGACCAGGTCAATGTTCACGAGATTTTTATGGGCACACTTGTCACCACGTTTGGCCCACGCCACCCTGACTAGAAGTAAGGAAAGAGGAGGAGTAAATCTCCCCGATGTTGAACTTTATCATCAGGCAATACACCTACAGAGAGTTTACGAATGGACAAGAAACACACAAATCCAACAGTGGGCTATCCTGGAGAACGCTCTCTCTAGAACCCCACTATCCATCTGCGCCTGGTCTCACCCTGACCCTATACCTTCACGAAAGGGACTCCATTACTACCACCCGACAGTCGACACAACCCTGAAAATGTGGCATAGACTCAGACAAACTGTAGACCTCTCTCCAGTCCCATCCCCGCTATACCCAATTACACATAATCCTCACTTCCAACAAGGGAACTCGGGCAAATCGTTCGAGCTCTATCACAATAGCTCGACACTAAAATTGTGTGATGTTATCCAGGACGGTAAAGTTAAAACTTTGAACCACATCTTATCGACTGACACCCCGACGGTATTACAACAATTACATTACCACCAACTGAAACATTTTATCAAGATGCACAACAATGATAACTTTATACAAATATATTCGGGGCCAGTACAAACCTTTATCTGGAAATCTATTCATAAACAGGGTTATACATAGGACACGAGGTCACACATTTAGGCTGGAAGAAAGGAGATTTCATCTAAGGCAAAGAAAAGGTTTTTTACAGTAAGAACAATAAGGATATGGAATTCTCTGCCTGAAAAGGTGGTTTTGTCAGAGTCCATACAGATGTTTAAACTGAAATTGGATAAATACTTACAAAAACATAACATACAGGGATATAATTTCTAATTAGTGGGGTAATAGCTGCTTGATCCAAGGAGACATCTGACTGCTATTTTGGGGTCAAGAAGGAATTTTTTTCCTAGTTTGTGGCAAAATTGGAAGTGCTTCAGACCAGGTTTTTTGCCTTCTTTTGGATCAACAGCAACAACATTTCTGAGGAAGGCTGAACTTGATGGACGCAAGTCTCTTTTCAGCTATGTAACTATGTAACTATGTAACCTACTACCCGGGGGGGCCATGGCCCTTGACAAAATTTGAACAACTGTGCTCCTCTCATCCGTTCTCTAGAAAAGTTTTATCTACCATGTACATACTAATTAGGGAGTCACAAGCAACTAATCTCCCAAGTTATACAGCTAAGTGGTCAGAGGAACTCAGAGTAGAGTTCACGCGCCCACAGTGGCAATCCATCCTTAAAGCGGCACATAATACCACCATATCGCTGACAGCGCAAGAGAGTAATTTTAAACGCATAACACGCTGGCACTATACACCAGCAAAAATCCGCATGATCCACAACACGTCCACAGACAAGTGCTGGAGATGCGATCAACCAGGAGCACATCATGCACACATATGGTGGCAATGCCCGCAAATAGCGAAATTCTGGAACAGAATTCACACTGTCATTCTCAGCATCTTCCAGACCAATTTCCCCTTAGCCCCAGACCAGTACATCTTCCTCCTGCCCCCCAAGGGCTTATCAAAATTACAAACAGCACTTTTCCATCACCTGGTCATGGCAGCGGCGCGACTAGTTCCCAAATAGTTCCCAAATATTGGAAGCAGCCAACCACCCCCTCGATCCAGAGGGTGGAAGACACGAAACAATTAGAAGGTATAACGGAAGGTATAACACAAGCTAAAGTAGGGAACTATGTGAAATACACCAAAATTTGGGCACCGTGGATTACATTCATGACACTAGAGCCACACTAGACAATAAACTAAGATCACCTCACAACAAAAGTTAACGGGCAGGGGAGGGGTGGCGTCGGGCGGGACCACGGGCATCCGGGAGCGCAGGGGGAACCGAGAACTGACATGGACGAATCTAGATGACTACTTATTAGTGACAGTACTGACACTAGGGATGACTCAGGACTCAGTAGCACAAACATGGGCTTTAAAGGTTAGAAGAAAGATGTGGGGAAAGTGAGGAACCGAAGCCTCCTCAAGGCTACACCAATACAATTAGCGTTCTACTAAACCGAGCAATGCTTCACAGTTACCACTTAAGCTTACACTAGTGGCTACTGTGTTCTGTTACTTACGCTGCAACATTGATCAGCCTAACCTGTCGAACTCCATGAAACTCATACTTCTGCTGACCAACGCCCTACGTTTCACTATGCAACTATACTGTATTGTATATTATTATCTATTACCAATGTTGAACTATTACCAATGCTTAATACTGTGTGCAATGTAACATGTTATACCCACACCTTATACGATATCACTGTACTTTCGCAAATATTACATGACATATCTGCACTGTTAAAATATATGTTAAAACCAATGTATGCAATACCTATGTTTAAAAATAAAAAATTTTAAATAAAAAATAAATAAATCTTTATTTTGTGCACGGACCTAGATCCCAGGCGTTGCCATCTTTGTGTGGGTAGATGAAGGCCCTGTGGGACACGTCATCTGCCCACACTAGATAGTGATCTAACATTCCTGTTCATGCCCAGTTAAACAGTGGGGTTATTGTCTGAAATTCGGACGTGAATTTCGTCTATTCATTCATTCATCAGAAAGACGAATGAATGAATAGAAATGTCAGATGAACAAACAAATACCAAATATTGGTGTTTGTTTGTTCATTTAGTTTATTACAAGGAGGGAGCTACCGGCGCACAGCTCCCTCCTTGTAATATGTAAAGATCGAAGTGGCAGGGAGCTGTGCTCCCCACCATTTACTAAGCCCCCATGTCCTCCCTCAATATGACCCCCATATTAGCATAAGGGATATTGAAATCTCCTGAATACCCCTACTCACTATACTGCGAGTAGGAGCATGTCTACTAAACAGTGAGCAGCCTGTGGCTTGTGGCTGCTCACTGATAAAAAAAAAAAAAAATTACCATTTGATGTCTTCTTTTTTTAGTAAAACCTTATTTTTTCAGCCCCCAAAAAAGGACAAGTAAAAATCCATAATATCCTAACTTATAAAATAAAAATAAAACCAGAGCGCAAAAAAAAAAAATCCACAGCAAAAAATTCTGATGCTAAAAAAATATGTAACCCAGACTGAGCTCTGTAGGGTGTGGAGAGGCTTATAAAGCCTTCCCACACCCTGTAACTTGACTCAGAGCTATCTGAGCTAACCAATGAGAGTGGTCAGACAGGTAAATGACGAGACTTACCTGTCAGTCTCTTCATTTACCTGTCAGAGCACTCTCATTGGTTGGCGTAAACCAACCAATCAGAGCGCTCTGAGTCAAATTGCATGGCATGGGAAGGCTTCATAAGCCTTCACACCCTCCTTGGGGAGCTCAGTCTGTGCAGTGCCCACGCTGGTTGAAGATGGATTATTTTTTTAGCGTCTGGATTTATTTATTTCTTCTGCATATTTTTTTTATCTCTGTTTTTTTATTTTATTTTATAAGTTCGATGGGTAATATGGATTTTTATTTAGCCATTTTTGGGGCTGAAAAAAGAAGGTTTTAGAAAAAGGAAGACATCAAATAGTAAATATTTTTTTTTATTTATTTACAGGTATTTTGTTTTTTGTCTCCCCTCACTATTTTTAGGGTGAGGGGGGTAGGTAGGGCTTTATTTAATTTTATTTGGGTGGGGGGGTAACTAGGGTCTTGCCCATAGGTGAGGCCGGGGGGAAGGACAATAGGTCCCCCCATTGTCATTTAGGACTCCCACCTGCCACTCATCGGTAGGGGTCAGGGGGGAGGACAATAGGTCCCCCCATTTTCATTTAGGGCCCCCACCCGCAGCTCATGGGTTGGGGGCCAGGGGGAGAAGAATAGGGCTCCCTCCTTCCGCTCATGGGTGGGGCCGAAAGAAAGGTATAAAAATTGTGCTGACCTTAAAAGAAAAGATAATCCTTCTTTCCAAATTGATGACAAGGTCCTTCTTTCTACAAAATTCCTCAAACTCCATCTCAAAAACTATCTCCTGCCTTTTTGGGTCCTTTTGAAATTCTTGAACAAATTATTGAAGAGTCATTTAAACTTCAACTTCCTCAAAATCTAAGAATTCCTCCTGTATTCGATTCATCCATTTTAAAGCCCTACCTTTCTAATGATACTTCACCTACTATTCCTCCTCCCCAACCTATTATTGTGAATGATGAGGAGGAATATGAAATTGAGGAGATATTGATTTCTAAAATTTGTTATCATAGACTTGAATATCTTGTCAAATAGAAAGGGTATGATGATTCACAAAATCAATGGGTTCCTCATTTTGACATATATGCCCCTGAGTTGTTGGACACTTTTCCCTCCAAATATCCCCATAAACCTACTATCTCCCAGATGTTGCTCTTTTGGGTGGGGGGCTGTAATGGTTCCTTTTAGATATGGTCAATTCGTTTCGTTCCGAAAGTAAATTCGGACAAATTTTGGCAATTTGTCTGAATTGCCGAATTTCCAAAGTGCCGAAGTGCCAAATTGCTGAATTACCTTATTGCTGAAGTGCCGAATTTTGGAAGTGCTGAAGTGCTTCGGATTTCTGAAAAGTGGCAAAACAAGAGAGGAAGGGAAAATTACGTGAATGATGACAGGAATCTAACCCTACACCTAACCCTACCCCTACATGTGTAAGTGGTTGTGGAGGTTAGGGGAATAGTTAGGGTTAGGGGAAGAGTTAGGGTTAGGGTTGGGGGTATGGTTAGGGTTAGGGAATTGCCTGAAATGCCGAAGTCCCGAAATGCCAAAGTCCCGAAATGCCGAAGTCCCGGACTAATTAGTACGTTTGCATTCCTTTAATATTGTGCTAAGTAATATTTGGTGGGTTTTATTATTGATTTACCTGGGGGACCAAGACACCCCATTTATAAATTGTCTTGGTGGTGGCAGCGTTAAAATAGTAATAGTTATATTATTATGTTTAAGTGTGGGGGGTGTTAAAAGGGGGATTTTGTCATTATTTACGGTCTAGTGCAGACAAATAGTGAACTTTAACCCTTTCACCACCACAACTACATCACGCGCACTCTTGGAGTAGGGTGCGTTTGTTACAGATGGCATTAGCTCAGATCAGGAATGTTATTTCTGATAACATGAGGCGTTACCTTATGGTATGAATGGGGAATGAAAGTTGTTTATCGTTTTTTGTATATTTGTTTGGGTCGGAGCTCGGAGCTCGGAGATTTGTCAGGCTGGTTGACAGAAAGAGGAGCAAGATAAATGGAAATTGAATTTATTTTTATTTCAATACATCAATTAATGCTTGGGGTATGAATACCCCACAAAAAAGTTGTATCGCACGCTATGCCATAATCATGTAGTTATATCCTATGTACAAGATTAATTCACCCAAGGAATCAGGGAGATTTTCTCAATTTCCATTTGTTTACCAAGCCAATTAAACAAAATCAAGTTAAGAAAATAGGTGTGGCTGTGATAATATCTAAATTTGAATTTGAGCCAATTTTTGAGGAGGCGGATGAAAATGGTAGATATATTCTCATGGTTTGTAAACTTAAGGACCTTATATTCACATTAGTGAATATCTATTGTCCTAATCAGTCACCAATCAAATTTCTTTAAAAGTTAATGTATAGAATAGATCAATTGTTACAGGGAATGTTAATTTTGGGAAGAAATTGTAATTGTGTATCCGATGACACACACCTGAGGTATACCACCCAACTGTTTCATGATTTTATGGCTAAAAACTCCTTATACGATATTTGAAAATACTTTACCTTCTTTTTGAAGGTTCATTGTTCTTAGGCATGGATAATGGCTTCATGGATATTTCTTAAAAAAAAACACACTCATTGAATAAGTTTACCTCCTCCAAAATGGGGTCCACAACATGGTCAGACCATACACCATCTTTTGAAAAGTTAAAAATAATCCTGAATACACTGCTCAATCAAATTGGCTTTTAAAGCACTTGTGGTGTTCTTCTGGGCAAAACACAGAAGTGTTAAAAGAACAAGCTAAAACTTTACTTCAGATCAATAATGTTGGGGAGACTACATCTTCTATGATATGGTGTACTTTCAAGTGCTACATGCGTGGTCTTTTCATCAAACTTGGATCTTAGATCTTGATATCTAATTGGCTAGACAGGAGCAATAACTCTAAATTTAAATACTTTTAAAATAATTTTAAATTTTCAAAATTAAATTCAAATCAAACTTTAAAAGAAAATGTAGAGAAACTTGGAAGCATTGAAGCAAAAGTGGTATTTGAATAGTAATACATTACTTTCAAATAAGCTAAAATTTAAAAAGAAAAAATGAATGTATTAATAGGATCAAAACAGGTAACAATATTTTAATAACTCAAGCCTTTTTATTAGTCAGTTTATAACCAGAAGAAGGATACTAAAGAAAATATTCAGGATAGTATTATTAAAGATTTTCTCAAAAAATGGAATCTGCCAAAAGTTGATCCAATTAAATTGAAACTCTTGAACACACCCTTTACACTTAATGAGATTCAAAATACAATAAAATGGTTGAAGAATGGTAAAGCTCCTGGACCCAATTGAACCTCAGTGTCATTTAATAAGATATTTGAGGGAGTTATCTCCCCGATGCTGCTTAAAACCTTTAATGAGTTTACTGTACATGGATATATTCCACAGGAGTTACTACAGGCTAATATTCTCCCAAATCACAAGCCTGGGAAAGATCCAGACATCCTGTTGCATAACACCTAGTCTCAAAGAGATATGCTAGATATACTTCTAAAATCTAAAATCTAATAAATTATTTAAATGTACAAAAAAGCACACTGTGTCTTCCTAGGATGCAGAGAAGACATTCAACAGGGTGAGTTGGAGATTCCTAGGTATGGTTATGGAGAATTTTGGCCTGATGGGACCTTTTAAAGAAAACACTATGGCTCTCTTTACTGCTCCTCAGTCGAGAGTTGTTGGACTGGGGAATGTCTCCGGTTAGTTCGATATTTAAAACTGCACGCAACAAGCTTGCCCATTGGCCCTGTTATTAAATATTCTAACTATAAAAGCATTGGCAGGTGCAATTAGATTAAATGAGACAATTTTCAAATTATACTTCTTATCTGAACAGTATAAAATCACTTTATATGCTGATGACATTCTTCTTACTTTGTCTGGCCCACTGGAGTCCATCCCTCAAGTATTAAAGTTGATTGCTGAATTTAGAAACTATTCAGGTTACAAATTAAGTATGAATACAATTCAAATATTAACATATAATCTAATTTCAGAACAATTCAAATTATTAAGGATGAGTTATAATTGGGACTGGACTAGTGAAGCACTAGAATACCTTGGAATTAAAATAAAAACTAATCCCAAAAGACTAATTGAAGATAATTATAAAACATTGTTATCCTCTTTCAGAACTACCCTATAGAAATGGAAGGGGCTTGAAACTTTTAGAAAATCCCCATCTACACTTACGCCACGGTGATCCTTGCACACACAAAGAAAGATCTCTTTGATTAAAATGATGAAATAATGCTTATGCATTCGTTTGATGTGATCATCAGTGACATGCTTATTAAATTTTAATTCCTCATCTTCCACAAACACCATCTTCAAGAACTCCCTCAAAACTTCATGTCTCTAAAGAATCCTATTAATTAAGATTAACCTCAAGGATCACCGCCCTGTCTAACCATACATGACTCCTTTTCACACTATTTTACAAAATCTTACCCGGACCTGAGATCTTGCCTTCCCATTCACCTTAGATTGTGAACCTGGGTATCAAACACTTGAAACTAATTTCAGGATGTTTCTCTTTATCAAGTTTTGTTATTATATCAATTAGTCACCGTGTCTTGCACTGTGCAATATGTAGTCATTCTAGAAAAGAATTCTAATAAAAATAATATATGACTCTGTAACTTCAAGATTTGAAAATACCCTTGCTATTTTATAGAATAACCAGATATTCAGGGGTTTGCTACCGAGTTTAAACTCTCAGTGGCAGTTCTACTGATGACCAGCATGCTTAATTGAACCAAAAGGTCAAAAGAATGGAACTCAACCGCCTTGAGAAGGCTTGCTTCATGTAGGAACACATTCTGGCCTTTCCAAACTCATTAGCGTCATCACTAGGACATTTTATTTAAAATTGATTTTACATTCAGGAGTAATTGAAGTTAAGCCTGGTTGCCTCTTTGCAACAAGGGTTGCTAATACTATTGAAATCCTAATTAAACTCTGATTAAAAGCGATTGGATGACATGAGCAGACAGAGGGTAACATTTATTCCTCTCCTAGAGGCACCAACTAACAATCAATTACATTTCTCTTCAAACTGGTCAATGTGAAGAGAAAGCAATTAAAAGTTCAATGCCACAACTAAAATCACCCATCGACATACAAAAATAAAGTTTGTATAACTCATTATTGTGATTTTAACGGAAAGTTATTGAAAAAAATGCTACTGTATTTCAAGGATGCGGAAGCAAATAAATCTATTTTAACATAAAACTAACAGCGTAATTGAGACAACCTTTCAGCAAACTCTTTTAACTGAGGTCAACACTCAACAACTTAATTCAGGAATGTTGCATAATTGCTCCTAACAACAGTGTCAGTTAAATGTAGTTAATACAAGACAAGATTCCTAATAGCACATAACAGATTATTGTTTCAATGATCTGTATAATCATAATTAAAAATTGTACATTAAGCTCAAGCTTATACGGTGTGTTGTGTGAGTGCATATTTATGTATTCCTGTTAAGAGAGCCATTGTATGTACTGTCATTTTTACAAGTCATTTTAGTGGTTGTGGCACAAATATTTGATGGGTACCATCTCCCTGTCAGGATTACTAGTTGATGCAGCACGTAGAATTGTGTCACACAGATGACTAATAGGTAACGTATTACCGGGCCTTAGAATGGCCACACTTATCGTACCAAAGAGTAGTCAGGATACTTCCCGAGGTCAGGGGATACAGAAAGAGACACAACGATAAGGGAAAGCCAGATGTCAGGGATACCAGAATACAAGGAAGTCAAAATCAAAGCCAAAGTCAAAAACCAGAAGAAACTTGAATCAGGAACGTGCTCTCGGACAACCACTAGGGGAACCACCACATGACCAGGATGAGAACTGGGCCTAAATACCCCTCCTCTAGATCTGATAGGCTGTAAGCGCATTTGACCCCAAAGGCAGTTACCAGGTTCCCATTTGCATAATTGCTACTCAGCACAACTTTTCCTGTCAGGACAGTAATGTTGCTTGGCACAACTTTTCCTGTCAGGACAGTAAATGCCATTAACCACATTTTTATGTGCGGATGAATACTTGACACTCCCAAGTCAAACTGACTTTAAGTGGCTTTCCAAAAATAGGGGGGCCCTTCAGGTACTTAAACATGGAGCCCTCTGCTGTAGCTTAGCTAAAATAGAGGAAAATGTCAATTTTCCCACCCAAATTTAATGACTATGATAGACTAAAAATGAATAGGCAAACATTCCAACAGGGCTTCAGACTATCATTGCTGTCACGGTTTGACATACACAGAGGGCTGTCCAATGACTCCTTGTCCCATAACCACCAGTAGGAGCTGCAGTTGTTATGGTTGTTAAAGTGGCCCTTTAATGCTAAGCTAACAAAGTATACACACACAAAGACAGACATGTACCTTGGCAATGACAATATCTATGGAAACATAATATACATTTCACAAAACATTACTTTTATTGTAAGAATTGGCGTGAACAAAATTTATCCATGAAACATTTTTTTCCCAGCACAGCCTAGATAATTTTTGTTTATGAGATAAGCCTAGTAACCCCTTGTGACGAGAGCAATCTCGCCACATTGCATTGGAGAAGCCTGGTTGCTCGCCTGCTGCCTTTGGACTATGGCCCCATGTTAAAAGACATCTTTTTTCCCTGCAGAAAAGACTTATTCATGCTTTTCTGCCTGGTGTTCGGTAGATTCAATCTACCGAACACCCGCACAAATGACCGGACCACCTGGGAGCTGGAGTGTGCCGGCAATTAGCCTCCCTGAAGCTACGGTTAACCATAGCTTAATTGATGAATGCTGGGTGGCCGCCATTCGTATAACGAACACGAGGTTGCGGCCATTTTAAACATACGAACGCACAGCGGTGTTCGACGCTTAATTCATGGAACTAAAATCGGACATAGTTTTGCGCGAACACCGCTGAAGCCGCCGACCTCCCTTCCTGTTCAGTGAAAGTGCACGAACGGCCCGGTGTTCGGTAGTTTGACTTGACTATGTTATACCCCAGATAGGAATCCCATGGAGCCCATTCGCATGAAACTGACTGTGTAAAGACTTTAGCTCCATGGCGATTAAACTGTATTCGTGTGGTCTGAGCGCCATCCGCTTAATAATGTACGCTCAGACCTGAGCTATCTGGGGACATGTTAAATGTATGCTTTTAATGTTATGTGTCTCACATAGTGCATCTTAATAGTAATTCCTGTGTTAGTATCCCTTTGTTTTGGGAGATAATTGAATTACTTCTCAATTATCTCTAAGGCAGAGGGGAGGAAGCCAGGATGCATTGTGGGAATATAATGTGACTGTGTGTCCTATTTTGCTGATTGTCTGTCTTTTGTCACAGTCTCCCATTTGGTCCCCTAGGGGAGTGTCTACAAGGTGGGAGACCTGCATAAATGCTGGGCAGGTAGCCCTCATTAAACAGACCACTGCTTGACCCTCAACACGGAGCCTTGTCTCGTCTTTGGGGGGATTTACTGAACGCTGATAGAGACTGATTGCTAGGAGTGTAAGCCGCTTGGATGCTTTTCCTATTCGTCTGCTAGCAGCGATTCGTATGGTTCCAGTTCGTGTGTTTGGAGTGCTATATTGGATGCCATTCGGGAGTTTGAAGCATTCCCTTATTTGCGGTTCGAGAGCTTGGTGTTCTACAATAGCTGTGCCTGCATCTCTGGAAAGGGGGACGATCGCGTAAACAGTTTTTACCCCTTGTGTGCAAAATGTTCCGTTACACCCCTCTTTTCCATTTTCAGTTCTTGTTTTTTCATTAAAATATGTTGGTCTTATTTTTGTTTATACATACATACAAATAGGCGGAGTTGGTAGGTTCTTATGTATAAGGTTTGAATAATACAGGAATATGTATCAGTTTAAACTGAAAAGACAAAAAGGGATAACTAAATCCTAGTGCAATGTTGCCAAATACGAAAATATATTTAAAGGAAATCTGTGATCTTGTACTCATAAAGATGGAGCAAGTATCATTTAGGCTCAATATCTAGGCACGTGGGAATATTGGTGGGGATCCCACTCCCTTCTTGAGCACCCGTAGGTTTCAGGTCCTCTGATCCACTTCACAGATCCACTGGACGTCAAGTTAAGTGCAATAAATATTTTATTGACAACCAATAAATAAAATAAAAGTAAAGTCCGTTTCTGGTACTGCAAGATGCGTTTCGCCTTTCACATAGGCTTCCTCAGTTGCTTGTGATCTTCATAGTTGTCCGGTCTTTTATAGGGCTTTAATTGCCTTCAAAATATATCACCCGGTGTCTTTTGCCGACTTCCATCTCCTTCTTCTGACGTCAGGCGTCGGGACGCGTCCTTGCTCCATGTTTCCAGTGTGTCCATATTTGGAATGCATCTGTGCGTTCCATTCTTTAAAAAACTTTATTGTTCATGTTCAATAATATCGGGCTGCGATCTTAGCAGCCTCTTACATATCAGGGCATCTCGGGATATGCATGTAAAGAGCAGATAGATAAAATTAAAACCTTCAATGAGACTAATAGGTTTATTACTGATAGAAACATAAATGGTAACAAATGTATGTGATAGCTATGATTATCTTAACAAGGTAATGGTAAATGGTGATTAGGATTGGGAAGGAACAGTGAAGTTGAACAGATATGCATATATTAGCAAAAGTGGATGAACAGTTAAAAAGCCTCCTATCCAAATTTAAGGATGCATATTTGATATCACTCCAATCTTAAGAGTATACATGTATAAAACAAAAAAATTTAAAAAATTTTATAAAAAAACAACAAAAATAAAAATAATAGAATGTTAAAATGTAGGACACTACAAACATATAAGTATAAAATTAGCTTTGTTATAAAACATTTATTTATGCATAAAAAGTTTTTATATACATAAGACTTGTTCTTTATAAAATGGGTGGGTTTTGTCCCCAAGAAAATTTATTTTAAGAAGTGGCATTTCTCAAAATCTGAATAGAGTCCGTAAGGGAAAGGGTGTTGAAATTAAAATTTTATTTTATTTCTTCCTTGCCTAATTTGTTAATCTAGTCACCTCCTCTCCACTCTTTTTTCACTGTGTTTAATGCACAAAAAATAAATCTTTTGGATCCTGGCTGTGTGTCATCTTAAAGTGCTGGGAAACGCTATGAGTTTTCATGCCTTTTCTTGATGTTTCGTATGTTTTCCTAACGTTTAATAGTCGAATAGTTATGCCTACGTATAAAAGATTGCATGGTCATTTTTAAAACGTATATGACCCCTTTTGCGTGACATGTTAGATGGTCTTTGATGGTGTACTGTTTTTCTATAATGTGACTTATGTCGGTAAGGTGCCTTTTGTTAATTTTGGTTTCCCTACAAGGGAGACAGTTCCCACATCCATAAAAGCCTAAAAGGTTGTTTAAATAATTCTTTGGTTTCTCTAAACAACTTTTGACTAAAATTTTTCTCAAATTGTTGGTTCCTCTTTAAATTTTAGGTTCATGAGGTATGATTTTATTGAGAACCGGTCATCTTTTAAGATGGGCCAATGTTTTTTATGGCCTGTTATACTTTCCTAGTATTGTCATTGTAATTGCAGATGAATGGGATTTTGTTTCTTCCTTGGGGATTATTCTTTTGTTTATATGTGAGAAGTTTTTTCCTTAATAAATGTTTGTTCTTCTTGAGGTCTTCCTTCATACCCTCTTTCCCAGAATTGTTTCTCTAAATGTTCAGCTT
Organism: Pelobates cultripes; assembly: GCA_933207985.1. Lineage (NCBI taxonomy): Eukaryota > Metazoa > Chordata > Amphibia > Anura > Pelobatidae > Pelobates > Pelobates cultripes. Next base: position 97,211,879 of record OW240922.1, on the reverse strand, counting down.
GTTCTACATAGTAATTTCTTTCTGTACAGTTCCTTCTTAACCTTAGTAACTGACCCCTTGGGGCATTCATAAGCCAGGGTTTATGATGACAGCTGGTTTTGTCTATATAGTTATTTGCATCAACAGGTTTTAAGTAGTTCTTGATTTTAATGGAAGTCTTTGTTGTTGATATTTAAATCAAGAAAATTGATGTCGATGAAACTTTTAGTGCATGTTAATTTGATTCCCCAATCATTATTATTGAGGAACTTAAAAAAACCATCAAGATCTGTATTGTCACCTGTCCAAAAAAAAAATATCATCTATATATCTGAGATAGGACACCAAGTTTGTGACCCAGCCATGCCCCTGGGAGATGAATTGTTCCTCCCAAGAAGCCATACATAGGTTGGCATAGCTAGGAGCAAACTTAGTGGAAATTGCCATGCCACATACTTGTAGATACAATTATTCTTGTTTAAGTCCGTCATAGCTTCTGTATAAAAGTATAAAATTGGCCAGTAGTTCACACCACTAATTCTTATAATTGTTCCCAGCTGAATTTGATTGAAGTGTACTGTGGAAACCTGGTTCTCTCCTTCCTTTCTGTCCTAACTTTGTAATCTCCTCATTTTCATTTCACATTCTTTAGTGTATATTAAAGAGTAATGTCACTTCTTTGGAAATTACATCATTGAAAATCACCTTTAACCTGTGATCACCTTTTTATGTGATGCTCAATTTTGTTTAAATATTAAAAATGTATCAATTAATATTACAATCCAGTTCAGTCCTGGCACAGTAAGTGTAATTACGGACAAATGGGTCACATTTTAAAACTTAAAACATTATTTACACTTAACCACAATGTGTAATACTTTACTGTACATAACTCACTGCAATATGGCGCAACTACAGAGAACAGCCACGATTCACATATAATCTGGTGATACAGTCTAGATTTTTAGACTTGTGATGGTAAATATTATATTGTATGTGAAATGTGGAAGTTTATCTTTAATATATTAAGCAAAAATAAAATGCTTAATGTTTTTAAGATGTGGAACTGTACCATAAATAATCCAAATTATGTCATATTCCCTCTTTACTGTGATTTATGAATCACAGAACACGGAACTCAACTCATATTATATTACTTGTGGTGTCACAGAGTTATAATTAATAGATACTGTTAGGTTTTAGTAAAAGCATGTTCAGAACACAAGCTGGACAGAAGATTTATACTAAACCTTCCACGTTAGAATAAAGTATTTGCCACATTAAATAAAGGATAGAGAAAATCCATCGCTGCCAACAGGCAATCCTGCCATGTACTAAGGCTACAGGTAATAAGAGAAACTAACTGCATTATAATAGATTACAAATGAAACATGTATTGATTGATGTATTACCTTGGTTCCAGTGCTTGGGAAGGGCTGCCAGACTGTTGCTTCAAATGGAGATACTAGAATTATAAAAATTGCATACTTCAGTGCTAATTTTGACTATGCTTGGCAAAATAACCACAAAGAACAGCCCTGCAATCTGCATTTTGTATAGCTATCCTTTGTGGTGGGAGCACATATGGCGGCTACATCCTCAGTCTGCTCGTGGTAGGGCTTCAGCATGTTGACATGCAACAGGGGTCGGACTCCGGTACCCGAACATGGACCAATCACATAGGTACTGTCACATTTCTGTTCCACTACCTGGTATGGGCCCTGCCAGGCAGCCTGCAGCCTATCATGTTGGATGGGTTTCAGGATCAAAACCTTCTGCCAAACTTGAAAGCTATGGCTCCTGGCACCCCGATCATACCAGCTGCGCTGTCGACTGGAGGTTTACCTACACCAGGTGGGTGAGTTTCTCCAGCGGGTCCCTAAACTCCAGCACATATCGGTTGATGGGGGTACCTTCCAGATCCCCAGCTCCCTCCCAATGCTCATAGACAAGGTCTAGGGGGCCCCTCACTTTTTGCCCGAAGAACAGTTCAACGGGGAGAATCCTGTAGATTCCTGGGGCACCTCCTGATATGCAAATAGGAGATGCAGCAGGAATCTTTCCCAATCCTTGTGAGTCACTGCAAAGGTACAGAGCATTTGCTTCAAGGGGCCATTGGTAATTGGTCAGAGGGTGGTAAGGGGAGCTCGGGATCAGTTTAATGCCGTCAACAGTTGGACGGTCATTTCGGCAGTAAACTGGGATCCCCGATCTGAATTGATCTCCCGGGGAAACCTCATCCGGGAGAACACTCGCATCAGGGCTTCAGCTACAGTGTCAGCCTGAATGTTGCTCAGGGAGTACTGAGTCGCGTAGTCCACTATGGTCAGAATATATTTCTTCCCAGAGGGGCTAGGCTTAGCCAGGGGGGCGATGATGTCGACTATGATGGGGAGGTGTTGGAGCTTGGCCTTGCGCTGGTCACCCCGCTTCCCCATTCACTGGCAGACATCACAGGTCTGGAAACACTGCCTTATATCCTTAGAGATGAAAGAAGAAAATGTAAACCATGCTTTTAAAAATGATACATACATATACTTGTAGGTAATTCCAATGAGTTTGAAATCTCTGAATAAATAAAAATAAAAGAAATAATAGTGTAGTACAGTAACAATAAATATTATGAGATGGTCTCTTAGGATATGATGTTCCAATTGGTCCAGATAATTCGAAGTGCAATATGTGTAATAAAAACAAAAATAGCAGCCAATAGTGAAGTAAGTACTATTAATAAAATTAATAGAAATTTGGTAATGCACTTACAATTTCCTGAGCATGTAACTTTCTCTAGTATAAACTGCATAGGTGGTATAATCCCCACCAAGGATATGCAGAATCCAGGAAGTAAAAAATAGATATAAAAGTAACTAATTAAAAGTATACTTTAATATCAAACAAAACATAATATCAACATAAAATATATAAAAGAAAGTCCACTTTACGCGTTTCGCCCGGTAGGCTTCGTCAGAAGTTGTATCCTTAGAGATGCCTAGCCAGAAAAAGCTTTGCGTGAGCCGACTCAGGGTCTGGCTCTGTACAAAATGCCCTGCCAGGGGAATATCATGAGCTATCTTCAGCAGCCCATGTCGATATTTCCTGGGTGCTACCAACTGCTTGGTGGTAGTAGGAGCTATGCCTGATTTCTTGTTCTCCGCTATGCAGTACAGTCGTCCCTGCTCCCAAAGGTACTGCTCCTCCTCCTTCCCTAACCGACCCGTGTCTGCTGGTCTTTACATGCCTGGAGGGTCGGGTCACATGCTACCTCTCTTTCACACTCAGCCGGAGTATCCCAGAAAAGGGGTGCTGGGGTGTTCAGGGCAATATTGGGGACTGGGGTACAGGGGTTAGCCCTGGTGGTCTGCTTACAGGGAGATTGAAAGGGTACTGGTTTGGGGGGACTGGCCCAGGTGGCTGGCTTACTAAGGGGGGCTTACAAGAGGCCGGGGTAAAGGGACAGGGTTGGATGCCTACCTGAGCCACAGTGTGTGAGCCGTGCTGGGGGTTGCAGGCCTGCTGCCGGGGTGTCACAGGGTAAGCTTCTTCGAGGGTATGAACAGAGACATAGGTGGAGGTGCGGTGGCCCAGGTCATTGCTATGTGGCTGGGACATGGGATCTTATCGCTTGCCACCAGTTGTAGTGGGCCTGCTGACAACTTGTCCAGTTGTCCTAGTTCAGCCAAGTCTTTTCCCTGGAAGGGAATCGGTTATAGTACAGAGAGACCCATTTCCCACCCAGTAATCTGGGGTACAACAACAACTTTATTGGCCACACTCGGCTTTATACTTTCCCCATGCAAGGGGTGGATCACATGCAACAACGTCACCATCCAGGGTCCTCCACCTCCCGGGGGTCGCATTACGCAACCGGAACCCCAATCCGTTTGTCCACTGTTCCCGCCACTCAGTGCTCCCTCCCATGGTCCTCTCGCTCCCAGGGGCCTGTGCGTGTGACAGGAACTCCAGTCCCTTTGTCCCCAGTTCTCGCCACCTATCCTCAGGATTTACCACCTCCGGTAACCAGGGGATCTTTATCCCAAGAGCTTCTGTACATGGGAGTCCAAACGCGGGAAAGTTTCTCACCTCTGTGACTCCCCAAGAGAGTGTCCACACCAATCTCAGAGACCCCAGAACGGTAACCGCCTCTGCTCGTGGGGTTTTTTGGGGCGAAGCCAGGCAAGGGAAGTTTCTCCGGGACATAAATGCTCCCCCTGACCGCCGTTCGTCTATACAAACAGCGGACGCCCAGGGAAGCACTCATTAAATACTTCCCTTGCGTTTTCACACTTATGTTGCAAGTTGCCAACATTCTACTTGATTGGTGTGAACACTCCAAGGGGCACTGGGGAGGTCCTCGTTTGGGAATCGAACAAGGTGGGCAGCAATCCACGAATGCTCCCCCTAGATGGCGTTCGTCTAACGAACGGTCCGCCACCCAGGTCCGGCATGCGCCGAGCCTTTCCTTACGGATTGCGGTTTTGACACCTCGTTACGAGGTGTGAACGTTCTAAGACAACATTCTAAATGAGGTTTTGTGGTGGTCCCCGTTCGGAAGGTGAATGGAACTCATCCGAATATAACACAATACAGGGGAAAACACTGGGAATAACACATAGCAATTCACGAACAGGCAGCGGTCCCGCCACATCCTTCACTAAAACAGTGGTAACATTTTTGAAGTTATATTTAACCACTAATCTAAAAACTAGATAAAAACCTCTTGCTGTTATCTTGAATACAACTAGTTCAAGAGAATAATTGGGAAATATAAACCTATTACAATTTACATAAAAAATGTATTTTTGGGCAAAGGCGGATGGCGGATGCCAGAGTCCTAAAGGCACAAGGCCTCGCAACCAGGGCTCGAGTCCTGCAGGAACGCATGGGAACGGCGTTCCCGCACTTTTTCCACAGCAGGAACGCCGTTCCCATTACCTGTCCTGCAGGACTGGCCCTGCTACCTGCACAGATGGGCCATCACACGGTGTGTTCCCTCTCCAGCTATAACTCTCGCGAGACCCGCGGCTGTTACCATGGCAACGCTCCGCACAGGCGAGTCTCGCGAGAGTTAGAGCTGGAGAGGGAACACAGCGTGTGATGGCCCCTCTGTGCAGCGGCTGGCTCCCTCCACCGGACCACCAGGCGATCTCCCCCCTCCCTGACAAGGTAAGAAGCAGGGAGGGGGGATAAAATAAAAATTATACATAAAGTAAAAAAATGCTTACCCCCCCACACACACCCATCATCCAGCACTCACACACCCATCATCCAGCACACACACACACACATCATCCAGCACTCACACACCCATCATCCAGCACTCACACACCCATCATCCAGCACACACACTCACACACACATCATCCAGCACACACACACACACCCATCATCCAGCACACACACACCCATCATCCAGCACACACACCCATCATCCAGCACACACCATCATCCAGCACACACACACACATCATCCACACACACACATCATCCACACACACACACCCATCATCCAGCACTCACTCACACACCCATCATCCAGCACTCATCTCACACACCCATCATCCAGCACTCACTCACACATCATCCAGCACTCACTCACACACCCATCATCCAGCACACACTCACACACCCATCATCCAGCACACACACACCCATCATCCAGCACACACACACACACACCCATCATCCAGCACACACACACCCATCATCCAGCACTCACACACACACCCATCATCCAGCACACACACACACATCATCCAGCACACACACACACATCATCCAGTCATCCAGCACTCACACACCCATCATCCAGCACACACACACACACATCCAGCACTCACACACACATCATCCAGCACACACACACCCATCATCCAGCACTCACTCACACACCCATCATCCAGCACTCACTCACACACCCATCATCCAGCACTCACACACACGTCATCCAGCGCGCGCACACACATCATCCAGCACATGCACACACTGCATTCATTATACACTACAAGCACACTACATTCACTATACACTCACTACAAACACACTACATTCACTATACACCCTCTGCATTCACTATACACATTCTGCACTCATTACACACTACATTCACTATACACACTCTGCATTCACTACAAACACACTACATACACTGCATTCATTGTACACACTCTGCACTCACTACAAACACACTACATTCATTATACACACTGCACTCACTACAAACACACTACATTCACTATACACACTGCACTCACTACAAACACACTACATTTATTATACACACTGCACTCACTACAAATACACTACATTCATTATACACACTCTGCACTCACTAAAAACACTGCATTCATTATACACACTCTGCATTCACTACAAATACACTACAATTATTATTCACACAGCACTCACTACAAACACACTACATTTATTATTCATACTCTGCATTCACTCCAAACACACTACATTCATTATACACAACCTGCACTGCACTATATGCATAGGAGTGTAATTTATTTTTTTTAAGGGGGGGGGGGGGTTGGAAGCGGGAATCTTGGGTGAGTTCCCACACTTTTTTCCCCAGGACTTGACCCCTGCTCGCAACACATCAAGCTGACCTCACAATCCCCTATTCCAGCATCATGGATCGCATTGATGCATCTTTTAGCCGCTTCTGGGCAGCCTTGGAGGAATGGAGGAACCCGAGCAGAGAATGAAATCGCTTTGCCAACAGGGGAAAGGAGACATCAAGAAGTGAGGCCTATGGGGCGCCTTGTAGCCGATTCTAATGTCACGCTGTCGATAGACAAGCTACCCACAAGCCCACTTGAGCCTAGAGTCAAACGGGGACCAACCCCACTACTCCAGCCGTACAAGCAGAAGCACCCAAGCCAAATCCGACAAATACCACTCAAACCTGAAATAGACTTCAGCACATTCCCAATTGGGAAGAACTTGGCCTCACAGAGTAGCAGAGTTCATATCGCAGGAGCGCTGGCTCTACAACAGGCCTGGGGCATGGAGGGAGACCCATCTTGGTCTCCCAATATTACTCAACGAAATAGACGGTACTTAGATGGCAGACGTCTGCTTAGTCAGGGCATCAGCTGACTGTCACTTATGGCGGACTGCTCTCCTAATGTATTCCTTAGATGCAGATCCTCTTGCCAACCTTCACTATGGCACTGGTTGCACCAGCAGATCACAAGCCTTGTTTTACTATAATGCTTTATAATAGTTAATTTTGCTTACCTTAGTCTAGACTGTTTATCCTTCTGGAAGAATATGCTCTATTGTCAATCTAGACACATATCCTCAGCCTGTTACCTAGCCTGTGATATACTCTAAAACAAAAAAAAAAACACTCTTTCTCGTTCAGAGTAATAGAGGACAAACCCTGTATGTTGACCTTGCTGACATGCTCTGAATTACTATTTTTCTCTTTTGTATAATGCTATCATCTCAATAAAAGAAAGATTGAAAAAAAATGTATTCTCACCGTTCCAGTAATTTTGTAGGTAAATTGCATCTGTGAAAAGAAAACATACAAAAATACTTACCTGTCCCTTTGATACTTTACTAGTGGTTAAAGGAACGCTGCAGGTAGTGCAGATGAGAAAAAAAAAAACATAACAGAAATAGAAAAAAAGAAGAGATAGACACTATGGCATTTGTTAGTTGTTCCAGCATTTTAAATTGAAACCCAAAGATAATTGGAGTGATCGAAGGATGAGGTGTGCAATAAGTGGGAGTTTGGGAAGGTAAGTAAGGCAGGAGCATTCTTTAAATTATGAGTGAGACCAACGAGAATTAGGTTACAGTAGTCAAAAATTGTAAACCATTTTGGCTGAACTCTTTTTTAGGGGGATGAAAACAGAAGACCTACAATGGACACATTGTATGAGTGAAAGTAAGATCATAGTCAAAGGGAACAGTAAATAGTAGCCAAAAGGCTACCGAAAGAGGAGGATTAGCTTTTGCAAAGAGAATTTCTTTTAAAAGATATTACATTTCCAGACATGTTCAGTCATCCTGCCAGAGATAACTCTGATGAGAGCATCCAATAAAGAAGGAGAGAGGTCAGGGAAAGAAAGGATGGTCTGTATATCTTCAGTATAAAAATGTTAAAGAGGCAGAGATCATATCACTCAAATAAGCTGTGTAGCGAGATAAGAAGTTGGCCCCAATCAGAGCCTTGGAGAATGCCAATGGAAAGACGTGGCAAAGAGGAGGTAAAGTGTCTGAAAATGACTTCCACATAACAAATAGATAAGGTAAATTGAGAAATAAGAAAGAGCAGAGGGACCTAGATCAGAGACCAAGGCAATGGAGAGTGAGAATAAGAAGTCAATGGCCCAGAGTATTGAAAGCAGAAGCAATACAAGGAAGAATTACTAAAGAGTACTTGCCTTTGGTTTTAGTGGCAAATATTGCTGGTTACTCTTTGGTCACAAAAGCTCTTCATTCTTGAGCTTCTTCAGCCAACAGACTGGAGGATTTGGATTGTGCTTCTTTTTCAGGAGAGTTTTGCCATAGCGTAGTTATTTTTATTTTAATACAGGTGCATTGGGTTATTATTGCTTATTATTTTTGGCCATGTTTTTGTGGCTGACAAAAAAAAGAATAAAGAAGATGCTCTAGCAAAAATTCAAAAGGTGCTAATGACCAATTACAGCGACATATTTATAATTAGGTCATAAAATCACCCTGCCTAGTGGGCAATGGCATTGACACAATATCAATAGCTTTATCTGCATTTTTAAGGGGTCCGTTAAGGGACACCTAAGGATGTCTACAGGCATGGTGAAACAAATGTAAATCTCACCTTTAGACCAACAGGGCTACACTAGAAAAATCCAGATCTGTAGAGGAGAAAGAGGTACAGTCACAACCAAATGACTTAGTACAGAGGACATGACACTCCCGTGATTACCATTGTGCAGTTGGACCCGAGGTAGGCCAAATCTTACTTCACAGTTTAGAAAGTAGACAATGGTCCGGCCACTCAAGGTGTAGCAAAAAAAAAAAAAAAAAAACAGGTTTATTGGGGCAGTATATTACAGAAAGTACTGTATTCACATCTATAAGAATAAAGGCATTTTGATTTGAACTAATTTCTGTACCTATCTGAAAAACAGTCTAGCTGCCTTTAATATCATTCTGCACTCCTTCTTCATTTCCATGCAGTCTTCCTTAAAAATGACTAATGAATCATGCTTTGTAAGACATGCTTAGTGAATCCTTGGGAAAACGTTATTGATTTATGGTGGAAACAGACAAACAAACAAAAAAATAGTTTATAGACTATTTCCTTCCAATAGTTCTATGAATAGCAGTTAAGTTTACATAGTTTTAGATTAGTTGGCATGTTGTCAATGTGTTCTACTGAGTTTTTCTGTTTGTGTAATAGAGTAAAGAGGCCTATTAAAAGCTAATTTTAACCGTGTAGCAGACTTGTGTTCAACACGATTTGGTAAGAGCTGTTAAAAAATGAAGGCTACGGGTACTTTTGGTGCTTTCCTCATTTGATTTTTTTTGTACTTTATTAATTTATTAAACATTATATTCTAGAAAAAAAACATTCAAAATGTTAATCTACTTTAATTGGTTATAGTGCCTGGCACTCGCCTTACATTCAGTGTTAAACATTTTTGAGCAGTTTAAAACTAAAAAAGGGTCCGTGGCCACCCACAGCCTTGCCACCAATGAAGGTGTGGCTAAGGCAGAGATTACACGCTTTCCTCTATGAATATTAATTCATACCAGTAATGGGAGCGGTGAAAGGGTAAAAGTGGTCATCTGACACTCTCAGACAATCACAGCCACCTATTGCTGCTCAGGCTAATGTTTTCTCATTAGTTCAAGCAGGACAGAGGGGAGGGCTATTGTGGAGTCTCGTTTATCATTAAAACAATAAAATAGCTTTAACACTGAATGTAAGGATCGCACTAGGAACTCAACACCCTATAATCACTTCAATGAGATGAGGCAATTACATTCCCTTTAACCCCTTAATTACACATGACGGAAATATTCCATCATGATTACCTTTTATTCCAGAAGTTGTGTCCTTAAGGGGTTAATTATCATTTCTGTTTATCACATAGAACACAGAACTTACCAAGTTTTAATTTGGTTACAGTATATAAAATATCCTTAAAGAGACACCCTTTTAATGGATTTTGTATATAATGCTTTCCAAACAAATATGCAAAACATGCTGATAGTAGCTTTTTGCTAATACTAACAGTTGTGTGAGCAGAGATTTACACTGTGATCAATCTGACCTCGTAACTGTGCACACAAGCAGCAATTCATACAGCTTGTCAACTTTAAGACTTCTTTCACACAGCTTGTCAAATAACTTTAAGACTTCAATCACAAAGTATGTCACTGAAGTAGCAGGTTTGCAGCTGCGTAATGTTTGCAAATCGCTTCAAACGTAAGCGACTGGCGTGTAAGGTACGGAACCTGTTCGAGTTGTTATAGTGCAGTATTTAACTTATCAACTTATCAAGCACTGTACCTGTTAAGACACCTCCCGTGTCTTTAAGCCAAACCGCCGTTTAGTAAACCTTCCCCGGCTGCAGTACAGTCTCTGTTCGCTTACTCTGTAACCCACGAACCAAATGCAGGGGAAGCGACAATCTCCCGATTGAAATCCACGAACGGCTCCAAACTCCCGAACGGCAATATACGAACTGCTAGGAACCGTCGAACAATAATATCCCCAAAGCGGCTTTCGTTCCATCCAGCAGTCTCTAACCGTGAAGAAGAAATCCCCCCAATAACGAGACAGAAGCTCCGCATTGAGGGTCAAATAAGATCTGGCTTTACTGTGGGCTACCTGCCCGTATTTATGCAGGTCTCCCACCTGGTGGACACTCCCCTAGGGGACCAAATGGAAGACTTAAATTACAGACAGATAGAAGGACATTTCTGACACACAGTCACATCTCTTACCCACAGTGCATTCTGATTCCCTCCCCTCTGTCCTGGAGTTAATTACCAAGTAACTCAATTAACTCCAGGACAAGGACAGTCGCCATTTTAAACATAAAATAATAAAAGACATAAAAATGCATAACTACATGAAAACTGAACATTTCCCATTCGTATTACATGTCCCCAGATAGCCTGGATCTGAGTGCATATTATTAGCGAATAGCGCTCAGATCCCACACACATAGTTCAATCGCCATGGAGTCAAAGTTCTTACAGTCTTTCGGTATACGAATGACTCCATGGGAGGGCTATCTGGGTTAAGTCTTTTGTATGCTCTCAATCTCCCGAACGGCCGGTGTTCGCATGCTTTCGTGGAGGCAGCCAGGCGTTCCCTTGTTTCAGCGGTGTTCGGCAGAAAAAGTGTCCGTTTTCAGTTCCATAGAAATAGAGCCAAACACCGCTGGGCGTTCGCATGATTTAAAATGGCCGCTGCCTCGTGGTCGACATACGAACGACGACCACCCTGAGTTCGGTTTAATTGAGAAGTGTCTGCGGTTAACCACAACGTTATAATGGTGATCACTTCGTTAACCTGCAGCACACTCCTCACTTGGGTGGCCGTTCGTTCGGCGGTTTTGTTCGGGAAAAAGAGTCATTCGAATGGCTGGGCTATAGAAACCAGCCATTCATACGAACGGGGACAAACAGACGAACGGGCAAAAATCCAGCAGACAGATGGTTCTGTCACACGGCTCCCTCCTTGTGGGACACTCCGGCAGACCCGGCTTGACCCTGTGGCGGGTCAACTTGGGGATGACCGGACTACGAGGTGATGGAAACGTCTGTTTGTCGTGACAACCCATCTGCATTTCCGTTTAGCTTACCGGGTCTGTAGCTGATAGTAAAATTGTAGGGCTGTAGTGCCAAGCTCCATCTCAGCAGTCTCCCATTGTCTCCTGAGACCCGGTTAAGCCAAACGAGTGGGTTGTGATCAGTCACAAGGGAAAACTCTTGCCCATACAAGTAGGGACTTAACTTTTTCAATGCCCAGACCAAAGCCAAACACTCCTTCTCCACTGCCGCATAACTCACTTCTCTGGGTAACAACTTTCTGCTGAGATATGCGACAGGGTGCTCTCCTCCATCTTCCCCGACTTGGCTCAGCACAGCCCCCAGTCCATACATGGAAGCATCTGTATGGACGAGAAAGCGTTTGTTAGGGACTGGGGCAGCCAAGACAGGGGCATTCACAAGAGCCTGCTTCAGTGCCTGGAACGCAGCTTCACAAGCCGGAGACCACAGGACCTGCTTAGGCAAGTTTTTCTTGGTCAGATCTGTCAGGGGCTTAGCGATAGCGCTGTAGTCAGGGACAAAGCGTCTGTAGTACCCTGCCGTCCCCAAGAAGGCCAATACCTGGGTCTTAGTAGTAGGTGTGGGCCAGTTAGCCACTGCCTCTACCTTGGCTGGCTCCGGTCTCTGGCTCCCACACCCCACTCTGTGACCCAGGTACTGTACTTCAGCCATACCTAGATGACACTTTTCTGGCTTCAATGTCAGGCCAGCGGCCCTAATCTTATCCAGCACTACCCCTACATGTACCAGGTGTTCCTCCCAGGACCCACTGTAGATCGCAATGTCGTCCAAGTATGCACAGGCAAATTCTTGGAAGCCATCCAGGAGTCTATCCACCATCCGTTGGAAGGTAGCCGGTGCATTTTTCATCCCAAAAGGCATGACCTTAAATTGGTACAGGCCAAATGGGGTGACAAATGCCGACTTGGGGATAGCATCCTCGGCCAGGGGGATCTGCCAGTATCCCTTGCACAGGTCTATGGTGGTCAGATATCGCCCCCTGGCAATACGATCTAGTAATTCGTCTACCCGGGGCATTGGGTAGGCGTCAGTGGTGGTCCGCTCGTTGAGTCGCCTGTAGTCCACACAGAACCGGGTGGTCCCATCTTTCTTTGGCACCAGGACTACAGGCGAGGCCCAAGGGCTGTCGGAGTGCTCGATAACCCCAAGTTGGGTCATCTCCTGTATCTCCTTCCGCATTCCTTCACGGACTGCTTCAGGGATACGGTAGGGGGGCTGTCGTAACGGGGTCTGTCCAGGGGTCTCTACCTTATGCACAGCTAGGGTGGTATAACCTGGTTCCTGGGAGAACGTCGCCTGCTTCTCCCATAACAACTGCTGCGCCTGTACCCTTTCTGTGGGGTTCAACCGGTCCCCTAGCTGTACAAGGGTAGTAAGGTCAGTCTGGGAATCCCTTTCTAATAGATCTGGAAGGGGTAAGTTCTCAGAATCATCTGCAGCTGGGGCACATACTGCTGCAATATTCTCAGGTCTCTCCTGGTACTCTTTCAGCATGTTCACATGAAAGGACCGCTGGATCCTCTCATCTGCACAGCTGGCTATCAAGTAAGTAGTGTCGCAGATCTGCGCCACTACCTTGTACGGGCCCTGCCAAGATGCCTGCATCTTGTTGGCCTTCACAGGTTTAAGCACCAATACTTTTTGCCCAACCTGGAAGACCCGCTGTCGGGCACCCTGATCGTACCATCTCTTCTGTCTCCCCTGGGCCGCCTGGAGATTCTCCCTTACCATCAGGGACAGTTTCTCCATGCGGTCCCGGAGTTCCAAAACATATGGTACTATGGGGATCCCTTCCTGCTCCGTCTCCCCCTCCCAGTGGCCTCTAATGAGATCTAGGGGTCCGCGGACCCTTCTCCCATACAGCAGCTCAAAGGGGGAGAACCCAGTAGATTCCTGGGGCACCTCTCTATAAGAAAATAATAGATGAGGCAGGAATCTCTCCCAGTCTCTGCAAGTGTCTGTAAAGGTCCTCAGCATCTGTTTGAGGGTACCGTTAAAGCGCTCGCAGAGACCGTTAGTCTGTGGGTGGTAGGGTGAGCTAAGTAACGGCTTAATGCCGCACACCTTCCACAGTTGCTGGGTGAGCACAGCGGTGAATTGGGTTCCCTGGTCGGAGAGGATCTCCTTAGGGAACCCGACCCTAGTAAAAATTCTAACCAGGGCATCAGCAACCGTCTCTGCCTCTATGTTAGACAGCGCTACTGCCTCTGGATAGCGGGTGGCATAGTCCACCACGGTAAGAACATACTTCTTACCGGATGGACTAGCCCTGGCCAGTGGACCCACAATGTCAACGGCTATGCGGGCAAAGGGCTCCCCTATAATAGGCATCGATAATAGCCTAGCCTTAGGGTGGTCCCCCCGCTTTCCTACCCGTTGACATGTGTCACACGTGCTGCAGTACATCCGCACAGCCTGGTTAAAGTTTGGCCAAAAGAAGTTCTGTGAAATCCTATAGGCTGTGCGGCGGGACCCTAGATGTCCAGCTAAAGGAACATCATGCCCTATCCGCAGAATCTCCTGCCGGTACTTTGCAGGTACCACTAACTGGCGATTCGGCGGAGTGGCAACACTCTTCTGGGAAGGTTTAGGGATCCTATACAACCTGTCCCCCACCCACTCATACCGTTCCCCATCTATTCCTTCCTCCCCAGCATCTGCCCTGTCCTTGTATCTTTGGAGGGTCGGATCTGCCCGGGTTTCCCTCCCAAACTCCTCTGGGGAATCCCAGCTTAAGGGAACCTGATCTGGGGTACCAGTCGGGGAAGGAGATCTTACCTGGGTCTCGTCAGCAAGTGGGCTGGTTCCGGCAGCACGGGTCTGGGCACGGGTGGTCACTGGGTTCACGTCTGCAGGGCCCATCGGAGCATAGGCTGAAACCAAAGGGGCCAAATCGTTTCCCAAAAGAACATCGGCGGGCAAGTCCTTCATCACCCCCACATCCACATGCCTAGCGCCCACTCCCCAATCCAAATGTACTCGGGCAACAGGTAAGCGAAACACGGCACCCCCTGCTACCCTTACTGCCACAGTGTCCCCAGTGTGCTGATGCTCTGAGACCAAGTTCTTTTGGAGCAGTGTCATCGTGGCTCCTGTGTCTCTCAGCCCATTCACCACTCTGCCATTCAGCTTCACAGTTTGCCGATGTTGCTGGCGATTATCCTGGTGAGCTGCTTGCACTGGGTCTGCCTCGTGTAGAATGCCCCAAAATTCCTCCTGCTCTAGGCAGTGAGCAGCAGGCTGAGGTGGGCGCTGGTTTCCATTAACTGGTCTCCTCCAGGACTGAGCCTGGTTGGCACTGTTCAGTGGGCACTCAGGACGCTTGTGCCCCAACTGCTTGCACCCATAGCACCGGATGGGTTGGGAGTACTCCCGGGCATTAAATCGGGCTGGTTGCATATAATTGTTAGCTGGTGGTGCGGCTGGGGTACGGTGTACTGGGGGTTGGTAGACTGCAGGAGCGGGTGTTACTGCTGGTCGATACTCCAGTCTGGCAGGGGCTTTAGCAGCTGTACCATCCAACTTGCGGGCATCCGTGTATTCGTCTGCCAGACGGGCAGCCTCGGGTAGGGTAGAGGGTTTTCTGTCTCTGACCCATTCCCGGACCCCAGCAGGTAGTCTATCAAAGCAGTGCTCCAGCAGGAACACTTGTAACACCTCCTCCCCAGTTACCGCTTGGCATCCAGCCATCCAGTGGGCTGCGGTACGATGGACTCTGCAGGCCCATTCCACATAAGAGTCCCCAACCAGCTTGTTGGTTTCTCTAAACCTCCGCCTGTACGCCTCTGGGGTCACTGCATACCTGGCTAGGAGCGCCTCTTTCACAGCCCGGTAGCTGGTGATCTCCTCCTCTGGGATGGCCCGAAAAGCTTCACTAGCCCGGCCAGATAATTTCCCAGAGAGGATGGTGACCCATTCATCTGCAGGTACCTGATGTAGCGCACACTGCCTCTCAAAGTCTGCCAAAAATCCATCAATCTCTCCCTCTGTTTCCACAAAATTTTTAAATGCAGCAAAAGGTACCTTCTTTCTGGCAACCACATTATTGTCATAAGGTACCTCTGCTGCTGCAGCTCCTCTTTCCCGAGCCGCCTGTTGTGCTGCAACTGCTGCCTGCACACGAACCACGATGTCAGCTGAGGGGTTGGGGCCAAAATGTGCCAGCCTTATTTGTACTGCCCGGTTGAATTGTATTTCCTCGGGTGTTAAATCCAAGGTACTGGGCACGTTGACTCTTTCCATTCCCGTTGCTGCATCCATCTCCATTAGCAAAGCAATAATCTCCCGTTTCTTTAAATTGCTTGCTGACCTTCCTCGGCGTTCCAATATGTCCTTAAGTGTAGCACGCCTTAATTCCTCGTACTGCATGTCTCGTAGCTGACCTCCAATGCTGTAGGATTCATCCCGTCGCTTGCCACCAATTGTTAAGACACCTCCCGTGTCTTTAAGCCAAACCGCCGTTTAGTAAACCTTCCCCGGCTGCAGTACAGTCTCTGTTCGCTTACTCTGTAACCCACGAACCAAATGCAGGGGAACAATCTCCCGATCGAAATCCACGAACGGCTCCAAACTCCCGAACGGCAATATACGAACTGCTAGGAACCGTCGAACAATAATATCCCCAAAGCGGCTTTCGTTCCATCCAGCAGTCTCTAACCGTGAAGAAGAAATCCCCCCAATAACGAGACAGAAGCTCCGCATTGAGGGTCAAATAAGATCTGGCTTTACTGTGGGCTACCTGCCCGTATTTATGCAGGTCTCCCACCTGGTGGACACTCCCCTAGGGGACCAAATGGAAGACTTAAATTACAGACAGATAGAAGGACATTTCTGACACACAGTCACATCTCTTACCCACAGTGCATTCTGATTCCCTCCCCTCTGTCCTGGAGTTAATTACCAAGTAACTCAATTAACTCCAGGACAAGGACAGTCGCCATTTTAAACATAAAATAATAAAAGACATAAAAATGCATAACTACATGAAAACTGAACATTTCCCATTCGTATTACATGTCCCCAGATAGCCTGGATCTGAGTGCATATTATTAGCGAATAGCGCTCAGATCCCACACACATAGTTCAATCGCCATGGAGTCAAAGTTCTTACAGTCTTTCGGTATACGAATGACTCCATGGGTGGGCTATCTGGGTTAAGTCTTTTGTATGCTCTCAATCTCCCGAACGGCCGGTGTTCGCATGCTTTCGTGGAGGCAGCCAGGCGTTCCCTTGTTTCAGCGGTGTTCGGCAGAAAAAGTGTCCGTTTTCAGTTCCATAGAAATAGAGCCAAACACCGCTGAGCGTTCGCATGATTTAAAATGGCCGCTGCCTCGTGGTCGACATACGAACGACGACCACCCTGAGTTCGGTTTAATTGAGAAGTGTCTGCGGTTAACCACAACGTTATAATGGTGATCACTTCGTTAACCTGCAGCACACTCCTCACTTGGGTGGCCGTTCGTTCGGCAGATTTGTTCGGGAAAAAGAGTCATTCGAATGGCTGGGCTATAGAAACCAGCCATTCATACGAACGGGGACAAACAGACGAACGGGCAAAAATCCAGCAGACAGATGGTTCTGTCACAGTACCTGAGCCCACATTGTACCTTTAACATTAGCCAATAAAATACCACATATAGGTTCACTCTTAAATGTACATTAAACCCATTAAAGACCACATGTGGTTCACTCATACATTTTACTCCAAATCCATCAAATTCTATTTCTGGGTTCACTTATGATTCCTACCATCAGCCCATCAAAAAATACACCTGGACTTATATGCACTTTGTCCCCTTAACCCATCAAATGCTGCTTTTGGGTTAATATGTAACCTTATTTAACCAATTAAATGCTATATTGAGTTCTCTAGCACCAAACATTATCTGTGTTCACTCATCTTTTGTTGTTCTATTTGTAACAAAAACAGATATAGTTTGTTGGTTTTGCACTCCAGCTTCCCAGTCTTTCTGCCCGGTGCTCGGCTGCACAATATACACCAAAAAATAGGTAGTCAGCACTCAAAGTCTTGTAAAAAAAGAAATTTAAAAATACAAAGATCCCACAATCAGTAAGCGTTTCAGTTCATCTCATCGTACTTCCATCAGGACATGGTATCGTAGTATCAGATAGTATGTCCTGATGAAAGTTCGATGAGATGAACTGAAACGTTGACTGATTGTGGTATCTTCATATTATTAAATTTCTTTTTTTACAAAACCTTGCATGCTGACTACCTATTTTTTGGTGTAATAAAAATAGTTCATCTTAATTTGCATTGTATGGCCCAGTTATGCCAGGACAGGCAAGAAGACAATATATATAGTAAATCACAATTATTAATAACAAAAAAAAAAAAACATATTGCTAACTTTTTATTACTTCAGTTATCAGTTTGGGCAAATAAAAATAAATATGTTTCACTTTAACATTGATTAGAATCTCTCATGCCATTGTTACTTTTGTTTTCTCAGATTACTTAACCCTAACCCTTCTTTTAAGCAGTTTGAATACTCTCTTTTCCAATATGTTATGTCCTAGTGAAGAGTCAGGGTCTCTGAACTTCACCTTTCTTTTAAACAAGGTCATTCAAGTCCCGGGTCACAGCATACGTCATGGATGTGTTTTGCATCAACCAACAGGGCAACACAAGTGAAGGTCATATTGGAAGCTACTGTACATAATGCATGACTATAGCCACCGATACTGAGAGGACTAGTTGATGGAATCCTAAGTAGAGTTGAGCGGACACCTGGATGTTAGGGTTCGCAGGGTTCGGTCGAACATCGGCAAAAAGTTCCAGTTTGGCATCGAACTTGACCCGATTTTGACCCCGAACCCAAACCCCAGTGAAGTTAATGGGGACCCAAACTTTTGGGCACTAAAATGGCTCTAAAAAAGTCCTGGAAAGGGCTAGATTCATTTTAATAAACGTGAGCTTGTCCACGTTGGCTGTGGACAGGTGGCTGCGCTTGTCTGTGATAACGCCCCCTGCCGTGCTAAACACACGTTCAGACAAAACACTGGCTGCAGGGCAAGCCAGCACCTCCAAGGCATAAAGGGCAAGCTCAGGCCATGTGCCCAATTTGGAGACCCAGAAGTTGAATGGGGCAGACCCATTAGTCAGTACGTGTAGGCATGTGCACACGCACTGTTCCACCATGTTGCTGAAATGCTGCCTCCTGCTAAGACGTTCCATATCAGATGGTGGTGCTGGTTGTTGTGGCGTGCTGACAAAGCTTTTCCACATTTCGGCCATGCTAGCCCTGCCTTCTGAGGTGCTGGAGGTGCCCCAACTGCCTTGGCGACCTCTTCCTCCTCCTCTGCCTTTTGCCTTGTGCTTCCACTGAGCCCCCGGTGTCAGTTGGGAATACCCTCAGCAGCGCGTCTACCAGCATGCGCTTGTAGTCACGCATCTTCCGATCACGCTCCAGTGAGGGAATTAAGGACGGCATGTTGTCCTTGTAACAGGGATCCAGCAGGGTGGCCACCCATTAATCAGCAAAAGTTAGAATGGGTGCAACTCGGCAGTCGTTGCGCAGGCACTTTGGTGACTCTAGAACCTTGGGCCGATCACACGTCCCCGTGACGGCAACGACACATTCGGATGTATGCCCTATCAACTTTCGATGGTACATTCTGCGCCTACCATGGTGACCACGGGTAACGGGGAATCAGGGTTCGATTACGGAGAGAGAGCCTGAGAAACAGCTACCACATCCAAGGAAGGCAGCAGGCGTGCAAATTACCCACTCCCGATGCGGGGAGGTAGTGACGATAAATAACAATACAGGACTCTTTCAAGGCCCTGTAATTGGAATGAGTACACTTTAAATCCTTTAACGAAGATGTATTGGAGGGCAAGTCTGGTGCAGAGCGACTGACCCGTGCGTGCTGCAGCTGAAACTCCACTATCGCCTGCTGCTGGAGTTCCACCTTGTGGGCACGTCGCATATGAGGCGGTGAGCGGGAAAGCCGAAGTTACGCTGCAGCGCAGACAGACGAGCAGCAGCAGGGTGAGAACGCTGAAACCGCGCACAGACGGCCCGCACTTTCTGCAGCAGCTCTGATATATCTGGGTAGTTTTTCAGGAATTTCTGCACCACCAAATTCAGCACATGCACCAGGCAAGGGATGTGCGTCAAACCTGCTAGGCCCAGAGCTGCTACGAGATTTCGCTCATTATCGCACACCACCAGGCCGGGCTTGAGGCTCAGTGGCAACAACCACTCATCGGTCTGTTGTTCCACAACCGTCCACAGCTCCTGCACTGTGTGGGGTTTTTCCCCCAAACATATGAGTTTTAAAACAGCCTGCTGTCATTTCCCCCTGGCTGTGCGGAAGTTGGTGGTGAAGGTGTTACGCTGACCGGATGAGGAGGTGGTAGAGGAGGAGGAAGCGGAGTAGTAGGAGGAGGCAACAGAAGGCAAAGAGAAATGCCCTGCAATCCTCGGTGGCGGAAGGACATGCGCCAAACTGCTATCTGCCTCAGGCCCAAACTAACAGATGGTTTATGTCAGGCGACAATGTAACCACCAATAGTCAACAATTAAGTTCACTGACAGTAAGGCAGTGCCGGTGTCCTAAAGAGAAAAAAATTCTAAAGGTCACACAACAGTGTAACAGGCGTAATTAATACAGTTACTTCACTGTCTCAAAAAAGTGTGATTTTTTTAAACCAACAATGTAAGAGTAGTATTTAATGGTTTTATTGGACTGCAAGAAATGCACCGCAGGCTGCAAATGTTCTATTTAGCACAAAAAAGTGTGATTTTTTTAAACCAACAATGTAACAGTAGTATTTAAGGGTTTTATTGGACTGCAAGAAATACACCACAGGCCGCAAATGTTCTATTTAGCACAAAAAAGTGTGATTTTTTTTTAAACCAACAACGTAACAGTAGTAGTTAAGGGTTTTATTGGACTGCAAGAAATGCACCGCACGCCGCAAATGTTTTATTTAAACACAAAAAAGTGTGATTTTTTTTAAACCAACAATGTAACAGTAATATTTAAGGGTTTTATTGGACTGCAAGAAACGCACCGCAGGCCGCAAATGTTCTATTTAGCACCAAAAAAATTTGAATTTTTTAAAGTGCGATGTAACTACAGTATTTGACGGTTCAATTTGACTCTCAGATATGAAGTGCACGCCCCAATTTTACTTTTTAGCACCAAAGAAGTGTGAATTTTTTAAAGTGCGATGTAACCACAGTATTTGATGGTATTATTTGACTCTCAGATATGAAGTGCACACCACAAATTTACTTTTTAGCACCCATAAAAATCGAATTTTTCAAAGTGCGATGTAACCACAGTATTTGATGGTTCTATTTGACTCTCAGATATGAAGTGCACGCCCCAAATTTACTTTTTAGCACCAAAAAATTTTTTATTTTTCAAAGTGCGATGTAACCACAGTATTTGATGGTTCTATTTGACTCTCAGATATGAAGTGCACGCCACAAATTTACTTTTTAGCACCAAAAAAATTTGAATTTGGCAAACTGTAATGTCACAGCTGTATTTAAAAACGCCTAGATGTTGCCCACTGAGCTACCAGAACAGGATTAAAGTAATGTGCCCGGCACACATGCAGTTGCAAGTGCCCACCTAACAAACAGACTGATTGCTTATTTCTCTGTGGCACTGGGCTCTGGGCAGGGTACAAAAACGTAGTATAGCACCCACAAAAATAATCGCTGTAGTTTGCAGATTCAACACCAGAATTCTTTCCTAATCTGTCCATCACAGCTGCAGCATCCTCTCCCTACACTAATAAGAGCTCATGTGACTCCAGCTTACATGCTGCACTGGCCAATCACAGCCATGCCATTAGTAGGCATGGCTGTGATGGCTTGTAAGGGCACACGAGTCAAACGCTTGTTGATTGGCTGCCCTGCAGCTTTTCAAAACGCGCCATTAAATCGCCGAACACCGAACTCGAACCCGAACTTTTACTGAAATGTCCGGGTTCAGGTTCTGGGTCCAAAAATAGTAATGTTCGGTACGAACCCGAACTTTACAGTGATACCTTAGATACCCTAATTACATGAAAACATGCAATCATTTTTATGGGATACAGTTGGTGCCTCACACTTCTGGTGATGATATTTGGACACCATGTACTTTGTTAATGAAGAAAAAAGAATAAGTTGCTGGTCATTTTTTATGGGATACAGCCCATGGCCCACACTTCTGGTGGTGGTATTGGGACACCATGTATTTTGAAGAATAAAACTGCAGAGTTTTGTGTATACATCAAGCACACGTGAAAAATGGAGCTATGACATGGGAGAAGGAAGGCACTTTTATAGACATTGCAGACCAGAATATAAAGCATTGAGATTTAGTGGTCTGAGTGTATTTAGTGGTCCTTTAACATACTGTGAGCAGCCCTGGGGGCAACAGGGATAGGTGTTTTAAACCCCACAACAGAGTGAACTCTGTGTTTAATGAGTACGAGTCTCTCTTAATTGCAAATGACTTTTTTAGCTCATGCCAAACTATGTGCAAATGCTGTGTCTAATGAAACGCAACATTCTTGGAAAGAGTTCTACTTAGTATATATTGCCCAAAGAATATCTGATTAAAAATAAATTTATTGGTGTTTCAACCACAGGAATGTATTATGCTACAATGAAAAGCAATTTTCTTAGACTTATTTTCATAACAGATGAATTAAAACATATATTTGCTTTCAAAAGTTGAACAGTATCTATCGCACTACAGACTGTAATACTTGCAATCTACTAATAAATATAATTTATGGTGAGAATTGATATATATTACTTGACAAGCAGGCTGGCTAGTTATGTCTTCCAATTCTTCAGTTGCCTGGCAACTGTGTCGATAAACCAAATACATGCCTGTTTCTAAATAATATTACACTAATTGCTGTAGAACCACTAACATCGCCAGATGTTTAATTGAAGTTGAAAACCATAATATAAGTATTTCACATATATTTTAACTTTCCATAAAAGTAATCTCATGTCATTTGCATCTGTACTTAGATACAGTAAAAAGAAAAGTCAAGAAAAGTCAAAATTGTGAACATTCTACTTCTTTATTGTCAATAATCACAAAAACTAAAATTCCTGTACCATTTATTATGAAACTCCTTAGAAACATAGAGTGTGACGGCAGATAAGAACCATTTGGCCCATCTAGTCTGCCCAATTTTCTAAATACTTTCATTAGTCCCTGGCCTTATCTTATAGTTAGGATGGCTTTATACATATTCCACGCATGCTTAAACTCCTTTACTGTGTTAACCTCTACCACTTCAGCTGGAAGGCTATTCCAAGCATCCACTACCCTTTCAGTAAAGTAATACTTCCTTATATTATTTTTAAACCTTTGTCCCTCTAATTTAAGACTATGTCCTCTTGTTGTGGTAGTTTTTGTTCTTTTAAATATAGTCCCTGTAGCGGAGATGCAATATTCCCCAGGTTATCTCCGCTTATAATCCAAGTGAGGCTCAGGAACAAGTAAATAATAAATCCATAGGCAAAGTTTCCAGCAGGTAAAACAACAGCAATATCCCCACAGCAATCCCAATAACTGGACGACACACAGTTTCAGGAGCAGAACTGAAAGCTTTTAATCCACAGTCTCCTTATAAAGCATGCTCCCATGCAAGGGAGGGATTTACAGTAATTATCACAGTAGCCAATCCTGTCCTGGTAACCTCCCACACATCTCCTCCCCTCAGCCAGCATCATAATCCCCTTATCCAGTACAGTAATTCCCCCCGTTTCTGGATGTACCCCTAAACGTAGGGGTACCTCTTTAAATCCTACATCCCCGGATACCCCTGATCTGGGGGAACAACATATCCAAAAATCAACCAGATCAGACCAGGGGTTCGGGAAATGTATGGAGGGAATAAAATGACCGACCGCACGAACTGAGATAGCCGAATACGGTTCCATACGAATGGGCCCTGCGGTCGGTCCTGGCATAAGGGAACAAAATACACGAAAGCCTCTAGCTATAGATGCTAGGGAGGGTTCGCCTGAATCCCCTCGTTCGGTATTTTCTATCTACCGAACGAGGGGCCGTTCGGTAGTTTGGAACCGAACGGACCAGGTTTGTGGAGGTCTCAGCGGTGTTCGCCTACTCGAGTGTCCGATTTTAGTTCCAGACACTCGACGGCAAAACACCGCTGTTCGGGAGTTTTAAAATGGCCGCCGCCACGTGTTCGTTTGTCGAATGGCGGCCACCCCCGAGAACAAAGGACGGCTACTTCCTAGTCAATTACCCGTTCGCAACAATGTTGCAACGGGTAATTGAGGACACACTTTACACAGGGGAGGTCTGGTTGTTCGGTATTTTCATTCGAATAAACTAAGGGGATGAAACTACCGAACAATCAGAAGAATACAAGGCTTTTAGAACACATAGAAAACTAGCAGATCACACGAATGCAATTATTTCAAAGACATTTGCAGGACAGCCCAGTGCCATCCGCTACACTGCTCCCCCTTGCCCATAAGCCGGCATACACAGCCTGATCCAACACGGATCGGCTTGGGGATGTCCGGGGACTCACGGATCATTTTTCCAGGTCAGTTTGTCTCGACAACCCGTCGGCATTTCCATTCTGTTTACCCGGGCGGTACTGAATATTAAAGTCAAAAGGCTGCAGTGCCAAACTCCAGCGCAGCAGCCTGGCATTGTCCCCAGCCACCCGGTTTAGCCATACCAGCGGGTTGTGATCCGTGAGTAGTGAAAAGGGCTGTCCATATAGATACGGCTGCAGTTTCTTTAAGGCCCACACCACAGCCAGGCATTCCTTCTCGATGGCGGCGTAGCTTACTTCTCGGGGTAACAGCTTGCGACTGATGTAAGCCACGGGGTGTTCTCCGTCATCGGCTCCGACTTGGCTCAGTACTGCTCCCAATCCAAACATAGAAGCGTCTGTGTGAACAAGAAAACGTTTAGTTGGATTGGGAGCTGCCAAGACAGGAGCATTTATCAGTGCATTTTTCAGATGTTGGAATGCCTGCTCACACTCCGGGGTCCAGGTCACCTGGCGGGGCAAATTCTTCCGGGTAAGGTCAGTGAGGGGTTTGGCGAGGGCGCTATTGTTAGGGACAAACTTTCTGTAATACCCAGCGGTCCCTAGAAAGGCTAACACCTGGGTTTTAGTCCTAGGGGTGGGCCACTGGGCCACGGCTTCTACTTTGGCTGGTTCGGGCTTCTGTTTGCCGCACCCCACTCTATGTCCGAGGTACTGCACCTCGGCCATCCCTATGCTGCACTTGGCCGGTTTCAATGTCAATCCAGCTTCCTTAACCCCTTAAATCCGGAGGACGTACAATTACGCCCTCTAATAGGCGGCTCTAAACGCCGCCGGGCGTAATTGTACGCCCTCCGTTTTTTGTTAACTTACCCGGTCGCCGGCGGTCCCACGCCGGCGATCGCGGTGGGGGGGACTCCCAGGGAGCCCCCCCGCGGCAGATCCTTCTCCTCCGGTGCTCCCCGGCCATGTGAGAGTGGGGTCCTAGCGAGGACCCCACAATCACATGGCCGGGTAGGCTGCCTCCTGCATTGCCAGCAGGGGGGCTGCCTGTAATGACAGGTGGTCCCCCTGCTGGCTGGAAATAAAATTAAAATTACATTTATTGGTGTAAAAAAAAATAATATATACTTAGATCATATATATATATTATATATATATGATCTAAGTATATATATACACATATACATACACACACGTACACCGTCTAGGTGTATTTTACTATTAATATATATATAATATATATATATATATTAATATCAAATTACACGTAGACTGATACTGATTAAATATATATATAATTATTGTTATATATATATTTATATATAATATAAAAAAAATAAAATGTAAATACGTTAAAAAATAAAATTAAAAAAATAATTAAAAATAAATAATTAAAAAATATATAGATGTGTGTTATTTCGTTCTAACTGTTTTGTGAAATTAATATATATATATATATATCAAAATACACGTAGAACGAAATAATATATATATCTATATACATAAATATATACGTATATATCACTATATATATACCTATATATAAATAAAAATATTTTTTAAAAATTATATAGATATATACATATATATACACATACGTATATATATACATATATTAATTATACATATATATTTATGTAATATTTTTACATAATTAGGTATCTTAATTAATTACAATTAGCAGGACCTGCCTGACAACCCATGCAGAAAGTAAAGGGAATTTAATTTGCTAGCACTATATTTAACCCTATAAATTTCCGAGACACCATAAAACCTGTACATGGGGGGTACTGTTCTACTCGGGAGACTTCGCTGAACACAAATATTAGTATTTCAAAACAGTAAAATGTATTACAACGATGATATCGCCAGTAAAAGTGACTTTTTTGCATTTTTCACGCACAAACAGCATTACACGGACAATATTATTGCTGTGATACTTTTTACTGTTTTGAAACACAAATATTTGTGTTCAGCGAAGTCTCCCGAGTACAACAGTACCCCTCATGTACAGGTTTTATGGTGTTTTCAAAAGTTACAGCATCAAATATAAGGCTTGTGTTTCATTTTTTTCACATTAAAATTCGCCAGATTGGTTACGTTGCCTTTGAGACCCTATGGTAGCCCAAGAATGAAAATTACCCCTATGATGGCATACCATTTGCAATAGTAGACAACCCAAGGTATTGCAAACAGGGTATGTCCAGTCTTTTTTAGTAGCCACTTAGTCACAAACACTGGCCAAAATTGGCGTTTTTTGCATTTTTCACACACAAACAAATACTAACGCTAACTTTGGCCAGTGTTTGTGACCAAATGGCTACTAAAAAAGACTGGACATACCCCATTTGCAATACCTTGGGTTGTCTACTATTGCAAATGGTATGCCATTATGGGTGTAAATTTCATTCCTGGGCTACTATACAGTCTCAAAGGCAACGTAACCAATCTGGCGAATTTCAATTTCAAATGTAACGTGCTATATTTGACCCTGTAACTTCCCAAAACGCCATAAAACCTGTACATAGGGGGTACTGTCTTACACGTGAGACTTTACTGAATATAAATATGTGTATTTTATTGCAGTAAAAGCAAACAGTATTATGACATTGACCGTTAAAATGTCATGTAGAACTAAAAAAATCCAAAAAAAACGTATTTTCTCCCATTTTTTTCATATTAAATTATGTTTCATAGCTAAATATTTGATATTAAATGAAAGCCCTGTTTCCCCTGAATAAAATGATATATAATAAGGGTGGGTGCATTTACTATGAAAGAGGTGTATTACGGTTGGACAGACATGTAGCGCAAATGCCAGGTTTTGTTTACATTTTGTTTTGTTCACAATGTGTACATTTGGCTCCGTCCTTAAGGGGTTAATCCTGTCTAGTACCGCTCCTATATGGGCCAAGTGCTCCTGCCACGTATTGCTAAAAATGGCAATATCGTCCAGGTATGCACAGGTGTTGTCTTGGAACCCATCCAGGAGTCGGTCTACCATCCTCTGGAAAGTAGCTGGGGCGTTTTTCATCCCAAATGGCATGACCTTAAACTGGTACAAGTCAAATGGGGTGACAAAGGCCGACTTCGGGATGGCCTCTGGGGCCAGGTGGATTTGCCAATACCCCTTACATAAGTCAATGGTAGTGAGGTATTGACCCCTGGCCATTCTGTCCAGTAGCTCATCTATCCGTGGCATAGGGTATGCATCGGACACAGTTTTCTCGTTTAATCTCCGGTAGTCTACGCAGAAGCGGGTCGTACCGTCCCGCTTCGGTACGAGTACTACCGGAGAAGCCCAGGGACTATCTGAGGGCTCAATCACCCCCAGTTGGAGCATCTCATCGATCTCCTTGCGCATGTTTTCCCTTACCGCTTCTGGGATGCGGTAGGGGGTCTGGCGCATCGGTAGTTGCCCTGGGGTCTCTACCCGGTGAGTGGCCAGAGGGGTGTACCCAGGTACATTAGAGAACGTGTCTCGTTTCTCCTCCAACAGCTGCTGTACCTCGATGCGCTCCTGTGGGCTCAGCCGGTCTCCCAGTGTGACTTCCCCTAAATCCCCAGACAACTGCCCATCTTCCAGCAGATCTGGGAGTGGTAAGCTGTCAAACTCATCAGAATTGGGCGCACATATGGCGGTTACCTCCTCGGAGCGCTCTTGGTAGGGCTTCATCATGTTCACATGGAGCATGCGTCGCCCTCCCGTCCCTGTACAGGGGCCAATTATTTAGGTGGTGTCACATCTCTGTTCCACCACCCTATAAGGTCCCTGCCAGGCGGCCTGTAGCTTGTCATGCCGGACAGGCTTTAAAATTAGCACTTTCTGCCCGACCTGAAAGCTACGGTCCCTGGCTACCCGGTCATACCATGTGCGCTGGCGGGTCTGTGCCGCCTGAAGGTTTTCCCTTACCGTCCTAGTTAAGGCTTCCAGGCGGTCTCGGAGGGCCAACACATATGGTATGATGGGGGTGCCATTGGCACTCCGATCTCCCTCCCAATGCTCTCTTATAAGATCTAAGGGGCCTCTGACCCTCCTCCCAAACAGCAGTTCAAACGGGGAAAACCCTGTGGATTCCTGTGGCACCTCCCGGTAAGCGAATAGGAGATGCGGCAGGAACCGCTCCCAGTCCTTGTGGGTCTCTGCGAAGGTTCGGAGCATTTGTTTCAATGTGCCATTGAACCGTTCGCAGAGCCCATTAGTCTGGGGGTGGTAAGGGGCACTGATAATAGGCTTAATGCCACAGATCCTCCAGAGGTGTTGGGTGAATTCTGCGGTAAATTGGGTACCCTGATCCGAGATAATCTCCCTGGGTAATCCCAACCGGGAGAATATCTGCATGAGGGCATCCGCGACCGTTTCAGCATGAATGTTGGTCAGAGCCACTGCCTCTGGATATCTGGTAGCATAGTCTACTACCGTTAAAATGTACCTTTTGCCTGACGGGCTAGCTTTCTTGAGGGGACCTATCAAGTCTACCGCTATTCTGCTAAAAGGTTCCTCAATTATTGGCAAGGGGTGTAGTTTCGCCTTCCTCCGGTCTCCCCTTTTCCCTACCCTCTGGCAGGTATCGCAGGTGGTGCAATACCTGCGCACTTCCTGGCTGATCCCTGGCCAGAAGAAACTTTGGGTCAGTCGGTACCTAGTGCGGCTGACCCCTAGATGTCCGGATAGCGGGATATCGTGCGCTATCCGGAGTAGCTCTGCTCGGTACCGCTGCGGCACCACTAGCTGCCTCATCACTATTGGGTCTGACCCCTCAATCTGCTTGTCTGTCTCCCTGTACAAAAGCTGCTTGTCCCAGACAAATCTCTCCCCCTCTCCCCCAGGAGGGTCTGCTGTCACCTTGTCCCTGTATACCTGCAAGGTGGGGTCAGTCACTACCTCTGCTGCAAATTCGTTAGGAGGGGCCCAGGGGACACAGTCAAGGGAAGGGGAAGGGTCTCTTACCTGAACCTCCGGAAGTGTGTTGTAGTCCTGGGTGCGGGCCTGTTGACGGGTGACCACAGGGTGAGCTTCTCCTGTGGTGGACGTCTGGGGCTCAAAAGCAGACGTGAGCCTCCCCAGATCGTTCCCCAACAATACCTCCGCCGGTAACTGCGGCATCAACCCCACCTCCACATGTCCTGCCCCCGCTCCCCAATGTAAATGTACCCTTGCTGTAGGTAGCCGGTACACTGCTCCCCCGGCTACCCTGACGGCCACAGTTTTACTCAGTCTCGCTTGATCCAACACCAGGTGACTTTTTACCAAGGTGATAGTAGCCCCCGAATCACGTAGTCCCTGTACCGCTTTACCCTCCAGGTATATGGTCTGCCTGTGATGCTGTCTGTTATCAGCATTGGCCTGGACTGGATCCACCTCGTGCAGTACTTCCCACTGTTCCACGGTTGTTATGGGAATGGCTGACCCATATGGTGTGGCCACTATATCTTGGTAGTGATGGGCGGCGGCTGCTCTAGGCGGTGGTGGTGGGCCGGGGCGAATCCAGGTAGAACGATCCCTCAGCTGGGGACATTCCCTTTTATTATGTCCCCACTTCTGGCAGTGATGACAGGGGCCAGAAGCGGGCTGGCGAAAACGTGGCTGTGCAGCGGGTGGTGGTGGTGGTGGCAGTTGCCTCGGTGAAGCTGGGTTGTAGCTGTTTCCCCCAAATGTTTTAAAAATGGTTTTTGGGGCTGCAGGTTTCTGCTGCCTGCGTGCATCCAAGTACTCATCTGCCTTCCTGGCAGCTTCGGTGAGGGAGGTAGGGTTTCTGTCCCTCACCCATTACTGGACATCGCCGGTTACCCCCTCATAAAATTGCTCCAACAACACCATTTGTAACAAGTCCTCCATGGACCGAGCCTTATTGGACTGTACCCACCCCAGAGCAGCCCGATGCAACTTGCAAGCCCATTCCACATGAGAGTCCTTATCATTTCTCTTTAGGTCTCTAAACCGCCACCGATATACCTCTGGTGTGATTGCATATCGGGCCAGGATCACTTTTACTCTGCGGTAATTCCGAATTTCCTCATCAGGTACAGTTCTATAGGCTTCAGCAGCCTTCCCTGTGAGCTTCCCTGCTAAAATAGGCACCCACTCGTCTGGGCTAATACTATGCAATGCACACAGCCTTTCAAAGTCTTGGAGAAAAGCATCTATATCTTCCTCTGCTTCTATATACGTTTTAAAGGCTTGGTAAGGAATTTTTGTCTTACCCTGTGTGATGGTAGCTGTGGTAGCATTCCTCTCCAGCTGCTGTAGTGGCCTTTGACGCAGTATAAACTCCTGTACCTCTGTCATTGTCCTGGATATAATATGCGTTGTTGGATTCTCTCCAT
This sequence comes from Pelobates cultripes, assembly GCA_933207985.1. Taxonomy (NCBI): domain Eukaryota; kingdom Metazoa; phylum Chordata; class Amphibia; order Anura; family Pelobatidae; genus Pelobates; species Pelobates cultripes. Next base: position 97,181,233 of record OW240922.1, on the reverse strand, counting down.
AAAAGGACAGCTTGAACTGCACTTCTCTCCGGAACTCTTCTTTTTCAGCTCCATCTGCTGCACTCTGCTGCTCAGGGATTACCCTGTCCTCCTGCTGGTATTCAGCCATCACTTCTGCAATGAGGATTGCTTTCTTTTTGTTGCTGGCTGCAATACCTTTCGCTTCGAGGAGATCTTTTAGCGTGGATCTTTTAAGCTTGGCATAATCACTCTCCATCCGTATTCCATTAGTACTTGTTCCCTTGTGAGTCTGGATCCCAGCGCTGCCAACCAATGTAGCGGAGATGCAATATTCCCCAGGTTATCTCCACTTATAATCCAAGTGAGGCTCAGGAACAAGTAAATAATAAATCCATAGGCAAAGTTTCCAGCAGGTAAAACAACAGCAATATCCCCACAGCAATCCCAATAACTGGACGACACACAGTTTCAGGAGCAGAACTGAAAGCTTTTAATCCACAGTCTCCTTATAAAGCATGCTCCCATGCAAGGGAGGGATTTACAGTAATTATCACAGTAGCCAATCCTGTCCTGGTAACCTCCCACACATCTCCTCCCCTCAGCCAGCATCATAATCCCCTTATCCAGTACAGTAATTCCCCCCGTTTCTGGATGTACCCCTAAACGTAGGGGTACCTCTTTAAATCCTACATCCCCGGATACCCCTGATCTGGGGGAACAACATATCCAAAAATCAACCAGATCAGACCAGGGGTTCGGGAAATGTATGGAGGGAATAAAATGACCGACCGCACGAACTGAGATAGCCGAATACGGTTCCATACGAATGGGCCCTGCGGTCGGTCCTGGCATAAGGGAACAAAATACACGAAAGCCTCTAGCTATAGAGGCTAGGGAGGGTTCGCCTGAATCCCCTCGTTCGGTATTTTCTATCTACCGAACGAGGGGCCGTTCGGTAGTTTGGAACCGAACGGACCAGGTTTGTGGAGGTCTCAGCGGTGTTCGCCTACTGAGTGTCCGATTTTAGTTCCAGACACTCGACGGCAAAACACCGCTGTTCGGGAGTTTTAAAATGGCCGCCGCCACGTGTTCGTTTGTCGAATGGCGGCCACCCCCGAGAACAAAGGACGGCTACTTCCTAGTCAATTACCCGTTCGCAACAATGTTGCAACGGGTAATTGAGGACACACTTTACACAGGGGAGGTCTGGTTGTTCGGTATTTTCATTCGAATAAACTAAGGGAATGAAACTACCGAACAATCAGAAGAATACAAGGCTTTTAGAACACATAGAAAACTAGCAGATCACACGAATACAATTATTTCAAAGACATTTGCAGGGCAGCCCAGTGCCATCCGCTACAGTCCCCTGCTTTACTGTGTTGATTCCCTTTATATATTTAAATGTTTCTACATATCCCCCCTGCCTCATCTTTCCTCCAAGCTACACATGTTAAGTTCCTTTAACCTTTCCTGGTAAGTTTTATCCTGCAATACATGAACCTGTTTAGTAGCCCTTCTCTGAACTCTCTCTAAAGTATCAATATCCTTCTGGAGATACGGTCTCCAGTACTGCGTACAATACTCTCAGTGAGGTTATATACAATGGCATGAACCCTTAGTAAAAAAAAATGCCATCACATGTCAGGACTCTAGTATCCAAATTAATTTACCTCTTGTACATAGTCTCAACAGCATACTTCACAAAGATCCCTACCAATACAGTAATATCTATATCTGCCCCGATCTGCCTGCTGACATCAGAAGTGGGGGTCTGAGCCAATCACAATGCATCCCCATAGCATTGGCTGAGACTGTGAAGGAGGCAGATCAGGGACAGCACAAGTCAAACACAACCCTGGCCCATCAGCATCTCCTGAATCAACACATCTCTGCATGCAGTGTCTGCATGCAGAGGGTAGAGACACTGAATGTCAGTCACACTGTGCAGCACTGCCCCAAGAAGCACCTATTGTAGCCATCCGAGGAGTGCCCAGTAGAGTTATCACTAGGCTGTAATGTAAACACTGAATTTTATCTGGATTTTACTGCAAAAAGCCTAAAGGGAATGATTATAAACACCAGAACAAATACAATAAGTTGTAGTTGTTCTGGTGACTATAGTGTCCTTTTAAAGTGTAAGCTTACCTGCCACATCACGACAAAACCTCTTAGGGGAGTCATACACTTACAATTTACCTTGCTTCTTTGAGCTAAAAGGCAAAATCTCTAATGAGTCAGAAAGGGGTAGTTTTCTAAACCCCTGCACACTTATTACACCTTAATAGGGAACACATGGGCTGAGCAGCAGCACTGTGACATGTCTGTGTAATGCAAAAGCAAATATAAACATAGAAAATGAATTCCTGTGATCAAACTCCCACTACTCCACTACTCCTGGATGGCAGGGGTTCTTTATATGTATTGGGGCTGATGTGTACTATAGTCATTTCCGTTTCCCAGGAGTAGTGGGAGTTTGAGTGCAGGTCTTAATTTTGTATTTTAGGGGAGATCAAGCTTGGTACTGTGGGACAGCAACACAAACTTGAGACTTTCTTGAACCAAATCCCTATTTTTATGCACATTTTTATGTAACTAAAACATTCTTTTTAGTGAGAATTTTAATAATCCGAGCATTTTATTTTAAACCAGATTCTGTATCCTGGAACTCCCATTGTGCTTAGCCATCCAAAGAAGAGACATAAAACATACCAGATAAATCAGACTATAGCTCATTGGCTGTCTGAGCATTGTGAGATTTTAATACAGAGACTTGTCAGCTGTCTACGCATCCTGTCTTGTATCCTGTCTTGTCGCAAAGCCAGTAACGTAAAATCAACATTTTTTCATTTGTATTTTATTGCTTCTTTTAACTAACAACGCTGAAATTTTCACCCGAGGGCAAGGAAAAAGCCTTCAGAGCAACAAAAAAAAGGAACACAAATGCATTAAATATTCTTTATCAAAGTGAAGCAAAGAATTTAAGGCCAACTGTGAAAATGTTGAGGTAGCAGCTTAAAAAAATAAATAATGAAAGATGAAGTATTATTTGCAAGCAATTAAAGTAATTGGCCATATTTTCACTTTATATTGCTATTGCTTTTCCCTTTCCAAAGTTTTATATACAGCAGATAGCAATATGGAGAAAAATATAGGTTTAGGCCCGACCCATATTAATGGCATATGACAACATATGCAGACTACCATAGTAACATACATGATCAGTGTCTGCGCACAAACACACACACACAAAAAATGATTTACTAAAGTGTGGATTTGTATGGAATTCAAAGAAAATTTCAAGTTAATTTTATTTTATTTTTTAAGGTCAAAATAACTAAAATAACCAAACTGAAAAGATAGCTGTGAATTTTGTATTTTAAATTATTGAGCTTTTCATTCCATACAGTTCACCCTTTGGTGGATATCCTGGTGAGATTTTCAATGGTTGAATAGGGCAGTGAGTGTGCCAGGGATTTTTACTGGCTGTACATGGCTGGGAACACTATTTGCCGGCGGCACTGTGTAAAAGCCTACATGCTATAGAGATGAATTTAAACTGGATCCAATTTATAAAAACTAAATTTGTGCAAGGCGAGAAAATTTGGTTCAACTGAACCATTATGCCTGAAAATAGATTCTTTTTCGGCACACCCAAATATCGGCCATATTTCGGTTCGACTCAGCAGAATTTCGGTACCGAAACCCAATTTGGAAATTAACTCGCAAACCAAAAAAGGGGCAAAAATGAGCCAGTCAGTGTATGGCAAAATATATATATGGAATGGGTGCATTTTCCTGCAATTTGGCTCAGAGATCAAGTGACAAAATATTACAAAGGGAAAAATAGGAGAAGCAGTAAAAAAAAAATAAAAAAATAAAAAAAAATTGACATTTCTATATTATATATTTATTAAATGTTTTATTTCTGAATATATAAATTTAGATTTTTTTTTCCTGCTATTCCTTTTTTCCCTCTATTGGTCACTTCTCACTTGATCGGTGCATAAAATCAACATTTAGTTGATTGACCGACTCTTAGCCATCAATCACATTTTGACCATCAGTTAATCTTTTTATTTGACACCGGGAGTGGAATTCAGAATCACAAATCAAAACACACGGTTTGATCATTGTGCAGCTCGCTTGGTCCATGATTCAGGTACATTGTCGCTGAGGAATTCGGCCAAACACCCGAATTGTAGTTAACATGGATTTGAATTTCCAAATCCAATAAACAAAATATTCTGTGTTTGAAAAATGGCATTGAGTGTGTGAAAGTTGGTATAGTGGATGGAGTCACACAGTCAACTCCAGGAGTGGGTGAAAGTTGGTATAGTGGATGGAGTCGCACAGTCGACTCCAGGTGTGGGTGAAAGTTGGTATAGTGGATGGAGTCACACAGTCGACTCCAGGAGTGGGTGAAAGTTGGTATAGTGGATGGAGTCGCACAGTCGACTCCAGGAGTGGGTGAAAGTTGATATAGTGGATGGAGTCGCTAAATATTAGGGAAGAAGCTACTAAATATGACTAAATATTAATTTCAGTACGCACTCTACGTGACTTTCTAACATATTCAATATGAGCTAACATTCCATGTAGACATTAATTAGTAATTTAAAAAAATGAATCTACTAGGTTTTCAGATTACTCTATAAAAAATAATGCTTTCTTTCTCAATAGATATTACCAATCTTATTGGTCTTTTTAAAACTTTTCAGGTCCCCAGGCATGAGAAAAAAAAAAGAAAATATATATATATATATATATATATTTAGCAATCGTGCTAAGATTGTGAAAAATGAAGTTAAATAATAGATTGGATGTTTAAATGCAAACTTATAAAGCATGCCATCAAGTCTGACATTTTATTGCTGGAAAGATAATTATTTATGTGTGTTTTAAGATGAAATGTGTAAGCCTAACTGGCATTTTGACAGCAAGGGGATTAAAACGCTTTCAAATTATGCTTACAAAGCACAGACTGCACCTGTAATCACTTAGGAAATGTTTGGGCTTTCAAGAGAAGCCAGTTTTCACTGCCGAGTTATTCTGTGTGATGGTAAAACAAGCTGCTCCACTGAGCATGCATCTGTTACTTTTCCAAGTGCTTGCCATAGCTCTAGCATGCTTAAAGGGAAACTCTCCCTTCCCTGGAATTTTAATATAATGTTCACTTATCCCTTTATTTAACAAATTTGTATTTGTGAGGTTTGAAAAATAAAATGAAATGCATGAATTCACACCTTTTTTTTCTGCATTTGAGTGCCTCCATCTTAGCTCCCTGCCAATCAATGTTATAAGTGCCTGTCAATCAGCATAGCGAAAGGATACAGAAAATATTAGAAATGAAACATTGTTTTCATATTTCCTCTTCATTTGCAACGTTTGCCCTGGGTTTGCCTTGTCTGAACTGGATTGTGATGTAACTTGCGAAATCTTTAAAGGACCACTCTAGGCACCCAGACCACTTCAGCTTAATGAAGTGGTCTGGGTGCCAGGTCCAGCTAGGGTTAACCCATTTTTTAATAAACATAGCAGTTTCAGAGAAACTTTATGTTTTAATATAAGGACAAAACTTCCCCAAAAGAAGCCTCTAGCGGCTGTCTCATTGACAGCCACTAGAGCACAGTGCGTCTTCTCACTGTGATTTTCACACTAGGTCATAGAGGAAAGCATTTGTAAAGCTTTTCTATGTTGTTTCGCAACTGAATAGCGCGGCTTCTCAACGCTGGCGCGTCGGCGGAACGGTAGGGAGGAGGAGAGGAGGCAGAGAGCTCCCGCTTGGCTAAGAAAGGTAAGTTTAAACGCCCCCCCAGAGCGGGCGGGGGAGGACCCTGAGGGTGGGGGCACCCTCAGGGCACTATAGTGCCAGGAAAACGAGTATGTTTTCCTGGCACTATAGTGGTCCTTTAATGCATATTTAATATATAATGAAGCATCTCATGAAAGAAGGATAGCACAAGTCATAGGTAATTTTCAGTGTTTTATATAACTGTGCACATTCAAGAAGTGATATTTTGCCTTAAAAACGTGATTTTCAAGATTTTCTTTTCCATTCATTTTTTTTCTCTCTTTTTCCATTATTTGACAAATCCTGTAGCTTTCACAGGAGGAAGAGAAATAACAAAGGCAACTCAGGGTAGGTAAGTGAAGAATTAAACAGAAAACAGCACAGTGAGATTTAAACATGAGAGTTCCAGTATATTCAAACAAAAAAAACAAAAAACAAAAAAAAAAATATTAATCTCAGGATAATTAATGCAAATATATTTAAATCTTGGAGATGACAATTTTACTTTGAATGAGGGCAAGGGATGAATATAATCCTTCAGCTAACATTGGCACAAATAAAAAACAGTACATTTGTTCTGTCCGTATTATTTCTTTTAAGGAGTACAGGCTGTTCAAGAGTGGGAAGTAGAAATCATAAAAATTGCAGGTTTTCTAAGATTATTTGAGAGATATAGTGATACTAAATCTCTAGCCCCCATCAGAAAATAATATAATATATACAAGATTCCCAGAATTAAAATAACAATATTAAGATATGGTACTTATAGTTAGTAAGATATGAGATTCTCCAAGGTTTCTAATATATATTATCCTCAGGCGGTTGTAGCTCACGTAATAAAGTTTCCACTGAGTGCCGAATAGGTCCCTAAGCATGTGACACATTGAGATACAAAAGTTAATTTGCTATTATGTTCACAATGTGAAATAATATCGCAAATTATCTGACTTGGGTCGCTGATGTTTAGCAAACAAGCTTGCTGGTTCAGCCCTCATGAAGGAGGCTGATCAACTCTTAGATTTGATTGGAAGTGATATTTTACCACTTTGAAGCTTGTGGTCGTACATCTCACCTATGCCCACCGTATTGACAACATGGGCTTGTGCTGTGATGGACGCAGTTGTGTATCCTGGTTTTGTGCTGCCCTACACACTCACTAGCTAACAGACACACTCACTAGCTAACAGACACACACACTAACACACACACTAAAAGACATACACACACACACTCACTCACATTAACACATTTTTTTAAATTTATCCCCCTCAGCCTCCTTACCTTTGGGAATGCTGGGGGGGTTCTCTTTCTCCCTGGGGGTTCAGTGGCTGCTGGGCGGGCTGCGCAGGCGGGCGGCTGGCGAGGGAGCACTTCCCCTGAGCACTCTGCTCAGCTCCCTCGCGCGCCACAGAGTGATGCTGGGAACCGGAATATGACGTCATATTCCGGTTCCCAGCCTCATTCTGCGGCATGCGACGGAGCTGAGCAGACAGCTCAGAGGAAAGTGCTCCCTTGCCAGCCGCCCGCCAGCGCCGCCTTCCCGGCCGGCTTGTCAGTTAGCCACAAGGCTAACAAGACATTTGCCCTGGGTATTTGGGGGCAGCTTTTTTTGCTGCCCCCTGGAAAAATGCCGCCCAAGGCAAATGCCTTGTTTGCCTCACGGCTAAAACGTCCCTGGATGGACGTATGAGTAAAACTGATACATATGCAACTTGAAACCTGCAGTGATACTTATGAAATAATATCTAGGATGACCATGAAGGTTATAGACAGTGTGTAGGTATTTTGGTGACTTAAATTGACATTCCACTGCCCAAATAATTTTGTAAAAAAAATGTAAAATATTATTATTTAGTAGATATACCTCCAATCAAAGCATGCACGTAATAGAAAAAGTTGTCTGATTGACAGCCAGGGGGAGTAGCAAGGTTAAGTAATAAAAGTGCCAAATTCAATTAAGATCTGCACTTTTTGTAAAGTGAAAAAAGAGATTACACTACACACATAAATCATTTCAGCATGCTTAAGAGCGGCAGTATAATTATATCCACTCCTATGTAGTACTATGTTGGACTTGTAGGACTTGAGACTGGAGGATTGCAGCCTGATGTTTGAAATTACGGCAGCATTTAGTGAAATCAGGTTTCAGAAGCGGTGTGGACATCCTTCAAAGCTTACAATGTGGTAGACCAGGCATAAGCAACCTTCGGCACTCCAGATGTTTTGGACTACACCTCCCATGATGCTTTGCCAGCATTATGGGGGATGTAGTCCACAATATCTGGGGTGCCTAAGGTTGCCTACCCCTTTGGTAGACCATGGCAAGCAAAAAAAATGGATATGGACACACAAATCTGAGATGAATTGCCAATGCTGTGGATCAATGTTTTATGTGAGTCATATTTAGGCGTTTGCCAGAAGAATCAAAATATTAAAGTCATGGAGCGTTCATTTAATGCATCTAACCATATATCTTTCCAAGCCATGCCTAGTTTGCAACCATGTTAGATGATCAATATTAATATTTTTGCCTTACAGATCTGGGTTATATATATATATATATATGTATATATATATATATATGAAGAGAGAACAATACAGGAGGTAACACAATGCACAGCTTAGTAAATAAGGCTCGCTTGTGGAACGAGGAAGAGTTACAAAATAAAAAATATTTTTTAAAGATACAGTCTTACAAAATGAAGTTAACACAATCACGTAAGATAAGGCTGTACATACAAAAGTAAATATATGTAAATAAAGAAAGATCCTAATACATTCAAGGAGCATATAGAAAGTAAGCTGTTGAAGAAGTTACCAAAGTATATAATGACTAACTTAAGGACAGATTAGAGGGGGTAACCCTTTGCAAAAGTTAAATATAATGAATGAGAGAACAATAATCTGTCCTGATGGTTGGGATCCTTAAAACTGAGGAATACAGGGAATAGGGAAAATATATACAGGGGATAACGATATATACAAGCAAGAGATAGTGCAAAGTGGTAGATACCTTTCACAAAGATAATAAGTCAGACAGATACTTTGTCATTAGGTCAGTGACTGAAAGAAGTAACTATCTGAAATTGTAACAATAGTAGGAAAGGTAAGAATCTCTTGAGTTGCAAAAATTAGAACATAGAGGGAGAAAGGGGAGATCACGTAAATGTCTAGTTCAGTGAAACTAAACTTGTAGTGAATTTCTGTCTCAAACCTATTATTACAGATCAATTAAGAAAAGTTGTGCATATAGTTATAGCATTTGACCTGTGGTATAAACATAGGGTATCAAAGCTTGGAGTTTTAAGGGTTAACAAGAGAAAATCACTTGTGCTGATCGATAAGAGTCATGCAGTGAAGCCCCGATCTGTATAACGGTTAATTGTGATGTCCGCTTAATACTAGAAGTCTTGCATGGATAAATGCCAATTTCTAACCGTTTAGCAATAACCCTATAACTGTGCCTTCAAGGGCACCTGATAATAAACTAAACAATAGATTAACAAAAGTGCCAATAACTAAAATACACTGACTGAACTGAGCCCTAGCTTCACCTCTGAAATCTTGACTGCCTAACAACACCACAGAAAGAAATATTGTCAGTGAATCTTAGGTAGGTATATGAACAAGGTAGGAGTCGAAGAGGGGTAGATTTTAGCTCAGGGTGCACAGTACAGCTGAGCCCCGACGTGCATTTTGCTGGTAAGGCGGTTCTTCAAGGGGGTCCCATTAATAGAGTGGAACAAATATATAAAAGGATATATTCACATAAAAACAACCTGAGGAGTTTCAAATCCAAGCCAGGATACACTTACCATCTGAGGGTGCCCCCATAAGGAAGCACCTCGCAAGGACCAGTGCCACTCCAGCTTTTCATTAAGACCATGGGGTGACACTGTATCTGGGAGGTACGTCCATCTGGCCTATTTTTGTAGGAGAATCTTATCCCTAATATCCCTCTCCCCACTAACTGGGGAACATGTTCAAGAACTTGATACCTTGGTTGCGACATATTGTGAAAATGCTTTGCCAATGGCTTATCCAAGTGTGGATTTCTAATAGACGTCTTGTGTTGAGATATTCTCTCCTTCAGTGTCAATGTTGTCTTGCACACACATCCAAGACAATACGGACACTTCAAAAGATACACCACATGATCAGTCAGACAGGCGAAAAAGCCTATCAAAGAAATGTTCTGTCCAGTCCTGAGGTGGGTACAAAAATCACCCTTAATAATATCATTGCAATTATTACAGCTGAAACAGGGAAAATTACCTAACACTTTTTTTAATAGCGCACTTGGTTACACTGAGGAAAAGATCGTGGTCCCGAAGCGTTTGTCATGAGTGAACCTTATCTACTAAGCTGCAGATTGTGCTACCTCCTGTTTCTGTTACATATGGCTGCTAATGAACCACAGCAGCCTTCTACACTTTTTCTGCACTGAGTGAATTGTATATATTTTCTTTTGGCAATATAGTGACCACACTCTGTTTTCTATGTTGTTCGCTTGCTATATGAAGAGAGAGAAAGCAGGAAAAAAAAATCTTAGATAAAAAGAGAAAAAATACAAAAAAACTAAAAATTACTAAAAGCCAAATTTTGTTTGTTTCTAAAATGCTCTCATCCATTATCTGCTTTTCTACTGTACAAACAACCTGGCAACTTATCTAATTGGTTTTCCATCTCTCCATTATGTTATGTTACAATCTTAAGAGAGATAACGTACTGCTGAAAGAAAAAGAGACATCTTTAACAATGACTATGCTCTGATCCACCTGCTGAGCACTGTATATACTGTAACATGTTTGGTCAAGGAAGTGAAGATATAAGTTTTAGCATTTCACTATCATGTTGTTTCTCTATTTTTAAAGATACTCCTGAGAACTCAGTGGGGGACGGTGCCCTCTGTTGCCTATAATATCATGTCCCATGATGAGAATATATTGGGAAATGAATGGGTCTGTGCTTTCAACCTGTTATACTGTTTTAGACTTTATAACTATTATGCCCCCCATTGAGATGCAGACTTGAAACACAAAGAAAGAATTCGCTGGGATTTGTCCACCCTGATTCACACCCTCTTCAATTCTTTAATCTGTTTTTTTTTCTACATCTTTGACATTTTATCTTGCAGAGTTAGCTGATCATTATTTCATTTAACAGGGCAGATTATGTTGTAAGACAAAGAGGTTCATGGTGAGACAATTAGCGTTCTGTAGCTAGTACTGTGGTCATTGGTCACACGCTGGGCAAGAGATGGCTAAAAATGGATAGCACAATAATGGGGGCTTCAGAAAGCACAGCAAGACACTCCGATAACCTTTACAGCAACAGACTTCAATGGGACTTCGTCATCTTCAAATCCTTATGCATTTTCAAATGGGAACCTTGTCAAAAACAGCTGAAAATTGTATGATAATATACATTCAAAATTATAATACAAAACATATTAAATGATGCCATACTATATTTATCAATAGTGATGTCGCGAACACGAAATTTTTGGTTCGCGAATGGCGAACGCGAACTTCCGCAAATGTTCGCGAACCGGCGAACCGCGCGAACCGCCATTGACTTCAATGGGCAGGCGAATTTTAAAACACACAGGGACTCTTTCTGGCCACAATAGTGATGGAAAAGTTGTTTCAAGGGGACTAACACCTGGACTGTGGCATGCCGGAGGGGGATCCATGGCAAAACTCCCATGGAAAATTACACAGTTGATACAGAGTCTGGTTTTAATCCATAAAGGGCAGAAATCACCTAACATTCCTAAATCACAATCAATATGGATTGACACCTGACATATGACATATTGACACCTTGACATATGGATTGACACCTGTCCTCAGAGCCCCTGATGCACACGGACACAGAGCAGAATAGAGACTGGTCCCCCTACATAGGGTCACTTGGCAGATATGGATTGACACCTGTCCTAAGGATCCCTGATACACACTGACACAGAGCAGAATAGGGACTGTTCCCCCTACATAGGGTCACTTGGCAGATATGGATTGACACCTGTCCTCAGAGCCCATGATACACACTGACACAGAGCAGAATAGAGACTGTTCCCCCTACATAGGGTCACTTGGCAGATATGGATTGACACCTGTCCTAAGATCCCTGATACACACTGACACAGAGCAGAATAGAGACTGTTCCCCCTACATAGGGTCACTTGGCAGACATGGATTGACACCTGTCCTAAGGATCCCTGATAAACACTGACACAGAGCAGAATAGGGACTGTTCCTCCTACATAGGGTCACTTGGCAGATATGGATTGACACCTGTCCCCAGAGCCCCTGATACACACTGACACAGAGCAGAATAGGGACTGTTCCCCCTACATCGGGTCACTTGGCAGATATGGATTGACACCTTGTTACAAACTGCTATTTGTAACGGGCCCTTTAAATGGCAAATTGTCCTGCTTCCCTGGGTTGTGGAGAAGCCTATTTGCCAGCCTCCTCCCGCATGACTATGGCCCTGGGAGATTGTGAAAATGTATGCACTTTTATTTGGTGTGTATGGCCCTTTAAGACTGTCGGTGGGCATATTGGGGCTTATGGACTCTTTATGTGACTGGTGCTGGCCCTTTAAACACCTTTTTTGGGACATCAGGAAGATTGGGACACTGCCCCTTTAAGGCCGTGTCCCCAGACTTGTTGGGGACACTGCCCCTTTAAGACGGTGTCCCCTGTGTCCACAGACCTGGTGCAAACCCTTTGTGCCTGCCTGGCTAATTCCCACTTGGTTCAGTAAATGGGGCTTACTGAACCAAGTACCACACAGGCAGACCACCCAGAAGTGGAAGTGTGCAGGCAATTTACCTCCCAGAAGCTGCGGTTAACCGCAGCTTAATTGACAATGCTGGGAGGTCTTTGTTCGTTTGCTGAACACGTGGCGGCGGCCGCCATCTTTGATCATTCGACGAGGTCAGCGGTATGTGTAGCCTAATTCATGGAACTAATATTGGCTACACATTTCCGCGAACACAGCTGAGCTCTACCTTCTCCCCTACTGGTTTTACAGCTGCAGAGACTAAGTCCCATTCGGCGATGGGACTTAGTCGTTTTTTCAGCCTGAAATAGACCGACCGCACAGCCCAAATCTATGGAACTGTTTTGGGCAGGAAAATGTGCTTGCGGTCGGTCATAAAGGGACCTCCAGCTAACTTTTTAACCCCTGGATGGATTTGGCTGATTTTTGGTTATGTTTATGTTTTAAGTGTGCTGATTCCAAATATGTAATTATGAAGATGGGATGTGTAGTTTTAAAGTTACAGGGTATGGCTAAAAACTGTATTTTTACTGCCTGTGTTTAATTATGTTAATCTCTTCCCAAACGTCATTTCGTTCAAAGTGGAGAGAATGTTAAAAAAATATATTTTTGTTCGGAGTGTGAGAAATGCTTTTCAGCCGCTTCTAATCTTAAGCATCATTTGAGGAGCCATACAGGAGAGAAACCTTATTTGTGGTGTGTTTAGTATTGTTCTGATCAGTTTAATACCTTCCGCGTCTCCTATCAGTGGACTTGTATATGGCAGCCATTTTAGGAACCGTACACCTGGGACCCGAGCAAGGTCACCTCGTTCAACAGACAACATTTTGTCCCTGGAAAACTATCCTGGACATTCTATTTACCCAATTTGTATGGATATGGCAGTGATTTCTGTAACAGGGAGATGGAAGAGAATGCTTGGTGGTCCTCTTACTTCAAATTTGGGGCACTGCGGTCAAGCTAATGTGCCACCAGATTAGGAAGTGGTGTGTTTTAGTATTGTTCTGATCAGTTTAATACCTTCCGCGTCTCCTATCAGTGGACGTGTATATGGCAGCCATTTTAGGAACCGTACACCTGGGACCCGAGCAAGGTCACCTCATTCAACAGGCTTGCAGCGTATCCTCCAGGAAGAAGAGCCTGAACCCTTACCGGCTGCATGTGTCTTACCTGTACATGGAAAACTGCTCTGGTTCCTTGATGAGCCAGCTGCCCGTGAGTTAACATGTCCCGTGGAGAAGCACTCTGTCCTGTAAAGCCTCACCAAAAAAAAGGAGTGGTGTGTTTAGTATTGTTCTGATCAGTTTAATACCTTTCGCGTCTCCTATCAGTGGACGTGTATATGGCAGCCATTTTAGGAACCACACACCTGGGACCCGAGCAAGGTCACCTCGTTCAACAGGCGACAACATTTGTCCCTGGAAAACTATCCTGGACATTCTGTACAATATGTATGGATATGGCAGTGATTTCTGCAACAGGGAGATGGAAGAAGATGCTTGGTCGGTCCTCTTACTGCAAATTTGGGGCACTGCGCGGTCAAGCTAATGTGACACCAGATAGGAGTGGTGTGTTTAGTACTATTTTTATCAGTTTAATACCTTCCGCGTCTCCTGTCAGTGGACGTGTACATGGCAGTGATTTCTGTAACAGGGAGATGGAAGAAGATGCTTGGTCGGTCCTCCTAACTGGAGACTGTGTTGCTGTACGGGTGGCAGGTGGAGCCATTTATAAAGTACCCACTGCTTTGCAGACCAGGTATCAGTGGTCAGATGGACCCTTGCCCTAACACTGTGTGCCAGACATGCCATTACTTCCTTTTGCACGGTCGAGTACAGGTTGGGGATTGCCTTTTGCGCAAAGAAATTTTGGCCGGGTACCTTCCACTGCGGTGTCCCAATAGCTACAAATTTTTTGAACGCCTCAGACTCCACCAGATTGTATGGTAAAAGCTGGCGGGTTAATAGTTCAGACAAGCCAGGTGTCAGACGCCGGGCAAGGGGGTGACTTTCTGACGCTTGCAGACAACTAACTGCTATTCAATCTATAACAGTGAAAAAAGTTTTGAAGCCACAGTGCAGCGCCAGAGGGCCTAAAAATTAGGCATGTATACATGCCTGAAAAATTTGGTATTGTTGCAGCTGCTGCTGTAGCAGCGGCCAGAAAAATTGATGTTTGTTTCACAGGCAGAAAGTGCCCTAAAACATGGCGGCTTGAACCCTAGTTGGTGGCGGATAGATCCACGCAGAATTAACCCGGCATTCAGAGCTAAAATACACAACTTGGCGTATGGACCATTTTAGCTGGTGACTCGCTCATCAGGCCTTTTTGCGGTCACTTGGCAGATATGGATTGACACCTGTCCTGGGATCCCCTGATACACTACTGACACAGAGCAGAATAGGACTGTTCCTCCTACATGGGTCACTTGGCAGATATGGATTGACACTGTCTAAAGGTCCCTGATACACTGACTGGAAACAGAATAGGGACTATTTCCTCCTACATGTCAGGTCACTTGGCAGATATGGATTGACACCTGTCCTAAAAGGATCCTGATACACACTGACACAGATCAGAATAGGGACTGTTCCCCTACATAGGGTCACTTGGCAGATATGGATTGACACTGTCCACAAGGACAAGCTGCAGGCTTCCTGGCAGGGCCCATACAAGGTGGTAGAGCAGGTTTGTGATAACACCTTTGTGATCGGTGCGGTCACAGGCACGGGAGGCAAGCGCATGCTCCATGTGAACAACCTCAGATGCCTATCCTATGCCCCGGATAGACGAGCTCCTAGACAAAATGGTCAGAGGCCAGTACCTCACCACAATAGATCTGTGCAAGGGGTACTGGCAAATTCCATTAGCCGAGGACGCCATCCACAAGTCGGCATTTGTCACCTTGTTTGGCCTGTATCAGTTTAAGGTCATGCCATTCGGGATGAAGAATGCCCCGGCTAACTTTCAGAGGATGGTAGATCGGCTACTGGAGGGGTTTCAGGAGTATGCCTGCGCCTACTTGGATGATATAGCCATTTTTAGCTGCTCCTGGCCCGAACACCTGACCCACATAGGAGCCGTACTAGACCGGATTAGGGAGTCCGGACTGACCCTAAAGCCCAGTAAGTGCCATATAGGAACGCGTAAAAACCTCCCCAAGATAGTAGTATGGGCCCCAGAGTGTGAACAGGCCTTCCAACAGCTCAAGACGGCGCTCATTAAATCACCTGTACTTTCTGCTCCTGATC
The DNA here is from genome assembly GCA_933207985.1 of Pelobates cultripes. Lineage (NCBI taxonomy): Eukaryota > Metazoa > Chordata > Amphibia > Anura > Pelobatidae > Pelobates > Pelobates cultripes. The sequence continues at coordinate 97,165,435 of OW240922.1, read as the reverse complement.
CAACTAAACACTTTCTCGTCCATACAGACGCTTCTATGTTGGATTGGGAGCAGTACTGAGCCAAGTCGGAGCAGATGGTGGCGAGCAACCCGGGGCTTATCTAAGCCGGAAACTTTTGCCCAGGGAAGTAGATACACTGCCATTGAAAAGGAGTGCATGGCGGCGGTGTGGGCCCTCAAAAAGCTGCAACCTTACTTGTATGGACAACCGTTTACCTTACTCACAGATCACAACAAATTTGGGGCACTGCGCATGCAATCTAATGTGCCACCAGATAGGAGTGGTGTGTTTAGTACTATTGTTATCAGTTTAATCACTGTTACGTCCCCTATCCGTTGATGTGGAGCAAGACGCAGCAGCAGAAGAGGACTCAGCCGAGGAGGTTATGGAAGAGGATGGAGTAGGAGGAGTAGAGGAGGTGGCAGCAGGCCTGCCTGCAAGTCATGGCAGTGTCACCAACTCCTCTGCAGAGCCACGCATTCCATGCTTGGCAGCCGTCAGCAGGTTTGCCCAATGCGCAGTGTAGGTGATATACCTGCCCTGACCATGCTTTACAGACCAGGTAACAGTGGTCAGATGGACCCTTGCCCCAACACTGTGTGCCAGACATGCCATTATTTCCTTTTGCACAATCGAGTACAGGTTGGGGATTGCCTTTTGTGAAAATAAATTTCGTCCGGGTACCAGTGAGTGAGTGGTGGCACTGGGCACAGTATCCACTGTGAGCCTGACACACCTGCTGGCAGACAACTAACTGCTATTTAATCTATAACAGTGAAAAAAGTTTTTTGTTTTTAAATGCAAGCTATTGTGACACTAGTGAGTGGTGGCACTGGGCACCGTATCCACTGTGAGCTTAACACACCCGTTTGAAGATAACTAACTGCTATTCAATCTATAACAGTGAAAAAAGTTTTTTGTTTTTAAATGCAAGCTATTGTGACACCAGATATGAGTGGTGGCACTGACTGGGCAAATGGGCACAGTATCCACTGTGAGCCTGACACAGAAGCTGGCAGCAGTGGCAGACAACTAACTGCAATTACATTACACAGAAAAAAAAAAAAAGCATACCCTAACCCTAACCTAGCTATGCATTTCCCTATCTAATCAACAGCAGCTACACTTTCCCTCCTCTCACTAAGCATGCAGAATGAATGTAAAATGGATGCCTTCCAGTAGGTGGGAGGGTCTGCTAGGGAGGGTGTGCTGCTAATTGGCTGGAATGTGTCTGCTGACTGTGAGGTACAGGGTCAAAGTTTACTCAGTGATGACGAATAGGGGGCGGATCGAACCGCGCATCCGTTCGCCGTCCGCGGCGGATGCGAACACGCTATGTTCGCCAGGAACTGTTCGCCGGCGAACTGTTCGGTGCATCACTATTTATCAATATATTAACTATTCTAATGAATTCTTCCTTTGTTCTCTATGGATAAGCGAAAAGCCTTTATGAGGGCAAATCTGTTTCTTACAGATTTTCAAAGGAAGTATTTGTTGGGTCTGAACGAGCCTACAGTACTTTTATGTTTTAAGACATTAATAGTATTTGGCTGATAAACAGGTGCCCCCAATAGCAGGTAAAGTCTGTAACTTGTTACTGAACTTGACAAATACATGCTTATAAAGTACACATATGTACAGTTACAAGTAGAAGTCCTCTAACTTTGGAAGAGGCGGAGAGTGACCCAGTGCTGAGAGATATCAGTGCTGTAATCTGGTAAGTGAATAATGCTGGGGTATGCGGGGCTCAGTGGAACATGTTAGTGTAAGGAACACATCTTTGTATTTCTAACACAAAATATGTTCTTTTAATAAAACTTGAGAATATAGCAAGCTTTATTTTGCCAGGATTCCAACCTACAACTCAAGCCTAGACAACTGCTAGAGAAGGCTGTTATTGGTAGCTATCTCTTTGTTTGTTCATTACATTTACTTTAAAGTTGGGGGTAAAGGGTAGCGTTCTTTTTCATGCATTTCCTCCATGGTTTATCTCTGTTATGTTGCCAACTTGAGAAAGAACATTTTATAATCTCTGACAGTTTGACTTTAATAATGTGAAAATAATTTTACTTCTGACAGTATCTCAAAATTTCTATTCCTCAGAGATAGATGATCTTTGTTTCCGGAGGTCAAACAAATTGTTTTAACCTGAAGCAAATTATATCTCCATCAGTGGAGGTGATAAATGATTATACCACTGGCAACTAAGCCTGCAACCATTCTGTCTGATCAAGTAGATATCTTAAAGAAAGAATTATGGCCAACGTGGGTAAAATTTTGAATGAATTTTCTTGGCAACTCTTCTGCCCATTCTCTAAAATGCAGACATCAGAATAATGATATCTTAAGTTACAATACAGATTGAGACTCTAGATGCAGGAGTAGTAAAACTTTGGTGCACCAGATGTTGTGGACTTCACCTCCGCTGATGCTTTGCCAACGTTATGGCTGTAAGAGCATTACAGGAGTTAAGCTTCACAATATCTGGAGTGCCGAAGATTACCTACCCCTGATCTAGAGGGTTCATCTGCAGCATTTTAACATTTGTTTTTGATATTATACTACAATAAGCTCTTAAAGGTAAAAAAAAGGTATAGAAGATCTGTTATTGTAAAGTGAATGGAATTAACGTCAAACTGCAGTTGGATCAGAATATTTTTACAGTCAGTCAATGGAGTAGAATGTTGTGACTTCACACTTGCACTAGATGTTGGTTATATTTTAACCTGTACTATGCTTCAAGTCAGAGGGCTTTATTTTGAAGTCCTACTGGAGTGGCCTTATAAGGCTAGTATATATTTATATGTACTTTTATCACTGGTTAGTACCCTGACTTGCTCTATATATTTAAATATTGAGCTTTTCTCATATTTGATAGGATACTTACCTAATTTCCAGATTTGCACTTACCCACATTGTGTGGACTAAGTGCACTTTTGTTTATTGATATTTGCAACATAAGGTTAAGCCCTGAGACACACCTGGAGTGTCTCTAACTGGTGTTTAAGGTTCCAGGAAGTAGTTTTCCTGGCACCTACACATTTTTTTTCTGCTTTTGACACATCTTCATAATCTGTTAGCTATGTGCTTTCTGTATTATCACTTATCCAGGAATAATTGTATATAAATAATTGTAGGTATTTTTTTATTGGGGGGGGTACAGGGGGGTTGACTAGGGACTTGGAGATACCTATTCCCCAGGGGGGGTGACTAGGTGCTTGGGGACCCATAGTTGGGGGTATTATTTTTATTTTTAACCCCCAATTGCCACCAATAGGTGGTGGCTAGGGTGATACAATCGCCCCCCTCTCACTTTAATATTTAAGGCCATCACCCGCCACCAATGGGTGAGGGACTAGGTGGGACAAGAGGTCCACCCCCCCAGCCTCTGATGGGTGTGGGCTGAGGTGGAAATAACAGGCTGTGGGGACAATAGGACATCCTCTCAATTTATTAATTTGTGTATATATTTTGCAGTACACTGATTGGCTCATTTTTGTAGCCTTTTGGTTCAACAAGCCTCTACAATTGAACGCTGCAACATTAAATCCCAGATCCATCACTTCCAAATTTCCCCTGCTACCTCTTGTTTCAAATTCCCACTATATCCTTTAGATTGTAAGCTCACGGGCTTTCTAGCTAAGCGCTTTGTATAAAAGAGCTTAAATGGCTAGATCTCAGCTTACGGGCAGGGCCCACTAAACCTTTTGTGTTTGTCTGTGTATATTCTACGTCCTCCACTAATTGTACAGCACTGTGGAATCTATTGGCGCTTTATAAATACCAGTAATAAATAAAAAATCCAATTCATTTTCCCAAATCTTTACTGGCAAACAAAATTCGAATGAGCTAAACTTCCAGATGCATGAAATTCTGCCATCCCAAAATTATTTTCTAGGACCAGACAGCAAGACGTGAAAAATTCTCAAACTCATCTATTTTTCCAGTACAATTATTTTGACTTATTGTCTGAAATTATCTTGTCAATTCTCCATAGTCACATTTTAGTGAAGAAATCACATGTTTATTAAAATACTGTTTATAGATATCAGGAATTTTGTCTTGTATACATATGTATACTAGTGGACTGATAATTCTCATGATCAAATAATGTGTTGGTTAACACAGTATAAGTTAAGAGCTAAGAAAAAAAAAAATTCAATATTATTTCAATTGAAATAAAGCCATGAGTTTTATAATTAAGAGTCAGAGCTAAGCCTGCGGAAACTACCACTTCTTCCAGTGGAAAATCTATTAATTCAGAAAAAAAATAATAAAAATGGAATTAATGTCAGGACAAATAGCTTTCTAAAATTAGATTTTACATTCCTTTGTTAAAACAAATAAGTTTAACATGTTTTCAAGTCACAATGTCATGATAATCATCTTTGAACCATTCCAGGTATAGTACATGGCCATATGTTTATTTTAAGGAATTTGTAATTCCATCCATATGAGCGTAAACTTTGTATTTTCTCAACTGTTGCTGCTTTTAGAACACTATGTTTTTTCCATCCAGTGTAAACAATTAAAGACACATAGCTTGATATATAGGTATTGTAATTAGAGCTGAATCGTCAAAAAAAAGCCTTATTTATTGTGGCAAGAGGGACAAAACAAATGCTAAAATTGCAAACTCAGAAAAATGTCAAAAACATCCTCGAATTTCAGAAGTTATTTGTGAACTCCCTACATCTCACATGCAGATGTGATTAACTCTGGGTCTGATTGACATTTCAGAGACCCATAGGTGTATAATTCTTAGGCTTCACTACCACCCTCCAAAAGTTCACTTCTCTGTTCCTTGATCCATGCTTGATCCATGATTTCAAGGATTTACAAGAAAGCTAAGAATTACGTCTCTCAAGTCCTATCTCTACGAATAAAGGAAATACAATTACCACATAGCAAAATGAAAAGGTATACCAAAACTAAATCAAAAAGGAAAAGATTGGAGAAAAAATGGACTCTAGTACATCTAGCCCTGGGGTCATTAAAATCTCCCTCCAAGTGGCATTTACGTCTAAGGCACTTGGTGTCATCTATTGCAATCAAGCTGAACTGTGGAGGTCATCCTGTAGGGAGTAATTGCAGAAAACTGTCTCTGTGTGACGCCTGTTAGTACACTATAAATTGAAAGGCAGCTACTAAGGTTTTTTTCATAGCTCCAAGATTCTACAGGGATCATAGCTAATGCACAAATTTGAGAACAATTAAGGTTGCCAATACTTATTGCGATGTCTCAAAATTGTTAAGTAAAAATTCATCCAATTCAATATTCAGGTGAATTTGGGGAAATCACTTGAAGCATTTATTGTGTTAAACTATTTCAATTGCTTTTGTTTGATTTGTTCATTGCAAACAGCTGAAAGTCTGTCAATTTTGACAATATCCTGATTTTCAATGTGGGGTTGAATACTTCTGATTACAACTATATATATATATATATATATATATATATATATATATATATATATATATATATATATATATATATATATATATATATATATATATATATATATCTCAACATCATGGAACCCCCCACCCCTAAAAAAAAATGTGCTGGTGTGTGTCAAGGTGTGTGTATCTGTATTTGTATGTGCCAGTGTTTTTATCTGTGTGTCAGTGTGTATCTGTGTGTGTGTGTGTGGGTTTATGTATTTATGTATGTATCTATCTGTGTGTCAAGGTGTGTGTATCTGTGTGTCAAAGTGCGAGTATCTTTGTTTGTATTTGCCGGTGTGTCTCTGTGTTTCAAGGTGTGTGTATCTGTGTTTTTTTTCCCAATGTGTGTATCTGGGTGTCAATGTGTCATTGTGTATGTGTGTATGTATCTAAAACACAGATACACACACACTGACCCATAGTGGCACACAGATACACATACCTTGACACACAGATACACACACCTTAACACACAGTGTGTATCTGTATCTGTGTGTGTGTGTGTATCTGTGTGTCAAGGTGCAAGTATCTGTGTGCCAAAGTGTGTGTATCTGTGTGTCAAAGTATGTGTATTATGTGTCAAAGTGTGTGTATCTGTGTTTGTATGTGCCGGTGTGTGTCAAGATGTGTGTATCTGTGTGTCAAAGTGTGTGTATCTATGTGTCAAAGTATGTGTATCTTGTGTCAAAGTGTGTATCTGTGTTTGTTTGTGCCGGTGTGTGTCAAGGTGTGTGTATCTGTGTTTGTATGTGCCAGTGTGTATATCTGTGTGTGTGTATCTGTGTTTGTGTGTATGAATGGGACACACTATTTTCCTATTTATTTATACATTTTTACATATTATTCTTATTTTTTGTGGATTTCATACATATAAAATAGGCTACAAACAAATATTGCATACACCAACAATAATTTGAGACTAAACATGACATATGTTTCATACATAATGTCCCAAAAACAAAATAGCATCTAAAATCACTGGAAAATAAAACATACTTTAATTGCTATACCATTTCAGGGTATTTTCCAGATTGCAACAAACTTTAACACATTTCTTGTCAGGCACAATTTACTTAACCCGTCCCATGCTGAAATCAATCATAGCACCTCTGTTGGGGAACCATTCCATACAGCAACTACACGCAATACGTTGACAACGAAAGAATGAATATGCACCACATGGATTGGCAATATTTTTACAATGAATCATGCCCACTGGGCATGACACCCCCTGATTGTCTGAGAGTGATAGTAATGATCGATTGCTCTCATCATTCACTAAGCAATGTCACTTGCCTCATCATACCCAAACCAATTTAAAAAAATAAGAGAAATAGTGATTATCTTCTAAAAATACATTTTAAAAGGAAAAAAATGCTTACTTTGACAGTTTGTGAGTTAGTCCTACATTTGGGGTCATTCCTTGCAGTGCTGACATCCTGTACACCAGGTGCCAATTTACCAGGTTCGGGAGCCTTTCTACCTGTTTGACTGATGGCTTTCTTCAGGTTTTCTAAAATAAAATAACAAAATAGACAATAAATAAACAGAATCAATATACAATTTTTTTTTTTTAGAAATAAATCCTAATAAGAAGGGGTTTAATGACAGGCATATGGTGAATTCACTCGGTTGGCAAATTGTCCAGAATAAATGCTAAATTCAGCAGTGAACTCACTTAAAATGTATAATTAGGGAATTTTAAGTTCCAGGTAAAAAATATTCAAATTGAAAAAAAATCTCAAATGCAGTCATATTTTCAGTTTGGCTATTTTAGATAATACAAATATAAATTCATAACTCTCTTAGTGATATTTTTTTTCGTATCTACAAAGTTTATTGATTATTTCAGTATTTAATTTGCTTATAAAAATATGTTCTCTCACTCAGGGCTTGATTTAATCAGCTTTCCAAAAGATTCAATACTGTTAGAAGAAAACTTTACAAATTATTTATCTGCAAAATCGACTTTCATGGTGACTTCTGTAGATAAATCATTATGAAAAGTTTTTCTAACAGTATTGAATCATTTAGAAAGCTTATTAAATTGAGGTAATAGTGAGGAGTTTTTTTACACCGAATTTCAGATTTTAGGACAAAGCTGAACCAAATGCACAACTTTTTTCCAATGTGTCTATTTTGCCCTTAAATTTTCAAAATTTACTTTGAATTGTCACTTTAATGAATAACCATGAATGAGATTTTTCCTATCACATGAAAATCAATGGGATAGATTGCATTTCCTCACCGTTTGCAGAATATGCCAAAGGCACAGAGCAAGGTAGCGTCCACCAGATGCTGTAGATGTGCATATATGCCAAGTAACAATCACTGTGACACATAGTGTCTGATGAAAATTGGGCATAGCATTTACTCAACTTCAGGTGTCCAGATCAGTAACCAGAGCTGTACACTGTCATATCCCATATCATCAGAGATCAAAGCATCCTTAAAAGACCTCACTTCTTTCATAAAAAATGCTTGCTTTATAGATGTAACATAATCCTTTGGTTGTAAATGAACAAAATGGGTCATCTTTCGAGCTAATAAGTCCCTAGGGACTATTTAATAGAAGTGTAGATTATGCACTTTTTAAAAAACATTTAACAAACTGTTAGACTACAGTAAAAAAATATACAATGTGAAACTTTGTTTCCTGATGTTTTTCATTAAGAAACCCTCTTTTAATTGAACAAAGTACAATTGCCTCCACACTGCTACCTCTCTGATTTCACACACATCACTGAATTGACTGTTATATAATACCGGGTGAGAACAATGATAACATCACTGCTTTTGAGCATGGAAACCTAGGTTTGAATCCTGGACAGACCACCTCAACAGTAAGTGTCATTGTGAAAGATACCCAATCATATATGCCTACCTACTTAGGTATAGTGCTACAGAATGTGTTTGACAGAGCATAAAAGTCAAATATAGGCTTACATTATTTTTTTGACAGTTGGTCCTTTTGCCTTCTGGACTGTAGAGTACACATACACACATATGCTCACACACGATACCAATCAACGTTAGTGAGAATGAGGCATGGGAAATATAATACATTTAAAGACAGTTGGTTTAGTGCTGAGCCTCTTGCTTCCACTAACAATCTTGGCACACTAAGCTGACGCGATATGTTCCAGAACTGCTGAACGCTGTTGGAGATAGTCTCACTCTGCACCGGACTTCCTCCACTATAAATTTATGCTGCGCTTCTACACTCTGGCTCTTTTCTCTGCAAAAGTAAATTATTTCAACACCCTCATAAGCACACTGTCCCGCCAACCCTAATGCCTATTTCACACTTTTAAGCCCTTGACAACCGATGACGGTTCAGGACCGTCATCGGAAAAATCCCCTTGGGGACTGATGACGGTGCTGAACCGTCATAACCATCTGGGGCTACTTACCTGGTCCCCCGGCGGCGATCAGCGCTCCTCCCGGTCTCCCCTCGGCAGATCAGGACCCCGCAGCCACGAGATCACTCTGAGTGCCTCTCCACAATTTCCAACTGGATGGCTGCTCACTTCCTTAAACTCAACCTGTCCAAAACAGAATTTCTGGTCTTTCTTCCCTCACGTGTTGCTTCTTCCATGTCTGTCTCCCTCCAAGTCAACAGCACCACCATCACTACTACCTCGCAGGCTCGCTGCCTAGGTGTTCTCTTTGACTCCGACCTCTCCTTCACCCCTCATGTCCAAATTCTGCTGCTTCCATCTCAAAAACATAGCTAGCATCTGCCCCTATTTAACACCAGATGTAGCTAAGGTGCTGGTCCATGTCATTGTTCTTTCTCGCCTTGACTGCTGCTATCCCTTTCTCAGTGGTGTTACGTATTCCCCTGCTGCAATCTATAATGAATGCGGTGGTGAGGCTTAGTTTCCTGTCTGCCCGCACCTCCCACGCCTCCCACTCTTTCAATCTCTACATTGGCTTCCAGTTAGATATAGGGCTCAATTTAAGATTCTAGTGCTCGCTTACAAGCCCTGCATAATGCTGCTCCAACCTACCTATCCTCCCTAATACACAAGTATGTCCCGTTGAGGCCCCTGCACTCTGCCAAAGACCTGCGTCTATCCTCTGTCCGTACTCCCACATCTGATGCTCGCCTCCAAGACTTCTCCAGGGCTGCATCATTTCTGTGAAACTCCCTCCTCTTCTCCGTTAGACTTTCATCCAGTCTCCACTTCTTCAAAAAATCTTTGAAAACACACTTCTTCAGTAAAGCATATAATTTAAACTGTTAGCAGGTTTTCATTCCCCCCCCTCCCCGCCATGACTCCTCTCCTGCAACTGTCAAAAAGTTCTCAGTGAATACTTTCTAGCAACCTATTTTATTACCCTTACTTATACCCTTTGTGTCACTACACCCCACTCCCTCTAGCATGTAAGCTCATTGAGCAGGGCCCTCAACCCCTCTGTTCCTGTGTGTCCATTTGTCTGGTTACAATTACGTGTCTGTTAGGCCACCCATTATACAGAGCTACGGAATTTGCTGGCGGTATATAAATAATAAAATACTACTAATAAAAATAACAAAGTCTTTCTGGCATGAGGGAGCATGGCTAGGGAGAAAAGCCTGCTAGTGAACCTTTTTGCAAACATTTTTTGTTTCAGCAAAAACTATAAAGATTTGAGCATGCAAGAAAATACAGCATATTAAATGAGGCCAAAACCTTTCAAATACATTAAAGTTTTACTGTTGCCCAGAGTGTCCCTTTGAGCTGCTGTGTGGTTAGTGGTTTTATTATCCAGTTTGAAGAATCAGATCTTAGAATTCATAACGCTCTGTTTTTGGACCTCTAGTAATCTGTTCTTTATGTGGCTTAAAGTTAGAAAATATTGTATAACGCTGTAAGTGGTGTTCGCTAAATTGCTAGGAAATTGTCAAAATGTTTTCTTTTGTTTACATTTTAGCTAAAATGTATAACCCACATGTATAGTGAATGCAATGACAGCCGTCTTCTTAGCAAGTTCCCCCAATATTGAGCACATTATTCAGAAATTGTGGGACTGGGTCATTGCTGGGAACCGTTTGAAAATATGAATGAAGAAGACTGTGAAAAATTGTTTAACCTTTTGATCTTTTGTTCAAACAATACACTACAATAATTTGCTCTAATAGTGATTAAACACAGTTGCAAACACAACAAATGTTTATAAAAAAAAAATATTTGTGAATATAAGTGTGGCACAATAATTGGCAGCCTTATGGATTCATATGAGAAAAATATATATGAAGTATATTCCCATTAATATTTTAAATTTTAGTACACCAGGGTAATTAGGAACAGGATATTGTTTAACCATGGCTTCCTGTTTCACAGTAGTAAAAATATGAGGTAATGCATAGGCCAAATTCTCTTAGGCATTCGTCACAATGGGTAAGACCAGGGAATATAGCTGTGATGTGCGGCACAATGTTGTTGAGCTTCACAAACTGGGAAATGGCTATAAGAATATAGCAAAAGCATTGAAAATACCCATTTCCGCAATCAGGGAAATAATTAAGAAGTTCCAGTCAACTGGAAATGTCACAAATCAACTTGGAAGAGGATGTGTGTCTACATTGTCTTAATACACAGTGAAAAATGATGGTTCAGGTGGCCAAAAGGTCTCAAAAGATCACAGTTGGAGAATTGCAGAAGTTAGTTCATCTTGGGGTCAGAAAGTCTCAAAAAGTACAATTCAATGCCGCCTACATCACCACAAGTTGTTTTGAAGGGTTTCAAGAAAAACGCTTTTAATCTCATCCAGAAACAAACTCAAACGTCTTCAGTTTGCCAGGCACTACTGGCACTTCAAATGGGATCAGGTTCTATGGTCAGGTGGAACCAAAATAAAGCATTTTGGCAATAAACAGCAGAAGTGGGTTTAGCACACACAGAGGTAGCCAAATGGAAAAGTACCCCATGCACATGGTAAAATATGATGGTGGTTCTTTAATGATGTGTAGCTGTTTTTGTGACTGAGAACCTGAACTTTGTTAGGATACATGGCTTCATGGAATCTATCAAAATCAACAGATATAAAATGAACACCTCACTGCATCTGCCAGAAAGCTTAAAATGGGCTGTGGTTGGATCTTTTAACAGGACAATTATCCAAAACATACATCAAACTCGACGCAAAAATGGTTTACAGACCAAGGTTCTGTCATGGCCATCCCAGTCCCATGTCTTGATCCCTATGGAAAACCTGTAGGGTGACCTGAAGAGGAGAGTCCATCAGTGTTGATCTCAAAATATGAAGTATCTGGAGAGAACCACATCACACATTATAGGAAAAGGCTCAGAGCTATTACATTGACAAAGGGAGTTATGCCACACATATATTTAGCAAAGATGTTTTTAGTTTTTATAAACCTGTGTTGTGTTTGAAACTGTTTGATATCCATGAGAGGTTTTTTTTTTTGTTTTGTTTTTTTTAACAAAATATTAAACAATAAAGACACATTTTCACAGCCTTCTTTGCTCATATTTATCAGTGGTGCCAAAATTAGTGGATGGTACTCTATTTACTTGAGATTTTCTTTCACACTTGACCAGTGAACTATTTCAACAGAATCTGTAACCAATTCAAGTTACCAATTAAAAAAGACAAGAAATGAGGCTCACTTAGCTGGGATATCCATGAAGCTGACACCTTGAGCTGATCAAAATGCTCTCCACGAAAATACTGCTTTCTTTACTTGCTTCCAGTGAAAGGAGCAACCAAGCTCCAAGGAAGCCAACTAAATTAAAAATAAAATAGCAGCAACTCTGCTTCAATTGAAGATTTATTGAAGCAAAGCTCGAACCCAGCAGTAAACTGGAAAAGGCCCCCACCAAACAGCTCCATGCGATTTGCTCGGTCAAAGGACTGAACAAAATACCTCAATCTTCAATAAATCTTCAATGAAGGAGACGTGGTGTTTCTTGTGAGTCAAGTTAAGAATAACCAGCAGTGCAATATAGTGGAGAATTCACTTTAGATGGTTCCAAGTAACCCCTGCATGATATATTTTTTGATAGCAATGACAATTTCTGATGACAATTTTAATATTTTGAAAAATATATATTTTAAAATTGTATCCATATATATTAAGCTATTTGAAAAATGTATTAAAAAATATTAAATCGAGGCACACGTCAATCGTATTAAAAAATATTAAATCGAGGCCCTGCATCTGTTAACCAAAACTAGTTGTTTGTATCTCAGAACACAAAGAAATAATAATTTGCCAACCCTTTTACAAAGAGCTTATTATTACTAGGAGAAATAGGGCAAACATAGTGCTCGAGTGGTACTACAAGTGTGTTTGTTTTTGACTTTGTGTACTTAGTATTTTATTTTACATTACATTAAAGTAGAGGGAGGTACCATAAGCACTGTAGGTATACAGTGTATGTATATTCTATTTATATAACACTAACAAACGTACAATGCACTTAGCACAGTTTACATTACAATAGAAGGAGGTCATAAAGTGCATTAGCTACACAGTATTACTACAAGGCACAGATACACAGTAATTGTATTTTTCACTATATAAACCTGTTTTAGTCATACTTTACAAGTGCTATTGTGGAACATGCATGTTCCTGATCGTGAGAGTTGAAATACATTATTTTGGTTTCCATAGTAGTACCTGTTTTGTCTTGATAAATATCCCCCATTGTCTCCTGAATTTTGTAAAATGATTGACTATTAGGATATTTTTTCTATTTAAAAAATAAAAAATAATAAAAATAATATATATATATATATATATATATATATATATATATATATATATATATATAGTGTTCAAGTAGAGATTGTAGCCGTATTAGTCCAGTGATGTAGATGTAAAAAACAGATAAAATTTGTATCTTGTAATACTTTTTTTATTGGACTAACAGAATTTTTTTATTGGACTAACAGAATTTTTTAATGACAAGCTTTCAGGAGAACCTCCCTTTCTAAAGTCTGAAGCATTTCTGAGCAAGACGACACATAGAATTCAAAGTTGAGTTGTGATACAGGGGTTAAAGCGACATGAGTGTAGATTGTCATTAAAATATTCTGTTAGTCCAATAAAAAAGGAATTACAAGATATGAATTTTATATATATATATATATATATATATATATATATATATATATATATATATATATATATATATATATATATATATATATATATATATATATATATCCTGCCCTTTGAGCAGAGAATGATCGACGTAGGCCTCAATGTAATATTTTTTTATACATTTGCAAATGACTTAATATTTATGGATACCACTTTAAAATATGTTTTTCAAAATATTAATATGTAAAAAAATATATCATATTTAAAATATGTATTACTATATAAAAAAAATCAATACTAAAATATTTTTTTTAAATAGATCATTTTAAGTTTACCCACAAATATAAAATCATTTGAAAAGCTTATTCAAAAAAATTAAATCAAGGCCTTAATCTACCACAAGGGTAGATGAAGTATATGAAGGAACAAACTGTAACAAAAAATTAAAATTCCCACTACAATGTACTCCGCCACAATTAATGATAAATGCAAAAAAATATATTCTGTAAACAGCCAGCAAAATTGCAGAGAGGATGTAGATTTCTATGACATCACCTAACAATCAGGGCCGGCGCTACCTGTAAGGCGGACTAGGCAGCCGCCTAGGGCGCCCCTTGGGAGGGGGCGCCGCCAGGAGCGCCGGCCCGCTCATGCTGCAGCCGCCCGAGCGCTCTGTAAAGAGCCTCAGGCGGCTGCAGCTTTGCCCGGGCGGTGCGTCCATGAGGGCGGACCGCACAGCCCGGGCGCAGCCTGAGGAGAGGGGCTGACAGGAGGGAAGCGCTCAGCACTCCCTCCTGTCACTCCCTCTCTGTAGCATGACCGAGCCCTGTATAGTCGGCGGGTACAGGGAGCATCTGTCTCCTGTACCTGGCCGGACTAACAGGAAGTACACACTGAGTGTTCACTTCCTGTTAGTGTTAGTCCGGCCGGGTACAGGAAACAACAGCTCCCTGTACCCGCCGACTAGACTAGGCTCGGCCACGCTACTACACAGGTAGGGGGGAGGGGAGAAGAAAGAGGGAGGGAGGGGGAGAAGAAAGAAACAGAGAGGGAGGGA
>OW240922.1:97077669-97150771 GCA_933207985.1 Pelobates cultripes | reverse complement strand
CCTGTTAGTTTCTAACAGGGAGGGGGAACTAACAGGGAGGGGGGAAGACATTGACAGGGAGGGGAATTGACGGGGAGAGAGAAATTGACAGGGAAGGGGGAGTGACAGGGGAGGGAGGGGGAATGAGAGTAACAAGGGAGGGGGAGAAGAGAGTGACAAGGGAGGGGGGAGAGATTGACATCCATCACACACACACAATGCACCCCTTACACACAAAGACAATGAACCCCTTGCACACAGAAAAACACACAATGCATTACACACACAATGCATTACACACACACACACACACACACACACACACACACGCAATGCAAGCCTTACACACAATGCATCCCTTACTCACACAGAAACACACAATGCATTCCTTACACACACTCAAAGCACCCCTTACAGACTCGCACACTTCATCCCTTACATACACAGAAACACACCTTGCAGCCCTTACACATACAAACACAGATTCACACAATGCATTCCTTATACACAAATCAGGACATCCCCTACACACTCCACCCCCTGTGAACAAACTCATTGGTGGAACATGAAGGTGGAGCCTGGGACCCAGACCTTGAGCTGTGTAAAGGGCCCCCCAAAAATGGAGCTGCTTCTCGTTCTCCCAGAACATTTTTGTGACCACAGTTAAAAACAGCCTCCAGAGATCCTGTTATACACCAGACCAGTGGAGCCAGACTGCAGCTAGAGCCCATCATCCTCCTCATCTGCTTGTAAGTAGGTAATCTAGTATATTATTCGTGGCACTAATCTCTAATTTACCTCACATTAAAGAAACACTATAGTCCCCAGAACCACTGCAGCTTAATGTAGTGGTCTTGGTGTCTATAGCCTGTCCCTGCAGGCCTTTTAATGTAAACACAGCGGCACTGCAGCACTAGCGTTAGTTAACATGGCAGGTCATATGGGTGGGGCATTGTGATGTCACGGGGGGGGGGGTGGGGGCGGCAAACTTTACTTTTGCCTAGGGCGGCAAAAATCCTTGCACCGGCCCTGCTAACAATGAGACAGTTATATCAACTCAAATCTCTGAAACAGGCCAAACATGGCAGATGGAAGGCAGATGTTATAGAATATGTTAATGTAAATAATAAAGGTAATACTTAAATAATAAAGTTAATATTTAAGGCATAAATTATCAGAATGATGCATGCAAAAATAGGATCAGATGTGATTCTGAGAGTGTAGGGTTAATCTATGATCTCAAGCACGTTTTTTCCGTGACAGTAACCAGATGATCATTTGTATCTTTGTGAAAGCTTGATCCTTTTGACTTGTAATCTTATGAAGATCTTTGCAGTATCTATGAAAGTCAGCTGTAGAGTTATTTCAATAGTAAGAGCGTGTCAGTTTTTTTCTATGATAAAAATGAAGGGAGAAGAATACGTACTTTGTAAAGGACAATTGATTTTGCCTCCAATCTGCAGTCCTTGAACATTACCATTAATATGGAAATATCTTTAGGATTTTAGAATGCAGGTGATGCATCAGTCTCACATCGGTCATGAAACAAAGTAATTCTTTGCAAGTTAAATTAGTCATTTTCTTCACAGTAAAATAGTCCTTTTTTAAAGGACCACTATAGTGCCAGGAAAACATACTCGTTTTCCTGGCACTATAGTGCCCTGAGGGTGCCCCCACCCTCAGGGACCCCCTCCCGCCCGGCTCTGGAAGGGGGAAAGGGGTTAAAACTTACCTTTTTCCAGCGCTGGGTGGGGAGCTCTCCTCCTCCGATCCTCCTCTTCTCCTCCCCGCGCGCGCATTCAGCCGGTCACATAGGAAAGCATTATCAATGCTTTCCTATGGACGCTTGCATGCTCTCACTGTGATTTTCACAGTGAGAATCATGCAAGCGCCTCTAGCGACTGTCAATGAGAGAGCCGCTAGAGGAAATAGGGGAAGGCTTAACCCATTCATAAACATAGCAGTTTCTCTGAAACTGCTATGTTTATGAAAAAATGGGTTAACCCTAGCTGGACCAGGCACCCAGACCACATCATTAAGCTGAAGTGGTCTGGGTGCCTAGAGTGGTCCTTTAAGCAGTCCTCGTTTAAAAGTTAGAGCTATAACCAGCTATTAAAATCGGATTGTGAAATCTATTAATCCTTTCTACTTCTGTAACATAATTCTTATGAACATATGCCCTAAATTTCACTGCAATATACAAGGTCAGATCTAAGACATGATTAACAAAGTGGTAATATGCTCATTACCTTTATAACCACAATAACCGGAGATTAAATTAAGCCTTAATTTAATATTTTGGATGTACTTTTCAAATTATTCTAATGTAATAGTGAATGGACTCATTTAACTCAATTATGCTTCTGAAAGAGCACGGAATTAGCTGATTATGATCGGTAAATGTACCTCCCCTCTCCCCGCCTTCTATAGCCATCACGTAAGAGCGTGCAATTTAAAAAGACCAGGAGAGAAGTTACTAGCATGAAGCCATTGATAAAGCCTAGGAGCAAACGGGTGAAATGCATTTGGCAACAGAAGACTGTGGACACATCTGGAGTTCCACTATTGGAGGAGCAGCTCTACTAGACCTGGTCATATTATCTGTGATCACTATTTGGGGCCACACAGAGTCAGTACTGGACAGAGACTCTGACCTGCATGGGAACTACCTATAGGTTCCATACTATGGATAAATAAAGTTCAGTGTTAAACAGATGGCTTCAATTCTGGACAATATCCTGTTACCTTGTACTTTAAGTTCTAAATTCATATTGATTGTTAAGGTATTTATTTATACCGTTTGTATTATTGGGAATTTTTTGCTGCTAACTCTCTATTTTTTATCTTGCCCCCTGTTGTTGTGCAACAGCCTTATAGGACTGACCATTAAAATGTCCTCTAACATTGTGGCTTTAATACTGTACATTTTAACAACAGAGCTGTTCTGCCAGCTTAAAATAAAAAAACATTTCACAGATTTAAAAAAATATATATTATAATGTATTTGTTTTTGAATAAGTTGCTTGATAACGAGCTTTGATCAAAACTCTGTTTTCTCAGATGTAAACATGTCAGATAAAATACATAATTTAATTTTATCTCATAATGATCCGGTCATCTGGCAACCCTAGTACAAGCCTATACTGTATAGTGTTTTTCCAATAGGTTTTGGAGGAAGGCAGAGCCAAGACAATTTACTAACCCCACAGTTGATAAAGAGATTAGCGCAAGACAATCAAATACCAAGAATATGCTGACGATAAGGGATTAGTGAATAATATTTTAAAGTTATTTTATTTTTATTAAATACTTTTTGATGCATTATTTCCATAACATACTTAAAAAGAGTTGTTAAAAATCCACCATCCAATGTCCTTTGATATAAGACCATCGATTGAGGTTTACTGAATGTAAATAAGGTTTTAACCTCAAGAGGCTGTTAGTTTCACTCTATGTACTTATTTACTTGTTTATTGCTAATTAGTACCTTCGTTATGTAATTAGTTTTCAAAACACATTTAGATTTCAAAGACCTTCTTAAATCAGGTTTATTAAAGTAACTGTAGTGTCATTGAACATAGGTTCTCAAAAACCTTAAATTCATCAAACAGTGATATTCCTTTCATGCCAGATAAGTGTTAGCTGAAGTTTTGTTGTGGCTCTGGTCCTTCAATTAGCAACTTTTTAATTGTATATTTGCATAATTTAAACTATCAGTCAACAGTAAATTTAGTGATATTTATTTTCCGAGATTAAAGGAACATTCACAATATCCACAGGTGAGTTGCACGTATGAAAAGATATACTTTTAAAATCTGTGAAAATCTTACCTAATTGTTACCGCTGACATTTCTTTGATGGCCTCTGTTTGCGTAAAACTGTTACGGGTGGAGACAATGCAATGTGGAATTTAAAAAAGACTTTATGACCCATCCTTTTTATTTTTTATGGAGTGATCCCTGTATATGAACCTGATACATTAACAGATGCAGGGGAAGAGCACCATGGCAGATATTCCCCCCGGGAAACCAGCAGCAGGTGCTAATTGAGTGATTACCACCATCAATTGCCTGTAGACATGTTGTATCTGTCCGTGTGGATATGAATATGTGTATGTGAACGTGTAATTATAAATATGTCACTGCAGCTACATAGCTTTTTGTAGGTTACGCACCTGTGGTTAGGCAAATGTACATGTCCATTGTCTAAAGATAAAATCTGACACAAAAATCAACAGTCACCTCACAAAGACTTTAGACTCTGACTGTGGCTAAGTCAAGCATAGAATGTCATGTATCAAAAGCTAGAATGTGGCGATTGTTCCATTAACCATGATGTCATAACCCTCTGTCTAATGAGTCAACCTGAATGTACATGTGATGTTCTGTTCTGTTCTAAAATACATGTCTTTGTAACCATTAGCTTAGCCTTGTTATTGTATGGATAATCCAAAAGGGAGAATTAAATACTCTGCCTACTATTATCACGTTGTCACTTCTAGGCACTGCTTGAACTCAATTAAACTGAGATTGAATTGCAACTGAATTATAATACCAGGTGGATTTCACTGACATAAGAAAAACAAGATTATTTTAAGATAAGAGTAGTTCTTTATTGGTGTAATCAAAGCTGTTATCATAACTCTTTGGGCCCCTTACAACCAAACTGGCTGGGTTCCCTCCAAATATAGTTCCAGACAATTACACTCCTAGATACAGATACCAACTTACAGACACACACAGATATGCATTAAAGACACTAATAGGTACACACACACAGAGATACTCTTTGCCATACACAAGCACAGATACCAGTACACACTGCCATAAAAAAAAAACACACACAAATACCGACTAGCAATCTCATACACTAATATGGCCATGCACATTCACATTCACTAACACTGTGCAAAGCACACACGCACACACTGCTAGATACATACACACACTTGCAGACACAAACACATTCCCAAATACATACACACACTTAGAAACATAGAAAGTGACGGCAGATAAGAACCATTCGGCCCATCTAGTCTGCCCAATTTTCTAAATACTTTCATTAGTCCCTAGCCTTATCTTATAGTTAGGATAGCCTTTTGCCTATCCCATGCATGCTTAAACTCCTTTACTGTGTTAACCTCTACCACTTCAGCTGGAAGGCTTTTCCATGCATCCACTACCCTCTCAGTAAAGTAATACTTCCTGATATTATTTTTAAACCTTTGTCCCTCTAATTTAAGACTATGTCCTCTTGTTGTGGTAGTTTTTCTTCTTTTAAATATAGTCTCCTCCTTTACTGTGTTGATTCCCTTTATATATTTAAATGTTTCTATCATTTCCCCCCTGTCTCGTCTTTCCTCCAAGCTATACATGTTAAGATCCTTTAACCTTTCCTGGTAAGTTTTATCCCGCAATCCATGAACCAGTTTAGTAGCCCTTCTCTGAACCCTCTCTAAGGTATCAATATCCGTCTGAAGATACGGTCTCCAGTACTGTGTACAATACTCCAAGTGAGGTCTTACCAGTGTTCTGTACTTCCTGACACATACACACACTGCCAGGTAAACACACACATACACTCACTGCCAGATAAACACACACATACACACACTGCCAGATACATTCAGACACTGCCCGACACACAGACACACATTGTCAGATGGATACACACAAGCTTTCACTGCAATGCACAGTAAACTCAAAAACTGTAACTTTATTGCTCTTCTGGTTGTCTATTTTAAAACAGGAAGGTGGCTTCCCAGAGGTTCAGAGGGGATCCTGCTGAAAACATTGTAGGCTCTATTTTTCTCCTTGATGGCCTCCTTCATACACAGGGAAGAAATGATATTATATCCCTTCCTCTTGGCATTAGTATGCAAGAGACGTAAGGGAGCCTGTACTGTTGGAGTTCAGCATTGTTGTCCAGTTAGGGAAGATATTTATATATCCTCAACCTCTATATCATGAATTTCTGCACAGCATCATAGGGGCCTCACGGTTTGGCCGGACCCCTTCAAGGCTGTAGCTCAATGATGGCGGCCCTAGGTGTAATTTCCCTGGTGTGCATCAGATTAGTACAATAATATTATTGACGGAATTTCGTTACATTTTAGTTGTTTTTAAATTGAAAAAAAGGCTAACAAATATAAGGATAGTATTTTAACAGTTAACCAAATGACAATGAATAGAAGTGGAAATCTAGCTCAAATAAGTAATTAGCTTTTTGTGAATAGCGTAATTGGTGCTATTTAACAAAGGTTCGGTTGTAACAGTTACATTTGGACAACAAAATTCCATCCTACTGCCTTTCATTGATGGGTAAAAAAATCCCCACTTGTATTTGTTTCCTTTATAAATCTTACAAAAGCTGCGCTGCCACTGAAAAGTCAAACTGTTTAGCAAAGCATTTTTTTTCTCGTCTCATTTCACGTTTGCTTGCACAAATACCTTCTGTATTAGATTTTATTTCTATTCTACACGCATTATATATTTGTGAGTAATGCTCTTGTTTAATGGAGAATGTGCTGTTTGCAAGAAATATCTCCCAGCCATGTTTCCACTTCTGTGTCTTTCTTAATTACCTAATTTGTGTAATATCTGACATCTAAACTACTAAAGGCAGCTTCACATCACTTAGCATTATGAAACCGATCACATTCCTCCATGTACATAACATGATTTAATATCGTCATTAAAAAGTCAATTTATAAGGCAAGTATTCTATGCGAAAATCGATTTTCCAAAAGACGTTAACTGCGGCACTGGGGTGATCTAAGGCTACCTCGTTTCTAACATGTTAAAAGATAACAGCAGGATATGGTGTTGTAGAGGCATAAGGCATATTTCTGTTTGCCTGCTCTTGGAAAGCTTAATAAATCATCGTCATGTCAGAATAAATGTTCTTTATTTAAATCATGAAAAACATTAGTCTTCCCACATCGGCAAAGACTGACTTACATGTGTTGTCAAGGCAGAAGTGAGAAAATTATAACACTGTTACTTTAAAAATTAAAATATGAACGCACTTTTCATGAGGGAAATAAAATATGTATTTATCCGGTTCAAATGCTGCAGCAACAGTTGAGGTGGGCTCACATCTGCTATGCATTTTCACGTTTCTTCTTTCAATACAATAATTATGATGCTGTCTTTATACATCTCTCTAAAATGATCATAAAACCGCAGTGTTTAGTTAAATGTCATTCAATTCTCATAGAAATATTGAATAAAGATGTTTGAGGCATGATAAACAAACTCAATTTTACATGGGCACCACCAGTCCTTTCTTTCCTAAACAATCATCTCTGTTCTCGTTACAGATTTTCAGCAATGGAATGTAGACCTCGTTGAGGCTCATCACCTACGCTGGTGACCTGGTGTAAATCAACAAAATGTGTCCATCATACGGGGGCTCACAGGCATGAAGACTAAATTAAACTATAATAAATTTAGGGATTGAGCGTTATCAAGGTTCATATTTTTTTAATGTGATTAGGATGCACACAATAGTCTTATTTATCTCCCTGAGAAGCTTAGATTATCAGCGCAATCCATCTGGGTCTCCGTACATTTCCACGAGCAAAAGAGAATGTATAAAAGTACATTGTGCTTTTATGATCCATCTCCTACAGAGAAATACGAATATACGAGGGGGAAAAAAGTAATAAAAAAATCACTTTAAAGGTTTTAAAGTTATTATCTTTGCACAGTGCTTTGTAGAAGCTCTCCATTCAGTTAAGTGAATGTTCGAAAGGAATAATGTATTCTAAATAGTCTGGTCTTCCATTTTCTGGCTACTGCCTTTCAACCTCTCACAAATATATCACCCTTCAAAGGAACAAAAACAACACAAAAATGAACACACAAACTACAAGTTCATGTATGGAGGGACATTGCCCATTAGGTTAGAAATTAGGTTATATACACTGCTCAAAAAAATAAAGGGAACACAAAAATAACACATCCTAGATCTGAATGAATTAAATATTCTTCTGAAATACTTTGTTCTTTACATAGTTGAATGTGCTGACAACAAAATCACACAAAAATTAAAAAATGGAAATCAAATTTTTCAACCCATGGAGGTCTGGATTTGGAGTCAAAATTAAAGTGGAAAAACACACTACAGGCTGATCCAACTTTAATGTAATGTCCTTAAAACAAGTCAAAATGAGTCTCAGTAGTGTGTGTGGCCTTCACGTGCCTGTATGACCTCCCTACAACGCCTATGCATGCTCCTGATGAGGTGGCGGATGGCCTCCTGAGGGATCTCCTCCCAGACCTGGACTAAAGCATCTGCCAACTCCTGGACAGTCTGTGGTGCAAATCGTGACGTTGGTGGATGGAACGAGACATGATGTCCCAGATGTGCTCAATTGGATTCAGGTCTGGGGAACGGGCGGGCCAGTCCATAGCATCAATGCCTTCGTCTTGCAGGAACTGCTGACACACTCCAGCCACATGAGGTCTAGCATGGTCTTGCATTAGGAGGAACCCAGGGAAAACCGCACCAGCATATGGTCTCACAAGGGGTCTGAGAATCTCATCTCGGTACCCAATGGCAGTCAGGATACCTCTGGCGAGCACATGGAGGGCTGTGTGGCCCAAACCAAAGAAATGCCACCCCACACCATTACTGACCCACTGCCAAACCGGTCATGCTGGAGGATGTTGCAGGCAGCAGAATGTTCTCCACAGCGTCTCCAGACTCTGTCAAGTCTGTCACATGTGCTCAGCGTGAACCTGCTTTCATCTGTGAAGAGCACAGGGCGCCAGTGGCGAATTTGCCAATCTTGGTGTTCTCTGGCAAATGCCAAACGTCCTGCACGGTGTTGAGCTGTAAGCACAACCCCCACCCTCATAACACCCTCATGGAGTCTCTTTCTGACTGTTTGAGCAGACACATGCACATTTGTGGCCTGCTGGAGCTCATTTTGCAGGGCTTTGCAGTGCTCCTCCTGTTTCTCCTTACACAAAGGCAGAGGTAGCGGTCCTGCTGCTGGATTGTTGCCCTCCTACGGCCTCCTCCACGTCTCCTGATGTACTGGCCTGTCTCCTGGTAGCGCCTCCATGCTCTGGACACTATGCCTACAGACACAGCAAACCTTCTTGCCACAGCTCGCATTGATGTGCCATCCTGGATGAGCTGCACAACCTGAGCCACTTGTGTGGGTTGTAGACTCCGTCTCATGCTACCACTAGAGTGAAAGCACCGCTAGCATTCAAAAGTGACCAAAACATCAGCCAGGAAGCATAGGAACTGAGAAGTGGTCTGTGGTCACCACCTGCAGAACCACTCCTTTATTGGGGGTGTCTTGCTAATTGCCTATAATTTCCACCTGTTGTCTATCCTATTTGCACAACAGCATGTGAAATTGATTGTCACTCAGTGTTGCGTCCTAAGTGGACAGTTTGATTTCACAGAAGTGTGATTGACTTGGAGTTACATTGTGTTGTTTTAGTGTTCCCTTTATTTTTTTGAGCAGTGTATGTATAGCAGTCATTCTATAAAACATGAAATGAAGTGGGCACATGAGATAGGAACTATCTTCCATGGTCTCTTGTCTGTCACTCAATACAAGTCATGAAAGGTGAGGTTGTAGGCTTTGATCTGGGTGTTGTCGTAGTTGCATAAACTCTTGAGTAGATTCCAGCGAATCAGAGAGGAGTACAAGGCATGTTAATTCATTAGACTAGTTGGTCATTTCAGGATAATTGACACATTCCTTGTATTGTGTCCAACTAAAACGTATTTAATTATTATGTGTTTGTTCTTTAAGCTCATCCTTTCTAACTCTCCCTCCCACTGGGCAATGTTTCCTTCTTTTTTCCAAAAACACTGCTGCACATTCTTACATGACTTAAAGTTCTGGGATTTGTAGTTTTGAAATTGAACTATGAATCCCCAAAAATGCTGCTGTGTTCATAAAGCACATGCTTAAGGAATAAACTCCGAAATTCTATGGAAGTTTAAGTAACTGGTTTTGTTTTTGGCTTGCTAGGAGATCATTGAAGAAGCATTGGTTGTTTAGTTTATTGGTGCTGAATGAAAGTTAATAAAAATGTGTAGTGATGCATTTTAACAAGGAAAACAGTGGAAGTCTTATTTCATAAAAACCAATGAACATGATCGGTGTTCAAGGTAATGCCTTTTTAGAAAATAGAAATTTTGTCCCTGAGTGGTTCACTGGCTTTGCATCTTTTTTCCTAAGTTGTGTTTCAAAGCTGTTGTATGCAGCAGACACATACTCCAAAGGCGGCATCTTCACATCAGTTCCTGAGAGCAAGCACTTTTGAAACGCATCCAGAGCCACAGTGGAATGCACGCAGCCAAAATCCAGTATTATTCCAGCACGAGAAGGTCCTAATTCACTTCTGTCCGGCTGGCAAGAGTGATTTTAACATCTTTGGACCCCAAGTCTGCAATACCTGGTACTATTGCCATTTCTATTTGCTACTCTTTTTTGGGACTGTTTAACGTTAACGTTTTAGTCTTTTTTATATATTTATGTGCCTTTTGTCGACAGTTTATATGTACTAATACATTTTGAAATAGTACTCTGTCTGCTGCACTGTATAATAGACTTTACCATCAATATTTTAACCCTTTGTGGGATTCTATAATAATATTTTGTATATTGGTTTTGTACTCTATCAGTCCAGAAACCTATACTAGATTATTATTTCAGCAGCCTGTGGACTCTACCTACCTTATATGATAGGAGGTAATGATCTGACTAGCTGATACATCCATATTTAAAGAGAAAGTGAACATATTTTTATTTATTTGATGTGCTATGTGCATTTACATCTCCACTGAGTCCTGTATATATTATTGATTTATTTCAATAAGTATTCAACATTTTTATACCTTTAACCCCTGGTGGTGGTTATGTTTTACAAGCGATACAGTGGTTATGGTAGTCATATCCAATCTCGACATTTAACTCTAGAGGGACATTCTACCATTTTTTGGTGTTTATCCATCATTCAGTTGTGAATCTATTTACATACTCCAAGGAATCCATGTATTATTTGGAATTATGAGCACTATTAAAATGAGGCTTCTGTGGGAAAAGAAAGTCATGACTTGACTGGTGTGTGTATTTGTGTTTAAAATTGCATTAACTATATATATATTTTTTTAAATTCTTTATTTTTGTAGTGCATTCAGTTAATACAGTCACGTAAAGTAAAGTGGGGAACATTGTTTAAACAGGTTTGTGGAATATAGAGGTACGGCACACATTTTTTAAAACAGATAAGTAAATAAGGTTTTCTCTTGGACTTCATAAAAACAAAAGGCAACTTTTCTTGGCTAACAGATAAGCTTTGTTCAGTAGGCACAATAAAAGTAAAGCAGGCTAGGACATGGAATTACATAACTGAGCTAAACACTTCTATCACAGTGTCTGACTATGCATGGTTATACCGTTAATATAATTTTAAATGTGCTGCGCTGGGTGAAAATGCAATAAGAGTAAAAGAGGTAACCAGGGAGTACAGGCTAGTTCATCACATCTAAGCTGTGGAACACGTTTTGGTAACTCAGAGAGGCTGGGTAGGCATGAAGATTAAATAACAATAAAATGTCGCTTAACGGATAGGTTCAACATCTATTCACATGAGCTGGCCAGGGTTATGCAGCACTGTCTGAGTATGCTAGGCAGATTGGTGGTGTATCTACTATGTGTACACAGGCTATAACAATTATTTAACACACACATGCACATATCCTAGGGTGGTGGTGCATATTGTTGTTTAAGTGGAGTTATGGCATTCGCTTATTGTGTGTAATCTATGCTTAGTGGCAGGTAATGCAACTGAGATGCAGCAGTCTATGAAGTAATGGGGATTGAGTCCAGAAGTAATTAGTCCATGACTGAGCTGTGATTACCGCAGACCTTGCCTGTTTACTGAGTGTCCAGTGGGATATTAAGCCAATTCTTCTCGATGGGAGGCCTCTGCAGCTTAACCGCCGGAGTCCAGCTATCGTTATGCTTGGGACCCTCCGGTTCCAGGTATCTCGTGCCGTGTCCGCTCCCCCACTCCGTCGATTGTCGGCTAGTAGAGGGCGGGTAAGTGCTGCAGTTACTAAGGTCCGCTGGTCCCTCTGCGTCTTTGTCTACATCCCATGTGCTGTAGGATGATGTGCTTTTCGTGGATGACCTTTTGGTCTCGGTCGGTTGCTGGGTGTAAGTAGGGTTTGCCGTGCTTTGTTTCTCCTCCGACGTGTTTGATATCTTTTCGTGGGGCATCTTGTGAGCGGGAGGCTCTTCCCACTGAGGCGCCATTTTGGGGCATTGGCAGGTGGAGCAGTGGCTCGCTTGCTGCGGGGTTGCTTAGGTTGGTCCCTCCGTGGCCTAGCATTTTCATTGACCTGCTAAGCCCGGCTCTCTAGCTTCGCCCAAAAGGCTTCAAAGATGGTGTTCAGCCTGGCTGAATAGTCCAGCACTTCGGTGTCACACTTCACTGCATGCGTAGCGTCCGCCATTGCGCTGTTCAGGGTGTCGGGGTGTCGTTCCAGCGGGTGTGTAGTGTGGGTCTGCCCATGCCCGGTTGCTTTAGGGTGGTGGACTGGGATAACCCCCGCCAGTCCTGGGGGGAGGGTTAGGCTGCCATACACTGCTGCCCCGGCTCTGGGTTGGAGAGAGCGGCTGTCTCTCTCCGCCGCCATCTCCCGTAGGCCGCAAAGTGCCTTCCCGGTTGTTTAAATCACTTGTGTCTGGTGTCAGACTGATCGCCAGGGTGCCCCCTCCTCGAATATTGTGCCCTGGCATAGTTTCAGGGTTCGATTAGGGTCTTAGTGCTTATTTTACAGCATGTGTGGCAGGAGTACTCTTAGTGTGCGACCATTCAGGTTGCTGGTCAGGCGCCACCCCCCATAAATTATATATTTTAATATGTAATTATTATTTATTTTATTATGACATGAAACCTAGTTGGATACAGCCAAATTAGGAACACTGAGTACAGGGGGGTAACCCCTAATAAAAATGAACAATAAACTTAAGAATAGTGTTCCTGCAACTGGGAGAAAACAGCGTGTGTCTATACTACATAATAAACATAAGAGACACAAGTAAAAAGACCAAATGGTCAAAAAACAAAAAAAAATAATTTATTATATAGCAAATGATGTCATAAAATCATAATAACCCATAGAGTGCTAAATCAAAAAAGTACAAAGTGAAAAAATGGAATATATGTATCAATAAAAACAAAAAGATACAGTACTAATATTACTTGGAATACATGTATCTGTAGAATGATATATAATTCGATGAATATATCAAAAAGATATGATAGAGTGGTATAATAAACTCTAATATCTTAAATGGTATGAGGATAATAGGCAACAGCACACGTCTGCGCTGCTTTGGGAAGACATTGGCTGAAAATAGCCGTAATAGTGTGTGTGTGTGTGTGTGGGGGGGGGGGTAATGGGGTGATGGAGGATAATCTTCATGCAAAAGGTATACTGAACAAATGATTCAAAAACGGTATCTATGATTATCAGAATAGAGACCGCAGGACCTTAACGTGATAAAGGTTAAAGTAAAAGATAATAGGTATAATAACGCAGTCCCATCTATACAACCGTAGAATCTGCAAACGTATAAATGCTGTTTACTGTTAGACGTACACATGTAAAAGAGTTATGATAGTAGCAGCTCTAAAATAGAAGATCTAAGTAGCGTGCTGTGCTACTGATAGAAAGCACTACTGAGACAAATACTGTAGAGAATGCTAGATTGGTAATAGTGGTGATACTAAATCTATGCCACCATTGGTGTGTGATCTAATAACGTGCTATAATTCTGATAAGAAGCATTCTAATAGTAAGAGACATCGAGCTGATAAATTGTCTCTGTGCCTGCAAGGGTACTAAAGTATAGACTGGCGAGTGCTAAGAAAATTGATAATACCAGAAGTTAGAGAAAATGCTAAAGTGACTCAATACACTGCCACTACCAGTACATCCCCCATGCCTACGAGGGCACCTAAATCTAGCCCTGTAAAATTAAGGACTGAGTAAGGGGAGTGTAATAGTAAGAGACACCTCGCTGGCAAATTGTCTCTGTGCCTGCAAGGGTACTAAAGTATAGTCTGGCGAGTGCTAAAAAAAATAGATAATAGCAGAAGTAAAGAAAATGCTAAAGTAACTGGAAGCACTTATACTACCAATACAACCCCCGTGCCTTTGAGGGCACCTATGTCTAACCCTGCTAAATTATGAACTGGGTAAAGAAAAAACGATTAGAGTTGCTGTCAACATCTTAATAAAAGGATGGCATATGTAAAGCCCCTGACGCGCGCGTTTCGCCCACCAAGCTCGTCAGAGGGGAGATTATTATGACATGAGCTTCATGATCCATTTTAATTTTTTCTAATTATTGGCCATTATGTCTGATAAATATATTTATTGTTATTTTTCCATGTTCTCAGTACTGTTTTAAGGAACATTCTCGTTTCCTATGTTTTGTTCTTAATGGTATTTCATATTTATCTGCTGTGCTACATCAATAAAATTAGCTGGGAAATTGCTACAAGAAAAATAAAATTAGTGTCGAGCACTGCATATAATTAATCTAAAGATAACAGATTGTTACCTCCTATTCAATTTTCTTTATGAAAGAGAAGATTTTGCTTTATTTACCCCCCTGGACCTTCACTGCAAATCATTATAACATTCAATAAGTTACATTTGCAAAAATGTTAATTTTATTTGTTTCAAAGAATATTGTAGTTCTACAGTTTTTTACTTATCTTTAGTCATCACAAAACAGTCAAGATTAGGTATAAAATAGCTGATTCTGCAAGGTGAATAAATGTTAAATTGAATATACTCTTTTTTTACTCAATTTTGTTTTTGACATAAGTAGGTCATTTCTATAATTTCTATAATGGGGGGCAGGGAGAGAGTATGAGTGTAGTTTATATTTCCAATTTGCAATAGAATGATAAATTAATTCAACACTTAATTACAAATTCAGATAGAATGTCACAGACTAACTTTAATTCAATAAAAAATATACCTGGAATAAAGAAACAGATATACTGACAAATAATCTATATAAAGAAATTAGAGAACAGTATCCGTTTAGGCAGAAATTAATTAAATTGAGAGTGTAAAATGGAAATGTCAAAATTCAAGCCAAAATATCTGAGCTGCAAAACATTACCATTTTTTTTCAGTTCTGCCACTTTTGCCTAAAATTTCTCCACAATTAATTTTATTGAATACACACCCCTACGGTAGATATTAGACTTGTGACAAGAATTCATCCCAATTCTGGGGATCAGAGGTTCTTCTGAATTCCGTAACTCCAAAATGCTATATGGACGTATCATAAAACAAACAAAATGGGCAACAAATGGACAATTTTGTTTGTTCCATGATTTAGACTTCCAACTTCTGTCACCAAAAAAATAAAAAATGTGATTGATAGGAAAAAAGATTTTATTCACAGATCAAGTGAGAAGTACCTTCTACTGGGTACTTCTCAGTTGATCTGTGAATAAAATCTTTTTTTCCTATGAATCACCTTTTTTTTTGGTGCCAGAAGTTGGAAGTCCAAATCATGAAACAAACAAAATTGTCCATTTGTTGGCCATTTTGTTTGTTTTATGATACAGAAATCTATATTTAAATACATTTTTAAAAACTAAATGTAATTTTTTTTTACTGCTCCCCCTTTCTCCCCTCTAGTGGTTACTTCTTCTAATTTTTTAATTGTAAACCACAAAAATGCACCTATAAGTGTATCACAACATAAAACCTCAAATATTTATATTAGGTATATAGTTTGATTAGCCAATTTTTGGGCTCTTTTGGTTTATCCAAATTGTTTTTACTGATGCATGGATGAAATTTGTCCGAGCCGAAACACCACATGGATGATACTTGAATCAACCAAACAGAATTTTTTTCACCATGAACAAGTCTTCTAGACGTTTCAGCTAGTTCAAACAAATCAAATTCCTTTTTTATTTATTTTTTGACAATTTTTATTGGTTTATCAGATGAGATCAACATACAACATGATTTTCAACGCTGACATTGCCATGTATAAACATATATTTGATACTGGTGCAAGAATATGTCATATGGATCAAAGAGCGCTTAGTTATCTTCACATTACATGAAGCAAGGTGACTTCACTAAACAACAGAATGTGAGAAAGAAAGAAAGAAAGATCAGAAAGTAGGAGCATACAGTTGTCCCAAGGAGGGGACTGGGAAAGTAGCGGAATAGAGCAGTAAAGCAAGAGGGATCAGGAGAGAAGATGGAGTAGAGGGGGTGAGGTTAAGTGGGTAAGGCGCGAATCTCAGGGGTCCCTTCCGTCTGCCTCCGTGTCATCCCTGTTTCATCTGTAAACTGTATTATCCCAGTGTCAGCCATTGCGACCTTGTATAGGGTTAAGTCTCTTAGCGATTGGATGAGTTTATTTGTTGTTGTTTTTTTCTTTTTATTATCCGCTTTATGGGTTTGTTTGTGTCCCGTTCTTAACAAACTAATCCCATATCTCTTTGGCCTTCCCAAGCACGCGTTTATGTCCAAATTGGTGTTGGTGCATGGTTTCATACGTCCTGGTGAGTGTGATTTGGTGTATTAAATGGGTGAAATCTGGAGGGATGGTGGATTTCCACTATCTAGCTACCAGAAGGTTCGCTGAGACTAGCGTATGGTAAAGAAGCGCTAGGTGGGTTTTGGGCAGTCTGTCGGGCAGAATGAATAGTAAATATATCTCGGGCCTATAGGCCACTTGGGCATGTGTTACATCTGTTATGAGGCTAGTCACTTTGTTCCAGAAAGGTCTGATCATGGGACATGTCCACCAAATGTGGATCATTGAACTCACTGCCTTGTCACACCTCCAGCATGTGCTGGGAGAGTTTGGCCAGATCTTATGTATCCTCTCCGGTACCAAGTACCAGCAGTATAGAATTTTCCTTTTAATTTCCAGGTGTTAAGCGCAGAATGTGAGGCCTTTGTGTATTGTAAACCCACTCTTCCATTGTGAAGCACTGATCACAAACCCTACTTCTCTATTACATGACTGCTTGTGAGGGATTGTGAGATTAATGGCTTGTAGATGTGTTGCCATTGGTATGTCGGGGCTAGTCAATGACTTCGGCACCCCGTTCCATGTGTTCATAAGCAATCATTCGTCTCTGTCTACGGTCTATTCAAAATATTAGGTGGGTGAGGTGAGTTTTAGCCAATACGCTTCAATTCCGGAGGATTGTGGACATGGCGTTTGCCATGCAGGTCGAGTATCATACTCAACAACGCTGCTTTGTGGTACTGATGTAGATACAGTATCTACAGCCCACCCCCCCACCCCCCTTCAGTCACCGGTCTATGCAGGATTTTTGTGGAAACTAACTTTTTTGATTTGCCATATAAATGTCAGAAATAATCTTGAAAGCGACTTTAACCCCTTAAGGACCAAACTTCTGGAATAAAAGGGAATCATGACATGTCACACATGTCATGTGTCCTTAAGGGGTTAAGTAAGTGGCCGGCAGGTCTATCTGGAATGTCTTGCGTAAGTAGAGGAGTTTGAGTAACAGCGACATTTTAACAGCAGCTAAGCATAGTAGGTGCAGAGAGATAAATGGACCATATAGTTAATGTCAGCACGCAATATTTATTAAAAACCAAATAAGAGGAAATATGAAGATAACATATTTTGTTTCTTGTAATATTTTTGTGGTTCTCAACATGAAGCTGAAATGAACAGAGAAGACTAATTAGTGGAACAGTAAGAGGCCAAAACATAAAATCAACAATACTGCTTCTAATTGTTTTAAATTATGTCACAAAAATAATTTAATAGAATTTATTCCTTTGAGTGCCACAGGGTTGAGCAGCATGTCCCTCAAGCAAGATTTAGTGAGTATCAATAAAAACATGAATTTTCTGTCATTAATTTCCTGTTATAAATCCCTTATTTTTTTTCTCCTTTATTTTATGTTTTCACAGACAGGTAACAGCAAAATTGTGGTACAGGTCCATGCCCCATAATTGTTATAATCCTGATTATTTTTCTTCTTTTACAAACTTTTAGCCAGTGGTCATTATTGTGAGTGGTACCTGGAGTTCTTCCTGTCCATAGAAGATCCAGACTACATCAAAGAACATTGTCTTTTGCCTGTGGTTTGTGGTTCAGCAATCTAGTGAATATGATGACAGTGTGGAGAACAGTGGCAACAATAGAAAACATATCTAGAATGATTATATCAAACAATAAAGGAATGAGTCGTGCACACCCAGGGGCTACCACAGTTTATTTGAGGACAAAATCCAAACGGCAGACGTTTCGGGTGACAGTCCTTTCTTAATGCTAACTGTTTGGATTTTGTCCTCAAATAAACTGTGGTAGCACCTGCGTGTGCACACTTATACTGGATGCGCAGGACTCTTATTCCTTTATTGTTTGTTGTAATACACTGTTGAAACTACAGTTTGGAGCCTCTGCAGCACAGGTCTAATTGTTTTTTGGCAGACAGTTAATCTTGTAGGCATATTGTTTGTCTCTACCTTACCTCATATATAGAATGATTATATCATTGAACTTCAGTAGTAAGAGAGAGAAATGCAATTTGCATATTACTCATTTGCACAGATATTTTAAATACAGTATACTGAGTGTGAGGTTATTGGAGCTATCCGTAAGGTAGTGTCTGAGTGTGGTGTGAGTATTGAATATCTGCCAACATTTCAAATAGACAAAGAGGGACACATTAAAAGTAGGGTGTGAGTGGGGTGTGACCAGGTATGTTTCTGATTTGAGAATTTCTAGGTGACTTACTAATAACAATTTATAGAACTTAAATGTAATTTAGAAAAGAACAATGTATCTTATTGTCACGGGTGGCGGTCCGGTGACCGGGACCCCTGAGTGCCTGATGTTGTTGGGAGTTTCCAGCGTAGAAGTGGATTAT
Organism: Pelobates cultripes; assembly: GCA_933207985.1. Classification (NCBI taxonomy): domain Eukaryota; kingdom Metazoa; phylum Chordata; class Amphibia; order Anura; family Pelobatidae; genus Pelobates; species Pelobates cultripes. The sequence goes on along the minus strand of OW240922.1, from coordinate 97,131,836 downwards.
AAGGGCCTGGTACAGGGCAACCACATGCCCTCTGGTGTTGAGCACCAGCGTTTGTGCGGCTACATACAAGAACCCTGATGCAGCTACAGCAGATCCCAGGAACTTGAAGCTAGTAAGTAAGCAGACCTCCCGGAGCTGAATAGGGAGGCTCTGCATCAAGAATGTATCCAGTACAGAAACAAGGCAAGACTAGTCACCAAACATGAAAACAAAACAGAACTAGTAGAACCCAGAACCAGAGAAGTATAGGAAGCTAAACCCAGAACATGTACACAATACATAAGGGAACATTAACTAAACAGGGGCAGTGCAGGACAGGACTGTACATGGACTGGGAATACAAACTAAAACAAGACAAGATATAATAGGCAAAACAAGAGGAGAAATAACTAAGTACTATATATGGAAATCATGGGGATTTAGTCACATTATATGATCATACATTGCATAAGCCTGCCAACAACGCCAATGTACCCCATATCTGGCCGGTCCTACTCTGCCTAATGCAAGCTAAACCAACCAAATAAAAAACACACATAGCACTTACCTACAAGAAAGGGCAGAAGACTTGAGCAGCTGCCTGCAGGACACTGAAACAAAAGGAATGATGGAAAACAAACGGGTGGGGCAACATAAAACAAACATTTAAATGAATCCAAGAGACTGGGAAATCCAGGGACGGATTACAGGAATGAACCCAGAAATCCCGGCATAAAGAAAACCAGACATAGAATAGAAAACCAAAAAACCAAGAAAAAACAAACAAGAATTGTAAAAAGAGTACTGGATACCAGAAGCCATCACCAGAATGATCCGCAGCATGGAACAGGACTGATTTCTGAACACATTTAATGTAGTTTAACTGGGAGTATTATTGCTGTGGAGCTCTGTTACACACTCAGACAATATGGAGCTCCTAGAAAAGAAGGACATTAGGACAAAAACATGGACAAAGGGATCTGGGCCCAAAATGCGGACTCTCTATTCTAAATAGGGACACTTTGGAGATCAGGTTTTTTTTGTGAAGGCGTAAAGAGAATGATGCAGGCAGGGTTATGTGCAGAAAATCTTCAAAGTACTACAAAACCACATTGTGTGTAGGTACTGCCACTTTACATACCGTTTAACGTAAAGGAAGATCAATTTCCAGAGAAGGCACTTGGCAACTCTTGTCCTAAGCTTCAGATACCCACGAAGAGAAAATCTGAGCAAGGTTGGAGGAAGGGATAAGGAGAGATGCAACGGGAATGTTTATATATTAACCATTAGCATCACACGCACACCGAACACACCAAACACCTAGCGAAAGGAGAGCACAGTAAAAATATATTAAGATTTTGAATGTTAGATAAATTGCGAAGTATTTTAGGTTAAGAACAAACTAGTTTCAGTTAACATGAGACCCTGTCACAGATATAATCATTATCTACTTACTGATAGATTAACACCCCCAGCTGAGAGTGTGCAGCTGTTAAGAAGCTGAAAGCACATGATGACTTGTGAGCGAAATAAGTAGCTTAAGGTATGTAGATTAAACAGAAATTTAAAATGATATTACAGCATTAAGCATTAAACTCCCACTTGCTTACAGCACATTGCCGTCACGGGTTATCTTAAAGCATGCATTATGTAAAGTGATAGTGGCACAAACTGTACTTTATAAAGTCTGTTTTTATCTAAATCTGTAGGTATAGATTATGAGGGCTCAACCACAGATATACATATAACTTTATAGGTCACACTGAATTCTAAAAATCTACAAAATAAAAGGAAAATTGCTGTTCGTGAGCAAGTTCTCCACAGAAGCCATTGTGTTTCTGTACTGAGAGTTTTTATAAAGTTGCAAAAGAACATAGCTATATTGAAAGAGATTATTATTATTACCATTTATGTAGCTCAAACAAATCCCACAGCCCTTTACAATTATACAAAGAGGACATTTAGAGGTGAGGAAGTCCATGCTTAAATGAGTTTACAATCTATTACGATTTGAGATAGGTATATTAGGTTTTCCTGCCCACAGACCTTTACTGGTGTATTGGTGAATATATGAGGTGTCCATAGGCTGAGCAATATTTAATCATGAGGATTTTTCACTTCAGAAGTAATTGCACTTACTACTTGCTATTAGCCATATATATGTGTGTGTTTTAATACTATTGTACACTGGTGAAATTTCTACCCCTGATTTCATTAGTCTAGAGTCATAGAGAGAAGATATAAATGCAAAGCATTGTGGGAAGATTGCAGTATTGATTACTTGGACATGCTGCTGAAGTAAGACTATCTCCGTTACTTCCACTGTAATCCTCATCATATTAATTAATTATATTTTTATAGTGTCTGCTCAGATGAGAGAAAAGAGAATTGTCACTATTTCACACACAACATTTCAAACCTTGTCTTCACAGAAAACATGGCTAATTGATTCGACTTATTTATTCCCAAATTAATTAATCCAGATGTGGACCCCTTGCTCACGGTGCCTAGAGGGAAATTGGCTATACCTCACTGATGATACCTTACAAGGTTGAAACGATCATCTGCGGTTGCCGTATCTCTCGTGCAGAGGGATCTTGCTGGCATTTCGGATATAAACTGCCCATACGGGTGAGACCAGTCTGATATGCTTCAGATATGTTTTCTCTGTAATGGCACAAGATAAGCTAAAACCAGCTTGAGATCTCATAGGGCACCTACCGAAGGGCAGGCTAATTGAGCTGTTGTCCATTCTCACCTCTCTTGCTACTTGTTTTTCTTTTCTTAAACACTGAGAAGAGGTATAAAAGAGAAAGAGGGTAAAATGGGGTAAACAAATTATCCAACCACAATCAATAATATACATAAGGAATCACAGGACATTTAAACAAAACACCCTAATCCTAACATCTGTAACTTAGATTTTGTTAATATTAGATGGTGTTCACACAGTATGTAGACCTCTTTGACTATGTAAATCAGCACATGAATTTGAGAGTAAGACTCCTTTTCTCTAAATCAAGAAGTATTATTGTGCCAGGCGTGTGAGTGTGCCTGCCAGCCTGTTTTTCTTTAAATCTCTTGGTATGAGTGGGCCTGCCAACTAGCGTTCTTCTAAATGGAGTATGAGTGTGCCACTTGCAGTGCATTGTAGTGCTGATACCCTTTGAGCTATTGATTTTTATTAACTCTCTACTTGCCAGCTTGCTATTACTATATCACCTTATTAAATTAAAAATGTCAGGTACCAAACAAGACCATGCAAAGAAAAAGTGAGGTGAATTGAGTGGTACAAACACACTTAGATAAACCTAGAGGAGCGCTAAATATAATAAACTTACCCTTAAACAATTAGGTGCAATAATTGACTTAAAGTGTACTAAAGGGAAAAAGATATATATAATAGTGTAATAAGTCTAAAATAAAAAAAGCTTAAGTGCGGTGGTGATGGATGCACTCACATTGGGCAGAGCCTGACGAAGATAAAAAGATAAAAAGAGAATGGAGAGCAGTTTCTCATGTAAAACCTTCTAGAATCAAGGTTTCAATGTTCTAGAAGGGTTTACATGAGAAGCTATACTCCCTTCTCTTTTTATCTTTTTGTTTAAGCTCCCCTGCACTTGAAAATGGAAGAGACCCTGGTATTGCATAACTTACCAATGTTGGTGTGATTTGAGCCTATCCTCGTCAGGCTATGCCCCATTTGAGTGCTTCCATCACCACCGTACTTGAGCCTTTTTAATTTGGACTTACTACACTATTATATATATCTTTTTCCCTTTAGTACACTTTGTTAAGATCATTATTGCACCCTATACTTTAAGGGTAAGTTTATTATAAATAGCGCTCCACTATGTTTACGTGAGTGGGTTTGTACCACTCAGTTCACCTCTAGTGATGTCCTGAACGGTTCGCCGAACGGTTCGCCATGAACGGTTCGCCACGGACTCATCATTGAGTAAACTTTGACCCTGTACCTCACAGTCAGCAGACACAATCAGCAGCAGACCCTCCCTCCCAGACCCTCCCACCTCCTTGACAGCATCCATTTTACATTCATTGTGAAGCTGCATTCTTAGTGAGCTGTCCAGGAGGTGGGAGGGTCTGGGAGGGTACAGGGTCAAAGTTTACTCAATGATGAGTCCGTGGCGAACCGTTCGCGAACCGTTCGGGACATCACTATTCACCTCCTTTTTCTTTGCATGTATATGTGCTACCGTAAGTGTGAGGGTACTGGCACGTTTGTTGAAGCTGATTATTTCTTATTGATTGTAAGTGCCTTTATTAGCACAAAGCATTTTTGGGGGGTTTTACCAAACAAGACTGTGGTTTACCTTCCCATAATTGACCTCCTTGACATAATGTGGATCTCTGAAGTCAGGTTGGTGCAAGAAAGGGTTACAGTTGCAATATTGAAGAACTTCAAGTGGAATGGAATCTTTACTACTTTTAACATGTGTTTTGTACTCATAACACAATCACAGTATAATATGCCACAGTAAAAGGTTGCCTACAGGATGTTATGTATCAACATGGTTAATACGGCCACTCAATTTCTCTAATTAGAATCATTTCACCAGCTCATGTTGGAAAATGACATACAATGTACTGTAAGTTAATTCTGCATGCAGTAATGACAGATCTCAAAGGAAACATATAATTTGTACTGTACATGTTAATGTCTGCTTTCAGCAGAACGTCCAGGGAATAACCGTGATTATAAGATCTTTAAATATATAATGTGAGAATTACAAGACATCAGCTCGAAATGCTATGAAATGGCTAAATCTTTCCTGTATTCCTGTTACCCAGGAACATAACATGTCTTGCAATTAATATGAAGAGTGTGGATTGGGAGTACATAACAGTATCTTTCAAATATAGAAATTGCACCAAATAAAAAATTGTATTTCATAAAACCTAGATCTTATAACTACACAAATAAAGACAAGATATGATATTAAACCTTAGGTGAAGCAGAACATAAGCGCTACACACAAATACTCAAAGGACAGGGGAGGCAAACAGCAGTTATTTCAAGGTTAGACACAAAATATTGTTTTATAACAAAAACTAAAATAACCTCAATTACACTTTCATTAGAAATATCATTTTAGACCTGTCTTTCTACCTATGGTTTTATATCACATGTAAAGGAAAATGTATGCACTATAACTACTGCAATGCATTCTGTACAGTTATGGTGCCATAAGTGTATGGGAGCCATCCCCTAGTATTCTGTCAAGACATTTTGGAGTCATTTGACAAAAAACAAAAACGCAATGTTCACTTCTAATAGATCAGCATTAAAGTTGAGCGGACACCTGGATGTTCGGGTCCGGCGGGTTCGGCCGAACTTTGAAAAAAAGTCTGGGTTCGGGCTCGAACTTGACCCTGAACCCGAACCTCATTGAAGTCAATGGGGACCCGAACTTTTGGCCACAAAAATCCCTCTAAAAAACTCCTTGAAAGAGCTAGAGAGCTGCAAAAGCAAGTAAAATGGGGGTAAGAGTAGGACAAGTGCCCTGCAAACAAATGTGGATAGGGAAATCACTTAAAATAACATAAAAATAAAAAAATACAGCGGAGCCATACAATAGTACTAGATGAAATCTTTGATTTTAGCTTTGGAAGAACATATATCAAAATCTAAAGCATTGCTGTCAGGAGGATCACCAGAATTATCCTTTTTTTTTTTTTAATGGTGGTAGCAGACAAAATATTGGGACATACAAATAAAGTAACATTTGCAGCATGCGGTGCATTTCTTGCAGTCCTGATGCATGGAGAAATGCTCAACTCCTGATGCATGGAGAAAAGACCTTCACAAGCCTCTGCTAATGTGTACCTAGTTTATACTAAGTGACCCATAGGTTGAGGAGGCGGTGACCATGGCGGTGGAGGAGGAGGATGAGTTAGCCAACACTGTATTTTATGGTTTTTTGTGTTTTTGTTTTTTTAATTGTGGTAGCCCAGAAAATATTGGGACATACAAATAAAGTAACATTTGCAGCCTGCGGTGCATTTCTTGCAGTCCTGATGTATGGAGAAATGCTCAACTCCTGATGCATGGAGAAATGACCTTCACAAGCCTCTGCTAATGTGTACCTAGTTTATACTAAGTGACCCATAGTTTGAGGAGGCGGTGACTGTGGCGGTGGAGGAGGAGGATGAGGTAGCCAACACTGTATTTTATGTTTGTTTTTTTTTTAATTGTGGTAGCCCACAAAATATTGGGACATACAAATAAAGTAACATTTGCGGCATGCGGTGCATTTCTTGCAGTCCTGATGCATGGAGAAATGCTCAACTCCTGATGCATGGAGAAAAGGCCTTCACAAGCCTCTGCTAATGTGTACCTAGTTTATACTAAGTGACCCATAGTTTGAGGAGGCGGTGACTGTGGCGGTGGAGGAGGAGGATGAGGTAGCCAACACTGTATTTTATGTTTGTTTTTTTTTTAATTGTGGTAGCCCACAAAATATTGGGACATACAAATAAAGTAACATTTGCGGCATGCGGTGCATTTCTTGCAGTCCTGATGCATGGAGAAATGCTCAACTCCTGATGCATGGAGAAAAGGCCTTCACAAGCCTCTGCTAATGTGTAACTAGTTTATACTAAGTGACCCATAGGTTGAGAAGGCGGTGACCATGGCGGTGGAGGAGTAGGATGAGGTAGCCAACACTGTATTTTATGTTTGTTTTTTTTTTTAATTGTGGCAGCCCACAAAATATACGGACATACAAATAAAGAAACATTTGCGGCCTGTGGTGCATTTCTTGCAGTCCTGATGCATGGAGAAATGCTCAACTCCTGATGCATGGAGAAAAGGCCTTCACAAGCCTCTGCTAATGTGTACCTAGTTTATACTAAGTGACCCATAAGTTGAGGAGGTGATGACCGTGGTGGTGAAGGTGGAAGCAGCGGTGGAGGTGGAGGATGAGGTAGCCAACACTGTTTATATATATATATATATATTAATTGGGGTAGCCCCCAAAATATTGGGACATATAAAAAAAGACAACTCTGTTTCGCAGAGTAGCTGTTGACATTATAGTTGCACAGGAACGCTGTTGACTCAAGAGAACCTCTGGCAAATCGCACATCCCTGTGGCGGTGACTTTGCATGCGGATGTCATCCATATCAACTTTCGATGCCAATTTCTGTGCCTACCATGGTGACCACGGGTAATGGGAAATCAGGGTTCCATTCCATACAGGGACCCTGAGAAATGGCTACCACATGCAAGGAAGGCAGCAGGCGCGCAAATTACCCACTCCCGACGCGGGAAAGTAGTGACGACAAATAACAATACAGGACTCTTTAGAGGCCCTGTAATTGTAATGAGTCCACTTGAAATCCTTTAACTCTGATCAATTGGAGGGAAGTCTGGTGCAGAGCCACTGACCCATGCATGCTGCAGCTGAAACTCCACTATCGCCTGCTGCTGCTCGCAAAGTCTCATGAGGCGGTGAGTGGGAAGGTTGAAGTTATGCTACAGCGCAGACAGGTGAGCAGCAACAGGGTGACAATGCCAAAAGCACGTACAGCCGCTACAGTGAATGTCACATCCTCTTCCAAGTTGCGGATCAGTCTGGTGATGGCTTCTGGTATGAAGTACTCTTTTTACTGAAGCTGCATCAGGGTTCTGGTATGTGGCTGCACAAATGACCGTCGCCCAGACAGTGTCTGGGTCCTGATCACTGGACTGCCCATCTCACTGTGAAACTACGAATGGATCGTTAAATCTGGTATGAACCCGTGCTCAAGTCTATTATGGATCCTTTGTATGCTACATGTATTACTTGGATAACTGGTAATTCTCGAGCTAATACATGCCGATGAGCGCTAGGGAACGGCCGCTCCGCTTTTGCACCCTGCTCCCTCTTATACTGTCCTGGTGCCTCTGTGCGACCAGCGCCTCTTCCTCCATACTGCACACGTCACTCGCATTACCTTGATTCCATGTGTGGTCTAGGACCTCATCATCCTCCACATCATCTTCCACCCACTCCTCAACCCTGCTCTCCTTGCCGGTATGCACACTGCAGAAAGCCACATCAGTTGGCACCTGTGTTTTTCCAGCATGTAAAGTTTGCAAAGGACAATATTGTTGAAGTAACTCTTAGCTATTGATCACTGGTTTAAATATAGCAGCTTGTTATCTGGTAGTTTCTAGTGTAGAAAATATCAATCTGTTTTCTATCAATTAGATCTGTGTAACAAGTGTTGTAGGTGTGAAACAATATTACAAGTGACCGATGTAGTAAATTTGAATCAAAGTTACGTTTCGATTTGACTCTCAGATATGAAGTGAACACCCCAAATATGCTATTTAGCGCCAAAAAAAAATAAGAAAAAATTTACTTTTTAAGACTCCAATGTAAGCAGCAGATTAGCAGCAAAACAATTAGGATGTTTACCACTGCACAGTAAGTGCACTATTTGACGCTTCTATCTGACTCTCAGATATGAAATGCACCGCAGGTCCCAAAATGTACTGTAGATTAGCAGCAAAACAATTAGAATGTTTACAATTGTGCTGTAACCACAGTATTAGACGCTTCTATTTGACTCTAAGATATGAAGTGCACGCCCCAAAATGTACTATTTAGCAGATTAGCAACAAAACAATTAGAATGTTTACAAGTGCGCAGTAAGCAAACTATTAGACGCTTCGATTTGACTCTCAGATATGAAGAACAGGCCCCAAAATGTGCAATTTAGCAGTTTAGCAGCAAAAAAATAGAATATTTACAAGTGCGCAGTAATAGACACTATTAGAAGCTTCTATTTGACTGTCAGATATGAAGTGAACCCCACTACTTTTTAGCACCCAAAATATTTTAAGTTTTATAACTGCAATGTGACAGCAGTATTTGACGATTCTATTTGACTCTCAGATATGAAGTGCACCCCACTAATGTACTACCCCACTAATGTACTATTTCGCACCAAAAAAAATTTACTTTTTAAAACTCTGATGTAACCGCGGCATTTGAAGCTTCTATTTGACTCTCAGATATGAAGTGCACCCCACCCCACCAATGTACTAGTTTGCAGAATTCTTTCCTAAGCTGTCCCTATCAGCGGCAGCATCCTCTCACTACACTATGAAGACCGCATGTGCGTGCGGCGCTACGTGACTCCAGCTTATATATAGAGGCTGGGTCTCATGCTGCACTGGCCAATCACAGCCATGCCATTAGTAGGCATTCCTGTGATGGCTTCTAAGGGCACACAAGTCAAACGCTTGTTGATTGGCTGCCCTGCAGCCTTTGAAAACGCGCCATTAAATCGCCGAACACCGAACTCCAACCCGAACATACAGCGATATGTCCGTGTTCGGGTCCAAAAAAACCTAATGTTCGGTACGAACCTGAACTTTTCAGTTCGGGTTCGCTCAACTCTAATCAGCATAAAATATATTATTATAATTATAAAACATGATGGTCCTATTACAAATCTAAAGTAGCAGATAATATCACACTAACATAAAACCTGTTAGAATTTACCATATCGTAAAATGGATATTTATGTGAAAGGGAAAATACCAAAATCCCTATCTATACAACATGGATAGAAAGCTACTACAGGGACATTCTCAGCTTTACTTGAAGTCTCTTGTAAGGCATACAAATAAATGAATACCTCTTCTTAAGGCGTTTCATGACTTATCCATGCAGTATTGGGAAAGTCATGTATGTATTAGTCTTTTTATTCAGAAAAACATCTTTATCTGATGGAAGACAATAGGCACTATATTTGCGTTAAAATTTGGCCTGGCCAAGCCATTTATTGCAACTATAGAAATGTGGTTCATAGAATTTGGTTCATAGACAAAGCAAGAAAAAGTAACCAGAAGGAAATACTTTTATTTATTTATTTTTTTGTTCTTTTTTGTTCTTTTTTTTATCTATTTTTTACTCTTCTTCCTTTTTTTCTCTCTATTGCTAACTTTTTCACTGAATCTGTGAATAAAATGAACATTTAGGGACTGTCACTTAGACATAAATCATCTAAAAAAATTTTTGGCAGCACGAGCGTAATCCAAAATCCCTGTTTAGTAATTTAACACACTGAATCTACATATAACAAAAAGGCGTGCTCAGTTGTGGTAATTAAAGATTCATCTAAGTCTCAGACAAGCAAAACAATGTGTGTACTTCCTGTTGCTGTCATTATTTAAAATGTGGCGGACTTTTCATGGGAGACAAAAAAAAAATTCCCGAAGTCTGGAGCTTGTTTTGGAAACGTGAATATACATGCAAATAGTTTTTTTAAATAAACAGACAAAAAGTTTAATGAAGAAACCAAAACTCCCTTTATTCCTCAATGAGGAGGGCAGGTTCCGAATGGAGGCAGGCAGGCGGGCAGGCAGCGCGGGGACTGTAATCTTCCTGCTCTTCTTGCTTCTCTGACATATTGTTTGAAATGTTACTGAAATTTTTGCTTAATCAAACAAGTGACATAATGCAAAATTGTCATTATGAGCTGGTTCTGTCTGCACCACCAAGAAAAATACCCACTCTTATAGAGGCATATATACATAAATGCACAGACCTAAACGCACAAACACACTTTTCACCAGTAACAAACACAAACAAAGAAATACATATTGAAACAGTAGAACAGGAAGATACATTGACACATGTATGCAAAGCTGTGTTAGGAGTATGTGTCTGCACATAGCACAGTTTTTAATAGTGAAGGAGGCAACTTGCACCACATAACTTTGGTGTCACAGATTAAGCCCCCCTGGGTCTCTCATGCCTCCATAAATATAGCAACATCTTACTGTATTCAAGCCAGAAGCTGTAGATTTGCATGATGTTTGACTCAAAAAAAAAACAAGCAGCCTGCTGACATCATCAGAAGCCTGATCCAATCACAGTGCTGGTAGCCTGATCCAATCACAGTGCTTCCCCATAGGATTGGCTGAGACTGAGAAAGAGGCAGATCAGGGGCAGAGCCAGCACAATTCAAACACAGCCCTGGCCAATCAACATCTCCTCATAGAGATCAATTGAATCAATGAATCTCTGAGGAAAGTTCAGTGTCTGCATGCAGAGGGTGGAGACACTGAATGTTTGGATGCATTTTAGGCAGCCATGATCCAGGAAGGATCTCTAACAGCTATCTGAGAAGTGTCCAGTAAAGTTATCACTAGGCTGTAATGTAAACATTGCATTTTCTCTGAAAAGACAGTGTTTACAGCAAAAAGCCTGAAGGGAATGATTCTACTCACCAGAACAAATTCAATAAGCTGTAGATGTTCTGGTGACCATAGTGTCCCTTTAAAGAGAAAAAAAAAGTGACAAAACTAAAAATAACCTTTTTTAATAGCAGTTTCCTACCTCCATAACCACTAAAACAGGATGTAGAGGTTAAGGTGTTTGGAACGTCCCATGAATTGAACGGCATGCCATTATACTCTATGCATCAGTTCTCTAATGAAAGTATAAATGTATTATTAAAAGTCAGTGATCGGTAACCATTGTAAGCCTGCAGTGATTAATGTGGCATTGTTTCATGTGACAGGGTTGCTTGAAATACTTGCAAAACCATTTTATTCTGCATCCTGACTTTTCAGCAAAGAATTTAATACGATCATCATTGCTTTTTGTCTTAAAAAGTTCAATTTCCCAATAGTCAGGGTTTCATTGTGTAAGTTGCAGAGATGTCAGCCTGATCTGCACTTAGATGTCCTGAGGTATTATTTGTTAGCGAGGTGGAATGATAAGGGGAGTATTTGTAAGTGAGAGAGGTGGAATGATGGAATGCATCTATCTGTAATACGACTGCAATGCACCGAGATCAGTGGGAGTAGTGGGGGGGAAGAAGCAATCACTAAAAGCATTTTCTTATAGGACAACCATCACAGAACACAAGACCTCAAGGGCATCTCTGAGGGAAAGAGCTGAAGCATTTGACAGAAAACCACTGCTGTATTAAGCCACCATTTTCATTCAACATTAGGGTCCCTCAAAGGACACTATTTAGCTGGAAAAATAATGCACTTTAAGTTTTCCCAGCTCTGTATATGGCAGCTTGATGGCATAATATGTCTTAAGTTATCTATACATTGATCTGTCACTTATGTCATTTATGGGATAATAGTATTATGTAATAATGAGATTTTTTTTCCTGTAGGAGGTAATGCAGTGTTTATGCAGAGTGCATCACCATCCTTCTACAGTCATCACAGAGAACTGTATGTGTATTACAGCCAAGTGTGGGCAAAGTAACTATAAGTAAACTACCACTTAAAAAAAAATAGCTGAGTGGAGTGGTTTGAAGTAAAGTGCTACTTTTAGAGAAATAGAAGAACAAAAATGTTCATCAAAGATAACTATTGAGTCAGAATGTAAATGAGTTTGCAAAGCTTTGTCATATGAAAGTTATTCACTAAGGTATGAATTGTCAGTAATTCAATATAAATTCAAAGTGAGTTATTGACAAGTCACAGCTCCGAAACACAGCATAGAAACACTCAATTTTTTGTATTTAAAAAAAAAAAATCACTTTCTCTTAAGGGAACTGACGCTCTTTCTAAAAAGTGTAATTCATTTCTTCAGAATATTGAAAGTCAGAATCCAAAGGCTTCACAGTATGATGCAAAAGTGATAATTTATTGAAGATCAGAAGAACAAAATTATATACGACATTTCAGCATCAGGCCTTAGTCATGCTTGATGCCGAGACATTGTATATATGACTTGGTTCTTCTGATCAATAAATATCACTTTTTGCACCATACTGTGAAGCCTTTGGATTCTGACTTTGAATATCTCTAAAGGGTGCTCCAGGAGTGATAGCAGGCACTGCTTGGTCACCTGAGTGAAACACTAGCCTTGGATTTGGACATTTCTTTGGAATATATTATCTCATCCCCCAAACTTTAGACTTGCCTTGAGTTTTCACAGTCTTCTGTTCAGTTTTCGGTCTTCACCAATATTACTGATAACATTTATTTAACTAACCTTGACTCAATTTAATAATTTTTTTATAAGCTTTTCGACTGATGAAATGTTTTTGATACATTTTTTAAAACAATTTAGTATTATGAAAAATATTTTAATATTTTTTAAAAATATTTTCACATTTTGAAACATATATATATATATATGTATATCAAAATGTGAAAATATGAAAATATTTTTTATGATATTAAATAGTTTTAAAAATATGTCAAAATATTAAATACATATATTTTAATATATGATATAATGTTTATGTTTAATATTTTGAAAAAAAAAATAATGTAAACCTCTATCTAAAAAATCATTAAATCATTTGAAAAGCTTTTCACAAAATATTAAATCGAGGCTTTTGTGTTTACCTTATCAATACACTGTATTTGCTTCTGAAAGACTGTGATACCTTTGAATAATGAATTTACAGTGATTTACCTAATCTCTTTGGACTCACCATGGTTTACAGTCATCTTTTTCAAATAATGTTTCACCGTTATTTAAGGGTTTTTCTTGTAGTGCCCCATAAATATTAAATATATTTATAATGGACAGGAAGGGGATTATTTTAATACCCAATATTTATACATAATGCAACATTAAGTGAGGATAAATGTTTTAGAAATTGTAAAACTAAATTGTCCAAATTCATGTTTTCACATTTTTGTATAGAATACTTTCTACACATCCACGGCAAGAAAAAGTTGAAGCTAACCCTAAATTAACTCCCCCCCAACACTATACCAACACTATCCCTAACCCTATGCTTACACAAGCACTAACTGCATGCCTACTCTAACCTTACCCTACACTATCCCTAACCCTAAAACATCATTAATCTTTACTAACATTCACACTATCAATAACCCTACACTAACCCTAACAATAAAAATATCTCTAACTCTCACTCAACCCCTAAAACTACCCCTAACCCTACTTCTAGCCCTAAACTCTAAACCTCTCTGCTAGTAGTAATATCAACAGAGAGCAGCTTGTGACCACCATCTACTGGTTTTTTTCAGTATTACAGTGAGATCTTACTGTAATACTGAAATCAAGCATGCTTTCTCAGTCCATTACACTGTGATCCATGCTGAATAGCAGGATTGGCTTGAGGGCATGCAAGTAGACTTGTTTAGACCCTGGGGGCTTCCCTCGAGGAGTCGAATTCCAAGAATTACTGCTGGGCGTGATCACTCAGCCTTGTTGCTCTCAAAGAATTTAAAAGGCTCAATGTGGCATTCACTTTGAGCACTGCATACAGCTCCTTGGACTGTCTGGTGCCACTAAGTGTGACCCAGCTGACAGTCAAACTGGGTCTCCCTGTGTGAGCATGGTTTTAACCTTGCTCACACAACATTGCAGCAATTGGAATTTAAATCCCCACGTAAATGGCTGTATGCAGCACTCAATTTGAGTACTCTGTATAAAGCACCTGTCAGTCTGAAACCACTAAAAAGTACCCCAATTGTAACATCTATGATAAAATATTATTGCTCCCTCACACTTATAAGAGGAGAATAGTAGAAGCTAATAGGTGACAACCTAGTCGAGCTCCTTCTAAGCTGCAAAATGCTAGAAACAGCTGGGAGAAAAGACAACATATCAGTGATGGAAGTATTTTGCCACTTCAATATAAATGTTATTTTGTTGATAAAATGTAATATTGCAGTAGTATTCATGCTACTAAAAATTAAGATTGTATTCAAAACATCCAAACGTCAAACTGTATAAGGAGGTCATTCCATAAAAAAAATAAAAAATGGGATGGTCACCTCAGCATATCTGTAATGTTATTTATGTAATTATTGGGACCTTATGGTATCACTAAAACATTGATTAAATATTTATTTAAAAAAAATATTTAACTTTATATTCAATACGATTACTGATAAAACATATACCGTATTTTTCCATGTATAAAACTATATATTTTTTTCTACATTTTTTTTTCTAAAATAGGTGGTCATCTTATACAAGGAATGTCACTGCAGGGGTAAAAAAAAACACTTGTGCCAGGGCCTAAGTCAAGATGGCGCCAATTGCATTTCTGTGTGCCCCGGCCCACACACATGCCTGGCCTCCCTCTCGCTGATCCACTTTTGAATGCTGTGGAAAAGAGGAAGAGGTCCCTATATGCGTGGGAGCTGCAGCAGACATCAGCACTTACCATCAATGGAGTTCCAGAGACATGCCACACCATAAAAGGAGTAGCCGTATTAAGGTATTACTCCACCTCAGGTAGGTCTTGCTTTCTTATTTATATTTATGGGGAAGGAAATGGGGATCAGGGAGCAGAGGGAATGCTGCTGTGATGTCTCAGCATGCCCTCACACCACCTGCTGTATTGTGGGAGCTGTAGTCTCAGCATGCACTATGGAGCCATTAACTTCACAGAGTACCGTAGCACAGGGGAAGAATGAGAATCAGGAATCAGTGCGTTGTTCTCCTCAGAAGTCACCTCTAAAATATAAAAGATGTTCTACTTGATGTTTAAAATATTTATTTCTTAATTTTGAGCTCAATAAATAGGGGTAGTCTAATACATGGGGTTGTCTTTTACACAGAAAAATATGGTATATATATATATATAAGATATACAATAAACTCCAAAGACTGTGCTAGCTAAACATGCAACCTGTAGTATATTGCAGGTTATTAACATTCTTCAATGCGATAAACCTTTAACCTATAATAAATAAATATTCATGTTTGCAGGACAATCTCGGATGATTAAATATTGGATTAAATTCTAGCACGATTTACGAAAACTATCAGCATTGGACAGATGAACCTTTCTAAAATCTAATTATGCCAAACAGCTGAAAATAAATATCTTACAATATGTAGAGAACCTTTGAAGCACTCTTAATCAATCTACGTTTATGATCATTTATGTAGAAAGTAAAGTTTTCCTCTAAAGATTACATTATTATTGTGATTTGTGTTTTCATTAGAAAAAACAATGTGTAAGTGCTTTTATAATATAAAGTTTTATTGAATAATAAGAAAATAAAAGCTCTGCAAAAAATAAATGTTATGATGAATTTTGTGATGAGTTTATTAGAAATAATTGCTTACACAATCTCTAAACAATATTCATAATAAATCAATCTAACTCTTGAATACATAAAGGGACCAACACAACTTTTGTTTACTTAAGCAGTTTTGGTGTATTGATCAGGCCCTGAAAAGTTTAGGAGTTAAATCACTTTTGTTTCTCTTTATGCAACCCACACCGACTCACACAATTTGTATTATGTATTTATTGGTGAAACGCGTTGTGGATGTTACCATTTTGTATTTTATTTAATGAAGGATTTTTGGTCACTTTACTTGTGTACTGTACCAATTACATTTTATTTATTTAAAAGCTCCTGGCTTTTTCTATTTTAGTTTTCAATCATATCTTACAGCACAGTGTGTTTATTTTAGAATTTCTTATGTCCAGCTCCGTTAAATTACCTTTTGATCACGCATGCAAGACTTTTGCAGGCTGTAGAATGCAAGGCTTTTGCAGGCTGTAGAATGCAATTAAAAGAGCAAGAGACACATTCTCAATTAAACACTTAATGAGTAAGGGAAGCTAAAACATGTGGATTATTTTTCAGGAAGTGTGTAAGGAGACTGGGTGAGTCACAACCAGGATATGTGAGGCAATTGAGTTGTTATTGTTCCTGGAGCGTTACTTTAAGCAGACATTGTTTTGCTGCTTAGAATGTCCCTTTAATATTTTTTTTTTCCACTAGCTTAATTTGTGAATTTACATTTTTACTGACAGGAACAATACAACCCTCACTAGCAATATATCAAAGTCTAGGCCAGAAGCCATTTTACAGTGAGCCATCCTTGGCTTGGTGTTTGGTCACTCTTTTTCAAGGACAATAATCATCGGTGACCAGATTGCTCTTTGTTCTATTCTGTTTCTGGATTCCTTTAATATACAAAAATCACTTTAGCTTGTACTAGTCTAGAGTAGTTTGTTAGCCTACATATAGTAACGTTCTATGATCCCAAACCACAGAAATCATATGACTTGTATTTGTCTTTGTCTTTCTGTGATTCATGAGTGCTAGGTTCTTGTGCACTTTGACTGCTAAGAAGCTTTATGACTATGTTGCATGTGGCATGTGAGTCATATTTAATGATAACTGTAGACAAACAAGAGTAATTTAATGCGTATGAACAAGAATGGAATACAGCTGAATAACTAAAAAAACAAAAAAATACATAGCACATAGTGAAGTACAATTTTAGCAATTAAATATGACCCCCAATGGTTGCACTCACGAGATAATGAAAAGTAATGCTCCTTTAAGCCCACAATGGGTCTGGAGAGGTGTTCACCTTCCACAAATTGGGACTTCTGTCTTCAAATGAAGTGGAAATATAGCAGTTGGAGTAAAAATATATTTATTAAGACAATACAAAGCCTTAGTTTAAAATAGAATATAAATGAATAAAATGTAACTGCAATCTAACGTGTTTTGTCCACATATAGTGGACTTCCTCAGAGATAATAATACAGTTAAGCAGTAATACAATACAAAAATATCAAAGTATGCATATTTCCCACCCCCAAGAGAGTCCCTTTAAATAGAGCCAGTTCATGTGTTGATGGAAGACAGTTCATGTGGAAATGCCCGGGAAACCTTCTCCCTATTTAATTAGGGTACATTCAAATCAGCTGGTTGTAGATTTTAAAAAATTGCGGCATAAGTATGTGACCGCCGGTCCATTTGCGTTCCATCTATGCGTTCCACGAGGTACTTCCGGTTGCGTTCCACATGCATATTTCCGGTTCCGGGTATAGACGGAAGTCATGGGTGCTAAAAATAGCATTCCATGTCTTCAAATATGCGTTCCAAATAGCTAATATGGCTTACAACTTGATGAACTAAAAAGAAACTCAAAATAGCATAATAAACATCTTTATGCCGTATATAACATTCAGACAAATATCAAATTATAATAATAATGAGGGAATCCAATCCCCTGTGGAGCATGATCCAATTATTAAATATAAAAATATATAATAATATATATTTTGTCCTTCCCACATATTGTTTGCCACACGGACACTGCAATAAATAAATTACAAAGTCCTTGTGGCATCCAATATTAGATTTCACAGGGAAGGTCACTCCAGTAGTATGACTAATAAACTGGAGAACTGAACCCAAGTTCATTCTTGAGCACGCACGGCACATTTGGCATCCCTTAAGCCCTTTAAAGGTGTTATGTGTGATAACCTTCTTTTTAGGGATATCTTTTCTAGGATAGCTCGGAGCCACCAAATCTTTCAAATTCTGCCCTTTCTTATAAATAATAGATGGTTGGTAAAGTAAAATACTTGCAAGAACCGGATCTTGGAGTAATATAGGCCAATGTTTTTTAAGACACCTATTAATTTTCCAATGATCACTATTGTATTTCGTTACAAATGAATATTTAAATTGTTCGTTTGATTCACTTCTTAAATTTTTAGTTAATAAATCTCTTCTATCTTTTTTCTTCACTAATCTAATTTCCTTTTCAATCGTGTTCTTATTATACCCTTTATTTACCAATTTATTTTTTATGTGTTCTGCCTGGATCTCAAAATCTTGAATATTCGAACAATTCCTACGTACTCTTGTTATTTGGCTTTTGGCTATACCCCTCAGCCACGGTTGATGATGACAACTTGTCCTATGGACATAGCTGTTACCATCAGTTTTAAAAAAAAAACACATCTAGATCTGATCTTATTCTCCTCCCGAAATAGACTTAGATCCAAAAAATCCAAAGGATAAAAAAGCCTCCTGAGTGCCTTTCCAGATAACTATCACGCCGTCAATAAACCTCCGCCATAGGACCAGGCTCGCTCCCCAGTCATGCCCGCACCACACAAAGAGGTCCTCCCATCTGCGCATGTAAATGATGGCATAACTGGGGGCGAACCTGGTCCCCATGTCGGTTCCCATCAATTGGAGGTAAAAATTACCCTCGTGAAAAAAATAATTATGCTCAAGTATAAATTTAATTGCCGCTAAAATAAACCTTTGAAGGGAATCATCAACTTCTGGGTCTTGGTTAACAAAAAAGGTTACTGCTTCAATGCCCAGTTTATGATGTATAACAGTGTACAATGATGTTACATCTAATGTTGCCCAACTATATTCATCTTTCCATTTAATACTTTCAAACTCTTGTAGAATGGCAGTGGTATCCTTAATATATGAAGGAGCACCTTGAGCATATTTTTGAAGCCTTGCATCAATGAAGGCTGAGAGGTTTGCTGTGATGGAATTAATGCCACTAATAATTGGGCATCCAGGTGTAAAAAACAGATTTTTGTGGAGTAATTTAATGTTTGAACATGACCTTATTGATAACTCAGTATAAACAGGATTGTTGTTTTTTTATTTGGGGTTTTAAAGATTTAAAATTAAAAAAAACAAACTTTTCTTTAAAGAAAACTGATGAAAAACAGCTTGGAGGCAGTTACTTGTGCTAAAATGTCTTGCACTGTGAGCTATACTGGGTTAGTCTTATATAGTTTAAAGCTGAGCAGAACAGGTCCTGGTTCTAATGTTGATTATTGTAGTGCAGAGAGTAAGGACGTATGAGATACTGTAGCACAGCCAATGATGAATGTTCCGTATGAAGTCCCTATACAACTCACATTTTATATATATAAAATAGTATTATGTTAGCTGTTAAAAAGGATACATTGCTACCCCAGAGTAAAAAAATGAATACTAATTATTATGATCTTATTCTGAAATAATTAGTCTCAATTTAATTATTTTTAAAATAATCACAATCTGTTAGAAAAACATTTCAAATGATTTATCTACAGAAGTTTCCATTGAAGTATTTTTGTACATAATTAATTAGTCTCAATTTAATATAATAAATATAATAATTATATGTACAAAATAATTATATGTACAAAAATACTTCAATCTCCAGGTAGAAAAAAAACACATATTTTACAAAACCACAAAAGTACCCCAAAAACATAAACATAAAATTCCCACAATTATTAGCCCTGATAGCCCTGATCTGGGTGACCAACACATCTGAAAATCACCCAGATCAGTTCAGGAATTCTATGGAAGCCCCATTTTGACCGACCACATGCATGGTTTCATGCCCAAAACAGTTTGAGAGAATCAGGCTGTGCGGCCGGTCTACTTTGAGGATTCGAAATAACGTTTGAATTGCCGAATGAAACTGTTCGTGGATATAGTCATTGTGGCGAAACCGGCCTCGCCACGTGTCCTTGGAGGGGGCTGCTTGCCCGCCTCTTGCCTTTGGACTATGGACCAGACTTTATGTGAATGTGTTAACCCAGATAGCTATGCCATGGAGCCCATTCGTGTAGTTAAAGACTTCGGCTCCATGGCAATTGAACTGTGTGAATAGGATCTAAGCGCTATTCGGTAGTTTTGTGCGCTCAGATCCCAGCTATCTGGGGATATGTGACATGTCTGTGTTTTATGTATAAATGTAACAGTATGTATTTTTATGTCTTTTGTTGTCCTTTGTCTGCCATGTGGCTAATGGAGTCTCGTGTCTGTCCTGGGAGATAATTGAATTACTTCTCACTTATCTCCAGGATAGAAGACTCTGAAACTGGTTTGGGCCAGAAAGCCATGCTTCATTTAGTCACAAAGGACTTTCCCTTAACATTTGAACCCCTGGTCTGATTCGTGCCATTTTTTTAATATGTTGTTCCCCTGAATGGATTGATTATGAAAATGTATGTTTTATGTTTGTGACATGTATATTTTAGAAGTTATAAATATTGTGTAAAAACTGTATTCCTCTGCCGGTGATAATGAGATTACCCATTGTGTTCAGTAATCATATCACAGACAGAGGGGAGGATTTTGTGTGGGAGTGTCGGGGTGTATTGTACGGATTGATTGGTTGTTTTGTAATGCCCTGTGGGCTGTACTATGTTTGTGGATTGGGAATAAAAGAGACTGTATGTGACAGTACAGGGAGTTCCTGCTTAACCCTCAAAGTGAAGTGTCGTCTCATTATTGGGGGAAGGATTTATTGTATGCTGTTCCAGTTTGACTGCTAGGAGAGTAAACCTATTCGTATGGTTCCTATTCAACTGTCTACAGCATTCATATGCTTGAGAGGATTCATATGCTTCTCCGGTTCGGTGGTTGTGGTGTCTGCTGCAGTGCTTGGAGTCCTCAGGAAGCGCTAGGAGCTTCCTTTAATGGAGGTACCCAGTCGGGGTTCCAGGTGATCCGTTACAGTCATTTTATGTCTCTTGTTTGTGGGTTTCTTTTTACCGAATGCCGTTCAACTCCTATTCGAATAGCCGAACCTCCATGGAAAGGTAACGTTTTAGCAGTGTTTGTGTCATCGAGTGTCCTATTTGAGTTCCATGAACTCGACGACCAAACACCACTCATTATACTCGCGGCTTAAGATAGCCGCCGCCATGTGGTCGAATGGCACTTCGAATGGCTTCGGGAGTTTGGGAGTTCAAAGGGCTGCTACGAAAGTTCGAAGTGTGGCCATACAAGTACACAATGGCACACATGAAATGGGGATTTTGTCACAGAAAGAATGTAGAACTTTTCCCTAATCATCCAAGAATGAGTTACATACACACTAATATGCACTTTTATCTTTATAAATGTATCATGGCTCTATATTACAATCATTTCATACAGCCCTTATACAGAATGAAAATAAAATTTATATTTTGGGGGGGTGGAGCTTGACTCCCAAACTGACCAGATGTGCCTGCCAAGAGCTCACACAACACTGTTTAATGTTTAAAAGCACAAATGTTCATATACTCACAATGTGGTATGCAGTTTACTGTGCTCTGAGTATTCACACTTGTGTAGTTTAGTCCCTACGAATAGGAACTTTTAAATTGCAGTTCCACAGATAGTATAATGTTGGAACAGTTTGCCAAAGCACTTTGACACGTTTATAAAGCCATTGAGCGAAATGTGTTAGTGTTTTTATTTGCTGTTTACACCCTTTTTTTCAATTACTAAATTGTACAAGCTGAATTTGTGTTGGATTTGTTTTGCTCTTACAAAAGCATGTCAGCTGTTGCTCTCAGCCTTACTGGCCACCCAGCAAACCTTCTAGATCCTTGAGGCGAACAGAGGGAGAAAGATGGAAGGCAGAGAGATTGAATGTCGGGGAGCAAACTTCACAATTAAATCACCAGAAAACTGTTTAAATTCTGAGGGTAAGACAGCTCCCAGACAGGCATTTCCCTTTCAATCATAGTAAAAATGCGTTATCGGACATTTAAAAATAATAATAATAAAATACCAACAAAATAAGTAAAGCTATAATCACCCGTGAAACTAATCACTAAATCCCAAATAAAAAAGGAAAAGCGCACAACATACATGCAACAACTGCCATTCAGGGTTTTCCTGGGGCTGTAATAAATACATGTATAACTATGTATTGTTTCTTCATTACAGCCCCTGGAAAATATTGAAGGGCAGTTGTTGCATGTACTTTGTACACTTTCACTTTTTCTTTCGTATTTTTGGGGTATGTTCCTTTAAATTACTACAGTTTCTTTAAGTATGTGCAGGCCTTATGCCAAGACATATGTTGACCCTCTTTATGCCACCTGAAGCCCATCATTTCCAATTTGCCATCTGTACAATGTCCCTGAAATTGCCCCCAATTGGTGTTAACTGTGCTGGGTATTGCCGTTCTAGGCTTTATACCAATCTCCTACTGATGCTAGCTTATTCAGACCTTATTCCTGTATGTCTATTAGCCAGCTGCACTTTGATTTATCCCAGGTTTTTAGTGGGTGGCTGTTCTGGATATTTTTCATCTTTATTGCCCAGCTGTATTGTGCTTTAATGTAATGTGAAAAAAGTGATATAATGTTTGAATTGCAAACATTGTTGTTGCTTTTTTTATTTTTTATAGAAGAAAATAAAAAGTAATGTGAGTTCATATGATAATTTTTTGGACTGTAATCTTCAAATTTATTTATTAAACAGCATATGTGATTTTCCATAGGAACCATAAATACAGTTATAAATATCATTTATGTTTTCCATTGCAATTGCAATCACACGGTTATCTTTTTACTTTGTCTCTGAATTTGGCACTATAATTATAGACCTTTAATTAGAAATAAACTAATACATTAGATTTACATTTCTACTTAAGTTTAACTATATTATATTCACTATTAAAATGCATAACATTTATTATTATGCTATTTCCCAAAGAGTGAACATAGTTTGGCCAACATTTGGTGATATTTTTTCTGTCTAAATTTTACTAATCTTTTACACCATTCCATAGGGAATTAACTTTAAGTCATTTAATTTTTCTCAGTGTGGATAGAAGGGAATTTACACAAATTCAAATTCTGTTTGTTTTTTATTACTGTTGTGTCCCCTCTGGCTGTAATTTTTTTCATCTATACTGAATAAGGATTTTGGATTTTGGAAGAGGGCTAGTGCACTTATTCGCACTGCGGATGATGTTCCTTCGCCGAACTGAATGTTGACCAAATAATCAAATTACAAATGACAAAGTAGAAGCGATCTTGGAGAGAGACAGATCCTCTAGAATGTATATAGAATGTTTGGACTCTAGCACTCTCTGACCTTTCTTAATGCAAAAAGCTATTTGATTTATTTTGTTCTCTCCTGTTATATATTCTAACAAATCAATCATTTTTTAAGAAAAAAAATATGTTATGGTAATTTATGAAAATATATGTTATTTTACAACTGCAAAACAACTCTAACAAGAGGATTCACTGCTTATTACAAATTCCTCAAATGTAATAATCCATGAGTATCCTATGCAATACGAAAGGGAATACTGAATATATTCTAAACAATCTATATGCAAAGATCTACCATTAGACAACATCATTAATACTGCTTCTTACACATGATCACTATTCCTCATATAATTCTGAATAGTGACCTTGGACAAGTAATTTGATATTCTTATGGAAGTTGACAGATTGCAAGCTCATGGGACAAGAACACTTTTAGTTTGCAAAATCTTCAAGAAATCACTCTCCAACTTAATCGTGCTTTGACTCTATAAATAAATAATGGTGTTTACATTTGATATTTGTTGGGAAAATCTTGCTGTAAGTACCACAGTGGAATTTTTTTTTTTAGATGTAACTTAATAACCCCTTCACTACTGAGCACTTTTTGATTGAAAAAATATTGGCATACAATTAGTAAAGGTTTTATTGCTAGCATACAAGCACATGATAAAACAGCAATCATGTGTATAGGTTGCTTTATAGACACACTTAAAAATGTAAATTATGTAAATTTGCTTTAAGTCTTCAAATTTATGTCATAATATGTCATGATATTTGGGGAATTGAAAGCTTTAAAAAAACAGTGTCCGTAATCTTGCAATATTTCACACAGGATCTGGAATGTTAGTATAAAAGCAAAAATTATATTTTTCTCACATACAATATATTTAACAAAAATAGATAAATAAAAATGGTCAAATACCTTGCTTATAGGTAAACGCCAGGACTCTGAAGACATCGCTAGCAACAAAGCTCACTAAATATGGCAACATAATGTGAAAAGAATGTCTGTATTTGACCATAATGCCCACAGAGTAAATGCAGTTAAATATGTTTCTAAAACAAAAAGGTATTTAAAACTACAATAACAATCTTTATCAATATCTGAACTGTTCATGTAATGCTGAAAGTGAAATGGTAGAGTCCAGTCACTCCTCCCCCTCCCTGAGTGTAGGAATGATATGACCCATTGAAACTTCTTTTTAAAAGCAGGGGGTTATCAACATATTTTTTCATTTTCAACAAACTTACAGATATTATATCAATGACCAGTGGCTTTTGTCGGAAATATTAATTCCTCTACATGCTGGTAATCATAACTGACTATAAATGAGGGCGAGTAAGACTTGTTTATCCCTGCTGCAAAATAAATAAAATATATCTAAAGATGTTATCACTTGCATATCTTCAAATTGCTGTTTAAAATTAATTTTTTTTAAAAGAGAGTGTGACAAAAATATTGATTTT
Organism: Pelobates cultripes; assembly: GCA_933207985.1. NCBI lineage: Eukaryota > Metazoa > Chordata > Amphibia > Anura > Pelobatidae > Pelobates > Pelobates cultripes. Next base: position 97,106,824 of record OW240922.1, on the reverse strand, counting down.
TTTTTACTGCTCCTACAATATTTTCCTCTATTGGTTACTCGCTGGATCTGTGAATTAAATGACAGGAAATGCCATATGTATATTTTGCACATATTTTGCAGAAAATAATCATTATAACAAGTTCTCATTTAATATTTTTACTTAATACAGAATTATGACAATTATGACAACTTACAATTGGAATTGCAAAAATCCCTGATATTGTGTAGTCTATAGGCCAGGCAATATTTTAGTATTTGCAGTACACTAATATGCTAATTTCTGCTCCTTTTGGCTCATTTGAATCTTTTTCCTGAAACAATCACAGAAAGAAATATATCCAAACTGAAACACCACAAAAACCTAGTCATCTAAACTAAATTTGTTTTTTTTTGTTTTTTTTTAGACAAATCTTAAATAAACCAAAAATGTTTTGACATTCACAAGTCTAGTTTATAATATTTCTTATTTTGTTTTTTTATGTTGTGGTTTGTGATTTTGGATGAATTAGCTTGCGCAAAATTAAAGGGTTTCATAATAACTGCTGTGCTAAAATGTAATGTGTTTATTGAGTTACCAGATGGTTTCTGGCCATGTGGCTTGAGAATTCCAAGATGGCCACCAAACATGTGCTTCCAGGAGCACCAATATGGTAACCGATCATGTATTTTCAGGAGCACCAAAATGGCTGCTGATCGTGTACTTCAAAGATCAAGATAGCCACCAGCCATATGCAACGGTGTAACTTAGATAAATTAACAATAGATATGACAGAGTTACTGTCAACCCACATATATTTGCAAGCATTCAAAACCATTAATTTTGTACAGCTATAATTTAGATTATTGGCTGCATCAGGTTTGGCAGAGATATATCCTGTTAACCCCCCCATTGACAATCACTCAAAGTGCAGCAAAAGATAATGTTTAATAAAAAGACATCAGAGAAAGTGGTACTTTCCTTCAACATTCTTTTACTAAGTTTAATCTTATGGTTTTATTTCACTTACATTTGATCTTTTACCCTATTCCTTTTTCTATCCTATCCTCTCCTCTCTTATGCTTTATTTTATGTATTTCATACATTTCCCATCATTCCTCTATCTTTTTAGTATGTCGCCTTGCCCCTCTACTACAATCCTCTGCATTCCTTCCCTTCTTCCATTGCCCATTTTACTACATTTCCCAACATCTTCTTCTTTGTTTATCTCTTTGTCTGTCCTCCATCTTTGATGGCCTGAGACACTATATTCCATTAATACATGTTCGATTGCAATACCTATTTAACTCTCCCACCTCCTCCCTTCCCTATCTTACAGCTACTAGCTGCTCTTTAATAAAATATGATTTTGCACTACATCTATACAATGGCATCAGTGGGAGGCGGCCATCTTGATACTCCCTTTAAGGGGACAATAATATTCTAAAAATAAATTAGTTTTTTACTTTTAATTGTATTTTAAGCATTAAGCACTATGCATGATATGTTTTTAATATTTTTTGTGTTTTTATTTAACTTTGATCTATCTTATTGTTAATTAGTGACATCATGCAACCATTTTTTAATTTTTATTTTACTGCTAAATAAACAGATGTGATCCAGAGGTCTGCAATTAGTTAATTAGTGAAGAAACCTATAACTTGGTGAAACGTGTTAGTGTATTTTAATATTTGGATTTATAATAAAATATTGAATTTATTTGTTTTTTTAAGAAGATTTTATCAAGAGGAAAACTCCAGCTATATCCTTGGTGGGGATTATACCACCTATGCAACTGGTACTGAGCAAAAACTTTTTTTGCTCCACTTTTGCGAGTATCTCTTATTTCATTTATTTTTAAGTTTGATTTTATACCATTGAGCACTATTTGCAGTTTGATTTTTCCATACAAATCTATAATGCTGACCCACTGCTTTCAAAATTGGAGATACACACAATTTCTACTAGGATCAGATCCAGGTACTGTCAGGGTGGCGGTCCGGTGCCCGGGACCCAGACACTGTCCGGGCGGCGGTGTGAGGACCTGGACCCATGTATGCCTGATGTTCAGAGTAGGAGTCACAGTGTGGAGGTGGATTAGCAGGGTCTGGTGCAGGGTAACCGCACGCCCCCTGGTGTTGAGCACCAGCGTTTGTGCAGCCACATACCAAAACCCTGATTCAGCTTATGCGGATTCTAGGAACTAGGAGCAGGTAATTAAGCAGACCTCCCAGGAGCTGAATAGGGAGGCTCTGCAGCAGGAGTGTATCCAGTACTGAAGCAAGGCAAGACTAGAGATGGACACCATACATGAAAACAAGACAAAACTAGGAGAACAAGGCAAGACTAGAGATAGGCACCATCCATGAAAACAAGACAAAACTAGGAGAACAAGGCAAGACTAGAGATAGGCACCATACATGAAAACAAGACAAAACTAGGAGAACAAGGCAAGACTAGAGATAGGCACCATACATGAAAACAAGACAAAACTAGGAGAACAAGGCAAGACTAGAGATAGGCACCATACATGAAAACAAGACAAAACTAGGAGAACAAGGCAAGACTAGAGATAGGCACCATACATGAAAACAAGACAAAACTAGGAGAACAAGGCAAGACTAGAGATAGGCACCATACATGAAAACAAGACAAAACTAGGAGAGTAAGGCAAGACTAGAGATAGGCACCATACATGAAAACAAGACAAAACTAGGAGAACCCAGGACAGGACAGAAAGCAGAACCCAGAATATGTACACAAGACAGGAGGAAAACTAGAACATAACATGGGCAGGACTGTACATGGACTGGGATTACAAGACAAAATAAAACAAGACAAGAGATACAACGCAAAACAAGAGGAGACATAACTAAGCACTATATATGAAAAGTATGGGGATTTAGTTACATTATATGATCATACATTGCACAAGCCTGCCAACAACGCCAATGTACCCCATATCTGGCAGGTCCTACACTGCCTAATGTATGCTAAAACAGCCATACTAAACCACAATAGCACTTACCTGCAAGAAAGAGCTGAGACTTGAAACACTGCTGCAGGTCCAGGCTGAAACAAAAGGAAAGTGGAAACAAATGGGTGTGGCAACATAAAAGAAACATTTAAGTGAATCCAAGAGACTAGGAAATCCAGAGACGGAATATAAGAATGAACTCAGAAACCCAGCAATAAAGAAAACCAGACATAGACCAGGAAAAGCAGAAAAACCAAGAAAGAACAGCAAAAAGAGTACTGGATACCAGAAGCCATTGCCAGAATGATCCAGGATGTGACAGGTACAACATCTGCCAAGTTCCTACAGGACCATCACATCCATAGGCAGGGAGTGTACCGCCTAGACGCTATTATCTGGAGCTGATATATAGCTCCTGAAAATTGTAAGTGTGTTTTTATACTACTTTTACAAACTGTCAGAAGATACTACACTATATTGTTTTCTCTTGATTCTTTTCTCACCACATCTAAACAGACCTGGATTTGAGACTATCTACAAAGCGCTGCTTTCACATTTCCATACAATAAAGCACAAATATTGCGTTAAACTGTTAGTTATTTTTATGTCCATGACAGTATGCCTAATCAAATAAGTGCAGCACATCAAATACATTGAACAAAAACAATAGTTTTTGAGAGAAAGAAGAATCAAAGAATAATCACTTGTACTAGCGACTGGACAGGTCCTCCTCATGCCTCCACTTTATTATAATTTTTCTAACATTATGCAATCTAATCCTGAGCGCACTGATTGTTTATCTTGGCTAAGCTTGCATAGTGTGGGAAAGCCCTTATAAGCCCTAGCAAGGGCTTTTCCCGCCATGCAACCTCAGTAGGCATGGAATCCTCAATAAGCCAACATTGATAAATTTTTTGACATTTTTAGACATCACAATTTTTTTTTTCTGCCGATTTGTTTTTTTTCTTTATTATTTCTTTATTATTTCAATTGTAGTATAGGGACACTATGGACTATTATTTGGCATTCTTGGGACTGAAGAAAATATGATTGATGAAGTAAGAAGACAAAAAATATATTTTTCTTTACAGATGTTAGATTTTTTGAGTCCTCCTCATTATTTTGAGTCCTCCTCATTATCATTAGGTTGAGGTAGGTGGGGTTTGGGTACCCCTGTTCACCTATGGGGAGTTGGACATATTTGTTTTTGGTTATTAATATTACAGCTTCCCCCGCTGCTTGTAGGGCACTAGTGGGTACATTAGAGCCCCCACAGGTTCATTAATTAGAGCCACAACTGTGACCATGGGTGGAGACCTGGGAGACACCCCCTTTTATTCTAATTATATCACATTGAGAAAACTTTGCCCCATTATAAGGGCATTGAGGAACACTAAATATGTCCTCCGGTTTTATTTTTTTAATTGAAAGTCCCACTGCAGGGGCATGTGGGGAACCTAAAAATCATGACTGGTCAAAAAATAATCGTCAAGTCAGCTTGAAACCCCAAATCTCAAAATACATATCTTGATTCTTGAAGTTAAAGTCTCTGTCTCACTTAAGTACTCAAATTCAAATAAATCCTAGACTGTTATCAAATGAACCCTCATCAGCACTAGTGTAGTTGAATTAACATAATCTAAATAAGCATAATTTATAATCAGAGAAACTTTCATTATCTTAATCTCCTGCTCTTTTATTTTATTTTTTTTATATTTATAATCTTTATTAATTTTTTTTTTTAAAACATTGTACATAACAACAAAAAAAACATCACTATGTATACAAAAGACATCAAGAGACAAAACAAACATAAAAATCATGCATACCAAGAAAACAAAACAAAACAAAAACAAGCTCTACTGGAGTAGGGTATCATAAATATATTGCACATAAACCTGCCGAGAGTCTAAACTTCGGGAGATGTACACTATTATTCATAACTTTCCTTTCTAAGTACCTTTCTCAACTTAAAACCTAAAATGGGGAGAATGGGCTTTCCAGATATTTCAGAGATATATGAATCCTGTTCTTTGGCGCATATTGTATCTTCTATGACAGAGAGCTCCAAGGGGGAAGCCCGGGCAAAAATAGAGGCAGGGAGATTGAGAGTTCCAGATCTATTAGCTTTGTTTTGGAAAATACATAGAAAAGAGAAAGATGATGTGGGCTTAATATTAGATAATCTTCTGGCCCAGTGGAAAAATTGGAAAAAAAAGACTCAAAATAAAAGATAAAATTATAACTGATTTATCTCTAAACATCCTAGCCGCTAATCAGTGGTGTATCCAGGTTTTGTGCTGCCCTAGGCAGGACAAAACTCAGGTGCCCCTTCCCCCCTGTGCCACCCCCACCCAGCCCTTCCCCCCACCCCGCCTTCTAAATACACACACACACACATTCACTGACAGATACGCATACACTAGCTAACAGAAACACACTCACTAACAGACACATTCACAGACACACACTCACACACTAGCAGACACACACACACTAACAGACATACACACTCACTAACAGACACACTCACTCATTAACAGACACAGACACACACACACAGACACACTAACAGACACACACACACACTAACAGACACAAACTCACACACTAACAGACACACACACACTCACTCACTAACAGACACACACACTAACAGACACAAACTCACACTCACTAACAGACACACACACACACACTAACAGACACAAACTCACACACTAACAGACACACACACTCACACACTAACAGACATATACACACACTCACATTAACTTTTTTTTTTATTTATTTAACCCCTTCCCCCCAGCCTCCTTACCTTTGGGAATGCTGGGGGATGGGAGGGTTCCCTCTCTCCCTGAGGGTCCAGTGGTTGCTGGGTGGGCGGCTGGCAAGGGAACACTTCCTCTAAGCTGTCTGCTCAGCTCCCTCGCGGGCCACAGAGTGATGCCGGGAACCGGAATATGACGTCATATTCCAGCTCTCAGCCTCACTCTGCAGCACGCGAGAGAGCTGAGCAGACAGCTCAGAGGAAGTGCTCCCTCGCCAGCCGCGTGCGCGCCCGCCCGGCATGTCTGTTAGCCACGAGGCTAACAAGGCATTTGCCCTGGGCATTTGGGGGGTGGCTTTTTTTGCCGCCCCCTGGAAAATGCCGCCCAAGGCAAATGCCTTGTTTGCCTCGCGACTAATACGTCCCTGCCGCTAATGTTGATGATCTTAATCTTAAACCTTGGTTGATTAAAGGTATTAATAGAATATATCAGATAACTCAACATCAAATTAGTCCTTTTGAAGAGATTAGACACATCTTTGCCCTTCCCTATAGAGAAAATTTTACATACCTGAGGATAAAGCACTTTCTGATGAATAATAGAGTAGTAGAAATCTCGGAGGAACATACTGAATATCAAAGGTAATAAAAATATATTCTCAAAATGCACTAAATTATATAATAATTATAAAATAATCCCGGTCTTTCCAGCCTTAAAAGCTTGGGAAAAAGACTTACAAATCAGTATTACTAAAATGAATAGACAAGAGCAAATAGCACAGTAATTAAAGCTACACACTGCCTAAATTTATCGGAAAGTCACTATAAGATTATTAATAGATGGCACTACGTGCCAACCAAATTAGCAAGAATGTATTCAGAAACACAATATTTTTGTTGGCGATGTGCTACTCCTAGAGCTACTCCCACATTTGGTGGTCTTGCCCGACAATATTTCCCCTATGGCAAAATGTAGCAAACTTTTGCAGGAAGGAGATAGAGGTAGATATAGACTTTTCTTGCAGATCTATGATTTTACATCTTGGATGGCCCATAATTTCAAAGGGTAAAAAATAAATACTCATACATATTTTTATAGAAACTAAAGCTACTCTCGCAAGAAATTGGAAGAGCCCTGATTCTCCTGCTTGGGAGATGATAAAACATCAGGTTGTGAATAATTGTAAATTGGAGATAGTGATACTAAGACAAGATAATGATTTCAACACACGCATAGAACAATGGCAGAAATGGATAACAAAGTTAGGAAGAAAAAAGTGAAACTTAGTATACTTTAGGTTCTGGTTATTAGATTAATTATTCAGGTTAAATGGCACCCGTGTGCAAACTTTACAGATTGGTAAAAAAGGAAGGGAATTTGGTGGGAAAAGGAGAGAGAGCAGAAAAGGGGAGAGAAAGGAGAGGAGAAAGATAAAACTCTCACCCTCATACCCCCTTAAGTAACACGCGACAAGCTCTCAGCAAAATGTTTGAGTAATTTATGTTTTATTTTTTAAATATATGTTAGTGGAGCAGAAGATGGAAAAAAAGGAACTCTCCTGCTCTTAGTGGCGTTAGAATGGACAGTGCTAGCTCACTTTATAGGTACCTTAAATTAGAAAAAAGTGACATAACACCATAAAGATAAAAGGTAAATTAATTGCAATAAAAAGAACGCCACCAGATAAAACCTCACAGATGCAATGTTCTAGACAAATATCACCATAAGGCGGTGTAAAGGATATACATTTTATTTTACAAGTTAGTGTTTTCAAAGGACTGGTGCTAATTCAGTCTGCCTGTCTAAATTGGCAGATCATCTTTTTACAATGATTAATTTCACATCTGAGCATAGGCATGTTCTATCTGGAGCTATGTACATCCCTCGAACATTAAGATGATTGTTCATGAAATATGACCCAATGTTCCTGAATGTACTCAAGGCCAGTAAACAATCTCAGCTGTGGTGTTTCGGAATGTTTCAAAGAATGTAAGGCCAGTATAGGATCTTATCCAACAACGCTTGCTGAATACTTTAAAGACCTTTTTGGCTATGAAGATGTTAAGTGTAAATTATTTTAGGTCCTCTTCCTTTCTTTACATCTTTATGAAGTCTTGCTCAGTTGTCAGAGGAAAGGTTAAGGCCATTAATTTGAAAAGAGCTGAACCGTTCTGTAACATTTTCACAGCTCATTGAATAGGAGATTTGAGTTTTTTTGTAAAATACAGCATCAAAGTGCAACAAAATTACAAGTGATCTTGTAAATTTATATTTAATATTCAGTGTAATTAGATTATGAAGAATATTATTGCAATACAAAATAGCTGATATTAAACAATTTGTAAGTGGTGGCATTTATTGAGAAATCAACAGCCTTAACAACAGATATTAGTTTATCATGTTTATAGTGCATTTATCATTTAATCTCTGATGCGTCAACAAATAGCAAACAGGAAAATGAACATAAATGTAAAATGTGTGTATCCTACTCTAGAACACACAATAGCGAAAATGAATTTAGAGTTAACCCTGTTATATGGCTAATTAAAATATCTTTCTGTCTTTAAAAATAAACATAAATATTACTGAAAATATACATTTTTGCACAATAGGAATTTTTACATAAAACAATCTGTTTCCAGCATATTTTTTTGATGTGGATTGGAGGCATACTTATAAAATAAACATTTGTGGATTAGGGAAAAGTCCTAGATATGAGAGCGACAAAAGAAATGGAACAGAAGGACCTACCTTTATTGATTCTAAGGACTACAATGCAAAGATAATAAAATAAAATCAGTTTGTAGGGAGAAACAAAATGCTACTCAGCATGCCTTATAGCAACTGAGTCCCACAACAGAAACACCTTAAGTGTCAAAAATCTGCCAGAATATTGGAACCACTGTTTAGCACATCCTTGACGTACATACAGAAATTAGTGATAACTGGAGGTAAGGAAATAGAGAAGAGGGTGGAGGGGCTATACCCCAGTAATTAAAAACCAGGAACAAACTCAGTTGTGGGTTATCCCCCTTTTTCCTGGGAGACCGACATTGGGCACTTTTTGGAATGAATCCAACCCATAAACCAACATCTAATCCTACCCATAATCCTACCCACAATTATAACATAATCCCAGTCCTAATCCCACCCCCTAAGCCCAACTCTCACGGGATTCCCTCTGCTGATGTCAGTACCAACATCAGCAGAGTGATTTCCAATCTCACACTGTACAGAGGGCTCAAAAGATACCTGGGATTCCTCGGTACCAGCAGGGATTTAACCCTTGCTAGTACGTTTACTGTATAATGGTAATTATGCAGAGAGTGATTATGTAAACCATTGTACAGTACTTTAAGAGTCAGAATCCAATAGACATTATTGAAGTAAATTTAGCAATGGAGTAAAAGCTGAGCACAATAAGTAAAGATGCATATGTTCTTACCCTCCAAGTGTGGACAAGTGGATTTTACACCCACTAACCACATTGAATACAGCAACAGAGGATCCACAAAGTTACACAGTTGCATAGTTACATAGTTACATAGCTGAAAAGAGACTTGCGTCCATCAAGTTCAGCCTTCCTCACATTTGTTTTTTGCTGTTGATCCAAAAGAAGGCAAAAAAACCCAGTTTGAAGCACAATTTTGCAACAAGCTAGGAAAAAAATTCCTTCTTGACCCCAGAATGGCAGTCAGATTTATCCTTGGATCAAGCAGTTATTACCCTACATTGAAAGATTATATCCTTGAATATTCTGTTTTTGCAAGTATGCATCTAGTAGCTGTTTGATCATCTGTATGGACTCTGAAAAAACCACTTCTTCAGGAAGAGAATTCCACATCCTGATTGTTCTTACAGTAAAAAAACCTTTCCTTTGCCTTAGACAAAATCTTCTTTCTTTCAGTCTAAACGCATGACCTCGTGTCCTACGTAAAGTCCGGTTTGTGAATAGATTCCCACACAATGGTTTGTATTGGCCCCGAATATATTTGTATAATGTTATTATATCAGGCGACGTTTTTCTAAACTAAATAGGTTTAAAGTGAATGGATGTTCAAGCTTTATGTCATCTAATAACAAAATTATCAGTACAGCATAGAGGTAATAGACAGTTCACAGAGGGGGTACAGAGAAAAAGACACTTCTGCATTTTTTTTGCTGCTTTGTAGGCATAAAACGCGTAGGCAGCACCTTCTCAATGCCCCCTCTGTACACCCTTCTAAATTTTATTAATACATGAAATAAAGTTTTAGGGTAGAGAGAAGGAGACACAAAAATGTTTCGTGCAAACAAGGAATTGACTTGTAGGCACAAAACGCATAGGCGTTTCCTTCTCCATTCCCCCCACTGTGCAACTTTCTACATGTTCTTATTAGAAAAAGAAAGCTTTGAATTACCTGCTTGAGTCTGGAGATCCATTTCCTTTGGTGACCTGGTGTTGCTTTATTCAAAGTGCACTTTAGGAGTGCAGAGTTTTTGTATTCCTTTTGGCCAGGTATACTCTGTTGATATCTTATGTGTAAAGGTATTGGAAACCTCTTGGCCCATTCTATATCTTGAAACTTCCACAAATCAGCAAATTATCTTTAAATATACACTGTGGCTAGTAATAAAAACATGCTAAGTTATTTTGCATCCTCTGAAATATTAGTAAAGTATGAATTAGGAGAAATGTGCCTCCGGAAGAGAAAATTGCTTTCAGATTTTTGTTTTATCGATTCTAACTATACTAAACTTTGCTGAAAGTGTTCAGCTCTTTGGAGATGTTTTTTTTCAATGCCAGAAATTCTCTCAAACTAGTCTCATATTGAATCATATTGAATAGGTCAGAGGTATAGCAGACGTACAAAGGAACAAACCAGCAAACAACAAAACATATTGGCATCAAACTAAAATTGTTTGCTGGAAGCAAAAAGAGAGAAAAACGCACTGTAGAAAATACAGCTTTGGGGAAGATTCAATTAAAAAAAAATACACAGATGCAACGCACTGAATGGACTGAATGTAAAAAGGTCATAGGTTGAAAGAATATTACTCAGAAACATTTTCGCAAAAAACAAAAGAAATATATAAATGTAAAATGAGAAGAGTAACAGCTAAAATTATATATAGAGCGAATATGAAGACTAGTGGCAGATGAGATTTAATATAAATTAATGCAAAGTTATGCATCTCGAGATAAAACTATATTTTCCGTCTATATAAATTCATTATAAGATTGCACCTTGCAAAGAATAAAATATGCAAAGCAAGAAGAGAAATTAAAGATTTTAGTTATATAAACAAGGAAAGTACAACGCTGCCTGGTAACCTGTTAATTGAAAACACTATACAAATGACAGAGGTCGTCAACAGAAAATTAAGAAAAGGAGGTTTTGCCTACAGCAGGAAAAGGGTTCTGTACAGTGAGAACAAAAAATATGTATAATTTTCTGCTCTAAAATATTTATTTTATAAGATTTATTGGATAGCTTTAAAAAGGCCTATAGTTTTTTGTTTTTTAAGCAGGTTATTCAAGGTCATACCTAATAAGCACGGTATTGACTGCTTCTTGATACAATGAGAAATCTGATTGTCATTTTGGAGTTAAGAATTGAATGTATTTTTAGTGGCTGTGGCAAAAATTACCTCAACACTGGTTTTTGGAGTGGCCTGTTTGCCAGCATCCTGCCCTGTGACTATGGCACCTACAGCAGAACCGGTTAATATACTTTAAACAGGCTCTGTTCATGCAATTGGGACTATATGGTTCGTTTACCGAACAACTGCATGAACAGAGATCACCCTGGAGCTTGTTAACACCTATTAACAACTTGGAACGTTTTTCACTGCAGTGTTCTAATTGTTTGTCTGGGTGGCCGCGATTCCTATGAACAACCACGAGGTGGCGGCCATCTTGTTTGCATTAATGCAGGCAGCAGTTTTTGGGCATGAATCTCATGGAACTGAAATCGGATACAGAAACTCCCAAACACCACTGGACTTACATCATCGCCTTTGTTCATTTCTATTCAGCTTAGAAGGGCACTGTTCGGTGAGATCATTCATCTGGATGAAGGGAACAAGCTCCAGGGTAAGACTATTGACTCTGTTCCATAGTTTGTTTGTTTGTTTGTTTGCAAACTAGTGAACTAGACGGGCTGCAAGCCCTGATTCTCTAGAACTGTTTTGGGCATTAAACCATGCGTGCAGTCGTCAAAAGAGACTTCCAGGAATTTCCTGAACCCCTGCTCTGATCTGGGTGATTTTTGGATATGTTGTTCACCCAGATCAGGGCTATCAGGGGATGTGGGGATATGTTATGTTTTGAGGTACTTCTTGGACTTTTTATAAATGTGTGATTTTCCTGCCTGGGGATAATTAAGTTAGTACATTATCTCCCTCTCTCCCGGTATACTTTTTGCCATCTTTCACTGTGATATAACCTGGCACAGATGTGTGTAAGGCTATATTTATTCCAGTCCTTGTTTCGTTTAATCACAGAGTATGATCCCCTAATAGGTTGCATTGCTACCGAGCAGCAACCAACAGTAACAGGTCATCTGCAATTGTGATTTGAATACCAATCCTCATATCCTTTTTAGAGGCAGGCTTACATGATTGCTACAGATAACTTTGATAAACTAACACTTATTTGCTGATTAAACCCTCACTTGTTGTACAGGAGCACTGTTCTACTTCTCCCTCAATCTAGAGTCTTGTCTCTTATTGGGGGGAATTGCTATATCACTACAAGGGATTGCTATGATCATACTCCCTTGAATAATCACTAGCGCTTGTAAAAGCTGTTCCTGCATGACTCTCTGGAGGAAGAGAGGTTTACCCACTGGGACCTGGAGCCTTGTCGTAGGTCCAGGGTGGGTAAGAGACCGCGAGTTCCCAGCCAAGCTGTAAAGCTGGATGTGAGGACTGTGGTGCAGATGGTGTCTGGTGGAGTGCTTGGAGTCATTGGTGAGCACTACCGGGGTACAGGAAGCTCCATTACATTGGTGCCATAGGTGGGATGGCTGCCTAGTGTGAGGAGACACCGGTAACGTTATTGAGCTATAATTGAGGGCAACGCGTGTCCCCGTGTAGCGCCCCTGTCTACAGAGGAACTCAGGAGAATGGAGCGAGCTAGCACCCGTGCAGCGTCACCATATGAGAAGGATGGGCCTATATCAGAGGAAGGCATACTGGACTGGAGAGATGCCACTCTAAAGGAACTGTGGTATTAGTTTTTCAATAAAATGTATTTATTTTATTTTGTTTTATCTTCCTACGTTTGTTTTTTTGTTCATTCTTGTAATCTTTTTTACTATGTTACTAAATGTCTACATATTAACATGGGGTTGTGGGTATATAATTATTATGTCCAGGTCATGTATACTTTGCCTATATCCAGTTATCTCCTTGCACCTAGTTATGACCACTTCAACTTTCTTACTGTTGTTAACTTTTTCCCATTAAAATCCTTCATACTCTTGGGAATTTAGATTGATGCTAATGCAGTTAGTTTTTTTTAAAATTCTTTTCTAGGATTAGCTCAAAGTAGTTCACATTTTAAAGTAGATAATTGCTCACTCCCCTGGCACTTGTTGCTTTAGGATGGATGTATATCAAGGTGAAGAGATTATGTGTGACAGGATCTTGAGATTCAATGGAAAACATGTCTTGCAACATTGGGGTTGATTATGACTAATGACGCACTTCATTAAATGTGACTCATAAACTCTTATACACAAAAGATTAGCTGATTTCTCCATATTCTGGGTTTTCATGTAAATGTTCTAAAAGGAGAAAACGTGAGAGATTGTGTTAGATTATATTGTTTTTACTTAATGGAGCAGTTAATCATATTCAGAGTGAGAGATCAGAGATTTAAATGAGCACTAAAGCAAATTGATTTTAAAAATAAATCACGTATGTAATTGGACAAAAAAGCAAAATATTTTTTTTTTTTAAGTCCAATATTGTGGACCATAAAATAATATAAAAATAATGCAATTTTGCACTTATTAAAATCAAAATGAACATGTATATCAATTAGTATTTAACTTGGCCAAAATATGAGATGTAAAGTACAAAAGGTATTGTATACTACACCACTATTGAATCGAAACAGATTTTTTTTATTCTTAGCATTTATATTGCAACAGCCTTTTAACAGTCCTTTGTTATTATAGAAGTAGGTTATTTAGAGGTGAAGAAGGCCCTGCTAAAACAAGCTCACAATCTTCTTTGATTATAAAGCAATAAGTAAAATTGCTTAAGATGTTCACATGATTAACGGGACCAAAAGAAGTGTTATAGGGTACAAAGGTGTAGGGTCAACCCCTGCCTTGCCTTTAGCTACCTCCTCTGTGTCTTCTTTTCCTATGTTTTCTGCATCACCCCTTGCCCTGACTCACACAGGGACATCATTGGATCTCCTAACATTTCTTACCAGACTGCACAACAGATCCTACTGAAATATAGACAATTGTTTGATCCTTTAAATAACTCCTAACTCCACAAATTGATCTCACCTGTTCCTCTGACCTGGTTGACTGATTCTAAGCAAACAGTAGATTCGACCAGCTCGGAAAACTACTCTCCTAAGAATTTTGAGCATCACTGTGTCCTCCAGCTTGATTTCACAGCCTACATTTTAGCTGTAGCCCAATATATCTTCTTGTCACGTTAAAAGTTATCAACCAAATACTTAGATTCAGAATTCATTTACAGTTCATTAACTTTCATTGAATGCCAAGTTTTTACATAATGTGCAATCACTCAAAGATGTCGCTTACAATTACAAAAAAAAAAAACTTGATGGGCATCATTTAGATACTTTTTATTTCATTTCTATAAAAAGTTTGGGATGCAAAATGGCTTAGATGACAGTTTTAGCATTATCAAAAAACTTATTTGACACTTCATGATAAATATATTTTATTCTGTTAAAAATACTAGATTTTTCCTTTCAAAAGACCAGTCAATTAGATATGTTCTTCTCACTTAAGACAAGTTCTATTGTTCCTAAAACACATTTTCAACTTTTCTTTTAGCTGAAAAATATTTCGAGTTTTGAAGGTATATGTCAAATTGTTCATTGTTCCAGGTCGGATTTATTATTTATAAGTCATGTGCATATAACCCTACCTGCACATTTACTTGCTGAAAATTTGGAATATTAAAAAAGTAACAGAAATGAAATATTGAATTTAAAATGAATGTATCACACATACCAAACTTTAGGTCAATGTAATTTGCTGTGGCAGGTAGAAACAGGATGCCTCAGACGTTACCTAATAGAAAGAAGAACCTTGACCATAATAATCTGATTTAAATTAGACTCCGAACCTGTTATTTGACACTGGCACAATTACGACAAGTGCCACCAATAAATGTAGAGTTCACCTTTTTATCCCAGAAGAATATTTCACTTCTCACTACGTGCATTACAGTAAGTAAATTACTTAATCTGATGAATTCATAGATATTAAGGAAGATTTGCAATACATAGTGATGTTCTTCGTGCCCTCAAATAGTGATGGTCAAAAAAAATGTTAGCCAATTATTTTTTCATAGTATTAAAAATATGTTTTATGAGAATTTGGGGAAAACATGTATTTTTCTACAACCTGTAAAATCTTTTGCAATAAACCTTAATATATGTGTACTTACTTTTAGCTTAGCATGAAGATATTTTATTATTATTACGGGCATGTTCATATATAGAAAATACCCCCCAAAATTAAACAAATGTCTTTCTAAAACGTTATTACTATAGAATAACTGAATAACAAAAAAAATACTAAAATTGCCTCTTGGGTCCTTTATCTATCCCAAATCAATTTTTCTTGCCTTTTCCTTATTTTGTGCAATGTTTGGACACACCAGTATAGATTTATCAAAGTGTTGTGATCTGAGACGTGGTGCAGAGTTGTAAAGGTGAAGCAATTCCATTGTAAATTATTCCACATTAAAACATTATATTAAATTAATAATTATTTGTGTTGCCTTCTTGATTTTTTGGTTGTTTTTTTTTTTTCTTAATTAGTTCACTAATATGTTTTTTTTTTGTCCTATAACCGGGTAAAATGTATTTTGGAATACAAAGACATTTTGGATTGTTTTTTTTTTTTTTTACTTTTTTTCTTATGCAGAATTGAATGCATTTTAGTTTATCTTTACTACGAGGATGCCTGATATGTGCAAGTTATTTTATGTTAGGTTACTGTTTCAGGTTGACATGGCCATGGTGAGGGAGGAAGTTGCAATGCTGACAGGCCACATAATGGCTACTGATGAAGATCTGGGGGCACATGGGCAGCACAACCTGCTATACATGCTACACTTAGCATCTTGCACAAGAGATGCAGTGATTTGGGCTTGCAAATAGCAAGCCTGGAGGACAGGGCCAAGACCCGCAACGTACGGATCAGGGCAGTGCCTGAAATGATTACCCATGAAGAGTTACTCCACTGTATCTGGCAAATACTGTCTACACTGTTATCCCCTAAACTGGCCAAGCAAGCAACTACTGTCCACTGTTTCCATCTATCTAAGGCTGCACGGGCACCCTCAGAGGCCTCCAGGGACAGAGAGACTGATAATTCTGCGTTTCTAGACGCCACAAGAGTGTCCCCTTCACTGAGCTTTGAGGGCTCCCAGCTGTCCTTTTTATAGATATTTCTCCATATCTACACTGATATGGAGGAAGTCACTTTGCCGCACTACAAAGCTACTTAGGAATGACAAGATCACTTACCGATGGGGCTCACATCGCCTGTTAGCAGAGAAAGATGACAAGGTGTTCACTCTTACTCAACTGCAGGATGCTCCAGCCTTTTTATAAGCATTGAGGCTACCAACAGAGTCTCTTCCCTTGCAGGGGCAAAAGTTTTGGGTGATCAGCGCAATCTCACCATTTGTCTTGGCAGGGGCATGATCTACACACCAAAACTGCTTCATTGAGCTAAAGTTGTTTTGGTGCTTATGGTGTTCCTAGTGGCAGCTCTATTGACAGTTTTGTAAGTGCAGTTATTAGATGCAATCAGTAAATGTGTATGAACAGGGCTCAGGTTCCTTCACAGCTTACTGACCGGGGATGTGCAAAATCCTCACTTTAAAGAACCTTCCAAAGTTATTTTCAGCTAACAACAGGAAGGAAAAATGACTTTCTAATTTATAAAACGACAACTGACTGCTTTTTCCTTACATATTTTTACATTTGGAAGTTGGATACCCACATGAATATAAAAAATATGCATCTATGTCATTTTAGTAAATACAGCACTATGTATATTTAATTATACCATTTTCCTCTGCAACACGATTATGCTCTTCATCTTTGTATTTTGCTACACCAACTAAGGCTTAAATCAGCTTTTAGCCAGTACCTGACGCCTGCTCTCACACTGGAGGTATTTTAACACCACTGCACACATTATCAAGTAAACAAATTAGTGTTTGAGTGAGATGTTAGAGTGGAATGATAAGAGCAGGCACCAGTAAACTTTGAGTTTTTATTTACTCCTCACAAAAAGGTATAATACAGTCAAGTTAAACTTTTTTTTGTATTGAAAAGTATTGCAAAGTTAAATTTAGTCCATAGGTCTCCATTTACACACTTTTGCTCCAGAAATTGTATTCACACTGCAGAGAAACAATTTTTTTTCAGGGTTTGTTTCTGTCCATCTGAATCATTGCAGAGAAACTTTCACACCCCTCCCTCCTCGTGAACTACAATAACTTGCATTATAGCCAGGGCTGCATTATGCCTAGTGCAGCCCAAATCCAAAATACACCACTGATTATAGCAGAGTACACACGGGAACGCTTTGAAGTGGCATCAGCAGCTTGTAATGAAGGAGACAGGTGTTCTGATTTTTCACATTTGTTTTTGCCGTTGACCCAATACATATTTCTAATTTGTTTTGTCACAATTACTATATGTGACAACAATTGTATTTCTGTGTCTACACTGAAAATGTGGAATACAAACACAAGTTTAAAAGACAAGAGATACCATGTAATTACTAAAATTGTATCCCTAAGTTTTCTGTACATGACAGATAAAGACATTTTCAGAATCTCAGCCCTATAAAGTGTGTGAATGTGAACAATTTGGGAAATTAAAAGTTTTAAGTAGGAAGTGCTGCTAGTTGCTTGCAGTCTGACTTACTCTAGGGATGTGTTTTCAGACAAATGTAAACACTGCCATCTCTCAAAAGTATCTGTGTTTTATAATGTCTGAAAAAAGGTAAAACATTAATGCATCAAAACCATTTCATTTCACAAGATATAATGGTTTTAGTTTTTAGTGTCCCTTTATTGTAACAGATCAAATATAATTATGCTGTCATACCAATTTATAAACACACACGGTTCCTGAACACATCATGTGTGAAATCGCCTAAATACTCAGACACACGCATATAATCTGTCACAGATACACTGTTGCATACATCTGTAGTCAAACATTCATATCCAGGGAGAGAGGTTTCAAGGAGGAACCAGAGTTGGCAAAGTTTGATTTTGGGTGGGGCACATGTGTTTAGCTGGACCTGCAGAATAAAGGTTCATACACCACTGACTATACACCTACATCCCCACCTACTGTCCAGATTGTCAAACACACCCATTGCATATGGTGACCAAAGTCACTGCTCCAATCAATATTTTCTTCTTTTCTTATGTACCTAGTGAAACAGTGAATCACAATGAAATGAAAAAAAATCAGAGCACAGGTATTGGTTAAATAGTCACAAATGATTAAATAAGGGTTTAAAAATGTAACTAGTTACTGGCACACTTTATCATACTGGATTTATGAAATATTGACATATTTCTGGATGTCTTTTTAAAATGTGGCAAATACATCTGTACATATTGCAGACAGGACAGGGGACAAGAGAAACAGAATGACTTATCTAGTTCACAAATTTCCATAGCAGAGATTATTTTTCAAGAGAACACCTTTATAGCTTCATATCTTCCTCTGTAATGATTCTCATGCCTCTGAATAATTGTTATTTGTCTTTACACATCCTGAGCTCACTTTATCTAAATCTCATATACTCACCTCTTGTGAGAGATGCACATTTATGTGACTTATTGTCTATGAAATAAGTAATAATTCAGAAGAATCCTTGGTCTATAATTTAATCTGCACACTGATAAATAGACATCCGTTAGAAATATAGTTTACGTAAAAGAGTGAGAAAGATGAATGAAAAAAGTGTGGAAGAAAAATATAGGTTCATTGTGGCGAAACCGACCTCGCCACTGGGCATTGGAGAAGACTGATTGCCAGCCTCCTGCCATGTGACTATGGCCCCTGGGATGTATTGCCCTTTAAAGACATGATTTGGGCATAAGGGATTTGTGTTGTGCTGCTGCTGGCCCTTTAAGAACCATCTGGGGACATACTGTGGAGTTACTGGGTGGCCACCATTTCCTGTATCAGAGGCACATGGTGAGAACAATGGATGAAGCACATGGTAAGAACAATGGATGGCGGCCATTTTAACTCACAGACACTGTTTGGACTTTTCAACACGGTGCCATCTCACCGGTATTTGGTGCACAGAGACATTGTGCAGTGGTTTTGGACTATACAACAGGGGACACATTATACAGTAATTGTTTTTCATTTAGCCTGCATATGTTCTGTGGAATCTGCATTAAACTGTATCTTCCAAAGTACTGAACGGATCTGGGTGAATTTTGGATATGTGGTTCACCCAGATCCCCCGGTTCCAATTTATGGAGTTATTGCATGTTTTGGTGTCCCTGTGATGTGTTTTATGATACTGTATTTCTCTGCCTGTGATAATTAGATTAACCATTGTGTTCAGTAATCATATCACAGGCAGGGAGTTGGATTTTGTGTGGGAGTGTCTGTGTGTATTGTACAGATTGATTGGTTGTTCTGTAAAACCCTTAGGGCAGTACTAAGTTTGTGGATTGGGAATAAAAGAGGCTGTATGTGCCAGTACAGTTAGTTCCTGCTTAACCCTCAAAGTGAAGTGTCGTCTCATTCTTGGAGGAGGATTTATTGTATGCTGTTCCAGTTTGACTGCTAGGAGTGTAAACCTATTCGCATGGTTTTTCCTATTCGGCTGTATACAACATTCATATGCTTGAGAGCATTTGTATGCTTCTCCGGTTCGGTGGTTGTGGTGTCTGCTGCAGTGCTTGGAGTCCTCAGGAAGCGCTAGGAGCATCCTTCAACGGAGGTACCCAGTCAGGGTGCCAGGTGATCCGTTACATTCATACACATGTTTGTGAGATAGCAGCAACATAATACTGCACACAGGTCTCAACTAACATTTAAAATGTATAATGAGATGGAGAAATTGGGCAAAAGACTGACACTAACACCCTGAAAAGTAAAAATTCCAGATCAATCAGTAACTCATGGTATAGAAAGACCTTCACTCAAAAAAAGAGTTTAGACGGTTCCTCGATGTTACTATTAATTTAATGTAAAGAATGCCCAGCTGGATCATTTTGCATGTTTGTGTCATTGTGTTTATAGTCGTGTGTTAATGTGTTTGTATATATGTGGCATGTGGCAATGTATGTTTGTATGTGCATACATCCAAGCAATCAAACACAACATGCAAATACACTCCTCCAACCTAACACAGATATTACATACACTACATACTCCTTCATGTTAAACACCAATACTACACATAAATGTTCATCCACACTTCAAAGCCAACATTACATGCAAACCCACCCCTGCAAACAAACACAAACATTACATACAAATACACCCCAGTATTAAAACACTAAAGTTATATGCAAACACCCCTTTATTCAAATTCTAACACCACACTCAAAAGCACACCTGCATTTAAAAGCCAATACTATATACAAACACAACCCTGAATTTAAACACAAAGACTACACACAAGCACACCACTGCATTACAGTGGCAACAACACATACGAATACACCCCTACATGCACACATATCCTCTATACAAAAACATGCTTACATTCAAACAAACAAACTGCTCACAAATACAACCATGCAAGGATGGGCAAATTATAGATCCCTAGCTGGCATAGTATTGTTGGAATTCTACAACACATGGGGATCTATCTATTTGCCTCACTTGCACTAGGGTACAAAAACATTCTTGCACCAGGGCTCTTTCTACATTAGTTCCACCACTGCATAGATGCAATTGTTGTGTAGAAATATAATAAAAATCAAGGAATGTTAGTAATAAATTTAGTATATTTAAGTGATAGGCAGGGTAGAGGTTGTAGAGGTGATATTCCCCTTTCCAGATACACCGACCGCTACTGTAAGCACCGATCTCCCGAACTGGAAACACATGAACACTGGAAATATCCGAACAGGAAAACCATACGAAAGGGTTATACTCCTGGCAGTCAGCATACAATCCAATTCCCTCAGTAACGAGACGACACTTCGTTTTGAGGGTTAAGCAGAATCTGAAGATTTATTCACACAACCTCCTTTTAAGACATTCTCCCATGCAAGGGAGGGATCCACAACAATTAGTACCCCAGCCAATAGTGTACCAGTTACCTCCCACACATCTCCTCCCCTTAGTGTGACACATAATCCCATTAGTCCAGACACAAATTCCCTGGGATACTGGATGTACCCCTAAACATAGGGTTACCCCTTTAAATGTCACATCCCCTGGTAGCCCTGATCTGGGTGAGACACATATCCAAAAATCACCCAGATCGGACCAGGGGTTCGCGAATTATGGAGGGTTAAAGTTTTGACCGACTGCATGGCAAAAGTATCCGAAAATAGTTCCATGTATTTTGGCCCTGCAGTCAGTCAGAAAAGGGAATGAAACACACGAATTGCCTGGGTTACAGAGCCTGGGGCGGGTTTAAACGAATTCCCTTGTTCATGGGATTCTTTCTACCGAACGGCGGGTCATTCGGTAGTTTCCACACGAATTCATGGAAGTCTGGAGGTCTCAGCGGTGTTTGCCTAGTCGAGTGTCCGATTTTAGTTCCAGACACTCAACGGCAAAACACCGCTGTTCGGGAGTTTAAGATGGCCGCCGCCACGTGTTCGTTTCCCGAATGGCGGCAACCCAGAGGACAAAGAACACATTACATAGATTGCCAATTACCCGTTTACAACATTGTTGGCACACTTACTCCAGGGTGGTCTGGTTGTTCGGTAGTTTCACTCAATATAATGAATGGAGTGATTCTACCGAACAATCAGGGGAATGCTGCATATACATAACACTGTTTACTGAACACAAAATATTAAATACAGCCTGAATGAAATCTGCTACACAGTCTTAAAGGGCATTATTCCTAACAGTCATAATATGTCCACGGATGGCCCTTAAAGGGCCAGTAGAAGCAATATAAAATACCACATGCCCAAATATTGCATTCAAAAGTACAGATTCACCAGGGGCCATAGTCAGCAGGTAGGAGGCAGGCAGCCAGGCCTCTCCAATGTCCAGTGGCGAGGCGGCTTTCGCCACAGAGGTAGATCAGGTAAAATGTATCATTGCTAGAGTTAATATAAGTGTTAGGATTAGTGATTAGGATTCTCTGGTTAATGTTAGGGCTAGGGTTATTTAATGTGAGGGTCGCACTGGGACATGCATACCTCAGTCTGTCTCGGATTAGCGGAAAGCTGTCATATTTTTCAGAATAAAAATTTGCTTGAAAGTGTAACTCACACTAATCTCAGGCAGTCCTGGGGATTAGAGCCATAATGCATTGTGGAAAATTATGCATTCTTGTCAACTGTTTTTATTGAAAGGTTTTCATTTTTAACAATAATAATCATTGTAAAACAATTAAATATATGGAATAAAGAATAAGAATGCATATAAATCAAGCAAACAAAAAGAAACGGGGGGATGGGGGCAGAGGGGGTATTATCCATCCATTATAAAATTATTAATATATGCTTTATGAAAAACACTACATAGTGTCAAATAAGGTGTAAAAGCACTCCACATGCACCGGCGATAAATATTGTACAAACAGTTGCGTGTACAAACAGAACAAGAGTAAAAGGAGAGGCACATAAACTACAATCATAAAGAGTATTTTCGTTTGACCTTCGTTCGATTATCCTCCTATATGTTTCAGTGGTAAGTTAATGATTCTGTTGTGTTTGATGGCAAACTGAGGTGCATCTCATAGCACTTATTCTCTAAGGCCAGTGTTAATACCTGTTTACTAGTAGGAACTACGTCAGATCTCTGTGACGGCTGCTAGTGTGGTCCAACATGCAGAAACTATGTAAACATTGTGACAAAAGTACTCCTTTCCCTTGGTAACTTGTCCTGGGATTGGGGTGTTAGACACAGTCTTTTCAGGCTTTAGAGACACTTCACACGCTGGATGAGGTAAACTGACTTGCTCTTTTATTGAGGTTCCAAAATAAATGCACAGTAAGGTATAAAGATAACAAAAATATATCAAACAAAAGCCTTGCTCTTCTGAGCACTAACTAAACAAAATAATCAGCTAAGTGGGTTGGATGGCTTGTCCATTTCCCAACATAAACATAAACATAAACAGCCTTACTGCTTCAGGGTTTTCAGCTCTCTGTTTCCACTCACAGAAACCAAACACAATCTCCCTTCTTCCTTGGCAGGGGAGTACTTAATAGCACTGGTAATTGACAATCCTATTCAGGTGAGTTAGATTAGGATTCAAACTCCAGAACTGGACTTCTCACCAAGCAACCTCCAAAATGTGGAGTGGAGCACTGGCCCACCCTACTCTCCAGGTGCTCCACCCCAGGGCCCAAATATACACATTTTAAAGTGCAACATTCATTAGAACATAACACATTTCCCTGGGGCTAATTACACAAAGTAAGAACCTTGCAAAATCTGGGGAGGTATATAGGTTCCTTCCAGCACAATTCCTTGCTTTCTGTCACAACATATACATACAAAAGGAAAGGAAATAAAAGGACAGAGCGTAAACCGGACCTTAGAATGGCCGGACTAATAAGCTTGAGATAGAGAATAGTCAAAGGGAAAGCCGAGGTCAAGGAAGCCAGAAATACTCAGATACCGTTTAAACAAGCCAAGTCAGGGGAACCAGAATTCGGAATAACCAGGGAAAAGCCAAGATCAGGATACCAGAAAGTAATATTCACAAAGATAAATGCACTCTAGGGAACCAGGAACAGGAAACCACAACAGGGCAAGGTACTGGGGTGAATTAGGGATTTAAATATCCTTCTCTAGGCTCTGATTGGTCAGAGGGTGATCTCTGACCCCAGAACGTGCGCGTGCATTGGCGTCGTGACGTCACGCGCACGTTCGTATCATTTTGGGGGGTGGAGCCATGGATGGACGCGACCTCATGGTCGGCGCCATCTTGGATTTCCCCGAGTAGCGTGGAGGAACGGTTCCCAGCTCGCCGCTGAGCAGGTAAGCTCAGTGAGTTGGTGCGGTTGTGCCGGCGGCAAGCGCACATGGCGGCAAGCCGGGGGCCGTGACAATCTCCAGTAACATGGTATTACCATAGTGGTTGCTGTCACGACATGGCCAACCATTATCTTATCCACTTTGGTAAAGTTTTCAGGAAATGACTTGAATAAACATAGTTCTGGAGTCAAAGTCACAATAGAAGGATTGATATCCCTTATTATTGTATGCACATTCTTCCAAAATAATGTGCCACCACATATGGGAATATTTGACTGTTTGCCCACAGCCACGCCAGCACAGATTTGTAGAATTTGGGTATATTTTCTGGAGCCTGAATGGAGTCAGATACCACCGATATAAAACTTTGTAGTGGTTTCCAAATGTATTTATTTATTTATAAAATATTTTACCAGGAAAGATACATTGAGATTTCTCTTGTTTTCAAGTATGTCCTGGGTCCACAAAACATTGCATTGCTACATTAGGGTACAAAATACAAAAACAATATTAATATACAATATATACAAAACATAACATAGAGCAGGTAGGAAATATATAATCAACCATGACATGTGCATTCTGTTTTGAGGTCTGTAGAGAGGGATCTCTTAAAGGACTCTAGGCTTGGGGAAGATTTTAAATTGTGCGGGAGGTTGTTACACAATTGCGGCGCTCTATAGGAGAAGGAGGATCGGGCCGCTTTTTTTTGTATTGGCGTAGACTAAATAAAGTGCTGATACTGGATCAGAGGTTATAGGAGGTGGAAAAAGCTGAGGAGAGCATTCTGCTCAGGTAGGGTGGGAGTTTCCCAGAAAATCTCTTAAACACAAGGCTGGCAAGATGAATGGTGCGTCTGGATTCCAACAACAGCCAGTTTAGTTCTTTTAGCATGTCACAATGGTGGGTCCTGTAATTACATTGTAGCACAAAAATCGGAAGAACGAGTTATACAATGTATTGAGTTTATTAATGTGGGATTGCGGTGCAGATGCATCTACTACATCCCCATAATCAATGATTGGCATCAGCATTTGCTGTACAATCTTTTCCTTTACTGTAGGGCTTAGCCAGGATTTGTTTCTGTACAGGGCACCTAGTTTTGGATAACGTTTAGATGCAAGTTTTTCTATGTGGAGGCCAAAAGATAGATTGGGGTCTAACATCATACCCAAGTATTTGAAAGAGTGGACACTGGGTGATACCTTTCAAATTTAAAGAAACAGCTAACCAGCCATCCAGAGACATTTTTCTCTGGAGATCCCTTTCCCATGCGACTATGTAATTCAATTTGGTTTGGGACCTAGTATTAATATAGGAATAACATAATATATAGCAGGATTCCTACCCAGGTTATCAATACAATTTTTTTCTATTTTTGACTTCTCTAAATGAGTATATTTTTGGTCAAGTATTGGGACTTCAAATATCTTACTTAATCTGGTAACTACAATCTCATATTAAGTGGCACCGGAATCTTCTAAATCATGTTTTAATCTAAATGGTAACAATTCATTATTTGAGAAAAAAATGGTCCAGATTATTTAGAGAGAGGGAAAATTATGCATTTTCAGTACATTTGAACCAGGGTTCTTCATTCTGTTTTGCAATAAGAGATTCACATTTCAGTATATTCCGTGACCTTATTCAAGATTTAGAGATGAAAGAGAAGTTCTGCTTTGATAACATGGAAAAATATGGTTAAAATATGATTGAAAAAATAAATACACATCATTTTCAAATAATAATAGCCCTTAAGGTTTGAGTTTACCCCAAGCCTGTATATAGCTACGTCTAAATCGCTACATCTGAATCATAGCAGATTAAACTTTAAAACATTAAAAAAAAAAAAACATCAAAACATTTGTAAGTTATAGATTAATGCATTTCACAGGTCCACTCAAAGGTAAATCTTTTATGCGTATTCCTGTGCTGCTTTAGGTCTCTTGGTTTGTCCGGAACCAACGTAATGCACCCATGGGGCATATTTGCATAATGAGTTCAGTAACTCTGTAGATGAAAGCTCTTGCCCTGACAGGTAACTCCACGAAGATTTGGATCCAGCTGTTCTCTTTTGCTGACGATTGCTTTGTAGTGGTGCAATGAATCAACTGCAGATAATAATGTATATTACTGAGGATTAAAAAATCCCTCCATATAAACATTCTGAGAAAATCGATACAAAGTTCAATATCTTCAGAAGTATCATCTCGTTCAAGGAGAATTTCCTGGGGGGGGGGGGGTTCTAGTAAGTACAAACCATTTTACAGAAATATAAAGTTGCGGAAAACTTTTACATGGATGGTTTACGCGCTTACGATGACTGGTCTCAAAAAAGAACAGAAGTATAAATAATAGATCTGCAATTATTCAAATTTATTTGCATAGCAATAAAACTGCAGGATTATTATATTTTTTTGTTTGTTTTTTAAGTACTGTTTAATTATTAGTAAATAGCACTATAAAGGAAATAGCACTGTAAACATGAGCTTTACTTCAGTTAGGTTATCGTCTATGTGATCTTTCAACTTTTTGCATGCCGGGCTGGTCATTAAAGCAACTTGCTATTAACCCCTTTCAATCTCTAAATAATGCAATAAAGAGAAAACATTTGCCTTTGTTGTATAATACACATTTTGACAGAGTTTGTGAGCCTAGAAGACACAGGAAGTGGCTGGTCAGCCCTCACTGTGATCATGTAATGCAAATGGCCAATCAGGGTGAAGTGAGAGGACTCAAGAGGCATGTGTCCTTAATATTGGAATTCTCCTGAGTGTCCTGAAGTATTCTTCTATAGATGTATTCTGATCAAACAACGCACAAGGGAAGTGCATAAATGATAATGCTATATTAAGACAAAATCTCTCCAACCACCTCCCTACAATGATAAAAGGTCCCAACAGTCAGATAGACATAGTTACTCAGAAGTAGGTTTACATAGCTAATCTAGAGTCTTAAAATGAATCCAATCAATAGGTTAAGATTCAGAAGGTTAATATAGGTTTATAAAAATGTGCATACTTTGATTTACTATGTGTACTGTCATCATCACCATACTTCAATTTGGCTCATCCATAAGATATATTTTTTCAAGTTCTATTCAAGTCTAAATTTAAATCTTTAAGTATGTGCATACATTGCGCCATTTTTTTTAATTCTAATTTACATTAACACAACCATTACTTTTTAAAAACTTCATCATAGTGAGTTATGTTACAAAGAAATTAAATTCATTCCCGATTTATTCATTCAAGAGAGGAGACACCTGGCTTAGTCATATAAGTACCTTTACAAACTTTTTATAATAGTTAATTGCTAAAAAGAATGTAGTTAGATTGGCGTGACATCATCTTTCCACTAGGTATAAACACGACATTTAGAAAAACAGATGTGCCTGTATTCTTAAAAAATATTCTTATAAAATATCTAAAAATTAAATATGAGACTGGTGATGGCTTTCAAACCACAGTTGAAAATAGTATTATACTAGAATATTGTTTTTAGAGTAGTGGGTGTTAGGGAGACAGCAAAGCACTGTTCCCAAGAAAACCCTCATGACAATTACTTGGGGCACCACCTCCTCTCCCCTTGTAGTCTTGTGGCATACTATACCAGAGATCTTTCTCTTTAAATCAGGCAGCTGCATGATGTAAAATTAAAAATAAAATAAACAATTCTAATATATTCCTGCTCCCTCCACTAACTTTAACTATCAGGGGCTAAAGAGACCCCCAACAAAAAAATACAGCAGGACATGACCATCCATCACACCAAGACAAAAGCAATATATTTTGGTTTTATGCATTTACTGACTGGAAGATAAATATGGGAAATGTATTTAGATGTATTTTGGGGGCAAAACAAGGCAGTTATGCCAAAGCCATCAATCCATCCAAACATTTTAAATGGTTTGACTCTTATCTCCAGGGCAGTGTCAGGGTTCTCCTGGCACCATACGCACTACAGGCAGTCTGACATTCATGTTGTGCGATCCATTAAGGGTGGACCATGCAGAGAGCCATTTAACAGAACTCTTTGCATGGCCCTAGTGCCCTCAGCATAGAATTAGCATGTCTAATGATATGTTTGTGATATGATTTCTGGGAACAGTTCCCAAAAGCAGTTTGGACAGTACCCTGGAATCAGTACTTGCGCCACTATGTTCAGGATATTTGGAAATCCTGAGAGGTTCCTTTCAGTGTTTAAATAGCTCCTAACTGTTACATGACAAAAACTATTGCACTATTTGAAACACCGAGAGTAAAGAAAGTCAGACTAGGTAAAATAATTAGTCATACATCTCAGATCTAACATCTACACTATAAGGTATTTTTTATATAGCTTGTAAGAACAAGAGGCAATCAGGCCTGGCATTTGCCACAGAGAAGTTTCTCGTAATTATTTACTCATCTGTAAAATAATTTTACTTGTATATATGCAATTATGCTAATTGTTGTTTGCAGTGATTAGTGCTTTTTTTATTCATATGTTGCGTAAGGATTTGTCATCTCTATTTTATGTTAATTTAAAAAACGTAAACTTCAACCTGTGTTTTTAGGACTGCTGGATTGTTGGTGTTTTTATCTTGTCTGTTACAACTTATTCTGCTAATTAGAACTACACTTTGGATAGATTTGCAATTGGAAAACTGAATAATATGGTCTTTTCTTCTTACCTGATTACAGAGTGTGTGAAATAATTAGAAATGTGTGTTTATGAGTTGTATCCGCATGCTAAAGCTAAAAATGTAATTATATCCTGAAAGTAAATGTCGTGTAACGACCTTTCGGTACATGTAGAAAAGTTGGACAAAGTTAAAAATACATGTTTGAAGTTGTGTACATGAATTTCATAGTATGAAATCTGTTATAATACAAAAATATCCGGGACCAATACAAACTATTGTCTGGAAATCTATTCACAAACAAGACTTTACATAGGACACAAGGTCATGCGTTTAGACTGAAAGAAAGAAGATTTAGTCTAAGCAAAGGAAAGTTTGGATGTTGAATTATCTGCCTGAATAAGTGGTTTTATCAGAGTCTGTACAGA
>OW240922.1:97024847-97077569 GCA_933207985.1 Pelobates cultripes | reverse complement strand
AATTCTACCGTGAATACTGTAAAGGACAGGTCTCCTATATGGCACTGTAGCTTCACGAAATAGTGCCAAAGACATTCATATGGGGTGTCATTTTACTCAGAAGACTTAGCTGAGCATAATTTGGGGGGTTTGAACTTAGTGGCACATATGAAATATACAAAACGCCCAGCAAAATGCAATCCGTATGTAAAAAATGCACAAAATTATTTTTTACCACATACTTTGGCATATATTGGTGAAAAAATGGGGGCATGTTAAGGCACAATATGCACCTTATAAGATACCCTGGAGTGTCTACTTTTACAAATGGTAGGCCTTTGTGGGGGTGTTTTGAACAGCCAAACTGTTATAATACCCCAAAATGGAAGCTAAGGCTCATTAAATCCATCTCTCAAAATTCTACTGTGAATACTGAAAAGGACAGGTATCCTGTATGGCACTGTAACTTCACGAAATAGTGCAAAAGACATACAATGGGGGTGTCATTTTACTCAGCAGATGTAACTGAACACAAAATAAAACTTTGTACAGGAATAGCACACACCAACTTTACAAAATATACACGAGAATTTCTCTGTTATAAGTTTGTGTGCCAAAAACCAAAAAGAACACAATTTTACTCCAATATTTAGCAGAGGTTGGCGGTGAAATGGCTACGTAGAAAGTGTCAAAACAACCTTAGGTAAATAGCCCGTGATGTCTACTTTATATAAATATATACTTTTGTGTGGCAATTTTGTTTTCTTTTATGGCTATTAAGCTTACAAGACAAACATACCAAATTCTAAAATCGCTCCACATTAAAAGTTTATTTTACTCCTTGTGCTTTGTGACCTGTAACTACCAAAAAAAACTTAAAATCCCAGACACATTATATATTCTGTAAATCAGAACAAATAAATAAATTTATTTTTAATTACTTTCCTTAACCTGCACTAATTATGCACACATTATTATTGCAAAAACTGTAAAAAAAAACAATATTTTTCATTTTTTTTGCATTTTTCTGTATTTTTTTTATAATAAGTAAGCATTTATATATATATATGTTATATCAAATTAAAGCCCTTTCTGTCCTTTAAAAAACAGTATATAATATGTGTCGGTGCAATAAATGAGAGAGATGCAAATTGCATTTGAAGCAAACAGCAAGAAAATGCAAAAATTGCTTGTGTCATTAAGCGTAAGTCAAGCTTCTGAAGCTGTGTCCTTAAGGGGTTAAAAGTTTTAAGTAGGAAGTGCTGCTAGTTGCTTGCAGTCTGACTTACTCTAGGGATGTGTTTTCAGACAAATGTAAACACTGCCATCTCTCAAAAGTATCTGTGTTTTATAATGTCTGAAAAAAGGTAAAACATTGATGCATCAAAACCATTTCATTTCACAAGATATAATGGTTTTAGTTTTTAGTGTCCCTTTATTGTAACAGATCAAATATAATTATGCTGTCATACCAATTTATAAACACACACGGTTCCTGAACACATCATGTGTGAAATCGCCTAAATACTCAGACACACGCATATAATCTGTCACAGATACACTGTTGCATACATCTGTAGTCAAACATTCATATCCAGGGAGAGAGGTTTCAAGGAGGAACCAGAGTTGGCAAAGTTTGATTTTGGGTGGGGCACATGTGTTTAGCTGGATCTGCAGAATAAAGGTTCATACACCACTGACTATACACCTACATCCCCACCTACTGTCCAGATTGTCAAACACACCCATTGCATATGGTGACCAAAGTCACTGCTCCAATTAATATTTTCTTCTTTTCTTATGTACCTAGTGAAACAGTGAATCACAATGAAATGAAAAAAAAATCAGAGCACAGGTATTGGTTACAGAGTCACAAATGATTAAATAAGGGTTTAAAAATGTAACTAGTTACTGGCACACTTTATCATACTGGATTTATGAAATATTGACATATTTCTGGATGTCTTATTAAAATGTGGCAAATACATCTGTACATATTGCAGACAGGACAGGGGACAAGAGAAACAGAATGACTTATCTAGTTCACAAATTTCCATAGCAGAGATTATTTTTCAAGAGAACACCTTTATAGCTTCATATCTTCCTCTGTAATGATTCTCATGCCTCTGAATAATTGTTATTTGTCTTTACACATCCTGAGCTCACTTTATCTAAATCTCATATACTCACCTCTTGTGAGAGATGCACATTTATGTGACTTATTGTCTATGAAATAAGTAATAATTCAGAAGAATCCTTGGTCTATAATTTAATCTGCACACTGATAAATAGACATCCGTTAGAAATATAGTTTACGTAAAAGAGTGAGAAAGATGAGTGAAAAAAGTGTGGAAGAAAAATATAGGTTCATTGTGGCGAAACCGACCTCGCCACTGGGCATTGGAGAAGACTGATTGCCAGCCTCCTGCCATGTGACTATGGCCCCTGGGATGTATTGCCCTTTAAAGACATGATTTGGGCATAAGGGATTTGTGTTGTGCTGCTGCCGGCCCTTTAAGAACCATCTGGGGACATACTGTGGAGTTACTGGGTGGCCACCATTTCCTGTATCAGAGGCACATGGTGAGAACAATGGATGAAGCACATGGTAAGAACAATGGATGGCGGCCATTTTAACTCACAGTTTGGACATTTCAACACGGTGCCATCTCACCGGTATTTGGTGCACAGAGACATTGTGCAGTGGTTTTGGACTATACAACAGGGGACACATTATACAGTAATTGTTTTTCATTTAGCCTGCATATGTTCTGTGGAATCTGCATTAAACTGTATCTTCCAAAGTACTGAACGGATCTGGGTGAATTTTGGATATGTGGTTCACCCAGATCCCCCGGTTCCAATTTATGGAGTTATTGCATGTTTTGGTGTCCCTGTGATGTGTTTTATGATACTGTATTTCTCTGCCTGTGATAATTAGATTAACCATTGTGTTCAGTAATCATATCACAGGCAGGGGTTGGATTTTGTGTGGGAGTGTCTGTGTGTATTGTACAGATTGATTGGTTGTTCTGTAAAACCCTTAGGGCAGTACTAAGTTTGTGGATTGGGAATAAAAGAGGCTGTATGTGCCAGTACAGTCAGTTCCTGCTTAACCCTCAAAGTGAAGTGTCGTCTCATTCTTGGGGGAGGATTTATTGTATGCTGTTCCAGTTTGACTGCTAGGAGTGTAAACCTATTCGCATGGTTTTTCCTATTCGGCTGTATACAACATTCATATGCTTGAGAGCATTTGTATGCTTCTCCGGTTCGGTGGTTGTGGTGTCTGCTGCAGTGCTTGGAGTCCTCAGGAAGCGCTAGGAGCATCCTTCAACGGAGGTACCCAGTCAGGGTGCCAGGTGATCCGTTACATTCATACACATGTTTGTGAGATAGCAGCAACATAATACTGCACACAGTTCTCAACTAACATTTAAAATGTATAATGAGATGGAGAAATTGGGCAAAAGACTGACACTAACACCCTGAAAAGTAAAAATCCAGATCAATCAGTAACTCATGGTATAGAAAGACCTTCACTCAAAAAAAGAGTTTAGACGGTTCCTCGATGTTACTATTAATTTAATGTAAAGAATGCCCAGCTGGATCACTTTGCATGTTTGTGTCATTGTGTTTATAGTCGTGTATCTGTGTGTTAATGTGTTTGTATATATGTGGCAATGTATGTTTGTATGTGCATACATCCAAGCAATCAAACACAACATGCAAATACACTCCTCCAACCTAACACAGATATTACATACACTACATACTCCTTCATGTTAAACACCAATACTACACATAAATGTTCATCCACACTTCAAAGCCAACATTACATGCAAACCCACCCCTGCAAACAAACACAAACATTACATACAAATACACCCCAGTATTAAAACACTAAAATTATATGCAAACACCCCTTTATTCAAATTCTAACACCACACTCAAAAGCACACCTGCATTTAAAAGCCAATACTATATACAAACACAACCCTGAATTTAAACACAAAGACTACACACAAGCACACCACTGCATTACAGTGGCAACAACACATACGAATACATCCCTACATGCACACATATCCTCTATACAAAAACATGCTTACATTCAAACAAACAAACTGCTCACAAATACAACCATGCAAGGATGGGCAAATTATAGATCCCTAGCTGGCATAGTATTGTTGGAATTCTACAACACATGGGGATCTATCTATTTGCCTCACTTGCACTAGGGTACAAAAACATTCTTGCACCAGGGCTCTTTCTACATTAGTTCCACCACTGCATAGATGCAATTGTTGTGTAGAAATATAATAAAAATCAAGGAATGTTAGTAATAAATTTAGTATATTGATGTGATTGGCAGGGTAGAGGTAGATCAGGTAAAATGTATCATTGCTAGAGTTAATATAAGTGTTAGGATTAGTGATTAGGATTCTCTGGTTAATGTTAGGGCTAGGGTTATTTAATGTGAGGGTCGCACTGGGACATGCATACCTCAGTCTGTCTCGGATTAGCGGAAAGCTGTCATATTTTTCAGAATAAAAATTTGCTTGAAAGTGTAACTCACACTAATCTCAGGCAGTCCTGGGGATTAGAGCCATAATGCATTGTGGAAAATTATGCATTCTTGTCAACTGTTTTTATTGAAAGGTTTTCATTTTTAACAATAATAATCATTGTAAAACAATTAAATATATAGAATAAAGAATAAGAATGCATATAAATCAAGCAAACAAAAAGAAACGGGGGGATGGGGGCAGAGGGGGTATTATCCATCCATTATAAAATTATTAATATATGCTTTATGAAAAACACTACATAGTATCAAATAAGGTGTAAAAGCACTTCACATGCACCGGCGATAAATATTGTACAAACAGTTGCGTGTACAAACAGAACAAGAGTAAAAGGAGAGGCACATAAACTACAATCATAAAGAGTATTTTCATTTGACTTTCGTTTGATTATCCTCCTATATGTTCCAGTGGTAAGTTAATGATTCTGTTGTGTTTGATGGCAAACTGAGATGCATCTCATAGCACTTATTCTCTAAGGCCAGTGTTAATATCTCTTTAATAGCAGGAACTACGTCAGATCTCTGTGACGGCTGCTAGTGTGGTCCAACACGCAGAAACTATGTAAACATATAGCTGAGGAGAGCATTCTGCTGAGGTAGGGTGAGAGTTTCCCAGAAAAGCTCTTAAACACAAGGCTGTGGATAGATGAAGGGTGCGTCTGGATTCCAGCGACAGCCAGTTTAGTTCTTTTAGCATGTCACAATGGTGGGTCCTGTAATTACATCGTAGCACAAATCGGCAGAACGAGTTATACAATGTGTTGAGTTTATTAATGTGGGATTGCGATGCAGATGCATATACTACATCCCCATAATCAATGATTGGCATCAGCATTTGCTGTACAATCTTTTCCTTTACTGTAGGGCTTAGGCAGGATTTGTTTCTGTACAGGGCACCTAGTTTTGGATAACGTTTAGATGCAAGTTTTTCTATGTGGAGGCCAAAAGATTGGGGTCTAACATCATACCCAAGTATTTGAAATAGTGGACACTGGGTGATACCTTTCAAATTTAAAGAAACAGCTAACCAGCCATCCAGAGACATTTTTCTCTGGAGATCCCTTTCCCATGCGACTATGTAATTCAATTTGGTTTGGGACCTAGTATTAATATAGGAATAACATAATGATATAGCAGGATTCCTACCCAGGTTATCAATACAATTTTTTTTCTATTTTTAACTTCTCTAAATGAGTATATTTTTGGTCAAGTATTGGGACTTCAAATATCTTACTTAATCTGGTAACTACAATCTCATATTAAGTGGCACCGGAATCTTCTAAATCATGTTTTAATCTAAATGGTAACAATTCATTATTTGAGAAAAAAATGGTCCAGATTATTTAGAGAGAGGGAAAATTATGCATTTTCAGTACATTTGAACCAGGGTTCTTCATTCTGTTTTGCAATAAGAGATTCACATTTCAGTATATTCCGTGACCTTATTCAAGATTTAGAGATGAAAGAGAAGTTCTGCTTTGATAACATGGAAAAATATGGTTAAAATATGATTGAAAAAATAAATACACATCATTTTCAAATAATAATAGCCCTTAAGGTTTGAGTTTACCCCAAGCCTGTATATAGCTACGTCTGAATCGCTACATCTGAATCATAGCAGATTAAACTTTAAAACATAAAAAAAAAACATCAAAACATTTGTAAGTTATAGATTAATGCATTTCACAGGTCCACTCAAAGGTAAATCTTTTATGCGTATTCCTGTGCTGCTTTAGGTCTCTTCGTTTATCCGGAACCAACGTAATGCACCCATGGGGCATATTTGCATAATGAGTTCAGTAACTCTGTAGATGAAAGCTCTTGCCCTGACAGGTAACTCCATGAAGATTTGGAACCAGCTGTTCTCTTTTGCTGACGATTGCTTTGTAGTGGTGCAATGAATCAACTGCAGATAATAATGTATATTACTGAGGATTAAAAAATCCCTCCATATAAACATTCTGAGAAAATCGATACAAAGTTCAATATCTTCAGAAGTATCATCTCGTTCAAGGAGAATTTCCTGGGGGGGGGGGGGTTCTAGTAAGTACAAACCATTTTACAGAAATATAAAGTTGCGGAAAACTTTTACATGGATGGTTTACGCGCTTACGATGACTGGTCTCAAAAAAGAACAGAAGTATAAATAATAGATCTGCAATTATTCAAATTTATTTGCATAGCAATAAAACTGCAGGATTATTATATTTTTTTTGTTTGTTTTTTAAGTACTGTTTAATTATTAGTAAATAGCACTATAAAGGAAATAGCACTGTAAACATGAGCTTTACTTCAGTTAGGTTATCGTCTATGTGATCTTTCAACTTTTTGCATGCCGGGCTGGTCATTAAAGCAACTTGCTATTAACCCCTTTCAATCTCTAAATAATGCAATAAAGAGAAAACATTTGCCTTTGTTGTATAATACACATTTTGACAGAGTTTGTGAGCCTAGAAGACACAGGAAGTGGCTGGTCAGCCCTCACTGTGATCATGTAATGCAAATGGCCAATCAGGGTGAAGTGAGAGGACTCAAGAGGCATGTGTCCTTAATATTGGAATTCTCCTGAGTGTCCTGAAGTATTCTTCTATAGATGTGTTCTGATCAAACAACGCACAAGGGAAGTGCATGAATGATAATGCTATATTAAGACAAAATCTCTCCAACCACCTCCCTACAATGATAAAAGGTCCCAACAGTCAGATAGACATAGTTACTCAGAAGTAGGTTTACATAGCTAATCTAGAGTCTTAAAATGAATCCAATCAATAGGTTAAGATTCAGAAGGTTAATATAGGTTTATAAAAATGTGCATACTTTGATTTACTATGTGTACTGTCATCATCACCATACTTAAATTTGGCTCATCCATAAGATATATTTTTTCAAGTTCTATTCAAGTCTAAATTTAAATCTTTAAGTATGTGCATACATTGCGCCATTTTTTTTAATTCTAATTTACATTAACACAACCATTACTTTTTAAAAACTTCATCATAGTGAGTTATGTTACAAAGAAATTAAATTCATTCCCGATTTATTCATTCAAGAGAGGAGACACCTGGCTTAGTCATATAAGTACCTTTACAAACTTTTTATAATAGTTAATTGCTAAAAAGAATGTAGTTAGATTGGCGTGACATCATCTTTCCACTAGGTATAAACACGACATTTAGAAAAACAGATGTGCCTGTATTCTTAAAAAATATTCTTATAAAATATCTAAAAATTAAATATGAGACTGGTGATGGCTTTCAAACCACAGTTGAAAATAGTATTATACTAGAATATTGTTTTTAGAGTAGTGGGCGTTAGGGAGACAGCAAAGCACTGTTCCCAAGAAAACCCTCATGACAATTACTTGGGGCACCACCTCCTCTCCCCTTGTAGTCTTGTGGCATACTATACCAGAGATCTTTCTCTTTAAATCAGGCAGCTGCATGATGTAAAATTAAAAATAAAATAAACAATTCTAATATATTCCTGCTCCCTCCACTAACTTTAACTATCAGGGGCTAAAGAGACCCCCAACAAAAAATACAGCAGGACATGACCATCCATCACACCAAGACAAAAGCAATATAATTTGGTTTTATAAATTTACTGACTGGAAGTTAAATATGGGAAATGTATTTAGATGTATTCTGGGGGCAAAACAAGGCAGTTATGCCAAAGCCATCAATCCATCCGAACATTTTAAAAGGTTTGACTCTTAACTCCAGGGCAGTGTCAGGGTTCTCCTGGCACCATACGCACTACAGGCAGTCTGACATTCATGTTGTGCGATCCATTAAGGGTGGACCATGCAGAGAGCCATTTAACAGAACTCTTTGCATGGCCCTAGTGCCCTCAGCATAGAATTAGCATGTCTAATGATATGTTTGTGATATGATTTCTGGGAACAGTTCCCAAAAGCAGTTTGGACAGTACTCTGGAATCAGTACTTGCGCCACTATGTTCAGGATATTTGGAAATCCTGAGAGGTTCCTTTCAGTGTTTAAATAGCTCCTAACTGTTACATGACAAAAACTATTGCGCTATTTGAAACACCGAGAGTAAAGAAAGTCAAACTAGGTAAAATAATTAGTCATACATCTCAGATCTAACATCTACACTATAAGGTATTTTTTATATAGCTTGTAAGAACAAGAGGCAATCAGGCCTGGCATTTGCCACAGAGAAGTTTCTCGTAATTATTTACTCATCTGTAAAATAATTTTACTTGTATATATGCAATTATGCTAATTGTTGTTTGCAGTGATTAGTGCTTTTTTTATTCATATGTTGCGTAAGGATTTGTCATCTCTATTTTATGTTAATTTAAAAAACGTAAACTTCAACCTGTGTTTTTAGGACTGCTGGATTGTTGGTGTTTTTATCTTGTCTGTTACAACTTATTCTGCTAATTAGAACTACACTTTGGATAGATTTGCAATTGGAAAACTGAATAATATGGTCTTTTCTTCTTACCTGATTACAGAGTGTGTGAAATAATTAGAAATGTGTGTTTATGAGTTGTATCCGCATGCTAAAGCTAAAAATGTAATTATATCCTGAAAGTAAATGTGGTGTAACGACCTTTCGGTACATGTAGAAAAGTTGGACAAAGTTAAAAATACATGTTTGAAGTTGTGTACATGAATTTCATAGTATGAAATCTGTTATAATACAAAAATATCCGGGACCAATACAAACTATTGTCTGGAAATCTATTCACAAACAAGACTTTACATAGGACACAAGGTCATGCGTTTAGACTGAAAGAAAGAAGATTTAGTCTAAGCAAAGGAAAGTTTGGATGTTGAATTATCTGCCTGAATAAGTGGTTTTATCAGAGTCTGTACAGATGTTTAAATAGCAACTAGGATTTTTTCCTAGTTTGTTGCAAAATTGTAAGTGCTTCAAACTGGGGTTTTTTTTTTGCCTTCTTTTGGATCAACAGTAAAAAATAGATGTGAGGCAGGCTGAACTTGATGGACACATGTCTTTTTTTAGCACATGTAACTATGTAACTATGTTGTTTGTTTTGTTAGTACCTCACACGTGTCACAGGAACCTGGACTTTCTTATTAAATTTAGCGAGTACTATAGCAGTTTCAAAACTACCAGCTGATGCATCTATGGCCATTGTACTCCAGTAGAA
Source organism: Pelobates cultripes (assembly GCA_933207985.1). NCBI lineage: Eukaryota > Metazoa > Chordata > Amphibia > Anura > Pelobatidae > Pelobates > Pelobates cultripes. Next base: position 97,067,862 of record OW240922.1, on the reverse strand, counting down.
AAATCCCATGTTGGTGATCAAAGTATTGGGCTACTTGGAAACTGCTTTGTCAAACGAAATTGAGCTTGAAGAGACAGAACAGCCTGGAAATTATCCTAGTCCTGAATGTATTATGTAGATTATGCATTAGAAAGATCTACAAAATGAATACAACCAAACAAAAAGTAACTGGAAATAAACAAAAAGTGTCAGGAAACAACAAAATGCTAAGAAAAACCAAGCCATCCAAATTGAGATCCACAAACTGATAGGTAAGTGAAAGGAATGAATGAAGGTATATCCTTAATGGTGGGTTTTGTTTATTTAAAGTAAAGGATGAGCAGCAAAAATAATAAATTCATTTTATTCATATACTATATATTTAATATATTAACATAGAATTTTCATGCGCCTTCTAGTTCCCTCCTATTGGTCACTTCTTCTCACCTGATCTGTGAACCAAAGAGTGCGAAAATGCACATCAGTATACTGCAAAACCTTTAACCCCTTAAGGACACATGACGGAAATATTCCGTCATGATTCCCTTTTATTCCAGAAGTTGTGTTCTTAAGGGGTTAATACAAACAAAGTGTTTATATTTTGCAGTACACAGAATGGAAAATTTTTGCTCCATTTAGGATTCATCCAAATAGTTTTTCCCAAAACGATTGCATTGATGAAATCTGCCTGAACCAAAATGCCACATGAATGAGATCTGAATCATCCTCAAATGGTTTTTTAAGACACATAGAGTCAGACAAACCAAATCTTCATGCCCAAGTCTAAATCTCACTTTGAGGGCCTAAAAGTTAAAGGTTGTTTATATTATAAATATTAATATTAAATAATTTTATTTCCTCCTCCACGTAGAATTTTTGCTTTGCATATTTTGCAGAGAAAGTTTTGGTACAGCTGTGAACTTTTTATATGTCAAAATAATAAAAATCTTTAGAAAAAAAAATAGAAACACGAAAAAATATTGTACTGGAACCATGAGGAAAATTTACATTTTAAACTCACAGTTTAAGAGGGCCATGCATAGTATTGCCTACTTTGTCCCTTTGGAAGTGAAATAGTTAATATAAAGCTGGAATAGTTTTTAATGACAAGGCGCTCATGTGCCAGACATGATGTCTATATATTTTAATTTCCTGATGTCTATTCCACAATTGCTATTTGAACTTTGAGCTTCATTTTAGAACAGTCAGTGTTTACTGATAATTAGTTTTACAGGAGACTGCTTGATCCAATTTGCAGTAATCATTTATGTTGGATTTAACATTAGAAGCCTGATAAACTTTTCTCAGCACCCGGCCAAAACACATTCAATGACTATCAATTAATCAAAGATTTGAATGTGGGAATATTTTCAGACAGCTTTTATTTTTTAAACGCTGCATGACAAAACATCAGGGGTGTTATGTAATTACACAACTATTGATTTCTAAATACCACGGTACAGGAAAACTAGAATGAAAAATAATACATATGGATTTGTTCACTCTCATGTTACCCCTGTGATATTATTAATAAAATTGCAGAAAACATGTTTACAAAAATTCTAATTTGTCTCACCTCCTGTGTTGTCTGTTGGTAGCATAGAGTTTGGGCTTGTCTACAGAGGTATCTCAAGGTGAAGAGCAGATATAATTTTTATATTTACACCAATGGATTTGCCACAAGGACAGCATTTAACATTAGGCTTGAAGCAATGTTACCATAAGGTCAAATAATTCTTTATAATGATTTGATTAAAATGTTGTATTGTTTTTGACTGGGTATTTTTTAGAAAAGATGTCTGCTTAATTAAAATTATGTCACGATATATTGTTCTGATATTTTGTACAATATACTATTATATGCTTCTTTGAATAGTTGTAGTGAAGATCATATATAGTCTTTTAAACAATATTAGTGTTTTTTTCCACTTCCAACTCTCCGTGACTAAGGTAAATGCCCTTCCATTTATTGGCCCATATGAAGCTGCCAGGGCCGGCGCAACCGTTAGGCAAACTAGACATTCACCTAGGGTGCCTGCCTGCTGGGGGTGCCCACCGGGATGTTTCCTGGTGGGCTGCCTGCCCCTTTATTGGGCTGCAGTGCTGGAAGAGCATCTCTTGAGCCGCCTGTCAGGATTACTGTTTGATCCAGCACGTAGAACTGTACAGCACGGATGACAAATAAGTAACGTATTACCGGTCCTTAGAATGGCCAGATTTAACGTACAAAGAATAGTCAAAAATACTAGCCGAGGTCAGGGAACACAGAAAGGGACACAGCGATGAGGAAAGCCAGGAGTCAGGATACCAGAATATAGAGAAGTAAATAAACAAAGCCAAAGTCAAAAACCAGGTAGAAAACTATAAACAGGAACGCGCTCTCGGACAACCACAAGGGAAACCACGACAGGGCACTGAGCAGGCTGAGAACTGGGCCTAAATACCCCTCCTTTAGTTCTGATAGGCTGTAACCGGCCTTTGACCCCAAAGTCAGTTACCAGGTTTCATTTGCATAATTGATGCTCAGCATTAACCCTTCTGTGGATTAGGTTGCTGCTCGGCACAGCTTTTCCTGTGTGGACAGTAAATGTCATTAACCACTTTTCTATAAGCGGATGAATACATGACACCAGGTTTCATTTGCACAATTACTGCTCAGCATTAACCCTTCTGTGGATGAGCTTGCTGCTCGGCACAACTTTTCCTGTGTGGACAGTAAATGTCATTAACCACATTTCTATAAGCGGATGAATACGTGACACCGCCTTCCCCCCCAGTGCAGGGTCGATCCTCAAGGCCAGCTCAGCGCACCCCCGAAGCTGTGCTAGGAAAGGCAGAGCAGGCACCTGCTTACCTTGATGGCAGGTGCCTACTCTTCCAAGAAATGCCAGTGACCGTCCGTAGGAGAGGGGGAAGGAGAAGCCAGGTGGTTAGGGAGGCTGTTCTTGCAGCCTCTCACTCCTCCCTTGCGCACCCTCTGTGATGTTGGGAGCCGGAACATGACGTTGTTCCGGCCCCGGAATACTAAACACCGGGTGGGAGGAGTGACGAGCTACCCCACACTGAACCCCAGGCAGGTGAGTGTTTGAGTGTTTGACTGTCAATGAGTGTCTGCTTGTGTGTGTGTGTGTGTGTCTGTGTGTGCGTGTGTGTGTCACTATGTGTGTGTGTCTGTCAGTGAGTGTTTGACTGTCAGTGTGTGTGTGTCTGTCAGTGAGTGAATGTATGTATGTCAGTGAGTGTCTGTGTGTGTGTGTGTGTGTGTGTATGTGTCTGTCAGTGAGTGAGTGTAGAAATGTATGTATGTCAGTAAGTGTGTCATAGTGAGTATATGTCTGTCAGTGAGTATGTGTGTGTGTCAGTGAGTGAGTATATGTTGGTGAGTGAGTGTCTGTTTGTGTAAGTGTGTGTGTCTGTCAGTGAGTGAGTGTATCAATGTCAGCGAGTGTCTGTGTGTGTGTGTGTGTGTGTGTGTGTCTGTCAGTGAGTGTGTGATACTAAGATATGTAACAGGGTTGAAGTTCCAGGATGGATAAGCCAAATGGCAAAGGATTTAGGTAAACTAGAAAAATGGTCAGAGTTGTGGCAACTGACATTTAATGGGGATAAGTGCAAGATAATGCATCTTGGATGTAAAAACCCAAGGGCAGAGTACAGAATAATTGATAGAGTCCTAACCTCAACATCTGAGGAAAGGGATTTAGGGGTGATTATTTCTGATGACTTAAAGGTAGGCAGACAATGTAATAGAGCAGCAGGGAATGCTAGTAGAATGCTTGTTTGTATAGGAAGAGGTATTAGCAGTAGAAAGTACTCATGACATTGTACAGAACACTGGTGAGACCTCAGTTGGAGTATTGTACGCAGTACTGGAGACAGTATCTTCAGAAGGATATTGATACTTTAGAGAGAGTTCAGAGAGGGGATACTAAACTAGTTCTTGAATTGCAGGATAAAACTTACCAGGAAAGGTTAAAGGATCTTAACATGTATAGCTTGGAGGAAAGACAAGACAGGGGGGATATGATAGAAACATTTAAATACATTTAAATAAAGGGAATCAACACAGTAAAGGAGGAGATCATATTTAAAAGAAGAAAAACTACCACAACAAGAGGACATAGTCTTAAATTAGAGGGGCAAAAGTTTAAAAATAATATCAGGAAGTATTACTTTACTGAGAGGGTAGTGGATGCATGGAATAGCCTTCCAGCTGAAGTGGTAGGGGGTAACACAGTAAAGGAGTTTAAGAATGCGTGGGATAGGCATAAGGCCATCCTAACTATAAGATAAGGCTAACTAAAAGTATTTTGAAATATTGGGCAGACTAGATGGGCCAAATGGTTCTTATCTGCCGTCACATTCTATGTTTCTATGTGTGTTTGTATGTCTAACAGTGAGTGAGTGTATGTCTGCCGGTTAGTGTGTGTGTGTGTGTCTGTCAGTGAGTGAGTGCAATCTATCGCCAAATCCTGTCATTTCCATCTCAAAAACATTGCGTGCATCCGCCCCTACTTAACGCCAGATGCGACTAAGGTGTTGGTCCATTCCACTGTCCTTTCTCGCCTTGACTACTGAAATCCGCTTCTCAGTGGTCTTACGTGCTCCCAACTTGCGCCGTTACAGTCCATAATGAATGCGGCGGCGAGGCTCATCTTCCTGTCCGCCCGCACCTCCCATGCCTCACCCTTCTGTCAGTCCCTACATTGGCTTCCTATAAAATATAGAGCTCAATTTTAAATTCTGGTTCCTGCTTTCAAATCTCTACATAATGCTGCTCCCACCTATCTATCCTCCCTTATACACAAGTATATCCCGTCTAGGCCCTTACAATCTGCTGAAGACTTACGTCTATCTTCTGTCCGTACTCCCACCTCTGATGCTCGCCTTCAAGATTTCTCGAGGGCTGCACCGTTCCTGTGGAACTCGCTTCCCTCCTCCGTTAGATGCTCCCCCAGTCTCCACTCCTTCAAAAAAGATCGTTAAAAACCCACTTTTTCATAAAAGCGTATCACTTAAACTGTTAATAGCTCCTGACTGATTCCTCTTCTGCAACTGTCACTAGTCTAATACTATCCTTACCTTTTTGTGTCATTTTACCCCACCCCCTCTAGCATGTAAGCTCATTGAGCAGGGCCCTCAACCCCTCTATTCCTGTGTGTCCAACTTGTCTGGTTACAACTACATGTCTGTTCGTCCACCCATTGTAAAGCGCTGCAGAATTTGATGGCGCACTATAACTATCATAATAATTATAATAATAATAATAATAATAATATGTCTGTCAGTGAGTTTCAGTGTGTGTGTGTGTGTGTCAGTGAGTGAGTATATGTGTGTCAGTAAGTGAGTGTATGCCATTGTGTGTCTATCAGTGAGTGAGTGACAAAGTGGATCTTTGCCTAGGGCAGCAGAAATCCTTTCACCGGCCCTGTGTCTGTCAGTGAGTAAGTGTATGTATGTCAGTGAGTGTCTGCCTGTGTGTGTGTGTGTGTGTCAGTGAGTGTCTGCCTGGGTGTGTGTGTCGGTCAGTAAAAGTAAGTGAGTGAATGCATGTCAGTGAGTGTCTGTGTGTGTGAGTGTCTGTGAGTGAGTGTATGTATATATGTCAGTGAGTGTCTGTGTGTGTGTGTCTGTCTGTCAGTGACTGAGTGTATTACTGTCAGTGTGTGTGTGTGTTTGTCTGTAAGTGAGTGAGTGTATGCCAATGAGTGTGTGTTTGTGTGTCTGTCAGTGAGTGAGTGTATGTCTGTCAATAAGTGTGTGTGTGTGTCTGTCTGTCTGTCTGTTAGTGAGTGTGTGTCAGTGAGTGAGTGTATGTCTGTCTGTGTGTACGTGTCTGTCAGCGAGTGAGTGTATGCCTGTCAGTGAGTTTCTGTGTGTGTGTGTGTGTGTCAGTGAGTGTGTGTCTGTCAGTGACATGAGGGGGTAGCAAAATGGATCTTTGCCTAGGGCGGCAGAAAGCTTTGCACCGGCCCTGGAAGCTGCTATCACTGATCCAAGCAGTCGACCAACTACCTGCTGTCTGTAGAATACTCAAAGAGGACAGCAGCTCAAGCTACAGGGAGGCAAATTAGCCAGAAAAAAAATACCACAATATCTTTAACAATAAAGGGCTATGCCACTACATCATTATTATTTTTTTAAATTAAAATAAAAAAGTTAATTGTCATGATAGTCCCCTCTTGAAGACATGATATCCTCATAACAAATATTTAAATAGTTAGCTTTCAATAAAACGGTAGAAAATCACCAATTACATTTTTTTCCTGCGTGAATCTGTTTTTGTGTAGAGATAGAGAGATTTAGCAATTGACAACACAGTCCAGCTCACTCTAGGCACAGCCAAGGCACACATTGCATTAGAGGAGAAGAAACAGAAAAAAAGGAGAACTGATGCATGATCTGGAGCATCCCACAGGTTTCCATGGTGACTGTTCCATTTGTAGAACTTTGCCTCATGATTACTTTTGATACATAACTCATATCGTTTCTCTTTCTCCACCTCCACACTATGTTTATTGACCGGAAAGGCGGAACAATGGGTAGAACAAAAAAGAGGCAGGGTAGAACAAAAAACAGCAGTCTGTATTTATAACTTTAATATTATTTTTCAGACCTCACTAAAAAATCTTTGATATAGATATAGGGGATAATTCACCATAACATTATGGGAACCTTATGGAAAAACTGATGCAATATAAAGTAAAAACACAGCTTTCACTACGGCATTCATCACTTGGCTGTAAGAGTCCTGCTCAAACACCCACAATTTCTATTTAGTAAAGCAATGTATTACTAAAAGGAGGTATCTACAGTTGCAAGAAAAAGTATGTGAACCCTTTGGAATGATATGGATTTCTGCACAAATTAGTCATAAAATGTGATCTGATCATCATCTAAGTCACAACAATAGACAATCACAGTCTGCTTAAACTAATAACACACAAAGAATGAAATGTTGCCATGTTTTTATTGAACACACCATGTAAACATTCACAGTGCAGGTGGAAAAAGTATGTGAACCCTTGGATTTAATAACTGGTTGAACCTCCTTTGGCAGCAATAACTTCAACCAAACGTTTCCTGTAGTTGCAGATCAGACGTGCACAACGGTCAGGAGTAATTCTTGACCATTCCTCTTTACAGAACTGTTTCAGTTCAGCAATATTCTTGGGATGTCTTGTGTGAATCGCTTTCTTGAGGTCATGCCACAGCATCTCAATTGGGTTGAGGTCAGGACTCTGACTGGGCCACTTCAAAAGGCGTATTTTCTTCTGTTTAAGCCATTCTGTTGTTGATTTATTTCTATGCTTTGGGCCATTGTCCTTTTGCAACACCCATCTTCTGTTGAGCTTCAGCTGGTAGACAGATGGCCTTAAGTTCTCCTGCAAAATGTCTTGATAAACTTGGGAATTCATTTTTCCTTCGATGATAGCAATCCGTCCAGGCCCTGACGCAGCAAAGCAGCCCCAAACCATGATGCCCCCACCACCATACTTCACAGTTGGGATGAGGTTTTGATGTTGGTGTGCTGTGCCTTTTTTTCGCCACACATAGTGTTGTGTGTTTCTTCCAAACAACTCAACTTTGGTTTCATCTGTCCACAGAATATTTTGCCAGTACTGCTGTGGAACATCCAGGTGCTCTTGTTCAAACTGTAAACGTGCAGCAATGTTTTGTTTGGACAGCAGTGGCTTCCTTTGTGGTATCCTCCCATGAAATCCATTCTTGTTTAGTGTTTTACGTATTGTAGATTCGCTAACATGGATATTAGCATTTGAAAAGTGACTTTTGTAAGTCCTTGGCTGACACTCTAGGATTATTCTTCACCTCATTGAGCAGTCTGCACTGTGCTCTTGCAGTCATCTTTACAGGATGGCCACTCCTAGGGAGAGTAGCAGCAGTGCTGAACTTTCTCAATTTATAGACAATTTGTCTTACAGTGGACTGATGAACAGCAAGGCTTTTGGAGATACTTTTATAACCCTTTCCAGCTTTATGCAAGTCAACAATTCTTAATCGTAGGTCTTCTTAGAGCTCTTTTGTGCAAGGCATCATTCACATCAGACAATGCTTCTTGTGAAAAGAAAACCCAGAACTGGTGTGTGTTTTTTATAGGGCAGGGCACCTGTAACCAACACCTCCAATCTCATCTCATTTATTGGACTCCAGTTGGCTTGCATCTCACTCCAATTAGCTCTTGGAGATGTCATTAGTCTAGGTGTTCACATACTTTTTCCACCTGCACTGTGAATGTTTACATGGTGTGTTCAATAAAAACATGGCAACATTTCAATCTTTGTGTGTTATTAGTTTAAGCAGACTGTGATTGTCTATTGTTGTGACTTAGATGATGATCAGATCACATTTTATGACCAATTTGTGCAGAAATCCATATCATTCCAAAGGGTTCACATACATTTTTTTGAAACTGTATAGTGTTTGTTCCTAGAGGCATTTGGTGTGTAAATTGCGATCATGGCATTTGACATAAAATAAGGAGATGAAGGCTGTTAACAGCCATGTCCAGTATGTAAGAGAGTAAGCATTTGCTGTGTAACACTGTTTGCTAATAAAGCTGCTGACTTTATTGCAAAGGGAAGTGTGTGTGATAAAGTGTTTTAATGATTTGCCTTTTGTTCTCTATTGCTGAAAGAGCGGTTCTCTGAAGACTGAACTTTTTATTTCATTGAACTGTATATAGCACGGGTTTAAAACATGCTTATACATTTTTCATAACAATCATCAGTTGCTACGCAACCGTCTCGGCAATAGGTCAGTTTCAGGTGAGGACATCATTATTGTCATGAGACACACCAACTCTGGGTAACTGGCCAGATAACAGATCTGTTGGAGAAAATATCCACTCGCCATGAGAAAAACTATTTAATCCTTGAATTTGACAAAACGGACAGTATATAATATGTAGAGAATAATCCTGCTTTCGTGGCTCACCCCAAGTTTGATGTATCCTCAGAAAACCCACTGTAAGATGAATTGTAACATGATTAGTCAAATAAACCTATTAATATAATAGTTTTATAGTATAGTTTTATAGAATTCTTAGACTTATATAGTTGAAGACAAGTTATATTATATGTACAGTAAGGTATTATGCATGTTAATACATTGTCCCTTTTTATATAAAAAAATTATATACATACACTCATCTTATGTGTATATTCAAACACTTCTAAGCATGTGTGACAAACTCCCCTTTTTAAGGCAGTTTGCCATGAGTTTTTGGAGGGGCCTGCTTGCCAGCCTCTTACCCTGGGACTATGGGCCCTGTGATAACCCATATTCAAAAGTACTGTTTCTGCCCCTTGGACTTTTAACTGGAACAGATTTAAACATGTGGTGGCGGCCATCTTAAATTGTCTAGCAGTGTTTTGTTGTCGAGTGCATGGAACTCTTTTGGGCATGGGACCATGTACACAGTAGGGCAAAAATAAGACTTCCAGGAAATTCCTGAACCCTTGAACCAATCTGGGTGATTTTAGGCTATGTTGTTCACCCAGATTGGGGCTATCAGGGGATGTGGGGATATGTTGTATTTTGTGGTACTTTTTGCAAAAAATTTATGTTTTTTCTGCTAAAGTTAATTGAGTTAGTCCATTGTCTTTGTTAATTGTATCACAGGCAGAGGGGAGGGCTTGCTGACGGTATGTGGGAGTGCTACTGTGATAATTACTGTTCCTATTGGTTTGTGTCCCTTTTGTCCCTGTGTTCCATCAGGTCCAGGGTGTGTGCCTCTGGCCTGAAAAAGGGGAATAAAAGAAATGCCTTTGTGCTCAATAAACCAGAACTTCTTACCCTCAACTCGCAGCCTCGTCTTGTGTTGTAGGGAACAGCTATACCTGCTATATCGCTGCTAGCTCTTGTATGAGCTCTCTTCAGTTATACAGCTATACTCTCCTGGAGGAGAGGTCCTTCCCACAGCAATACCCTTCTGGAGGAGAGGTCCTTCCCACACAGTCCTTGATCCAGAGGTTGGACCAGGGTGGGAAGGAGACGGCGAGACCCCAACCAAGCTACGGTGGTTTGTGGCATCTGCGGTGGCTATGGTGTCCGGTGTGGTGCTGATGGTCCTTGGTAAGCCTAGGAGCATCGATTGGAGGACGGTCCATCACAGCATGTACATGTAAGTCTTGGGGAATTTGCCATATGCTTGTACGTAGCCCTCGTAAGAAATTTAGATATACTTCCCATTTAGGTGTAAGTACTACTTCTTTAAAGAGGCGTGAGCTGTAAATTCTGCGATGTTTCCACAACCCAACAGCTAACTAAATACCGTTTACAGGTCTAAAAATATATTTTATAAAAAAAAACACTTTTTTTTATTTTCTCAATTTAAATATGTGAGGTTCTCAAAGTATGGCCAAGCATACAAGTTAAAGTATTGTGACTCCCATAATTCTTCTAGAGACTACGGTGTTGTTTGCTCGCCTGGGGACTTATGGAATTATGTCTGTGTACCCATGCACTAATTTAAGATACTTTAGGAAGATGGCAAGGCCTAAAACAATAACTGCCATGAAAGTAAATGGATTTTGTACTTGCCTTGGAAAGTCCAAGTGTGATATAGACTATTGGGTACTTGTCCTGAGCTGAAGGTAAGAAATAACATTGTTCCTAAGGTAAAATTGCTATTTTGTTATGTTGCTACTGAGTTTGTGACAATAATGTCACGTGCTTTGCCTCATTTGCTCTAGATGGCTAGTGATTAATAGCACTATGGAGATGTCAATCTATGCTGCCTGAAAATTGCCTTTTTTTCTCATCACTTGAAGTAGTTGTGGCTATCTGAACCTCTAGTGCAGTCCTAGGGAACTGCTAAAATTAAGTGACCACTCTTAGAGATTTTTCTTTCGGCATGGATTTTGCTTGTGTAGTGGTACTTGTGTACTCACAATTATTATTTCTCAAGTTACAAAGTCAAGGCTGATATTTCTGGATGATATGAATAAATTAATATGAGATATATAGGCTGGCAAATTCAAAATAATTTAGGGGAAAATGTAGCAACAATAAGAGGAGTCAAATGAAAAATAATTGTAACAAATTTTAACAAATATAAGGCAACCAATGACTTTGAGACAAAGATGATCCCATGGTATTGGATTTTGGTACATGTAAAATTATAAGTCTGACTATACGCATCCTTCAGTGGAACATTATCAAGGTTTGCAGCAAGGTCCAGAAGTAACCTATTAAAGGTTATGTAGGTCTAATGAAAAAGTGATATAGATTAAAGTTATGTTCTATCTGTAATAATAAAAATATTCTGTGTGCTAGTACCGCTTTACAGAGAGTAATGTGCACACATGTCAACTGACCACTTATTTAACCAGTACTGAAACTAAAACAACATTTGCAGGAACATTTTTATAAAACGATTAACAAAAAAAATAATAAAACACGTAACAAAAAGACTGCAACACATTTATCTTTAAAAGCCAATTTTTCTACATAGCATCCAGCTTGACCTTAACATCCAAAGGAACCACATTGATTTTATTACGTTACTCCCACCGTGCGATATATACGACAAACACACAGTGACCTTTACATGGAGTCACTTATCACTGAACCGCAGGCGCAATTTGTCCATCAATACATAGAATGTGTTCCAATGGCTGACGATACTAATTTTATTTTATTACACTAACAAATTAAGAATGATGTGATGGACAATGAAATATGCATGGGTTGCTGAGATATGCATGAACTTGGCTGTGTGGGGATATTTGACATGTCAACATGTCAGTTACAATTCTACTAGAATGATACCTCTTCAGCAATATGTTGGTTCCACACTACATATAACCAGATTACAGCACATAAAATATGAGTATTAAAATAATTTTTAAAATGTAATTTTTATATATATATATAATTAATACAATGTTAAACAAAAATCTGCACACCAGTCAAGCCATAAGACTTGCTTTTCCCACAGAAATCCCATAACTGCAGCGATGTTACAACCGCAAAGGATTCTGGGTGGGCATATGCAAATTAGTTTAACAAAGAATCACATTTTTTGCCTCATTCCATTTTAAACATGGATTCCTTTTAATCTGTGTTTGCTGTATACAACAGCTTGAAACACAATATAGGAAAAGAAGCAAAACCAGTGAACCACTCATAAACAGCTGTTTCGTTGTTAATAAGTTATGGTGGGGAAAAATTGTGATTGAAAACCCCTTCCACCTGAAGTCTGTGGATAGTTAATATAATGTTAAACAAAAATCTGCACACCAGTCAAGCCATAAAACTTGCTTTTCCCACAGAAATCCCATAACTGCAGGAGAAATCCCATAACTGCAGGAGACTTTGCTGAACACAAATATTAGTGTTTCAAATTGGTAACTTGTATTACAACAATAATATCGTCAGTAAAAGTGCCGTTCATGTGTGAAAAATGCAAAAAAGGTAACTTTTACTAAAAATATCATTGTTGTAATACAAGTTACCATTTTGAAACACAAATATTTGTGTTCAGCGAAGTCTCCCGAGTAAAACAGTACCCCCAATGTACAGGTTTTATGGTGTCTTGGAAAGTTACAGGGTTAAATAGTGCTTGCAATTCAAATTCTCTGCACTTTTTGCCTGGGTTGTCAGGCATTTCAATCAAATTTTAACTAATTAAATCACATAATTATGTTAAAATATTACTTAAATATACACGTAGAATTTTAATATATATACATATATATATATATATATATATATTAAAAGACTTTGTGTACACTTATGTAGTTATTTATGTAATTATATGTATTTATCTGTAGATATATATTTGTGGTTATTTGTATTTTATATATAGATAGATAAATATAGAATGTCATTCTAAGTGTATTTTGTTACCAATATATATATATATATATATTAATAACAAAATACAGTTAGAATGAAATTACATATGTATATATAATTTATTTAAAAAATGTTTCAAATATTTTATTTATTTATTTTATTATTTTATTTATTTATTATTGTAATTATACGTGTATATATAAATATAAAATATATATAGATGTATTATATATATAATATATATATATATATCTTATTTGTATGTAACGTCATTCTAAGTGTATTTTAATACTAATATATGTACATTACGTATGACGTTACATATACATAAGATATATATATATATATATATATATATATATACACATATATATATATACATATATATATACATATACATATATATATATATATATATATATATATATATATATAAATGCATTTCATTCATTTTAACGTGTATTTTTTTATTTTTAATACTTCCCACCAGCAGGGGGACTGTCTGACATTTCAGACAGTCTCCCTGCTGGCAGATCCACAGCCAGCTATAGGGGGCCATGTGATCACTCTTTGAGAGCGATCACATGGCCCCCAGGGGCCTCATTTGCTGGGGGAGGGCTGCCCTCCAGAAGAGGATCACGGCAGAGGTGAGTAGTTACTGGCTCCTGGGGGCTTAAGCCATTACTGCGTTCTATGCCGCCGCAATGGCTTTAAAGCCCATTTAATGCGGGACGGCATAGAACGCCGTAACGGCGTTAAGGGGTTAATAAAGATATACTACCTTCATAGATTCCTTGTTTGTGTCTGTTAGTCATTAGCAGAGATGACTACCTTTTTACACTGGAAGGTAGGCTGAGCATCATGGGTAATACAGTTCTTAAAGAACAGAGATTCAGCCTCACTGACCGGTATGAAATATTTTGACATTAAACTCACACACCTAAACAACAGAACCGTAATATTGTCTGGTGATAAATAGGCTGATTTACCACAGCCTCCCTGATTACATCTCTTATCTAAAACTGATATGAGCGAATAAAACATTGTAAGCTAGGGAGTGCCAACTGAGAGTAAACACAGATACTGTGTTATACCTGGTTTCATGCCATAGAACTAGACAGGTTTCAAGGACATACAGACCCAGCCAAACTAAGATAACCATCACGCTTCTGGGAACAACCAGATCTGACGATATTTAACCTTTTATTACTGTCATCAGCTCTCACTACAGGTTAGAAATATATATAGTATGGGTGCAGTTTGTTACAGTATTTATAATGTGTAAAACATGTTCTACACATTATAAATACTGTTTTGGTACGTTTTGGTAAATACGTTTTGGTAAATACTATAAATACTGTAACAAACTGCACCCATACTATATATATGTATACTATAACATACTATACTGATAAGGAACACTATAAATAATACTATAACATACTGCACTCATAATAAATACTATATATACTATAACATACTATACTCATAACAAACACTATATACACCATAAAATACTATACTTAAATAAACACTATATATACTATAACATACTATACTGATAACAAACAGTACATATTAAAAACAAACTATACTAAAATGGCAGATGAAATTTAACGTAGAGAAATGCAAAGTATGCACTTCGGGGTTAAGAATGCACAAGCAATTTACACCCTAAATGGTAGTGAACTAGTGGCAGGCTTATACCACTGTGGCAGGCTTATGCAATGTATGATCATATACTGTAACTAAACCCCCATTATATTTTTTTGCCTAGATTAGGTGTTTTTAATAAAACTGAAAATTGTTCAGCATTAAAATGACTGTTTAGTAGATAAGCGAGTGTGCTAGATTTTCATTTTTAGTGAACTAGGGATAACCACACATGAGAAGGATTTGGGAATTGTTGTAGACAACAAATTAGGCAGCAATGTGCTATGTCAATCTGCAGTTGCTAAGGCCAGTAAGGTTTTGTCATGTATAAATAGGGGCATAAATTCTCAGGATGAAAATATAATTTTGCCTCTTTATAAATCACTGGTAAAACCACATCTTGAATATGCTGTGCAATTTTGGGCGCCTGTTCTAAAGAATGATATTATGGCACTAGAAAAAGTCCTGACGTTTCTCTGAAACTGCTATGTTTATGAAAAAATGGGTTAACCCTAGCTGGACCTGGCACCCAGACCACTTCATTAGGCTGAAGTGGTCTGGGTGCCTAGAGTGGTCCTTTAAAGTGTGATATTCAGGCGCTTCAAAATATATAAATATTTAACTGCTGTAAAATACTCTAAAGGGCCCTCCTATACCCCACAAATATTAGAATCAACAAACAAACAAAACTCAGTGTTTAGGTGATGTGACCCTCCAGCTAAACTCCCACGTAAGAGTGCAGCGCTATATAGTAGTCACTTACTCTTCAATATGGTATGAAGGGGCAGCGTAAACATGAAAATAAAAAACTAAAAGAACAAACATAGAGTAGTTTAGTAAGGCCTTATAATATTATAAAATTTATAGGAAACTATTGAAATTCCAACTCAAATCTATTAGAGCCTTTTAAGATATAGTCTCTAAACAAACAGGAATTCATGCACTTATCAGGTGGCAACTAGACCTTATTCTCCAACTTCGAAGTAGTGCTTGAATGATGGTATATGGAACCAAAGGGATAAAAGGTATAGCAGAATCTAAGTGCAGTATGTTAATGTAGGTACTTATGGCACATATACAATTATCTGAATTCTTACTCACCTTGATGAAAGGCTGTAAACCTGGCTCTCAGTGTAAAAGCCTTGTGTCAATGTTTTGGGGTGACACCTCCCCTTCAGGTCCAGGAAAAGAAGATGCTCCGTGCAACACGATGGAGTTAAAATGTATTCTAACTATTTATTAGTAAACAAATAACATCATTAAAATATAAACATAAAAAAGAGAATATAAAGTCCAAATAGAGCCTCTCATCTCTGCCAAGACGCGTTTCACCGCCCTGGGGCTTTCTTAATCGTC
Organism: Pelobates cultripes; assembly: GCA_933207985.1. Taxonomy (NCBI): domain Eukaryota; kingdom Metazoa; phylum Chordata; class Amphibia; order Anura; family Pelobatidae; genus Pelobates; species Pelobates cultripes. Next base: position 97,052,052 of record OW240922.1, on the reverse strand, counting down.
ATGTTGCTGTGCTGCACCTGGTTCCTCTTTTAAATGTAGTTAGAGGACGCATCTCCTTTTTATCAGACCAATGATCTTCTCCTCCATTCACCTGTCTCTCCTGAGTTGCGACTGTTAGTATTTAACTACTTATCAAAATCCGACCAGTCCATATTGGTACTTTCGGTTTCGATACCGGACTACATAGTCCATGATGCCCGGGTACCGGAGGTGATGTATATGTCTGTTACGTCACTTCCTGCTTTGAGTTTGTAATTGTTCTGTTAATCATCTGCAAGAAAGAGTGAGAAAATTTTCAGGAGCTTCACACCCGCCCCCTTTCTTAAAGCGATATGCAATTTTGTTCCCTGTATTACTATACTGTCCACAGACCTTTTGGGAATTATACCCCTCTCTTATTTATTGGTTTTATGTGTTAGTTTGATTTTATTACTCAATAATGAACCTTTTTGAAGAACCGTCTCCAGTATCCTGTGTGTCAACATTGACAAAGCTGCATACAGAGGACTGGGGATAAAAAAGGAGCTGGACATCCTTAAAGTATCCATCTACCATCCGAGCCATATGATGTGAATGGCTCCCTACTTGTGAGTGATACTTTTAAAACTATTGACCAAAACATAACCTGTTCTGTCAATATTGCACTATTTTTCTGTCATTTTTTACATATTTATACATATATCCTTTCAGCTCCACCCTTATGTATGTATTATTTGTAAGATTAATATTCTACCCAAGATATTATACTACCTTAGAACAATTCCTTTGTCCATTCCATTGTCCTTTTTTAACAAGATACACTCAACATTGATTAAATATATCTGGAAAAATAAACAGAGTAGGATTAAGTTGATAACTATGCAACATTTAAAGGTGAACGGTGTCCCGAATTTCAGAAAGTATTATAATGCTGTTATGCAGCTTCTGCTTTTAAATTTAACATGGATCATAGCAGGCCGAGGTGGCTAGAAATGGAAACAGAAAAGATTCAACCATATTCTATTAAAGAACTGTTATGGCTGCCTTTAAATAGAAGCCCTAAGGCTAAACACATGTTTCCTTCAACCACGATGACCCTCAAGGCGTAGTGTTAGACAATCCTCCAGTTTATCACGAGCAATGCCATTGGCAATTTTAAATTATTACTTACCCCCTCTAAATCTAACTTTTTGGCACTCCCATTCTATACATAATTTGGATAATTTATTTTTAGGGAATTCTCTTTTAACATTTGATCCATTTAAAGAAAAATTTAATTTGGACGATATTATATTACCAAAATATACTCTAATAACAGACAAATTGAATTTTTTTTTAGAAATATTAGAATTGGGTAAACGAGATAAATCATTAAATATATTAAATTCAGAAAAAATGTATCTCCTCAATCCAAATCGTAGAGGCATAATCTCATTTTGCTATTCCAATATTTCTCCTAGGCCCACATCTAAATTATCCTTTATGGAATCATGGGAAATTGATTTGGGAGTTCAATATGAACTGATGGATTGGATAAGTTTCATTCTCGCGTTGAGAGGTATCACGCAGTGTGCTAGTTATCATGAGCATCATTTAAAAATTCTCTATCGCTGGTACCTTTTTCCATCACGCCTTCACAAAATAAATCCTAAAGTCTCAGACAGATGTTGGAGGGAGTGTGATGAGATGGGTACCATGTCCCACATTTGGTGGTATTGTCCTAAACTCACTAGATTCTTAGTGATATTTATCAAATTATTAAGACTGTTGACCCAAATATTACCATCTTTACATTGTAACTCGGGCTCTTTAAAAAATTTCCAGAATCTGTTACTAAAGTAGACAGAGTGATCATAGGACATATTCTTATAGCCGCCACTTCCTACTTACCCAGATACTGGAAATCCCTTGCTATACCCTCTATAGTTAATGTACTAAAGTTAGTAATCGAAAACTAATTGTATGAGATGGCTATAAGACAGCCATCTTTATTATAGGATCAGCTTCATTATTTCTCGACTGAGTGGGAAAACAAGGTTAATAAAACCTTATTTATAATTCAAGTTATTCAAACTGTAAATTATTAGTAGTACAAGCTTGTTTTATTAGTTTTATATTGATATATTATAATTATTTTATTATCAATTATTTTATTATCCCACCTATCAATCCTCCCTTATACACAAGTATGTCCCGTCTAGGCCCTTACCATCTGCTGAAGACTTACGTCTATCTTCTGTCCGTACTCCCACCTCTAATGCTCCCCTTCAAGATTTCTCGAGGGCTGCACCGTTCCTGTGGAACTCGCTTCCCTCCTCCATTAGATGCTCACCCAGTCTCCACTCCTTCAAAAAAACGTTAAAAACACACTTCTTCATAAAAGCGTATCAATTAAACTGTTAATAGCTCCTGACTGATTCCTCTTCTGCAACTGTCACTAGTCTAATACTATCCTTACCTTTTTGTGTCATTTTACCCCACTCCCTCTAGCATGTAAGCTCATTGAGCAGGGCCCTCAACCCCTCTGTTCCTGTGTGTCCAACTTGTCTGGTTACAACTACATGTCTGTTCATGTACCCACTGTAAAGCACTGCGGAATTTGATTGCGCTATATAAATATCATAATAATAATAATAATCATTGCTAAATATAGACATATCAATATTGCACAAAAACATAAGTTCGGTTGGATACTTATTATTTTTTTCCATTTAATTATTGTCATTTTTATTTTATTATACTATTAAATACCTAATAAAAACTATTTGAAAAGAATATGAATTTAAACAAAGAGGAATGGAGGGCTTTAAAGGAATTACAGAGAGATAAAACCAAAACAATAAAACCAGTTGACAAAGAAGGAGGAATAGTGGTTATAGACACAAATAAATACATAGAAGAAGGTTTGAGACTAGTAGGAGACATTAAGACATATAAAAAACTCAACAAAGACCCTACCTCAAATATAGTCCATAAATTTAGGAACTTTTTTCAACATGGTAAAGACGGGGGATTTTAAACGAGCAAGAATATCAATATCTAAACATCAAGACCCTATGAATATCTGTATTTTACCACCTACCTGAAATCCACAAGGATAAAGTAAATCCACTAGGTCAACCGATAGTCTCTATTTCCAGTGGACTATCGGAGTATATTGACAAGTTTTTACAACCCCTGTTACAACAGAATCCGAGTCACCTTAAGGACACATTGAATTTTATTAAAGTTTTAAATACCATAGAATGGGAAGGACATTTTATTTTGGTTACAGTACACGTAGGGTTGAGGTATACCATAATTCAACACAATACGGGTTGCGAAGCCACAACAAAATTTTTAAAAGAATCCCAAATAGATTTTATCCTTCGAGGAATTGAACTTATTCTTCAAAATAATAATTTTTGGTTCCAGGAGGAGTTCTCCCTTCAAGTATGTGGTACCACCATGAGGACCAGATTTGCACCCAGCTATGCTAACCTGTTCATGGCATTATGAGAACGCACGTTCATTTACATTAATAGCTGAAGTGCAAATCTGGTCACATACAAGCGGTACATAGATAATATTTTTTTTCATATTAAGGGGATCGGAAGCACAACTTATTGATTTTTTAAATATTTTTAAACACAAACAACTGGGGTATAGTTTTAACCACAGAATATAACACTCAGGAAATAAACTTTCTAGACATTACAGTGTACTTCCACGATAACTGTATAAACATGAATTCTTATTTTCAACACATAGATGTGAACAATTATATACATCTAAATAGCTGCCATTTCTCACCATGGCTACGAAATGTGCCTAGATCACAGCTCCTAAGAATGCGGAGGAATTGCACGGATCTATACACTTTCCGTACACAGGCAGATAAAATAAGCAACCAATTTATTGAAAAGGGTTACGATACCAAACCATTAAAAAAACACTGCAGAGGAAATCTCCAAAAATAGATCGTATGTCACTACTACAATATAAATTAAAAAAAAGAAACACAAGACATACCCCTTATTTGTCATTTTAATCACAACCATCATCAAATTAGAAGAATAATAAACCGATTTTGGCCCATTTTAAGAAATGAATATATAAAATATAAAAATAATATATAAAGGAGCATGTAGTCTACAGAGCACCTTAGTACATAACCATGTAAGAGACACTAAACCACAGACGTTTTTACATAAGGAGCGGTTTTTTGGGTGAGGACTATGTCAGGCCTGCAGGAACACTAACAGCAAAAAAAGATACAAAAAATCATTCAAGGATCTTAAGGAACAAAAAGAATATAGAATAAAAAGTATGACTATTTGTTTTACGAAAAATTTTACATATATCCTTAAGTGCCCCTGCAATTTGAACTATGTAGGAAGAACGAAACGCCCATTAAACATTAGAATTAATAAGCACGTAAGGAATATCAAGAAGGGTTTTGACAAACGCAATGTGTCACTTCATGTCCAACAAGCCCAGAATAGTGATCCTAAACATCTACAGTTTATGGCAATAGAATAAGTTACTTTTAATTGGCGGGGTGAGGACAATACAGAGAAGTTGGGAAAAAAAGAAATTAAATGGATCTACACATTAAAAATATTAAGTCCACACGGACTAAATGTGGATTTTGTGCTCTGTCACTTTTCATAAATATTCAGTTAAATTATAGAGATTGTAAAGAGGATTGTTTTGGTGCTATGTTTCCCATAGCATATGTAAATATGCAATTTTTAATAATACAGTAATATATTTAACTTTTTAATTGCTAAATACATGACATTTTTATATGATCATACGGGAAGATGTATTTTATATTCATCATCAGTTTTATTGTTTATTTTTACTGTATTTTTGATTGTGTACTATTCAATAATTCAAATTTTCTTCCTTTTTTTCATGTATCTTTGCACACAAATGAGACATGGCGATATAAAAGAGGATGGTTACTATATATAGGAATGAATGTGTGTAAATTGAATTTATATCTGTTCAGAAAGAAAATCTAATGAAACATCCAATCAGGGGAACAAATTGTATATTGCTTTAAGAAAGGGGGCAGGTGTGAAGCTCCTGAAAGTTTCCTCACTCTTTCTTGCAGATGATTAACAGAACGATGACAAACTCAAAACAGGAAGTGACGTAACGGACATACACGTCACTTTTGGTACAGGGGCATCATGGACTATGTAGTCCGGTATCGAAACCGGAAGAACTGATACAGACAGGTTGGATTTGGTAAGTACTTAAATACTGGCTCTCAACAAGATGAGCAAGAATTCAGATAAGTGTATATGTGCCATAAGTACCTACATTAACATACTGCACTTAGATTCTGTTATACCTTTTATCTCTTTGGTTCCATATACTATCATTCCAGCACTACTTTGAAGTTGGAGAATAAGGTCTGTTTGCCACCTGATAAGTGCACGAATACCTGTTTGTTTAGAGCCTATATCTTTATAAGGCTCTAATAAATGTGAGTTGGAATTTTAATAGTTTACTATATAGCATAAGGCCTTACAATACTACTCTATGTATGTTCATTTTATACTGATAACGAACACTATATGTATATATATATATATATATATATATATATAAAACATATTATACTCATAACAAACACTATATATACTATAACATAGTATACTCATAATAAACCCTATATATACTATAACATACTATACTGATAATGAACACTATATATATTAAAACATACTATACTCATAGCAAACACTATGTATACTATAAGATAGTATACTCATAATAAAAACTATATATATACTATAACATACTACACTCATAATAAACCCTATATATACTGTAACGGATCCCCTATACTCCAGCTGAGCATATCCGTGCAGAATCTCCCGAAATCCAAGTGTAGCAGAAGGTGTAGTGATTATAACTCCCAATCCCCCAAACATGAGCCAAGACTTCATGAAGGGGTAAAACGAATTGTTTAATGGAAGCCACAGCTTGGCCTTTTATGCAAGTCCCCAAGCAAGGTATACTTCGACATGGACCTTGTTGGGGACAGGGACACAAATACAATAATCAATCAGCATACAGGTACAATGTAAAATACTCCCACACAAACAGTCTAATCCCTCCTCACTATCCTGGAGATAATTGGGTTAAGTTGCTGTAGTAAACTCAATTATCTCCAGGTACAGAAAATATTTCACTGTTAGAAAATTCACCAAAACACTTTAAAACACATAAAATCACATTTTGCATAAACAAACCCCCATAGTCTACATATCCCCAGATAGCTTGGATCTGAACGCCCAACATATCCAAAAAGCACTCAGATCCCACGAACACAGTCGGATCGCCATGGGGTTAAGGATTTGACCAACCGCTCTGAATAAGTCTGGCCAGAAATAGTTCCATGGTTTTAGCTGTAGCAGTCATTCTAGTTTGTGAGTTTTTATCCAAACGTAAATCAGTGAAACTATCCAAAATGTGAATGAATCCCCTGGCTCATAATATAGTAATGGTTCAATAGTTTTAGTCTAACAAACCGTCGAACAGGGTTCTCCAAGCTCGCCGCAACCAGAAACAGGAGTTCGTATGTTTTTACCGGTGTTCGGGTCATCGATTGGCCGCCTCAGAGTTCCAGGCACTCGATGACCAAGTCCCGCTGCCTGCGTTCGTGCGACAGAATCTCTGCCGTTTTCTTCACCATGTGGTGTTCGGCTATATGAACAGCAGCCACACCAAGAGCACACTGCATTCTTGTGGTTTGTTTCAACTTAATGAGCCAGGAGGGTGGTCGGTGTTCGGTGATAAGTTCTTCAAACAAAATAGGGGGTGAAATAGTACAAAATGCTCGAACAGAATACAAAAGGGCACTGGTACACACAAAATAGGGGGATTTTGTCACAAATACTATAACATTCTATACTGATAATGAACGCTATATATTTTAAAACATACTGTACTGATAATGAACACTACATATACAATAACATACTATACTCATAACAAATACTATATATACTTTAACATACTATATTCAATATAAACACTATATATACTATAACATACTATACTGATAACAAACACTATATATATTAAAACATACTATACTGATAACAAATACTATATTTGTGTTCGGGGCATTGTCATTGCATATGAAATACGCTGGTGGAGAGAAAATAACATAACAAGGTAATAGTCGGTTGAGGTGTGCCGAAACCGATGTATGCTGTAGGCCGGTAAATAAAGTGGGCCCACATAAAGGAAAGTATAGCTAATGGGAGTGGAGGGTGGGGCTGTTCGTCTAGACCAACGAAGGTGAGTAAAGGAAGGGGGGGAGTCACTTAAGTAGGTCTATAGCCCCTCCCACAACTTCAGGCCATGCCTTCCAATTTGTGTTCGGGGCATTCTCATTGCATATGAAATATGCTGGTGGAGAGAAAATAACATAACAAGGAAATAGTCGGTTGAGGTGTGCCGAAACCGATGTATGCTGTAGGCCGGTAAATAAAGTGGGCAAAAAGAGATAAATCAAAGATAACGTTTAATCGGAAAACATAATACATCATTACATATTTAAATAGACATTTTAATGAAAGCCCTCCTAATCTCTTGGACTGGGTTAGGAATGTAAGTGGTGTAAGCCGAAGACTTCCAGCGACCCAGAGTCTTAATTACGTGTGCTGGGATGTCTTGGCTAGATGCCGTGGAGGCCGCTCCGATTCTGAAGGAGTGCCCCGAGTAGTTGCTAGGGTTGAGACCAAGTCGGGTGATAACTTATGTACATACTCTTCAAATTGTAAAAGCTGAGACAAACTGTACTCATAGCTAATACCATACAAACTATACCATTCTATACTCATAGAAAGTACTATAGCATTTGTCTATACATTATGGAAGCTATAACATACTGTAGTCATAGCAAATGCATAAACACTTTATCTTACTGAACCAATTCTAAACACTATACAAACTGTGAGCATACAGTGCATGTAGCAAACGCTATAGAAGCTGTAACTTAGGCTATATATTCTACACTTTATAAACACTGTTAGATAGATGTGTTTTACACTGAAGTCAATTCTGTCTGTCAGAAGTCATGTGTCTAGTTGCCAATGAATCGATGTACCATCCATGCACTCTTTTCAGTAACATTAGAATATTCACAAACGTATGTGACTTCTTTTTTGGCTGTCTAAGGTCTTTCCATTTGTGATGCTAAATAGACTAGTACAGTTGGTTTCAAATGGACTGGGATTCATCTGAATTTTTGATGATCAACAAGTCATCTGAATTGTGTACTCCATGAATGAGCATAGTCAATTGTTTCATGATTTGGAGTTCTTTCCATGGCACCAAAAAAACAGATGGTTGACTGGAAAAAAATGATTGACGGTTATGTGACACAGTGGCTGAAGTAATGTAGAGAAGGCCGTGGTGCAAGAAATGTTTTGGGTTCTCTCTAGCACAAGAGTGGCCAAAAAGTAGACCCTGTCAAACTGCCACAATGCTATGCCAACTGGGGATTTACCATTTGCCCTTCCTTGTAGGGTTATATTTGTGAGCAGTGCATTTGTGTACTGTTGTCATTGGAATGTAGTGGTGTACTCTTGTGTAGTGTTTACGCTTGAATGCAGTGTTGGTGTTTAAATAAAGGGGTGTTTCTATATAATTTTAGTGTTTTAATACATGGGTGTGTTTGTATGTAATGTTTGCATTTGATTGCAGGGCTATGTTTGTATGTATGCTTTTAAGTACAGGAGTAAATTTGTGTGCAGTCGTGGTGTTTGAATGGAGGGGTTTGCTTGTATATAATCTTGGAGGGAGATTGTTGAGGTGTGTTTGCATGTTGTGTTTGATTGCTAGGATGTATGCTTGTACACACATACGCTGCCACATGCACACTTACACAGATACACATACACTTTATCACACAGATACACACACACATTCAGAAACACACTAACACACACATAGATACACACACTCAAACATACAGACACTCAGATATACACACCCTGACACACAGATACACACACTGACACATGCAAAGACCATGACACATAAATGCAAACACTGACACGTAGACACAAATGCAGATACACACACTGACACATACACACACCCTTACACACACTGATACATACATACACAGGCAGACGGATATACTCACTGACATACAGGGAGTGCAGAATTATTAGGCAAATGAGTATTTTGACCACATCATCCTCTTTATGCATGTTGTCTTACTCCAAGCTGTATAGGCTCGAAAGCCTACTACCAATTAAGCATATTAGGTGATGTGCATCTCTGTAATGAGAAGGGGTGTGGTCTAATGACATCAACACACTATATCAGGTGTGCATAATTATTAGGCAACTTCCTTTCCTTTGGCAAAATGGGTCAAAAGAAGGACTTGACAGGCTCAGAAAAGTCAAAAAATAGTGAGATATCTTGCAGAGGGATGCAGCACTCTTAAAATTGCAAAGCTTCTGAAGCGTGATCATCTAACAATCAAGCGTTTCATTCAAAATAGTCAACAGGGTCGCAAGAAGCGTGTGGAAAACCAAGGTGCCATTTGCCACCAGTTTGGCCATATTTCAGAGCTGCAACATCACTGGAGTGCCCAAAAGCACAAGGTGTGCAATACTCAGAGACATGGCCAAGGTAAGAAAGGCTGAAAGACGACCACCACTGAACAAGACACACAAGCTGAAACGTCAAGACTGGGCCAAGAAATATCTCAAGACTGATTTTTCTAAGGTTTTATGGACTGATGAAATGAGAGTGAGTCTTGATGGGCCAGATGGATGGGCCCGTGGCTGGATTGGTAAAGGGCAGAGAGCTCCAGTCCAACTCAGACGCCAGCAAGGTGGAGGTGGAGTACTGGTTTGGGCTGGTATCATCAAATATGAGCTTGTGGGGCCTTTTCGGGTTGAGGATGGAGTCAAGCTCAACTCCCAGTCCTACTGCCAGTTCCTGGAAGACACCTTCTTCAAGCAGTGGTACAGGAAGAAGTCTGCATCCTTCAAGAAAAACATGATTTTCATGCAGGACAATGCTCCATCACACGCGTCCAAGTACTCCACAGCGTGGCTGGCAAGAAAGGGTATAAAAGAAGAAAATCTAATGACATGGCCTCCTTGTTCACCTGATCTGAACCCCATTGAGAACCTGTGGTCCATCATCAAATGTGAGATTTACAAGGAGGGAAAACAGTACACCTCTCTGAACAGTGTCTGGGAGGCTGTGGTTGCTGCTGCACGCAATGTTGATGGTGAACAGATCAAAACACTGACAGAATCCATGGATGGCAGGCTTTTGAGTGTCCTTGCAAAGAAAGGTGGCTATATTGGTCACTGATTTGTTTTTGTTTTGTTTTTGAATGTCAGAAATGTATATTTGTGAATGTTGAGATGTTATATTGGTTTCACTGGTAATAATAAATAATTGAAATGGGTATATATTTGTTTTTTGTTAAGTTGCCTAATAATTATGCACAGTAATAGTCACCTGCACACACAGATATCCCCCTAACATAGCTAAAACTAAAACAAACTAAAAACTACTTCCAAAAATATTCAGCTTTGATATTAATGAGTTTTTTGGGTTCATTGAGAACATGGTTGTTGTTCAATAATAAAATTAATCCTCAAAAATACAACTTGCCTAATAATTCTGCACTCCCTGTATACACACACAGATAAACTCACTGACACATACACACTGACACTGAAAGATACACACATGCATACATGTCACCCTCCTATTAACATACCTTTGGAATGCAGGAGGGTGGCTTCCTTGGAGTCCTGCTACTGGCTAAGGCTGATAGGAATATGGGGCTAAAACTGTCTCTCTCTCCTTGCTCCTCCTCACTCCTCTGCCTCCTGCATGGCTCCCTCTGTATCTAGGAGAAAGTGACCTGCAGTCATCGACATCGCTGATACTACAATGGCACGTTCGCTCTATTAAAAGACCACTGTGCCCAACTGGGCCCATGTTCAGCTATACCATCTGGTGACCCTAGATGCACGGGCAACTTGCTGTGCCCAAGAGCGTGCAGGCCCCAGTGCAGCCACACTAGCTGCATGGGGTGTAGTTCTGCCACTGATGTGACAACCACTAAATGTTGACTTTATTCACAGATCAAGTGAGAAGTAACCAAGAGAGGAAAGCATAATGAGGAGCAGTAAATAAAATCTATATTTATATATTTATATACAGCATATTTAATAAAAAAATATAATATATAAATATATACAAGCAGATATTTTTACTGCTTCCTCTCCTTTTTTCCTCTTTTTGTTACTTTAACTTGATCTGTGAACTAAACGGCACAAAGAAATAGGCTTATCAGTGCACTGGACAATATATAATAATATTTATATTTTTCTAGTATACTGATTAGCTAATGCTGACACTATACTCCATTCTTCTATTCCAGAAAGACGAAAAAGTCAATTTTCAAACTCCCCTCTTCATGCTGTGAAAATCTGTCCTTTCTTTTTTTTCATGGTCTCATGAACTCTGAAAGCTGTCATTGACCTCTCATTCTCCCCGTAACTCACATTTTACTTTCTTATCTAAATTACTTTGTATTCATCATTTATTTTTCTTTACTAAAGTCTTGTGTACATTCTTTCGCAGGTCTTGCATCCATTTGTAAAGCTGGTTGTGCGGCCACTTAATGTATAAAATGCAAATAAAGTGCAAGGAGGACTGTGACAATGAGTGAAGGACATTAAGTAGACGGAAAATATTTTAAATATTTTTTCTTGAGAAAAGTTGGAGTGGTTATCCTTTTCACTGGAACTTTACAGTCTTTACAAATTACCATGAGAAACTTACACATGAAGCATTTTTATCAAGATAAAAAAGTAGGAGTGCCTTGGAAAACTTTCTAACAAAGGTGAACCTTTGTTAATGCAGTTCCACCCATTGTTTGAGTCTGTCAGTCACACTCGTTAAATATGATGACTGATGCTGCAGTTCGAGAGCATATCTTTACTGTTTTGATTCAGTAAGCCATTTGCTTGCTGAGGAATCCCTTGTATGAATAATTTATATCAACTTCACTGGTGGCACATCCATTAAAGGAACACTATGTTAGGAACGCAAACCTGAATTCCTAACACTATAGTGTATTTCTGCTGTTAACAATAGTCCAGCCCTTCACCCACCCAGTGATGAAAGGGTTAAAATCCCTTTATATCTCCTGCCTGATTCCAGGGCCAATGTCCCTCTCAGCTGATTCTGTCTCCTCATCCTCTAAGGTCACAGCAATGGGAAAATCTAATGCGCCTGTTAAATGAGAGTCACATGCTCATTAGGGCTTCCTCGTAGGAAAGCATTGAATTGATGCTTGCTTTCCTATGGGGATTTAGAAGACGTTGGATGTCCTTATGCTAAGCGTGCGGATGTCCAGGATTGTTTCATGGCATTAAACTCTGTGAGAAGCCTGAAAGCTCTTGTAGAGGTTGTATTTGAAACTGCAATGTTTTATTTACCTTGCAGGGTTAAAGGGACAGGAACACTGCAGAAAGATCACTTCAATGAGATGAAGTGGTCTGGGTGTCTATAGTGTCCCTTTAATTCTCTGTAGTGCAGTGGGAAAGTTTCATGGTTTAAAACTTGACATATCATCTTCCAGAATGTAATGACTTTAACAGAACACATTAGGGTTTAGCCACCAACAGTCAAATTTTTGGCACAATAGCCACATTGAGAAACACTACAGCAAATTATTTATACACGCATCCTTCATTTTGCTAATTTATTTAGCCCGGTATGGTAAACTATTCATTAAATAAACCCACTTTATGTGTTAAATCTTTGCCTAACACTGTCATATTAATAGACGCAGTTTGTGGCATTAATAATAGAAAACTAACAATACATCCTACGTTTACGTCTACCCATTCAACATTATCGGACAAAATGACCAGTTTGATAAATGGATTCCATTTTCTGTTATGATCGCCGCAAACAGTCGAATGAATAGGAGTTAAATTACCCAATATCTACCATAGGACGCTCCTATGAAAAGAAACAGAACCAGAAAATAGCTTTATACAAAAGACACCGGATTCAATAAAGCTATTAAATAATAAAAACACTATGATAAGGCAATTTTCCATTTTTACAGCTTCATCTTATCTCTCTGGTTTTATGGGAATGAATATCTAAATCCTTTTGCTTCATTCTCACACAAAATAACTCCATTGTATGGTTCATTGTACATGATTTCACATTGAAAGGCCACAACTAACAAACAAACAGTTGAAAAATCTTATTATTTGTTACAATTGCATTTCCAAGTGCTTTGAATGAGATGCAGTTTCATAGAATGAACTATTTATCCTAACAAAAATCAAGCCCATTTTGCTAAACACATATTTGTACAATAATTAATTATTATATATTGTATGTTGAAATGTTTTAGTGTCTATTGTGTTAGTCAATGTTGATCTAATCATATACTGTTTGCTTAGAATATCAAGATTACAACTCAAGTAGAATGCTTACAAAAAAACTAAAAAATTAAAGAAACACTATAGCGTTAGGGATCCAAATCTGTATTCATAACGCCATAGTATTCTCCTCTTTATTTTAGGATCCCCCTATATTTGCCTACTGCAACATCACTCAGATGCTTCTAAATGTCATTGGGGACAAAAAGCACAGGCGTGACCAATGCTACACTATTGGAGGTTAGATGTAAGAACCAAGTTTGACTCGGTTCTCACATCTGAAGAGCCTCTAGTAGCGGTTAGGAAGATAAAGGGTTAAAACGAAAGAACCACTGCACCCAGACCACTTCATTGAGATGAAGCGGCCTGGCTATCTTTAGTGATCTTTTAACTACTTACTGATTTTCTCAAAGTTTTGCTGGTCTTTCTTTGGGTGACTGTAAACCACAAAGTGTTGGCCCATTATAATGCATGAAAAATGTATTTTTAGAGGACTTTTTTTCATTTTATTTACTAGGAAGACTAAAAAAGTATTATGGCCAGTTAATGCTACCATGGGAGGATTTTTACCTCCTTAAAGAAAAAATACAAACATTTAGCTGTTATAAAAATCTCATTGTTGATCTCAAACATTTTATCCATTGTTCCTTTCAGAGACATCTAATGGTACTCATCCTAATTTGCGCATTTCACATCACATGTTTAATGGTCAGAACGATTTTCTTTTAAGATTTATTTTACAGTAATACGTAAACTACAAAATAACAGGAAAAAAATAATTTTCTTTCAGCACCTGGCAGGGGATGAATGACTGGCTGCAAATCTTCCGAAATTAATTGGTGTTAATGTTTCTCTTCCACAAGGCTGGAAAGAAGCTTTTAGGCCCATTAGCCAGTAGAGATTTTCAGTAAATGATTTCTAATGGATTGTATTTAACCAAACCCAGATTGACAAACTAATATGAACAATGAGACAATAATTAGCCCTAATTATCTCATTATGATGCTATCATATCCAAACTATGACAAAAAAAATTCATATTACCAACAACATGCTTTCTACTGGAATGAAAATAAAAAAAAATGTAGTTAAGGCTTGTTTCAATTCTCCAAGAATCTTCTAGATGCAGTTGATTCCCAGACAGTGAATGAAGCACTATGTGCAATTGGTCACTCTAGATGCACACATGTTGTTAGGTACATTGTGTACACCAGTGGTGGAACTAATGAAGGTAGGGCCCTGGTGCAAGAACATTTTATGGGCCCCCTTCTAGTGTAAGGGTGGCCAAAAGGTAGATCCCCATCTATCGTTTGCCCATCCTTGCAGGGTTGTATTTCTGAGCAGTGTTTGTGCATTTCAATGTAACCATGTTTTAGTATGGAGAACGTGTGTGCATATAGGGGTGTATTTGTATGTACTGCTGCCATGGGAAAGCAGTGGTGTATTTGTGTTGAAGTGTTTGTGTTTAAATACAGGGGTATGTTTGAATGTGGTGTTGGCTTTTAAATTCGGGTGTACTTTTGTGTGCAGTACTGGTGTTTGATTGCAAAGGGTGTGTTTGCATATTGTAATCTGTATGTTACATTGTTTCATAGTTACATAGCTGAAAACAGACTTAAGTCCATCAAGTTCAGTCTGCCTCACATGTGTTTTTCCTGTTGATGCAAAAGAAGGCAAATAAAAACCTAGTCTGAAGTGCTTCCAATTTTGCAACAAACAAAACATTACTTCTTGACCCCCAAATAGCAGTTAGATGTCTCCTTGGATCAAGCAGTTACTACCCCACTAATTAGATATTATATTCCTGTATGTTATGTTTTTGCAAGTATTTATCCAATTGCAGTTTAAACATCTGTATGGACTCTGATAAAATCACCTCTTCAGGCACAGAATTCCATATCTCTATAGTTCTTACTGTAAAAAAACCTTTTATTTGCCTTAGATGAAATCTTCTTTCTTCCAGCCTAAATGTGTGACCTTGTGTCCTATGTATAGCCCTGTTTATGAATAGATTTCCAGATAATGGTTTGTACTGGCCCTGAATATATTTGTATAATGTTATCATATCCCCTCTGATGCGCTGATTTTCCAAACTAAAGAGATTTAAATTTTTTAACATTTCTTCGTAACTTAAATGCTCTATTCCTTTTATCAATTTTGTAGCTCGTCTCTGCACTTTTTCTACAGAGAATTTATGCCCCTATTTATACATGACAAAACCGTACTGGCCTTAGCAACTGCAGATTGACATTGCATATTGCTGCCTAATTTGTTGTCTATAACAATTACTAAATTCTTCTCGTGTGTGGTTATCCCTAATTCACTACTATTTAGGGCGTAAGTTGCTTGTGCATTCTTAACCCCGAAGTGCATAACTTTGCATTTCTCTACATTAAATTTAATCTGCCATTTTAGTGCCCAGTCCCCCAATCTATCTAAATCCCTCTGCAGCAAAGCAATATCCTGCTCACATTTTATTCCTTTACAAAGTTTTGTGTCATCTGCAAATACTGAAACATGGCTTTCAATGCCTATTTCAAGATCATTTATAAATATGTTAAATAGAAATGGTCTCAAAACAGAACCCTGAGGGACACCACTTACCACTTTTGTCCTGCCTGAAAATTTACCAATAATAACAACTTGTTTTACTCTATCCTTAAGCCAATGTTCTACCCAAGAACAAGAATATTAATCTAGACCAATTTCTTTTAGCTTGGGGACTAACCTATTGTGAGGAACTGTATCAAATGCCTTGGCACAATCCAAGTAGATCACATCCACTGCAACACCCTGATCTATACTACTACTTACTTCTTCGTGGAATGCAATTAGGTTAGTTTGACATGACCTATGTTTCATGAAACCATGTTGATTATTGCTAATAACAAAGTTCTTCCCAATGAATTCCTGAATAATATCCCTTAATAGCCCTTCAAATATTTTCCCAGTCACAGAAGTTAAGCTTACAGGTCTATAATCTCCAGACAAGGATTTTGAACCCTTTTTAAATATAGGAACGACATCTGCCTTCCTCCAGTCCTCTGGTGCAATACTTGAAACAAAAGAATCTTGAAAAATTAAATAAAGAGGTTCACTTATTTCCCCACTTAGCTCCTTAAGTACTCGTGGGCCCTGGAGCTCTATTTACATTAATTTTCTTTAACTGCTGTAGCACCTTGTCTCAAGTCATCCAATCACAAGTTATCTGCAAGTTTTTTGCAGCAATCATTTGCATATCTCTTGCTATAGGATTCTCATTAATGTATACTGAAGAAAATATTTTATTTAAAATTTTTGCCTTTTCCTGGTCTTCATTAGCTAACAGACCCATCTCTGTTTCCAGTATACCTACACTTTCAAGTTTTGTTTTTTTAGAATTGATGTACCAGTTATGACATGAAGGTGTAATTTAACACATTTAAAAACCTGATTGCCCTTGCTTAAGTACTAGTCACTCTATCTCAATTTATGTCCGGGTAATTAAAATCTCCAAAAATGTACGTGTTACCCCAATTTACAGCTTTCCCAATTTGCTCTAATAGCTGTTCTTCCTCATTAATATTTACATTAGGTGGTTTATAACATATCCCAACCAATAATTGATTTGATTGTGACATATATGTTTTTTTATTTTTTAAAGGATGTGGCATTGCTGATTAGATTTACTTAAGTGCTATATCAGCTGATAATTCCTTGATATTTATTTTGTTGGTATTTAATTGCATTATTTATTGTATTATTCCTGTCACGGTAGTTTACCCCTACACGCAGGATTTAGTTCAACAATCGACAGATAGAGCAGATACGACTTACCGGACCTTAGAATGGCCGGACTCGCCGTATAGCAGAGAATAGACAGAGTCAAGAACAAGCCGAGGTCAAGGGAACAAAGAGACAGCGAGAACAAAAACTAGCCAAGGTCTGGTACACAGTAGTCAGTAAGCCGGCAAACAATACAAAACAGGGATAGAGAGATAAACGGAGTCAGATACAAAGCCAAGGTCAAGCACGAAAATCACAACTGAACACAACAAGCGCTAAAGGGAACTGAAACATAAACCACAATAGGGCAGGGAGTTAAGGGAGAGGTAAGAATAAATACCCTAAACTTTACTTTGATTGGCCCCTGTCATATCCACGCCCCCAAAATGTGAGTGTCTGGGGAATGTGGGATGACAGGGGCCAATGGCAGCACATTTCATTTTTTGGCTCCCACTGCCCGTTTAAGAGCATGCCCGCATTCATTTGGGAGCTGCGTACGGCGGGAAGTGAGGACCTCAGCCGGCCCCCGGGTAAGGTAAGTACCGCTACAGTACCCCCCCGAAGACACGCCCACCGGGCGGGGAGGACCAGGCCTGGCAGGAAAACAAGAATGGAAGGAATGCACAAGGCGAGGAGCATGAACAGCATCAGCGGAAAGCCAACTGCGTTCCTCAGGCCCATAACCCTTCCAATGCACCAGGTACTGGAGTCGACCCTGAGAAAATGAGAGTCAAGTACAGCAGCCACTTCAAACTCCTCATGACCCTCCACAGAAACAGGAGGGGGAGGAGGAACATGCTGGGTATAGCGCTTACACAGGAGGGGCTTCAACAAGGAGGTGTGAAAGACGTTAGGAATACGCAGGTTCTTAGGAAGAGCCAAGGCATACGAAACAGGATTAACTTTATGCAAAATACGGAAAGGACCTATAAAATGGGGGGCCAACTTCATAGACGGCACACGAAGGCGGATATTGCGAGTGGAAAGCCATACCCTGTCCCCCACGACATAGGACGGAGCCGCCCTGCGATGTTTGTCAGCTTTAACCTTTTGGCGAGCAGCGGAGTCCACCAAAGAACACTGAACCTGCTCCCAAGTAGTATGCAAAACCAGCCAAATGTTCATCCAGAGCTGGCATGCCCTGTAAGGAGAATGCAGCTGGAAGAACAACAGGATGCCGGCCATAAACAACATAGAAAGGGCTCTTACTGGAAGATTCATGAGCAGCTTTATTACGAGCAAACTCAGCCCAAGGAAGCAGGTCAGCCCAATTGTTCTGATGGTGGGATACGAAACAACGAAGATACTGCTCTAGGGACTGGTTGGCACGTTCAGCAGCTCCATTAGACTGGGGGTGGTAAGCGGAGGAAAACGAGAGAGAAATAACCATCTCTGAACAAAAAGCTCTCCAGAATCTGGAAATGAATTGGCTACCCCTATCGGATACAATTGATACAGGAATGCCATGCAACCGAAACACCTCCCTGGCGAAGATAGAAGCAAGTTCCCTGGATGAGGGCAATTTGACAAGAGACACAAAATCTTAGAAAATTGATCCACTATCATCAGGATGATTGTTTTGCCATTTGAAGGAGGCAATTCAACAATGAAATCCATGGATAGATTGGACCAAGGCCTCTCATGTATGGCAATGGGTGCAACAACCCACAAGGAACTCTATGAGAAGACTTCATACTGGTACATGTAGTACATGCCCGAACGTAATCGGTGATATCCTTGCGTAAGTAAGCCCACCAAAAATATCTAGAAACTGCTGTTAAGGTTTTAGAAACACCAGGATGTCCAGCAGTTTTGGCGTCATGATATAACGACATAATGTCCTGTCTTTCGGGAACATCAACAAACAGTTTATCAGTAGGTTTCTCACTTGGTGCCATGTTTTGTTTAGCCTGTATAACTTGTAAAAGTGAAGAAGAAATAGATAGAACCGTAGTAGCTATTATTCTGTCCGGGGGAATGACAGGGGTATTATCAAACTCTTGTTTGTCGGTAGTTTCAAATTGTCTAGACAGAGCATCAGCTTTAGTGTTACGATCACCTGGTCTGTAGGTGATGATATAATTGAAATGAGATAAGAACAGTGACCACCTTGCCTGCCTAGAAGACAATCTTTTGGCTTCACTAAGGTAGGAAAGGTTTTTGTGATCCGTAAAAATGAGGATGGGGTCCTTAGTACCTTCTAAAAGATGTCTCCACTCCTTGAGTGCTAAAACAATAGCAAGGAGTTCTCAATTACCTATGTCATAGTTCTTTTCGGCTTTGGACATCTGTTTGGAAAAGAAGCCACAAGGATGTAATGGCTTATCAGGTGATTCTCTTTGAGATAAGACAGCACCTACCCCAATGTCCGAAGCATCAACTTCAAAAATATAAGGCAAAGAAGGGACAGGATGCTGTAAAATAGGAGCAGAGGCAAACGTGGTTTTAAGAAATTCAAAGGCCTCAAGCGCCTCTGGGGACCAGACACGAGTATTGCCATCCTTTTTAGTCATGCGTGTTATAGGCACTACAATAGAAGAAAATCCTTTAATGAAGCGTCTATAATAATTAGAAAACCCAGGAAAACGCTGAATGGCTTTCAGTCCCTGAGGTAAAGGCCATTCCATGACAGCAGAAAGCTTCTGGGGATCCATACGAAACCCTTTAGCAGAAATTACATAACCTAAAAACTGTACTTCGGATTGGTCAAATAAACATTTTTCTAGTTTACAATAAAGACCATTAACAAGAAGGGTTTTCAAGACTGTTTTAACATGCATGCGATGGGTATGTAAATCTGTTGAATATATTAATATGTCGTCCAAGTACACTATCACAAATGAGTGAATGACCCTTTTTTATACGTATGAGATTGTATGCACTTCTAAGGTCCAATTTAGTAAACACAGTAGCTTGTTTAAGCCTGTCGAATAATTCCGTGATTAATGGTATAGGGTAAGCATTTTTTATAGTGATTTTATTTAGGTCTCAAATCGCCCTCCTTCTTCGATACAAAGAAGAACCCTGCCCCTGCCGGAGAAGAGGATCTCCTTATAAATCCCTTTTTGTAGAGATTCTTTAATATATTCCTCCATGACAAGATTTTCTTGCGGAGACAGAGGATACACCCTGCCTTTGGGAGGTATAGTGCCAGGCAATAAATCAATAGCACAATCGTAGGGTCTATGAGGCGGTAATTTTTCAGCCTCCCTCTTATCGAAGACAGACTTAAGACACATGTACTGAGGAGGTATAATAGTAGACAAAGGAGGAGTAGTAGGAACATTAATAGAATTCAAAGGGGTGATTTTAATCATACAAGACTCTTGGCAGGTTTCACTCCAAGATTAGTGATGTCGCGAACATGAAATTTTCGGTTCGCGAATGGCGAACGCGAACTTCCGCAAATGTTCGCGAACCCGGCGAACCCGGCGAACCCGGCGAACCGCCATAGACTTCAATGGGCAGGCGAATTTTAAAACCCACAGGGACTCTTACTGGTTGAAGGGGGGGGGGAGGAGACCTACTGGGTGGGTGGGGGCCATAAAGATAATGAGGGGGGACCTACTGTCCCCCCGGCCCCCACCCCTGAGCGGTGGGTGGGGACCCTAATAACAATAAGGGGGGACCTATTGTCCCCCCCCCGCGGCCCTAATAACAATAAGGGGGGGACCTATTGTCTCCCCCCCGGCCCCCACCCCTGAGCGGTGGGTGGGGGCCCTAAAATGAACAATAAGGGGGGTACCTATTGTCCCCCCCCGCCCCCTCCCCTGAGCGGTGGGTGTGGGCCCTAAAATGAAAAATAAGGGGGGGACCTATTGTCCCTCCCGCCCCCACCCCTGCCAAATAAAAAACCAACATAACCGTCGAACAAAAAAAAAAATCCCGAGCGCAAAAAAAAAAACCTGACGAAAAAGAAAAACCCCGAGCGAAAAAAAATAATCCTTCTTCACCCATGGAGGGCTCCGCGCAGACTGAGCTCTGCAGGGCAGGGGAAGGCTTATAAAGCCTTGCCACGCCCTGCAATTAGGCTAAGAACACTCTGATTGGTGGGTTTAATCCAATCAGAGTGCTCTTTGTCATTTTACACAGCGTGGGAAAATTCAAAATAACTTTCCCACACTGTGTAAAATGACACAGAGCACTGTGATTGGATGGCTTGAAAGCTATCCAATCACAGTGCTCTGTGTCATTTTACACAGCGTGGGAAAATTAAACTTTCCCACGCTGTGTAAAATGACACAGAGCACTGTGATTGGATGGCTTGAAATCCATCCAATCACAGTGCTCTGTGTCATTTTACACAGCGTGGGAAAATTACAAAGAACTTTCCCACGCTGTGTAAAATGACACAGAGCACTGTGATTGGATGGCTTGAAATCCATCCAATCACAGTGCTCTGTGTCATTTTACACAGCGTGGGAAAATTCCAAAGAACTTAAACCCACCAATCAGAGTGTTCATTATCAATTTGGCCCCCACCCGCCGCGCAGGGGTAGGGGGCCGGGGGGGGCATTAGGTCCCCCCCTCATTATCAATATGGCCCCCACCCGCCGCGCAGGGGTGGGGGCCGGGGGGGGGCAGTAGGTCCCCCCCTCATTATCAATATGGCCCCCACCCGCCGCGCAGGGGTGGGGGCGGGGGGAGACAATAGGTCCCCCCCTTATTGTTCATTTTAGGGCCCCCACCCACCGCTCAGGGGTGGGGGCTGGTGGGGGACAATAGGTCCCCCCCTTATTGTTCATTTTAGGGCCCCCACCCACCGCTCAGGGGTGGGGGCCGGGGGGGGACAATAGGTCCCCCCTTATTGGTATTTTTAGGGCCCCCACCCACTGCTCAGGGGTGGGGGCCAGGGGGAGGACAATAGGTCCCCCTCTATTAGTATTTAGGGCCCCCACCGGTTTAATAGACATGCCCTTACTCGCGGTATTGCGAGTAGGGGCACAATTTACTAATACTAAGTAATTTTTACTTAGTATTAGTAAATTAATAGGGGGCGGACCGAACATCGC
The DNA here is from genome assembly GCA_933207985.1 of Pelobates cultripes. NCBI lineage: Eukaryota > Metazoa > Chordata > Amphibia > Anura > Pelobatidae > Pelobates > Pelobates cultripes. The sequence continues at coordinate 97,029,836 of OW240922.1, read as the reverse complement.
ATATGTTCGCCATCCGTGGTGAACACGAACACGCTATGTTCGCCGGGAACTATTCGCCAGTGAACCATTCGGGACATCACTATCCAAGATACTATTTGTCCTGATTCCCAGTCAAAAATGGGATTGTGAGAACGTAACCATGGGTACCCTAACACAATGTGGGAGGAAGGAGAGGTGATGACCTGAAACCGAATGGTTTCTGAGTGTAACATCCCTGTATACATATGCAACGGTTCAGTTTCATGTGTAATAACTGGGGAGCATAATGGTCTACCATCTATGGCCTCAATGGCCATGGGTGTCTTCTTCTCTCTAATGGGTATTTTGTTTTTCCTAACAAATCTAGAGTCTATGAAATTCTCAGCTGCCCCGGAATCAACCAGTATGTTGCTTGCTATGCAATTATTCTCCAGATGCAGAGAAACAGGGAGAAGTAGTCGATTAAGAGGCAATTTTGGGGACTTAGATATCACACCCAAGGCCAGTCCCCTACATGGCCATAGGTGCGATAGTTTTCCGGAAGCATGGGACATTCTTTTAGCATATGACCCTTCTTACTACAGTATAGGCAAAGTCCCTTCTTTCTCCTGTACAATTTTATAGCATCAGAGAGTTTGGCAACCCCTATTTGCATGGGTTCCTCCTCTGATACCTTGAAACTCTCAGGATTAGCAACTCTAGGAGTATTTAATGTAACAAAACGTCTATTCCTATTCTTAGTATATGTAACGGATCGCCTGGCACCCCGACTGGGTACCTCCGTTGAAAGATGCTCCTAGCGCTTCCTGAGGACTCCAAGCACTGCAGCAGACACCACAACCACCGAACCGGAGAAGCATATGAATCCTCTCAAGCATATGAATGCTGTAGACAGTTGAATAGGAACCATACGAATAGGTTTACTCTCCTAGCAGTCAAACTGGAACAGCATACAATAAATCCTTTCCCCAATAATGAGACGACACTTCACTTTGAGGGTTAAGCAGGAACTCTCTGTACTGTCACATACAGTCTCTTTTATTCCCAATCCACAAACATAGTACAGCCCACAGGGCGTTGCAAAACAACCAATCAATCCGTACTATACACCCAGACACTCCCACACAAAATCCTCCCCTCTGCAGGTGATATGATTACTGAACACAATGGGTAATCTCATTATCACCGGCAGAGGAATACAGTTTTTACACAATACTTCTAACTTCTAAAATATACATGTCACAAACATAAAACATACATTTTCATAATCAATCCATTCAGGGGAACAACATATTAAAAAATGGCACGAATCAGACCAGGGGTTCAAAAGTTAAGGGAAAGTCCTTTGTGACTAAATGAAGCATGGCTTTCTGGCCCAAACCAGTTTCAGAGTCTTCTACCTGGAGAGTAATTCAATTATCTCCCAGGACAGACACAAGACTCCATTAAGCACATGGTTGCAAAAAGACACAAAACACTTTAAAATACATAAAGTAACCTTTTCACATAACACACAGACATTTCACATATCCCCAGATAGCTGGGATCTGAGTGCACATTATTAGATGAATGGCACTCAGATCACACAAATAAGCCTTTCTGCAGGGGAAATAAACAGTTTAACCTGCAGGGCCATAGTCCAAAGGGAGCAGGCGAGCAACCAGGCTTCTCCAGTTCACGGTGGCGAGGTTGGTTTCGCCACACTTCTCCCCTTTACCAACTAGACTAACAGGGTATCTGACCTCCTGCCGGTCAGTGCCCTGGTTAGTCCAGCAACCCACCCACAAAACAGAAACAGCAGTACAGCCCACCCACAATAACTGGTTACTACACTTGGGTAGAGGAAAACGTTGTCCATGTCCAGGTGCCTCACCACGACTGTGTGGGCAACTGTTAGGCTGCCTTGGTGGGTTGCTGAGTGGGCAGAGACCAGCGGTACTCTGCCCTGATGCCAGTGCTACCATGGAAGTAGCCTGGTGGGAGCCTGGTTGTGGGAGGGAGAGACCGACTGTCTCCCCTCTGGATACACCGCTCTGTGGCTGGGGAACAGGACCGACTGTCCCTACCCCTTGTGCTGTAAGTGCAGAGACTACAGTCCCATCTGCACTGTTGGGGGGTGTAACATCTCCCCTTGCTGGGTTAGGCTGCCGCTGGAGAGAGGGTGTAACAAGCTCCTCTCTCTGAACTGTAAACTGCCGCTGGGGAGAGGGGGTATCAGGCTCCTCTCCCTGACACTCTCTCTGCTGGTGGAGAGGGGGGCCAGCTGTCTCCCCTTTCATTATTTTGTCCTGTGGTTGGGGTGCGAGACTGACGGTCTCTGCTCCCTGCAGGACACTCTGCCGCTGGGGAGGAAGGACGGCACCTTCAGCTCCCTGGGGTACACACTGCCGCTGGGGAGGAAGGACTGCACCTTCAGCTCCCTGGGGTACACACTGCCGCTGGGGAGGAAGGACTGCACCTTCAGCTCCCTGGGGTGCACACTGCCGCTGGGGAGGAAGGACTGCACCTTCAGCTCCCTGGGGTACATACTGCCGCTGGAGATCTGGGCTGACCGCCCAGCATCCCTGTAGGGCCGGTTGAGAGACCGCCGTCCCATCTCCACCTGCCATCTGTGGGTCTGCCCAGGACCAGTCTGTGAGGTCCCTCAACATTTGCGAGTAAGGACCACCTGCTTCCGCACCTGGCAACTCCGGCTGCTGCTGGGGATCTGGGCCGGTCCCATCTCCACCTGCCTGTTGTGGTTCCTCACAGGACCAGTCTATGAGGACCCCTACTTCGGGTTCCTGCGCCTCAGGGGGAGACGGCTAGCCTCCTCGGATGCAGCCTCTACTCGGCTGCTGTAACACTCCTTCCACTGAGCATACTCTCTCTCTTTCGCCAGCCGGAATTCTCGGGCCAGCCTTGTGTTTCGCTCGGCCGTGACCTGGTTCCAGATCACCCGGCGTACCTTCATGGGTAAATCATCCCCATACTGGGCGACTCGCTGCCTCACCTCGGCCATCCAATCATCGCCAGAGCCTTCCATACTTGTCTGCTCCAAGTCGCTGGATACCTCTGCTCCCAGGGTCGCTGCACGTGTGCTAGCGTTGCCCTCAATTTGTAAATCCAAACGAACTGTGTCTCTGAGCTGCTTTACCTCGCACTAGGACGCCATCCCACGCTTGCCACCAATGTAACGGATCGCCTGGCACCCCGACTGGGTACCTCCGTTGAAAGATGCTCCTAGCGCTTCCTGAGGACTCCAAGCACTGCAGCAGACACCACAATCACCGAACCGGAGAAGCATATAAATTCTCTCAAGCATATGAATGCTGTAGACAGTTGAATAGGAACCATACGAATAGGTTTACTCTCCTAGCAGTCAAACTGGAACAGCATACAATAAATCCTTCCCCAATAATGAGACGACACTTCACTTTGAGGGTTAAAACAGGAACTCTCTGTACTGTCACATACAGTCTCTTTTATTCCCAATCCACAAACATAGTACAGCCCACAGGGCGTTGCAAAACAACCAATCAATCCGTACAATACACCCAGAAACTCCCACACAAAATCCTCCCCTCTGCAGGTGATATGATTACTGAACACAATGGGTAATCTCATTATCACCGGCAGAGGAATACAGTTTTTACACAATATTTCTAACTTCTAAAATATACATGTCACAAACATAAAACATACATTTTCATAATCAATCCATTCAGGGGAACAACATATTAAAAAATGGCACGAATCAGACCAGGGGTTCAAAAGTTAAGGGAAAGTCCTTTGTGACTAAATGAAGCATGGCTTTCTGGCCCAAACCAGTTTCAGAGTCTTCTATCCTGGAGAGTAATTCAATTATCTCCCAGGACAGACACAAGACTCCATTAAGCACATGGTTGCAAAAAGACACAAAACACTTTAAAATACATAAAGTAACCTTTACACATAACACACAGACATTTCACATATCCCCAGATAGCTGGGATCTGAGTGCACATTATTAGATGAATGGCACTCAGATCACACAAATAAGCCTTTCTGCAGGGGAAATAAACAGTTTAACCTGCAGGGCCATAGTCCAAAGGGAGCAGGCGAGCAACCAGGCTTCTCCAGTTCACAGTGGCGAGGTTGGTTTCGCCACAGTATAGTCTGTCACGAATCCTATTGTCTATATCAATGAGATAGTCGATACGTTCCTCTAATGGGATAGGAAGTTCCCTAGTTGCTACCTCATCCAATATAGTATCAGATAGTCCTTCCATGAATGCTGTAGTTAGCCCATTGTTGGTCCAATCTACCTGCGAAGCAAGGGTACGAAACTGAATAGCATAATCAGCAACAGACCTAGAACCCTGTTTAAAGCGGCACTGTCATGCCGAACTTACCTTTCCTCAATCTCTTCCTCTTCTCCCCCTCTCTCAGGATCTGTTCTTCTTTTCTTCCTGTCTTCTTTAGTTTTCTTTAAAATCATAAGACAAAGAAGGGACTCTTTGCCTTATGGAGGATTCCTCCGCTTGACCAGCTCTGACCAGCGGAGGAGCAAAGTGTGCTTCATTTCCGCTGGTCAGAGCAATTTTCCCATGATCCTTACCTTCCCTCTGTGTTCCCACGATGTTTCCTGTCACTTTACACAAAACTGCCGAATTGCGTTCTAACTGAATGACAACAGTATGTTCGTTTCTTTTAGAACGCAATTCGGCACTTTATTCGGATCGGAATTTCATTCTAATAAATGAAACTCCGATCCTATTCATTGCCGCGGCTGCATCTTGCAGCCGCTTAGTAGATAACTCCCTAATTCCCACGGTATCAGTGAGCTATCTACTAAAAGGCTGAAAGACCTAAATTGGTCTTTCAGCCACATTTACTAATACTAAATAAGGTCCCCCCCTTATTGTTTTATTAGGGCCCCCACCCACCGCGCAGGGGTGGGGGCCGGGGGGGGGGAGGACAGTAGGTCCCACCCCCTTATTGTTTTATTAGGGCCCCCACCCACCGCTCAGGGGTAGGGGCCGGGGGGGG
>OW240922.1:96965653-97017693 GCA_933207985.1 Pelobates cultripes | reverse complement strand
ATATATGGTGTTATATCAATACTTAGACATGAGTCATCAGCATGACTTTTATTTTATAACCCTCAATACCCAACAGAGGTTGTAGAACTTTCTTCTAGGCTTCACCACCTAACTTAAACGTACATTCTTCATGTCTTAATGTTACTCTCAGCTCGACAGTCTCCACATAACCTAGCATCTTAGACATGTATGTTCCGCTTATTATCTTCTTATTTCAACAAAAATGTTTAAATGTTATGCATGCCATGCCAATGTCCTGCTATGTAAACTCTTATGTGCTTGACTCTGCTGTCGTGGCATCGTCAGCTTGTATGTTATTATTTTATTTTAGACAACAAAAATAAAGAATGAAAAAAAAAAAGAATATATCTGTATACAGCTTGCAGGATTTTTTGGCTAGATTTTATCTTATTGTCCATCTGTTTGTTGGTCTGTCTGTGGATTTATGTATCCTACAAACAGTGCAAGCTTGCTTTCATGTAAAGCCATAGTATTGACAGAGATAACATTAAATGCAAGTCTGAACATTAATGACTCACACATTCAACTGTGCATTGCGTCCATGTATCATTATTGTATAGCAGATGAACCAACAAGCTTATACCAGCTATAACCGACTACAGCTGAACATCGTAACTCCCTGTCCTGGTCATTCAGTGTGATAAATGTGTGAGACAGGATACACTGTGACACAAGCTGTCCAACCAATTAGATTTCACAGTTAGTCAACATCCACCTGAAAAAAGAAAATCTGTATCCACAGCATTTTGTGGCCACGCAAACATTACCTAGCAACCACATAATATCACAAACTATAATAGGATACTACACACAAAGGATCATGTGTCCACTGCAAGTAGACAATGCCAGCACTGTCTGATGGGCTGAACCCTAACTCATTGCACAGAAAATAGAAAACTAAACTGGTGAAAAAGACGTACTCTTATTAAAACCCAGATCTAAATCCAGTGTATTTCCCAAACACCCATAAAAGTTGGTAGTCTTTGTTATTGTAAAAGATAATTTGTTATGTTTGTTACAAAGTATCTACGTTCACCAGTCTTTATTCAGTTAGGGCCAAAAGAGTGGTACTGTATGCGTTAAATGCCTTATCTTTATTGTGCTTGGGTTCCTTATAATCTTCATATCGAAGTTATATTTTACACATAATGAGAAGAAAACCTAGGTACTATGTATCAGTCCAAGGAATGTTCATTTGTTTATTAGGAATTGTTAAAGACAATATATAGATGAGAGCTTTATTGCAATAGTATAGATAGATGGATGGATGGATGGATGGATAGATAGATGTAACAGTTTGTGTATATATTTATATATATATATATTATATATATATATATATATATGTGTAACTGTGTGTGTGTGTGTATATGTATAACTATGTATATTTCAATGTGTCATTGCTGGTGTTTGCATGTTGGCAACTATGCAAGTCTGTGCAATTTGGTGAGGGCGGTGTGACCATAAAGGCAGCAGTGGAGGCTCATTGGGTCATTGTGGGACTCTGGAGAGCTCTTAAATCAGAAGACCGTTCACCCTTTAACAGCGTATTGGATGCATTACTGAGAGTTGTACTAGGAGACAGGAGCAGCCACACACAGGAGGGGGGATGGAAGCTAAACACTATGGCTAAAACTGTGTTAATTGTTACTTATATGTGTGTATCTATGTGTATGTCAGTTTGTAAATTTACCTGTGTGTGTGTGTGTAACTGAGTGGGTGTGCATATCTGTGTCAGTGTGTGTATATGTGTGTGTGTGGCAGTGCATATATCAAAGCATTTAAAATTAAATGTACAAATACAACCCTGCATTCAAACACCAACAATGCACACAAACACACCCCTGCACACACTACACACAAACACGTCCTTGCATTTAGTTGGCAATAGTACATACAAACACACAAACGCAATCAAATGCCAACACTACTCACAAATACACCTTTTTCTATTGTAAGAAATTAATAAATAAAACCATTTATGACATTATCTTTATGACTACTCTTTTTCTTATATGCTTGTGTATGTGTGTGTATGAATGTGTCCTAGATTTTCAAGGTAATAAAACACACAGTAATACAACATGCATGACTGCATCAAGGCTCACATTAATGTGCGTGCGTTGTGTATAATAAAGCTACATAGCAACAAACGTTCCCTGTAATGGGCACTTTGTACGAGCCTATGTCACAGAGACAGAACTATAACTAATACTCATTCATCTTTTTCACGATGACGAGCTGGACAAAAAGGTAGAAACATTTTGCCCAGTCTTGTTCCACAATAGGGCTGTGTGGGAGCTAAAGATTTACAAATATTAAAAATAGGAAATAAGCAAGTGGAGCAAAAATAGAAAAAAATGGGGAGACAGTTGACTAACCGATGTAGTAAGAAAGGGGTAGAGAGAAATAGGAAAACCTATTAACCTATAAATAAACAGCTTCCAGACGCGTTTCTCCGCTACGTTGGCTTTGCCAATGGATCCATTGGATCCATAGTAGAGAAACGCATCTGGAAGCTGACTCCCATCACTCCTATCCAGGACCTTTATCCAGCAGCACATCGAACATCACATCATCCTGCAACAGCAAACAGCTTGAAACTAACTCAGGACTCCGAACAACCAGCATCAAGTCTGAGTCCCAGGAATTTCTAGTATCTATTTTAACGTGCAACAGAACAACTTCGTAATGGATACAATTTGTTACTATGCACCCTTTTTATGTATCTTAACTTGAAAAACCGAATGAACTATATTTATTTACCAAATAACGTATTGTATTTTTAACTATACTGGATTTGAATCTCCTGGGGAAAAAAAAATCTCTCGAAAAGTTTACATACTTTTAAACCACTTTTAAGTGTTAATATACATTTCTGCAAGGTGAAGGACTGTGCCTAATAGCTGTGACCACAAAAGGCTGGATTTAGATGGACATTTAAGGATCGTTTTACCTTTGATTTTATTAATAGAGACTATTATCAAGAAGAGACTTTATCTTATATTTTATTTTATGTTTTTTTATTTTTATATTTCTATTTATACATTTTTCATTCTTGCTATACTACCACTTTGCTACCTATGAGACAAAGTCATGATATGACAGGGAGAGAGAATCATTATTTTCAAATCATGATTTACAAATATTCACAATTCTAAGTTCTAATAATCTTTAACGCCAGAGTAAACTCACCATCTTTCATTATTGGAAATATACTTATAAGTGAAATTTCAGCAGATTTCACAGGAGTTCTTTCTACCACTACACGGTGGTCACTGGTTTGTTGGTCTTCCAAGTGCTTTAAAGCTTAATACATATGTTTCAAGCCCTGTATAGCAGATTTGAATAGGATGGTTGAAGAGTATAAATATGTGCCCTGTAATCTCGTATGAAACGCATGAGTTCTGCTCATCTGTTTTGAAACAGAAGTCGATTATTTTGTGTAATTATCCCAGGAATTTGGACTCCTTGCTCATCTCAGTTTTAAACAAAGTTTGTTTTTTAGAGTTTAGTTCCTAGAGAGAGTGATGAAAGCTGGCTCTGTACTGAGTAATGCTATTTTTTAAATTATCTTTTGATGTTTCTTTATAATTAGCTTTGGGCATTATAACTAGCCATGTGTAACACGCTAACACAATAATTAACTATGTGTAACCAGCAACATCATAGCAAGTCCTGTGTACCCAGCCAACACAAGCCTACTTTTTTAACCCATAGTCAAACCATGACATTTATAACTCTTAATTCCATCACTCAGTCCTTGACCCTATTCACCTAAAGAGATTATAGAAACAATGCATAAAAACACGAGGGGCATGAGCCTACATACTGGGTGGAAGTGGTCTTGGAACACAAGAGGGAAATTGATGTTTCAGAGGGGAGGGGAGGTTGCTATGATACCTGTACCTAGTTAAACTTGGGAGAGTTGTTGAGGGGAAGATGTGAAGATATCAAGGACTTGTTGGAGATTGGTGAAAACCAAGATATTACCAAGGAAGATGATGAGGTTTCCTAAAGAGATGAGTTTGAATGGACTGGAGATTAGATGAATGCCTGGTAGGATAAAGGATAAAAAAATGATGCTGTCCTTAAGAAGAGCTGTAGTTGACATACTTAGAGGGAAAGGGTAAGCAAATAGGCAAGTTGCATCTTGTATTAGAAAATGGTGGATATAAGTAATATGTTTAGGGTGAACGTTAGATTACCTGGAGACAGACAATGTTGGGGGTAAATGTAAGTCAAGAGTCGAAATTAAAATAAAGGCAACAAGTTTGTGAGGCGGGGTTATTAGATGCTCCACTGGCCTCTAGAGAGTTTGAAAGGGCTGGTTTTCAAAGGAGGGTAGAGAAGAAACTCAGTTTTTGTAAGGACTGAGTTTCAGAAAGTTAGCTGTCATCTATTTAGCAACAGAATAGAGGCAGTTAGTGGCATGTTCCAGGAGAGAAGGAATGTGATCAGGGTGAGATCTTTATTGTAGAATCTTACATGATGTACAGCGCTACAGAACTGGCGCTATATAAATAATAAAACAATAATAATATACTATAGCATACATTTTGCAACAAACTAGGAAAAAATGTCTTCTTGACCCCAAAATGGCAGTCAGATATGTCATTGGATCAAGCAGCTATTACCCCACTAATTCGAAATTCTATCCCTGTATGTTATGTTTTTGGAAGTATTTATCCAATTTCTGTTTAAACATCTGTGTGGACTCTGATAAAATCACCTCTTCAGGCAGAGAATTCCATATCCCATTAGTTCTTACTGTAAAAAAAAACTTTTTCTTTGCCTTAGATTAAATCTCCTTTCTTCCAGCCTAAATGTGTGACCTTGTGTCCTATGTATAGCGCTATTTATGAATAGATTTCCAGATAATGGTTTGTACTGGCCCCAAATATATTTGTATAATGTTATCATATCCCCTCTGAGGCACCGTTTTCCAAACAAAAGAGATTTACATTTTTAACCTTTCTTCGTAGTTAAAGTGCTCCATTCCTGTTATCAATTTTGTAGCTCATCTCTGCACTTTTTCTAGTGCCATGAAATCCTTCTTTAGAACAGGTGCCCAAAATTGCACAGCATTGTTAAGGTGTGGTCCTACCATTTATTTATAAAGAGGCAAAATTATATTTTCATCCCGAGAGTCAATGCCAATTTTTATAAATGACAATACATTATTTTCAACTGCTGATTCACACTGAAAATTTTATATTTTATGTGACTTTAAAATTGGTAGCAGTCCCCTTTCGAGGGGTGTGGGAGGGGAGTTAGTGTCTGCAAGTAAAAAAATACATGTGACAAATCTGGACAACAGACTAATCACTGAACAATTAGAAGCACTGCTACACGATGGTCAAATTTGCTATACGGAATAGCTTATTTAGAAACAGGAATAAGCACAGCCAATCAATGGAAGATAATAATGTCCAAACAGTAAGTCAGTGTATAAATAAAAGACAACATACTGATTTATTGCTGCTTTCCACTACTCTTAGTAATGTTTAATTATGTATTGATTAGTCTGTTAGACAGTTATTTAATGGCTATATTTCTCCTTTCTTTAACATGCTCAGTCCTCATTTAGTTTTAGTCCTTTAATCCAAGATGAATGTGTTAGGGGAAATATTGCATGTGTATCTAATCCAGGAGTGCTTAGTCTTTTTCCAAGTAAAGTCTTTTTTAAGTAAAGAGTTCATGTAGAGACTGTCTTTCTAGGAGCTGCTCCCTGTCTCTACTACTGATGATGGACAGGTAGAAGCTCTTTATTAGATCTAAGACTTGCAGTGCAGGACTTGTACCATTGGCTGAGAATGATCACGTGATGCTCTTAGTCAATGAGCAAGCCTTATATTGCATGGCAGGGCTTAGCTCAGGATTGTTAAAGGAAGCTCCTGATTAGGAGCTTCCTGCTTTCTGTTGTCAGTAGAGGAGGCGGGGAGTGGCCATATTTACCATATCACTGTCCCACTTAATATATTTGCATCAAAACATTAGGGGAGAGATGTAATTCTCCAATAGGAATGTTTATTCTTAATCACTGTGGTGTTAAAACATGTTCTTGCCAGGCAGATTTAAAAAAGAATGACCTTGATTTATCTAAGTCTTATCCTGAATATTTTACCTTTAAAAGCATTTACTTCTCTGGTCGCAGTCATAAGATTAAGTGAAATACTTATTATTGCTCTCAATCACTTTCTGTAATAGATCTTCTTTTACCATTTGTGTCTGATTTGCACTTAAGAAATTTTAACAAATGTTGCCTTTTGTGCATTTTCAGATTAAAAATATGCCTACAGTTGAAACTAAAAACTACATCTGTGTACTACTAAAATAGATGGTGAGATAGTTAGTTTTGTTAAAGGGACACTGTAGGCACTTTAACAACTTCATCACCAATGTATTATGGAGCGAGGGTATTATTTTTCACAACATCAGACTGACATCTGCAATGAAATCTGGGCACCCTGGGTTAACAGGAAAACAATCAAAGAATAAACATCATACAAATAGTATTACCTCTACTATGAACATAGGACTATGATCATTTACTAAAATGTAAATTAGTCCTGAATGAATGTTTAGATAAATGTATGAATGTAAAATTAAATGAATATCATGATCTCTGAAAATAGAGTATTATAAATGCATCAATATTTACTATAATACTAATGCTTTAAAAATGCACAATTGTAAGTAACAGATACGCTCTATTCTACTTTATTCTACTTTATGAATATGTAATTTATAATATCATAATCTCAAAAATCAATTAAAAAATTATTATTATTATTAAAAAAAAATACAACTAATTAGAAGGCTTGATAGCAGGGCTCCAAGCTACGCTTCCAAGTCCTCTTGGTATGAGAGCTGGGAATCCTACTCACTAACATACTGTAACACAGTATGCGCAGTGCCGTCATGGTCAGCCAGAGAGAATCATTGAATGCAGTGATCTTCTACGGAGGAATCGTAGGCGCATTGCATGTCCCTACATTATGAAGAGCATTGGATTTTTTTTTTGTATAGATTGGAGAGGGGGGCAACATAATAAGGGGCACCAGGAATGTAGTGTTAGGAATACAGATATGTGTTAGAAAACCAAACCTAAAAAACACTTATATGTGCATCTGATTTCAGCGATGAGATCCCTCCTCCTCCGATGCTGCAGGCCTTCACCATAGGAAAGCATTGAATCAATGCTTTCTTACAGGGGGTTTGCAGGATGCTAGACATCTTCACACACCCACAGCATGAAGCCGTCAAGCGTCGTTTCAAGGAGTTAAATTCTGTGAAACTGCAGTAAGCGCAACTAGTGGTTGTCTGGTAGACAGCCACTAGAGACAATCTTAACCCTGCAATGCAGACATTACAGTTTCTCTAAAACTGAAATTTTTTCACTTGCAGGGTTAAGGGGACAGGGACACTTCACCCAGACCACTTCAATAAGCTGAAGTGGTCTAGGTGCCTATAGTGTCCCTTTAAGGTGACAACGTTTCTTTTTTATTTACTTTATTCTATATAACATTTTCTAGCACACAAATTCGAGCCACATAGAATACTATAGCGTCTACCTTCAAGACAAGTAAATAATTGTATGTTTTATTTAAATGTTTAATTATTATTTCTGCGCCTTCATTATCTCCAGCTGCTAATTACAGAAATGAATGGAAAGATGCACAGGAAACATATTTTTCAGGTACTTGATTAACTGTTAAAATAGAAAATTATGTATAAGCTCCAGGGTGCGATGGTCTAAGTAGTAATAGCGGAAATGCTAGATTGTATAATGTTGCAATCTGTTTCTATCGCTCTAGGAAGGTTTCACTTTGAAACTGGTATAACAATTTGCTTTTTGTGCACGAGAACAATAAATCTCATCTTTCAAGAAACATCAACTTCAAATATTAGTAGAATTGGTGGGGAAGCTTTGAACGCAAATCCCTTCCAATTTCTACCATCGTGCTGTCTCTGTAGGTTGAGCAATTCAGAAATGAGATGGATATTTCAGTTTATACAATCGTTTAACGCTAGGTTGACAAAGTGGAAGCTTTACACCATTTATAACTATTTATGTTTCTAGTTAAAGGGAAACACTATTCTGGATATTGCACCATTAAATGAAACATTGAAATGCACCTTTGTTTTAATGTTTTCTTTAATATGTATATTTAAAAGGACTCTCCACTGTCTAAATGACATAAAAAAAAATCAATATTAATTAAATACAGCCCCAGTGAAAACAAGCATTTAATTATGCATTTAAAAAAAAAAAAGGGGGGGTCTACCTAAAATCAGCCTGTCGAAGCTGTAGATCTCGTCTGCAGTCTTTACAAGCCCTCCTCTTCTAACCCCACCCAGACTTTCTGTGACTGTCCAATCACAGACTTTCCAATGCAGCTCAATGAAAAGTCTTTGCAAGGCAGGTCCTCCACCCTAAATCTTATTATAGCATGAGCCTACCTCCCCCCCCTCCACACATTTATTTTATCACAAATCCACAACCACTGGCCACAGGTAGGGATGGGGGGGGGGGGTGGACTTTAACTTGTTCACTCCCCTTTACTTTTTTTAAAAGTCCCAACCCGATGTTCACCTGATGTGTAATACCCTCTGTTATTTCACAAACCCCATCCCCAAAGGCTGCCCAGATGCTATGTTTATCATGGTGCATATAAAGGTAAAATACATCCATTACAATAATATGGGGGTCTTATTGAACTCCATAGGATTATAATATGCTTAATTATTTATTATTTTAAACCTTTTTTCATGTGGTGGCTGGCTGGCTAGCTTGGGCCAGCCGACACTTAATTAACCCTCATGCCGCCGAGGGTTTTAACCTATTTGCTTGCTGGCTGATTTTTTTTAAAACCCATTCCTGGATTTGAAACTGGTGGGCCTGAATTTGTAGCATTCAGGGTGGATTTCAGCCTTACAAATGTGTTCGGTCTGGCTGAAATCCAGAATAGAAATTTGTATTGTATAGTGGTATTAGGGGAAATGTAAAGAGAGTTATTACACAAAGTGGATCTTTAAAATACATATCGACCATTATTTCCTTGTAATGTTCCTTTACCACAAAATCACTTTTCTTCATCTGTAATTCACAAATGATTTTGCCATTGCCTAATTAGGCTGTCTGCATTCATACTATAGTATTTTCGTGAACCTAACATAACATATGACTTGCATTAGGGATTAATTAAAGTATACATTTTTAATGAGGTACTCACTAAATTGTGATCTAATGTTCTCAATAATGTAATAATAGCTTTACGCCAAAGCATTTAGCACGATTTACATGAAACAAGCCAAAATTCAATAAAAAATAGGTTTATATTTTTCTGACATTAAATGCATTTTTCTTTATGTTTTCATATCACTTTATGGGACGGTAAGGCCATGACAAATGCTGTAAAGGCAATTTTAAAATAGAATTTGTAGAAGTCTGTTAAACTATCGACTGTTTTGACAATTAAATAGTTATTTTGCTTCTTGGATGGAAGAGATTGTGAAGAGAAAGATTAATTTATCCATACATATTTCAATTACGTGAGAGACTGTGGAACCTTTTCCTGAACTTCAATGATTCGAAACAACAAAGTACGAGTTGCAATTTTTAAAACTGATAAGGAATCTTCAATACATCTGCCAGAAATCTCATTGCCAAGTGTAAAAATTGCCACTTTCAGAACTAGATCTAAAGACATAGCTGTTAACAGGCGCTCAATTTTAAATTACTCCCAACTAGAGTAAAAATGAACAAAAAAAGTGTGAAAATAATATCCGCACACAACGTCTGCTATCTAATCAACTAGGATCATTAATCATTATTTGATTGAGAATAAAACAACAGCATTGCATTAACTGGAAAATATTTAAAAAAAATGCAATTTTGAACGAAGTAACAATGCATCGTGTTATCCCTATGGATTATATTAGCAGACTGTCCGGAAAATTATTATTATTGTTGTTATTGACTAGAGAGATACTCAGGGATATAGGTCACATCTTTTTAATTTGTTATGGGAATTAAAAAAAATATTCAGAAAAAAAATGTAAAAAAATAATATATAATAAAAAAATAATAATATATAATAATAATAAGTTAGCATACTCACTTGGGCACAGCAGAAAATGTTGGTTCTTCCGAATACATTTAGATTAAAACATTTTTTGAATTTGCCAAACCTAATGAAATATTGGTGGAATTTCTGCCATGATTGTCAGTATTTCCATTCAGCTGAATACAATGCATTGATCAGCTCCAAATCTTTCTAAGATCAATAGATAAGCCCCTATATTGGTACCCTTGTGTGGGATTGCCATAGTTAAGGGCAGGTGGCTGTGTTTAGCCGCAAACTCCTTATTTTGGTATTAAATATGGTAATCCCACATAAGGCTACCAAATTAAGAAGATATTTACTAAGCAGGTGAAAGATCTAATTTAAAGGGAAAGTATTTTCACACAAACCATGACAGTGTCCCTGTCCTTCTTAGGAACTGCCATACTTGCATTACAGAATAAAGGCCAGCTCCAGTGGCTGGTGTTATGACCCCTACTATAGGCTCATGCACTAATCATGAGATCGGATATCACTTGATCATATGATACAGAGAACAGATAGCAAAGCATTGGTTCTTCCCCTCTCTGTCTCATTAGAGACAGCAAGGGGAATTATTAGTGTGGACTCACCTAGGTTTTGCCTTGATGTGGCAGGTGAACTTATACTTAAATGGCCACTGGAGTGATACTAAAAACCTCCAGTTATTTAAATTTGCATAGGGATTTGGGATAGAATACAGTTCATTTTAAAAAAGCTATAGCTCTGCATTGTCCTCAAACCAAAATGACTCTGTATAGCGATGTTAATCTGGTCCATTGGTTTGTATCTTGTTTGAGAACATAAAGTACAGTGGATGTTGTTTATATCAAAGCTTTGTGTCCAACACTCATTGGGTCCTTTCATCTCTATCAATGACTTCTGATGACCTCTAACAATTGTCAAGAAAATTGAAAATGAAAGGCCGTATTGTGTTTTGATTAGCAGCAACATATGGAAATAATTGTTTGTGTGGTCAACCCTTGTCACCAGGGATGCACGATTATTCTTTACATCAAAGGTATTGTCAGCTAGCGTTGGTCAACAATGACTTGCAGGGAGCCTAGATACATGTATCTCATGCATGAACCAAATGTGTGCCTTTGTGATAAAGAAAATAACTAGTTTTAGTTCCAGGAGAGTGAGCAGTACATTGCTCATCCACCTCTTACTGAAAGTGTTAAATCGTTTTCAAAGAACACGGAGGAAAGCACAATCTATTTATTTATATGTTTCTGTCTTCATTCGTTTTACCGGGAAGAATACACAAGGCTGTTTCTCATTTTCAAGTATGTCCTAGAGGACACGTGCAATATACTATTTCACATGAGAGGTACGATCAGTACAATTACACTTTACCTATAACTGTACCTCCTTCATGATGGGAGATCCAAAGAAAAATAAGTTTTCAGAGACTTCAGGCTTGTTTGATATTTTTTGAAGATGATTCCATATTTATTGATCTCTCTTGTAGAAGATTTGATTTGCTTTTCTGCAGTAAAGTATGGAAAGTAAAAGCGTTGCCACTTACAGAAAAGTGGTAGTTCTTTGTTTCTCCACCCCAGTAAATATTCTACAATTTTACCAGTGAAGGTAAGTGCCACTGCTGCAATTTCTGCATTTTTACAAGATTGCTGTCACATGATACCTTAGTGCATACATGCGTACTTGGACATCTATTGGAGAAATGCAGTAGTTATCCATTAACTCCAGCAGTGCTTTACGGATGCATGCACTGTGCACAATGCACTGTGATAACTTGTTTGGATATGTTGGTGGACATTGCCCAGCAGATTATGTAATCATAAAAAAATAAACTATAGAGAATTTGCTATTGGGTTATGCTAAAATTGGGGATGTGGCAGTTGCTTTTAAAGCATTGGTGGTAGAATGAATATCATAGGGGTTCGGGGGAGGTGGAGAGAGCGAGCTGTGGGGAGCTAGAGTGAGCATGTTGCTCAGGTTGTGTGGATTATAGGAGGGGGAGGGAGATGCAGGGAGCATGTTGCTCAGGTACAATGGGTTAATGGAGGGGTAGGGATCTGTAGTGAGTGTGTTGCTCAGGTATTGTGGGGTATAGGAGGTTTGGGGAGCTGCTCAGGTAGTGTGGGTTCTATTTTCACCATCTTTCTAGAGCTATCAGCAAAGGGAAGAATGCCTCCAGAGATAATAATTGATCAGAGATTTTGACTTTTGAGCTAACTAACCCCATAAGAAACCACCAGAAACCTTGTGTATACAAGTTTCAGTAATTCTTTAACTCCACCCATTACATGGGCCCCTTGTTTAATTTGATTTTCCAAGCCCCAGCACATATCTAGAAGAATGAGAAGAAGCCATATCCATAATTTGCTTTAATTTGGGTTCTCAGCAGAGAAGGCTTAAAACTCCTCATGGCCCTGGGTAGCACTCTGTCTTCACCCTCTGTATAGAGATGGTGAATGGGGTCACGATTGTCCAAGTTTCTTATTGTGTTTGGACATGTCTAACCTTGGAACTTACATTTTATGACTAATTCAACTATGGTTCTTTTGACCCTTAACCATTATATTTTATTTTTTTATTTATTTGTGCAGACAGTGATAGAGAGGATTACACCACAAACAGATTACCTGTATTGTATTAACAATAAACTGTCATGATCCATTTGACATAAAGCCGTGATAATGGCAAATAACAGGATTTTGTGAGGTCATTTAGTCATTAACTGTAAAATCTTTTCTAGCTAGAAGAATATTTTCATTCAGGAATCAGCTCATCAATCTAGACTTTTATGAACTAATTCTTTCCCAAATACCAAGAACACCCAAGAAGGCGCAGCTGACCTTGTCCTAGAGATAGGCAACCTTTGGCAACCCAGATGTTGTGGACTACAACTCCCTTGATGCTTTGCAAGCATTGTAGGTCTAATAGCATTATGGAAGATGTAGTTCAAAATATCTGGAGGCACAGGCTGCCTTTCCCTGTACCTATAACCTCAAATTTGTTTCAGTATTATTTCTTTTTTTGTTAAGCACAAACTGTGCAACAACACAGACAATGCAGAGGCAATAATCTTGCCTCAAACTGAATGTTATACTTGTCTCTATTTTCTGGAGGCCTAATCTTTTTTTTTTTTTAAATGGAGATACCCGAGAGCATTAGATGGGGATTCAGTAAGTTTAATCAGCCTGTACCCGCAG
Source organism: Pelobates cultripes (assembly GCA_933207985.1). Lineage (NCBI taxonomy): Eukaryota > Metazoa > Chordata > Amphibia > Anura > Pelobatidae > Pelobates > Pelobates cultripes. Next base: position 97,004,381 of record OW240922.1, on the reverse strand, counting down.
TACAAAGTACAGAAAATCCTATGACACATCAGAACTCTTCAGCTGGTACAAACCATTTCAATGACTTGAGCCCTATTCATTCTGAAAAGGTACCTCATCACAAACTAGTTTCTTAAACAGCCGGCATTATTGCAGAATATAGTTAAAGGTAAACACTGCCTTTTCAGACAGTCTAAGGCCAGGGCTATATTACTAGGCACATGATTGGGGATATCATTTATAATTTCAAAGAAAAAGCAGTGTTTGCATTGCAGCCTAGTAACACATTTAGTGGCCATTCCTCAGATCAGTACTCTACATTGAGCAGGCCTGATGTTCGACATCTTCACACTCTGCATGAAGGAGCTAAACTGTACTCATAGAGATGCATTGATTCACATGTATTGATTTAATGCATCTCTATGAGGAGATGCTGATTGGCCAGGGCGGCATTGGGCTCTGCTCCCCCCAGCCCCACTTCCTTGGCTAGGATCATCAGAATTGACCATCTCAGACGATCCAATGCTTTTCTATGGGAAAGCATTGTAATTGGCTAAGATCATTACTTCTGATTATGTCAGCCAAGGAGGCGGATTGTGACTGAGCCAGCACCAGCGGACCTGAGCCGCACTGGAGATAAGGTAAGATGTTACTATATTTATGGGTGCAAGGTGGGCGGTGGGGCAAGATAGAGATTTTAATATACGTGTTTGTGTTCTTGACCCTATAGTGTTCCTTTAATAATAACCTTGCACTTTGTACAGAATTATCTGTAATCACATCTCAAGGCAGTGACCGACTTCTTATAGTCCTCTAGATTCAAAGTGTTTTAAGCATCTCAGTTGTCACATTTTCCTTTTGTTTGCCACAATGTATGTCTTATCCTTTGCCTATATATTTAATTTACTAATTGTGCAGCACTGTGGAATATATTAATACTTAATATATACAATAAGAATAATCAGTTATTTGTGGATACTGCTTGAGTTACAATATTTTTATTATCCATTCTTTCTCTCTAATGTCACGTTCTTTCTCTGTAAAAATAAATACAGGATAATATTGAAGAAGCCAGGATCAATAGATGCTGAAATTGTATAATTATTCTCCCTTCTGTTGGGCTACACATAGCATTCTCCGTGCTTCCCATCGTTCCTTTAGAGTAATTCTTGCATGTCTCGTTTACCTCCTGCATGGCACTGTGGATGGAAGCCAAACTAAAATAATATCGATTTGCAACAATATCTTGGCGCAGAACTCTACTGAGAGTGAAAATTGCAATCCATTTGGATTAAAAACTATACTATACTATACTATATATTATTCCCATATATACTAACAGAATGCACGTGTCATGGTTGATTATATATTTAAGTGTTCTTGCATAGCAAGACCACTTAATGTTATCTCATATATATATTATTCTTATTCTTATTATAGCCAAATTTGCCACCCTAACTCCTCCCACAGTTTTTACACTACATAGACAAAAATATACCAAAACGTGCAGATTGTTCCTGATCGGATTGCTATTACTTTGTGGAACGTTTCGCCGAATGGTTCACGGAATATCGTCGTTCTTGTGGCGAAATTTGTCCCATAGGAATGAATGACAAAGCTAGAGTGGGAGCTGGCAAAAGCTGAAAAATCAGGACATGATTTCTAAACTGCCACCACTCCCTTATTTTCAGGCCCACCTATCAAAACGTTCAGCTATCCCTGCTGCCACTAAACATGTCAACGGCTAAGCCGTAGTCCTTATAGTTTTCACAATATAATCATTTGTTTGCAACTAACGCCGTCCATTGACATTCATTGAAACTTCACTCTACAAAGCTCAAATTTGAAGTGCAATTTCTAAACTGCGACTGTGCCTTCATTTTTAATACTTCAGAGACATACTATGCATCAAAATGTAGGTCTGGGTCTTGTGATTCTCACAATATAAAGCTCTTCGCTGTAGGAGTTATAGTTTTTAAGATACGACCGTTTGAAGATGGCAACCGCCAAAATACTCTGACCTGTGTCAAGCTGCAGCAGCAAGTGATGTCATAGACAGGGCCTTTTGAACACCTGCTAATGTTTTTATAAATGTATGGTTTAATGTAACTGTGCAACAACGTTGCAATTAAATGTGCTATATAAATGATGACAGTTACTCCGCCGACTCCAGTTGTAGACTAATTGTAGCTTTTCTAGTTCCTGCCTGTTCTATGTTAAATTTTGTATATATTGTGTATTAATATTGTTTTTGTATTTTGTTGTACCTAATGTAACAATGCAATGATTTGTGGACCCAGGACATATTTGAAAACGAGAGAAATCTCAATGTATCTTTCCTGGTAAAATATTTTATAAATAAATAAATAATACTATACCATGTGGATTAAAAACTATAGTACGCTATATACTATACCACGTACATTATAAACAGGTGCTCAAAGGGACGTAAATAAGATCATAATCCTATCGATAAGAGGTATTTTCAAATTTAAAGAAACTAAAAACATATTGTGGGATCTTTATCTGCAAAGGAAAAGTGGTTTCATTATTTTTATTTACGTATATGTATATACATAATATAAACAAAAAGGAGATCTGGCACTCTACCTCTAATGTGGTAACAATCCAATAAACCACGTTGCTGCACGGCAAAGATGATATAGCAAATTGGAATAAATAGAGCACTCAATGGATTTTCCCCCCAAAAATAAAGTTGTGTTGTATTTAAATGATCAACGTTTCGACCCGGAGGTATTTATCAAAATCTTGATAAAGACCTCCGGGTCGAAACATTGATCATTTAAATACAACACAACTTTGTTTTTTTTTTATATTGAGAGAGCAGAGGATTTTTTCAAAGTGTATTCAAAACCTCCTTGGTCTTTATCAAGATTAATCTTGATAAATCAATAGATCGATCCTTGAGAGTGCTCTTTTCTTACATTGTATTTAGTTCCGCTGAGAATCACCCAGGTATTTGTGGACACATTATATATATATATTTGTTTGGTAAATGCCATTATTTAGAGATATAAATATATAGCCATAAGTTCCATCACAGCAATCCAGGGACTTCAACAAAATGTAGAAAGTTAGAACTTAGCTTTTATTTACATATTGCAAAAATAAAAAATCAACAAAAAAAAAGTTTAGTTGATAAAAGTTTAGTTGATAAAAGTTTAGCTGATAAACTGAAATGTTGATTTTTTTATTTTTGCAATATGTAAATAAAAGCCAAGTTTTAACTTTCTACATTTCAGAGAAGTCCCTGGAGTGCTGTCATAGAACTTATGGCTTTATATTATTTTGGATAAGCACCGGGCTTTGGAAAATAGCTGACTAAAATCTAAATCTAAATCTTTAGCTAAAGCTAAAATCCAAAAGTTTAAAAGTAATACCGTTTCATTTTTTTTTTAGCCTTTAAAAAAAATCATTTCTGACATATTTTCAAACTGATTTTTCAACTCATTGAAAACATGTCATTCCAAAACCTTCACACCTTCGTAGAGCAGTGACGGGGTATGCGATTGGGCTGAGAGAAGGCTTTGTCAGAAAGATTTAATAGTCACAGTTCAAGGATGAGGAAACTCTATAGCATGTGTACATCCAAAGTTATTACAATTTAAAGTTGTATAAAACTTTTAAACAACCCACTATATCTTTTCTGTAGCAGTATACCATCTGTAAAGATAATTCGACTTGGCTCCAATGAATATTTTATTAAAATAATGAGAAGGGATTTAAGAATAAACAAAAGAGGTCATGTCCTTAATAATTTAAATGGCTCACTTTTTCTAGTTGATAAATATCTACAGTTGCTTAACCCCTTAAGGACTGGACTGTTTTTGCGATGTTGTACATTTGCGACCAGGCATATTTTTACACTTTTGTGGTGTTTGTGTTTGGCTGTAATTTTCCGCTTTCTCATTTACTGTTCCCATACAAATTATATATTGTTTTTTCAGGACAAAAGGGGCTTTCTTTACATACCATTATTTATATAATCTCATGTATTTTAATTAAAAAAAAATACAAAAATCTGATGAAAAATTGAAAAAAATACATGTTTTTTGACTTTTACTTGAAAAATCTTTTACTCATCTACAAAAGCGAATGAAAAAAAATGCTAAATAGATTCAAAATTTTGTCCTGAGTTTAAAAATAACTAGTGTTTACGTGCTTTTTTGCATGTTATAGGGCTATAGGTACAAGTAGGATATTGCGGTTTCAAAACATACATTTTTAAAATTTATCAATAGTGACATTGTAACACTATTATCTGTCATAAATCTCTGAATAACACCCCACATGTACATATTTTTTTTAAAGTAGACAACCCAGGGTATTCAATATGGGGTATGTCCAGTCTTTTTTTAGTAGCCACTTAGTCGAAAACACTGGCAAAGTAAGCATTCATATTTGTTTGTGTGTGAAAAAAGTAAAAAAACTAAATTGAACGCTAATTTTGGCCAGTGTTTGTGACCAAGTGGTTACTAAAAAAGACTGGACATACCCCATTTGCAATACCTTGGGTTGTCTTCTTTTGCAAATGGTATGCCATCATGGGGTAATTCTCATTCCTGGGCTACCATACGCTCTCAAAGGCAACGTAACCAACCTGGCCATTTTCAATGTAAAATATTTGACCCATATATTTGACCTTGTAACTTTCAAAAATGCTATAAAACCTGTACATGGGGGGTACTGTTTTACTCGGGAGACATCGCTGAACACAAATATTAGTGTTTAAAAACTGGAAAACGTATCACAACAATTATATCATCAGTAAAAGTGCTGTTTGTGTGTGAAAAATGCAAAAAAGTAACTTTCACTGACAATATCATCACTGTGATATGTTTTACTGTTTTGAATCACTAATATTTGTGTTCAGCGAAGTCTCCCGAGTAAAACAGTACCCCCCATGTACAGGTTTTAGGGTGTCGTAGAACATTACAGGGTAAAATACAATGCTAGCAAATTAAATTCTCTGGAATTTCGGCCTGGGTTGGCAAGCAGGTCCCTCAAATTGCAATCAATAAAATTACTGAATTATGTAAAAATATTACATAAATACGCACGTGGAATTTAAATATATATGCATATTTATATATTTGAAGTCTACGTGTATATTTATATAATTATTTATGTAATTTTGTATATGGACGTATGTATATTTCTTATTATTTTATTTATTTTTATATACATAGATATATATACAAATTCATTCTAAGTGTATTTTGATATAAATATATATATATTAATTTTAAAATACAGTTAGAATAAAATTTCATATAGCTTTATAATTTTTTAAATTTTTTTTATTATTTAAAAAATTTTTTATTTAATTTAAATTACTTATTATTTATATTTTATAATAATATATATATACAATATATATAGTTATTATATATATTATATATATACGTGTGTAATTTAATTATAAGTGTATTTTATATTAATATAAGTACATATTAATATAAAAATACACTTAGTATGACATTATATATATATGATATATAGACATATATTATATAAATATAATATATGTCTATATATCATATATACACATATATAATTATTTTATTTTTTTTAATTAACACTAACTTTATTTTATTTTTTGATTTTACACATGCAGGGAGACTGCCTGTCAGCACAGGCAGTCCCCCTGCAGGCAGACACATGGATACCTATTGTGACCATGTGATCGCTGTGTTAAGCGATCACATGGCCACAGGGGTCCTAATTCAGTGTGGGGAGACTGTCTGGGCTGCAGGCAGTCTCCCCACAACTGGAGCCACGCTGATCGCCGCCGGGGGAACGACGGCGATCAGGTAAGTAGCTCTGACCGTTAGGACGGTTCAGGACCGTCATCGGTCGGCAACGCAAAAATGCCGATGACGGTCCTGAACCGTCCTCGGTCCTTAAGGGGTTAAAGGACCACTATAGGCACCCAGATCACTTCAGCTTAATTAAGTGGTCTGGGTGCCAGGTCCAGCTAGGATTAACCCTTTCTGCTGTAAACATATCAGTTTCAGCGAAACTGCTATGTTTACCTATGGGTTAATCCAGCCTCTAGTGGCTGTCTTACTGACAGCCGCTAGAGGCCCTTCCGCGCTTCTCACTGTGATTTTCACAGTGAGAAGACGCCAGCGTCCATAGGAAAGCATTGAGAATGCTTTCCTGTGGACTGGCTGAATGCGCGCTCGGCTCTTGCCGCGAATGCGCATTCAGCCAGGGACATCAGAAGAGGAAGCCCAGCGCTGGAAAAAAGGTAAGGGATTAACTCCTTCCTCCCCCTTCAGCGCCACGGGAGTGGGACCCTGAAGGTGGGGGCACCCTCAGGGCACTATAGTGCCAGGATAACGAGTTTGTTTTCCTGGCACTATAGTGGTCCTTTAAGAACATTTTCATGTAATTGATTGGTACCAGATCTTATACTTATTACATATATATTTGATTATGTTAAGAAATAGAAGTTGGCTCATTGCACAACCTTAGAAAAGGAAAAATTAGACCTATTGGTACATCATACCTTTGTAAATATCAGATTGTACATTTTATAAAATGTAACATTATATACAAAACTTTTAATCTAGTCACACAAAATACAAGTGCGGTGTTATTTTGTTGCTGAGATTTCTAGCCTTAACACTGTGTCACTTGTTGTTGCACTTTTGGGTTTCCATTGAATGACAGACTGTCAGAGAAAGGCCTTACATTTAATTTACAATCAAAACGGAAAGGGCCTTTATTGAGAGAAAAAAAAGCATAATTAATAGACAACTTGTAATAAGCCATTAGAGCACTTTCCTGACAGTTCCTCTTCATTGTTTTTTTTTTTTTTTGCAAAATATACTCCAATTGTTAGATCAATTAATAGCTTTTTCTGCTTTTAATGCCTTTTTTTCACATCTGTGAGATTTAAATTTGTTAACCTCTCTTAGCTAAAATATTCCATTTCTTTTATTAATTTTGCAGCCCGTCTCTGCACTTTTTCTAGAGCCATGATATCCTTCTTTAGAACAGGTGTCCAAAATTGCACAGCATATTCAAGTTGTGGTCCTACCATTTATTTATAAAGAGGCAAAATTATATATTCATCCCGAGAGTCGATGCCAATGTTTATACATGACAATACATTATTGTCAACTGCTGATTGACATTGTGAACTTCCTTGGAAAGGAATTTAACAAGAAATCACAATATCATTGGAAATCAATGGTTTGTTAAAAACAAAGTAGACAATTTCTGTGTGTCTATACATCTTTTCCTTTATTTCATTATGTAATCCTCCTCATATATATGTGTAATTTAGTAAATAGCTTATAAGATTTCCCATTTTACCAGTCGGTCTCTACATTTGCCTTCTGTCTGATAATTTGAATAGATCACAGAGAGGAAAGCACGATGGATAAAAAAAACTAAACATGATTAAAGGACAAAAAGCCAATGGTGATAAAAAGCTTGAAATGTGACTCACAATACCAATAGCAGAAAATAAAGACTATTAAAAAAATAGTATAACAGCAAGAAAATGATAGGGAAAAAAAACAATACATACTGTGACGGAACACCGTCACTGAGTACCATATCCCCATGTGCCCGCTGTCTATTTCTATAGGGGGAGATATGTTATGGATGGCCTGATTTGTTTAGCATAAGCCACGAGCTTGTGGCGCATTTTTGGGACTGATTTACATGTGCCTGTATATGCAGCTGTGAGTCAACAATGGGGGGAGGGGGGAGTGCTGGAGGAGGCAGCAGCACTGTAAAGTATAGTTAAGGGAAATGTATTGCTTGTCTGTGCTTCTTCCCCTCTCCTTCCTTTTCCTGTCACAGCAGGACGTTGCCACAGGGACACTGCCAGCCCAGTTTGAACTGGCTGCTTTGTCCCTCTTCCATCCCCCATCAGCTTCTTGGGATTGAAACCCTTGTTGTTTTGTTGTTTTGTGTTGGAGACCCCAGGTAGGGGTCTGTGCATGTAAAACCATGTATGACAAAATAAACAGTCAGTCAGTGCAGTTGTACTCCCAGAGCTGTGTGTCGTCCAGTTACTGGGGGAAATAGGGCTCTTTATATTCTAAAGTGGTTTCTGAGCGGCTGAAGGAAAGTAATAGCAGAGGTAACCAGTCGGACTACCCGGGGTAACCGCTACACATACAATAATACAAATTAGAAAAAAAAGAAATGAGAGACATATTTTCCCGGTTGTCATGGCAATGGAAAACTCTAGCATTTCTTTTCACTCTCAACATGTGACCTGAATGACCTATACCCTGAAAAATAAAAAACAGGACATAGCTGTATTCGACATAATCTATACTAGTGAATGATATGGGCTGGCTTCTCCTGCCCTCACTAAAGATGGAATCCATGTGTTGTCTATAATTGATTTCAGTACATAAGTTTCCTTCCAGTCTTTGCCCAAGATTGTTTCCCTTTAAATTGAGTTAAAGGTCTGCTCCTGCTGTTGTTTTCTTCCTAGATTTGCCTTAGGACCAGAAATACACAGGCTTTGCCATAACTTTAACTATAGTTTGGAAGCATGTTTATGGTTCTTAAACAGCAATGTTTGCCAGGAGTTTCAATTCTTTTAGGAGCCATGTCCCTGGATTGAGATGTTATTAAGAGGTTTCAGTACAGCTGGTCTGGCACCTGTTAGAGACGGGCTATGTTACCATGTGAACCACATGGAGAATAGACAGCAATGCATGCCAAAGAGACAGAATGAAGATGTTGCGAAAACGTGTAAATAAAATCCATAGCACATTCTGTTTTGCAGCAAAGAGTGGGGTCCCCTGTTGCTTGAATAATGTAAAAACAGATGGACTCTCATTGGTCCGCAGGTAACAGCATTATATCTGCCCGATCCTAGAATAACATGTAATTATCTTCACCTGGCATCAAACTACCGGACAATAATTATTGCTTAATATTACTTTGCATTTGATTTATTTGTAGCTGCTTTTACTTTACTATAAAGCTATTAGTAGGAGATAATTTGGAAATAACTTATTTACTTGTAATTATAGATCATTTTAACTTGCAATGTTGTTATTATTATTTATAAAGTACCAGAATGTTCCAAAGCATCTTAATATTTAGCAAATGGGATATAAAAGCATCTAAAATGCGACTACGAATGTTAAAAGTACAAAGAGGTAAAGAAAGGCACTTCTAACGTGCGTTTATAATCTATGAGTACATCTAAAATCAAGCTACATTCTGTCTTTATCTTGTTTCCATCGCTTCTAACGTCTACGATTTCAGAGCTCTATTTGTGCCTTGCTTTCACCTGACATTCATTCCCTCTACATTATAATATTGCAAGAATCTACGTCTAGATACGCTCCAAACAGAAATGTACGAAAGTTTCAGTAATCGCGACACTGAACTCAGGATATTGTCAGCCACATGTGAATCTGGAGAATATCTTCCTACACCATTAAGAGATGCGTTCCTAATGGAATATGAAAGAGACTATTAATTTAGAAATATAGACTTTACATTGAAGAGTATAATAAGTATCGCTAACATAATGAGTTGTCAGTAAAAAATGTTATGTCATTAAACATGCAAATTATGGCAAATTGAAAGGAATTTAAAGGTAATTAAATGTCAGCAAGTAATGTACAACAGGAAAAAAAAAAACAACTGAAAAAAACACACAACAGGTTGAGATTGGCTTGCCAGCCCAGTAGAGATGCATGCCATCACTATGACAACCAAGTTCATTATTCAATAACAGTCATTTAAAGAGATAGCATGATACAGATGAGGAAAAGTAGGCCTAGACGATATGCAGAGAAGTAAATAAATGGTGGATACGGTAGACACATTTTTTTAAAAAGAAAGAAGATGAAAAACAAAGACAAATTCATGAATCAGATGAACAGAAAATGTATAACGTAATAGTAATAATAATATTTTATCATTATTTATTATTATTATTATTTATTATGTTGTCTGAATTTGTACCTGTATAATGATAATGGTTGTTGTGCATATTTCCTTATAATCCAGCAGTTTGGACTACACACAACCATACGAGTGATGTCTTGATGGTTTTGAGGTACTTAGGAACAAACAGAAGAGTTTTTGTCATATGACTCACAGATTCATTGGTTGCTTTTACTGCTTGATCTGAGACAACACCTTAACATGTAAACTCCCTTCCTTTAATCCAAAATTTATTTCAATGTGACACACTTTAAAGATCACAATATCTTTAGTTATCTCGCCATTACCCTTTGAACTGGTCAAGGAATTACCTCAAGAGAGACATATCTTGATTTTTAGGAAGCTGTCTGACACTCTCAGTGGAGTCCCAGACCAAATATTCTTGATTCAAGTCTCGGACAGAGACAGAAGGAGATGGGCAGAGCTAAACGGTGCTTGATTCAACAGTTTAACCCCTGATGGCAAGTCAGTATCAGGGATATCCTGGCACCATAGCAACTTCCTTCCATTAAGATTTTGAGGGTTCTTTTAAAGAGCCAGAAAAGATCTGAAATAAGCGCCAGTGGGTGTAATAATTCCTCATGCAGACTATTGCAGAGCAAAGCAATATTAGAACACAATTCTCTATCCTGTTCTAAAATTTGCTAGGTAGCAGAGTAGTATTTTTTTAAAATTAGATTGAGAAGCTAAAATTATGCTATACAAATTTCTATTGGTCATTATGTGCTCATAATCGCATAAATTAATCAACAAGGGAAGAACTTAATGTAAAGCAAGTCGCACAAACGTACATAATACAAATTGTTTAATTCTAAGAAAATTAATTTACAAAATGATTATGCACTGCAACAGAAATATCATCATGTAATTGTATTCAGAATTCAATTTAAAACGGCATTGTCACCCCTCCCTCACAAACAAATGTGTGTTTGATAAAGATAGAAGAATCCGTATGTAATACTCATTTTGATTGTGTTGTAATTTCACTGAAATTCCAGCCCAATCAAGAGATATACTAAGACAAAGTAGTGAAGACTTTGTCTCAGTTTTTCTCCTACGCCTGACCCTTCTTGACAATGCACAGAGCTACTGCAGTCTAGAAGTGTCAATCTCCCCAGTTGTCACCAGCGACGGCTGCAGGGAATTGGCTTTATCTACCCACTGTATCCTCCATAGACCTCAATGGGACAGCAGTGATGACGGCTCCTGGTGCTGAAGCATCAGGATCTGAAGAGGATGCATCAGATGAAGAGAGCAGCGCCTGCGAGGGAGAGGTTCAGGTAATTAGAGTTGACCTTTGTCTGCCCTCCTGGCCACTGGTCCACCGGTCGGGACGATGTCACCTTAGAGGGTGTTTACAAATATTGCAAGGCACCAAATGGTGACAGTGCCACATTAAACATTATAAAATATATATAAAACCTTCTCTATGTACAAGTAGTCAATGCCCTACCACATCCCAGTATAATTAATCAGGCTTTCTGGAGTCCGTTCTTTAGCTATGTAACAATGTTAAATCATTAGACCTTCCATAATTTTATTTACGGTTTCTATAGTATACTGGTAAATGTTAACTCCTTCTTGAAATGTCCAGACACAATAACCTAATATTTGATTAATCTATTATTAAATAGAAAAGTCTATAGCGTGGAAATCCATTTTTTACACATTATTTTTAATACACATTTTCCCAAGGCACGTTATTAATTGGACCATGCCGGGGATTATTTCTGAGGCTTTATATGTAGTAAAATATTTATTAAATGTATTAAATTAATATTAAGGCATTCAAAGAAGCTGCGATGTGATTCCTGCAATAAGTAGAACACCATATGTTCATATTCTGTGCGAATCTCTGGTAACATAACACTCTGTAACATGGCAGAATGCTCATCATTCATCAAATAATAACAGCTACTAATGGAACGCTTGTTTCTCTTCTGAATGATCTCTGTATTACCAGGAATTGCAGGAGTTACTGCTATTCAATAAATAAATTGCAAGCCAGCTGCTGGCCACCTACAAGAAGAACCAAGAAGAGTGAGGATTTGATAAAAGAGTGCATAAAATAAGGATGATATAAAAGGGGTTATATGAATATACATATGATAACGAATGAGAATAATGCACTTGAAAATTAAAGTTCTAAGGATGATACAATGGGAGAATTGAGTATTAAAATTAGGATATTAAAGGGTTCTAAAAGGCTGAGGAGATAGGGTGATCTTAAAGGAGAAATTATGTGATAAAGATAACGTGGCTCTGTCACCTTACTGGGTCTCATATATTAAATATTCTAATAAATTTTCATATATATAAATATATATATATATATAAACATTTATAATACATATATATTGTATTTAGCAAAGTCCCTTAAATGAGTGTCACGGCTGCCGGCCCGCCACGTGGCACAGCTGTGCCCTACCGGCACAGCCTCGCCAACAGCACGAGCTTACCTGCTCGTCGGCGAGCCGACAGCCGCTTCCCCGCATCCTCCGGCCGTCGTGCCCGGATCCAAAATGGCGCTGACCGCATGGTCGCGCCTAAACATAGTTCCGCCCCCGAAGTTTATACTGACGTGCGCGTGAAGTCACGACGTCAATGCGCACGCACGTTTTGGGGTCAGAGGTCGCCAATCAGACCTTAAAGAGGGATATTTAAATCCCTAGCTCACCCCAGTCCCTTGCCCTGTTGTGGTTTCCTGTTCCTGGTTTCCTGAGAGTGCTTTATCTTTGTGAATCTGATTTCCTGGTATCCTGATCTTGGCTTTTCCCTGGTTATTCTGAATTCTGCTTTCCCTGACTTGGCTTGTGTAAATGGTATTGTGTATTTTCTGGCTTCCTTGACCTCGGCTTTCCCTTTGACCATTCTCTGTCTCTAGCGTATTAGTCCGGCCATTCTAAGGTCCGGTTTACGCTCTGTCCTTTTATTTTCCTTTTCTTGCCTATGTATATATTTACATAGTTTCTGCGTGCTGGACCACACTAGTAGTCGTGACATTACGACAGGGCCATGGATCCTGCGGAACTATGTAAACATATTATAGCCTGTGAGAATAGGGTGGAGGATATGGACCACAGGTTAGATCAATTTGCCCAGGCATTTCAGACCTTGCTCCAGAGAACTGCCTATTTAGAGGCACCTCCTGTACCATCTGTGGTTCTGCCACCTGTAGTGGCTCCCGTGCCACATAAACCACCGTCCATAACCCTTTCACCTCCCCCTTGTTATGGAGGTGATTCAAAAGAATTTAGAGGTTTTTTAAACCAAATTGAGTACCAATTCGAAGCTTCCTCCGGTTCATTCCCTACAGATAGATCTAAAATTGGCTATCTGATGAACCAATTAACAGGAAAGGCTTTAACCTGCGTTAACCCCTTATGGGAGAGTGGAGACGCCCGTGATTACAGTGTCTTCCTAACAGCATTTAAGGCTACTTTTGAACCTAGAGGCAGAGAAAATAATGCTGCCAAAGCCCTAAAGAGAATAAAACAAGGCAGTCGCTCTGTAGCTGATTACGCCATAGAGTTCAGAACATTGGCGTCAGAGGTTGACTGGACCAATAGTGGTTTGGTGGCTGCTTTCTCAGAAGGTTTAGCTGAGAGTATACAGGACAAGACCATAGCTAGAGACCTTCCGGTTAAACTCAATGACTTTATTACTTATATGATAGATATAGATAACAGGCTCAGAGAAAGAGAGAAAAAACAAACAACGTAATAGACGTCCTAACTTGACAATGCCCCTCGTTTCTCTAACCCAGTGGTGGTTAGCCAAGCTCCACCTCCAGAACCTGAACCCATGCAATTGGGTATTACTAAACTCACTGAGGCAGAGAGGTAACACAGACGTAATGAAGGGTTGTGTATGTATTGCGGCAAGAAGGGACATCAAAGATTTTCAAGTCCAGTTCGGCCGGAAAACTTGCGCACCTAAGGCACGTACGGGGACTGATCTTAGATGTGATTATATGTCCCCTAAATTGACTAATAACCGTTTCCTTTTCAGAGTTACCTTATCTTTTAAGAAGACTGCCGTACAGTGTGAGGCTATGACTGACTCTGGGGCAGCAGAGAATTTCCTAGACAAAGAATTCTCTGCAAAGTTTCTCCTGCTCTTAAGACAGAAAGAGAGACCTATTGCAGTAGAGGCTATTGATGGAAGGCCTCTTACCCAGCCTCTCATCACACACGAAACTCTGCCAATCACTGTCTCAGTGGGTATTCTTCATTCTGAAGAGATGGTTTTTCAAATCATATCTTTCCTACATGTCCGATAATACTCAGTTTCCCTTGGCTCCAGAAACACAATCCACGTTTCGAGAGATTGTGAGTTGGGGTGAGAGATGCAGAGGTGTTTGCTTAAAGCAGATGCCACAACCAATTGGTACCATCAATGTTCCCATTGCACCTCCCCTGACCACACAAATACCACCGCAGTATTTGGACTTAAAGGAGGTGTTCAATAAGGCCCAGTCGGAGGGGTTACCACCACATAGACCCTATGACTGTGCCATAAATTTATTACCAGGTACTATGCCTCCAAAGGGAGGAGTGTATGCTCTATCCCCTCAAGAAAACATTTGTTTAGAGGAGTATATAAAGGATGCTCTCAGAAAGGGTCCTCCTCTCCCGCCGGGGCTGGGTTCTTCTTCGTCTCTAAAAAATAAGGAGACCTACGCCCCTGTATAGACTATAGGGGTTTGAATAAGATTACGATAAAAAAGCCTATCCTATTCCCTTTATATCAGAGTTATTCGACAGGTTGAAAGGAGCTCGAGTCTTCACTAAGCTCGATCTCAGAAGTGCGTACAACCTAGTCAGGATTAAGGACGGTCACGAGTGGATGACCGCATTTAATACTAGAATGGGACATTACGAATACCTGGTTATGCCGTTTGGATCATGCAACGCTCCAGCGGTATTCCAGGATTTTATTAACAATGTCCTAAGAGAGTACCTTCACATGTTCGTTTTAGTGTACCTAGACGACATTCTCATCTATTCCCCAGAACTAGAGACACATCACGAACATGTAAGAATAGTACTCAAAACCCTGTTAAAGAACGGTCTCTACTGTAAGCTGGAGAAATGCCAGTTTGACCAAATGGAGATACAATTTCTTGGATATGTTATATCTCCGTCCGGTTTCAAGATGGACCCCCGCAAACTGGAAGCAGTCTTACAGTGGCAGTTGCCCAAGGTCCTTAAAGCTACACAATGCTTTATAGGTTTTGCGAATTACTACCGCAAATTTATTAAAGGGTTTTCTTCTATAATTTCTCCAATAACCAACCTAACCAAAAAAGGAGCAAATTGCAAATCATGGCCCAAAGAAGCAAGAGAGGCATTTGAACAGTTAAAATCTTTATTTTCCTCAGCACCTGTCCTGACCCATCCTGATCCAACCAAGCCATTTATTCTAGAAGTGGATGCGTCAGAAACAGGAGTAGGAGCCATTCTGTCTCAGAGAGAAAGTCCTGATGTGCCTTTACATCCCTGTGGATTTTTCTCTCGCAAACTCACACCTGCAGAGAAAAATTATTACATAGGGAATAGGGAAATTTTGGCCATTGCCCTTAAGGAATGGAGGCATCTCTTGGAAGGTTCCAAAGAGCCACTTCTGATCTTTACCGATCATAAGAATTTGGCTTATATTGGAGACGCTAAGAGATTGTCCTCTCGTCAGGCTAGATGGTCATTGTTCCTCTCCCGATTCAATTTCGTAATTACTTATAGGCCTGGGACCAGGAACACAAAGGCAGATGCACTGTCTAGACAGTTTGAGACAGATGAAGCTCCTGAACAGGAGGTATTTCCTATCATATCTCCAGAATGCCTAATTGCCACCACAGTTTCCAAAGTGTCTTCTCCACTCTTCTGTGCCATAATAGCAGATCAAACTCAGGCACCCGTGGGAAAACCTCCGGATAAACTGTATGTGTCACCTCCATTAAGAAAAAAGGTACTTTCTTTATTCCATGATAATCTCACAGCAGGTCATCCTGGAATCCATAAAACCCTCTCTGCTATCTCTAGGAGGTTTTGGTGGTCTACGCTTAGGAACGATATCAAAGATTATGTGGGGGCATGTCAAATATGTGCCATTTCTAAAGTTACTCCTAGATCACCTCCTGGACTGTTACAAGCACACCCCATACCCAATGCTCCATGGACCCATTTAGCCATGGATTTATTGTGGATCTACCTAGTTCAAACGGGTTTAATACAATCCTTATGGTCATCGACAGATTCTCAAAGATGGCACATTTTATTCCTCTTAAAAAATTACCATCTGCTCAAGATCTTGAGAGAGATCTTTCGGTTGCATGGAGTACCCAAAAACATAGTGTCTGACAGAGGTACCCAATTTATTTCTAGGTTTTGGCATTCCTTTTGTAAACAATTGGGTATCGAACTCTCTTTTTCGTCAGCATATCATCCTCAAACAAATGGAGCAGCAGAGAGAGCCAATCAGTCTTTAGAATCCTATTTACGTTGTTTTATCAATGCCAATCAGTCTAACTGGTATGAGCTCTTACCCATGGCTGAGTTCGCCAGGAAAAACGCGACTCATGAATCTTCTAATCATAGTCCATTTTTTGTAAATCAGGGTTATCACCCCACAGTTTTCCCTTCTGAATTCTCAGACACGGACATTCCTGCTTTAAACACCGTTTAGAATTTATTCATGATACTTGGGATTCCGTTCATTCAGCTCTACAAAAGGCTTCGATACGTGCGAAAGTCCAAGCTGATAAGAAACGGGGTGCCAATCCTGTCTATCATCCAGGTGACAAGGTGTGGTTATCCACACGCCATATCAAACTTAAGGTTCCTTCCATGAAACTTGCCCCTCAGTACATAGGTCCTTTTCGAATCATTTGACGTATCAATCCAGTGACCTATTCCTTGGCACTTCCTGCCCATATGAGGATTGCCAATTTGTTTCATGTATCTTTACTCAAGCCTCTTACTTGCAATCGATACACTAGAGTGTCCACTCCTCCTCCGCCCTTGGTAGTGGGTGACCAGCAGGAATACGAAGTTCATTCTATAATGGACTCCAAAATGTCAAGAGGTATCTTGTCCTATCTTGTTGACTGGAAGGGGTATGGCCCTGAGGATAGTTGTTGGGTTCCTGCTGACTGGGTTCATGCGCCCCGTCTTGTCCGGTCGTTTCACAACCGCTTTCCCCTCAAGCCGAGTCCTTCCAGCCCGGTGGGCGGTCTTCGAGTGTGGGGTACTGTCACGGCTGCCGGCCCACCGCGTGACACAGCTGTGCCCGACCGGCACAGCCTCGCAGACAGCACGAGCTTACCTGCTCGTTGGCAAGCCGACAGCTGCTTCCCCGCATCCTCCGGCCGTCGCGCACGGATCCGAAATGGCGGTGACCGCATGGTCGCGCCTAAACATAGCTCCGCCCCCGAAGTTTATACTGACGTGCGCGTGACGTCACAACGTCAATGCGAACGCACGTTTTGGGGTCAGAGGTCGCCCTCTGACCAATCAGACCTTAGAGAGGGATACTTAAATCCCTAGCTCACCCCAGTCCCTTGCCCTGTTGTGGTTTCCTGTTCCTGGTTTCCTGAGAGTGCTTTATCTTTGTGAATCTGATTTCCTGGTATCCTGATCTTGGCTTTTCCCTGGTTATTCTGAATTCTGGTTTCCCTTGTGTAAACGGTATTGTGTATTTTCTGGTTTCCTTGACCTCGGCTTTCCCTTTGACCATTCTCTGTCTCTAGCGTATTAGTCCGGCCATTCTAAGGTCCAGTTTACGCTCTGTCCTTTTATTTTCCTTTTCTTGCCTATGTATATGTTTACATAGTTTCTGCCTGCTGGACCACACTAGTAGTCGTGACAATGAGACAAGCCACACAATGTGCGGCAGATTGTGGATGCACTTGAAGGTAGATATACTTACCTGTAGCTGTCTTTTTTTTCTTCAGGTTTTGGTGCCTTGTTCATTAAAGTTCCATAGATGGCCTTTAATTCTTTGTTTGAGCTCTGTCATGATTGATTGAGTTCCAATTCTTTTAAATCAGTGATTGATTATTTTGGGTAGCAATTTACCAGCAGTACACTGCGATTCATTGGCAGGCACCCAACTTGCAAGTTCATTAGAGCAGGGCCCTCATTAACCTCTTCTTTTCGTTAACATTTATAATAGTTTGTCTAAGTTGCTGTTATATTCTTGTATTAAAACTGTAAAACACTGTAGAACATGTTAGCAGTTTCCAATAACAAAGGTTTAGGCTACAATAATCAAGCCTAAAGGAATCTCCAACTTGACTCCAAGTTCACAAACAAAATATGGAAAAAAAGTTACACAGCATAACTATGTATTTAAATGAAAATCAGATACTATAAGTTGGCAACAACTGATTTCCAATTTTGATAAACACCAAACACAAAAATAATAGTCTATTAACCTTATCCAGCATTTGCATGGGTGGATGGACTCGTACAATGGAAACTGGCTTCATCTAAAAAAACTAAAGTAATCTAAGTAAACTGAATCAGACTTTATAATATAATAACTTTTTCATATCACATAATCTTTTTTTTTATTATCTCTAATTCCTTATTTTATTTGAATTTTAAGGAACAAAAAAACATATTCATAAGATTGTAATCAGCTGGCTTTTAGTAATACCTAGCAACACGAGAAAGATTGACAGATAGAATTCACCTGTGGCTCATACGACGAGTGAAATGTATTCCTTCCTCAGGGCGTTACAAAAGAAAGGCTTGTGCTATCCCCTCGTGTATGTGTCAAGTTTCATAAACGATTATTAAATTTTAATGATACTTCATCTCTTTTACATTAAAGTAAAATGATGAAAAAGTAACACGTGATAAGATTTGTTTTAAAGAATATCTGAAATAAAACTTCCCATGCAAATATTTTCTAGTCGTTATTGAAGAGTCCGCAGAGAGGAAACAGGATGTTATTGTAAACTCCATATGATATCATGGAATTACAAGAGTTATTTTCTCATTCGGTGCAAGTGGGCGTTTCGATGTTTACGTATAGTAATTTAGTCAATCCACCAAAATACAGAAATAAAGAAATGAAATGTAAATTTTTTTTTTACATTACTTCTGCCATTACAATTAGAAAACCTTGACTTTTTACGGAGGATTTTGAAAAAAAATACACTCTAATTCACTGTGTATTTTATTAAACGTTCCATTTTTTTTTGCATTCTAGGTAGTGTGGAATGACAAATGCCAGAAATCATTGACAGATTTCCAATTTTGTTAAACACCGAACACAATAATAATAGTCTATTAACCTTATCTAGCGTTTGCCTGGGTGGATGGACTCATAAAATGGAAACTGGCTTCTTCTAGAAAACTAAAAGTAGTCTAAATAATTTGAATCAGATTTTATAATATAATAACTTTTTTCGTATCATATAATCTTTTTTATTATCTCTAGTTCCTTCTTTTATTCACATTTTTAGAAACAAAATACCTTGGCCCAGTGACATAGCTAGAGCTTTTGCCACCCTTATCTCTACTCACGTCATGTCCGTTGCAGTCGCGGTTGTCCATGACTGCACCAGACATATGCCTCTAGTCCAACACTTAACAACCTTTTCAAGCTTTTTTTTAAATATACACCCAATGAATACATTCCTCAAAAATTCATGCATGTAATTCACTTGGGGCATATTTACTAAATAGTGATTTTATGGGGGCAGTTGCCCCTTTAAATAATTATTGTTACTGAAGCGCTACAGTATATTTAACTTTTTATTTTTGTGGTTCACTTAGGAGTGAAAAGCAGTTTATTGAATTCATATTTTTTATACATATTTAAAATAAATAAATAATGAAAGCGCCTTAATATACTTTATTTTTTGGCAGGAAGGGATGGGGTGTGTGGAGGAGGCTGTGGAGGGTGCAGGGAGGGATGGGGAGAGTGCAGGGATAGAGGGGGTCTGTGCACAGGGGCTGTTAGGGTGCTGGGAGGGAGGAGCTGTGCAAGGAGAAAGGGGGTCTTTGAAGGTGCAGGAAGGGGTCTGTGCAGTTTGTGCATGGGTCTGTGGAGAGTGCAGACAGGGAGGGGTCTGTGCAGAGTGCAGGGGAGAAACACAATCTGTGCAGGGAGGGAGGGGGGCTGTAAGAGTGCAGGGGAGGGTGGAGATCTGTGCAGGGAAAGGGGCAGTCAGGGTACAAGAGAGGGGGGCTGTGCATGGAAAAAGTGCCACCAGGGGTGGACCCCCCTCCTCTCCTCCTTGCTACGCCACTGACTGGGCCCACTCTATGTTAGTTGCACCACTGGTCTAGTCTTGAGCACTAGGCAGCATCCTAAGATCTCCTCATGGCAAATCCTGCACAGCAAGTTATAAGCTCCCCTTCAAAGTGCAATGTGTTTTATTCTTCAGTTATAATTAATTAGTTAGCTGTGTTATTAAGCAATGATTGCATATGCTAACATGCAAGTTCTATAGCTCCCATGCATATTTGCAAGCCTTCAAACTTTCCCTATTTTAGATGGACAGTCCCTATTTGACCTTGATCCAATTTTTTTGGATCAGCTTTTCAAATGATCACAGTCAGTTTGAAAAATTGTTTAAACAAAGGCCTCGCTTTTATTCTTTTTTGCTTATCTTTTCAAATTAATATAATCTTTTAGAAAAACTCTTCAAATAATTTATCTACAAGAGTCGCCATTAAAGTCTATAGGTTGCTTTGTAGATAAATCATTTAAACAGTTTTTTCTAAAAGATTTTGTTAATTTGAAAAGTTTATCAAAAATAAAAAAAATCAAGGCCTTTGTTTAAAAAAGCAGGACACTATGGAACTAACATTCTATGATGCAATTCTATCATTAGACACATTATGCTCAGTGCAGACACCGCTGAAACCTGCATTCTGCATGGTCCTCTTTTAGTGGGCCGGCCTGCTTGATGGGCTCTGATCTTGGCATGCATTCAAGTCAGGCTAGCCTGCCAATATATTGGGCTGACCCATCCCCTTTATAAGTATGACCGATCAATGGAGGGTGCGAGTGACCCAAATCATGTCTCTTCGTTTTACTCCGAGTATTTATTTGAGAACTTCAGATCTCTGTTGTCATTTCTTCATAATTCTGTTTCTGTGAATCCTTGCTTTAAAAAAAAAAAAAAAATGTTTCTCTTCGTCATCACATGTAAATAGATTGGTATGTTTTGTTTCATTGGTAACTCATGTTTAGCCGTGTAAGAAGAGTATGAAACAACTAAGGTAGGGTGGCCAAAAACTAGATCCCTATCTCTTGAAGAACTACAACTGCCATGACGTTTTACCTTCTAGTAGTCTTTTAATGCATCATTATGGTTGTAGTTCTGCAGCGACTGGGGATCAAGTTCCAGGCTATCCCTGAACAAAAAGAACAATTTCAGTCTTGTATAAAGGTAAATTCTGTCTTATCTATCAATTCCAAAGCATTTTTTAATTGCCCCCCAAAAATTGAAATAAATAAAACATTAAACTGATTATCTGCAGTGTTTAAAGATCTGCAGGCAGGTGTTATTTGAGGTTCTTTGAAGTGTGAATCTGCAAGAAGTGCACAGTTACTTTACCTGGAACTGCATTACTGCTGCCGTAATGATCGTAACTAATCTTAAATAGGATGCAGCTTGCACAAATCCCTCATTCTAGCCTTGTTTTATCTGCTGTGAAAATCTTCTCCCCCATGAATCTCAGACATGAATGAAGACATCAGGCCTGTTTTCTGTTGTTAATATTTTTTTTATTTTGGCAAATGTCTCCCATGAGGTTTTTCAAAAAGAGAAAAGTGCCATTTACAGAGATACATTTCACCAAGTTCTAGACAGAAAAGCCTCTCTTCTCGGATATGACTTCTTACTGAAATTTATAATTAATAGACTCAAAATACAATAACATATGGCTCAAGACTGCTTTTTTCTTTCTTTGATTTCTGTACAAACACCATCGTAAGGAAAAGAATGCTGAAATAAAATTAATAACTTCAAAAACATGTCCTTTAGTACCAAAATGAAATTATTACTTTCAATGTTGCAGTAGCATAAAAGGACAACTGTGGTTGTGGCACAGAAGCAGGGAAGGCCACAGACACTTAC
Source organism: Pelobates cultripes (assembly GCA_933207985.1). Taxonomy (NCBI): domain Eukaryota; kingdom Metazoa; phylum Chordata; class Amphibia; order Anura; family Pelobatidae; genus Pelobates; species Pelobates cultripes. Next base: position 96,982,339 of record OW240922.1, on the reverse strand, counting down.
TGTCAGTTTTCAAACACTATCAGAGCCAAGGAGCATGTATATTGCTGAAGGATCCTGTAATATAATAAAAGTAGGGATTTGTTTTTATAATTTTTTTCCACATATATTTAATTTAAAGGATCCATTCCCTTAAAACATGTTTGAGGTAACAGTTGTCCTTTTAGTATCTATGCCTGCTCAGGTCCTATTTTGTGTTTTAGTGGACTGTGGTGGGAGAATGTAGACCTCTGTTACGGTGGAGCAGAGATGGATGGTTACAAGAGCATACTGCAGTAATTTAAGTATAGCTGACCGCATCCAAAGCATTTCAAGTAAGTTCTTACATCACTTGACGATCCAGGTGGTGAGCACTTGGAGCTTGTAGTGCAAAGAAGTCATTTACTGATTACTTTTAAAAAGAAAATGTTTGTTTCGTCATAGTACTGGTCAAGTGATGGTTATTATCAATATTTGTTGAGCCCTATTTCTGTTGAAACAGGCTCTCCTCATATTATTAAGCTTTTTTTCATTTCCATTGCAGCTCCACAAACTCTAGGCAGTATTGTTAGTACTGTTGTATCTAGTTAATATATAAAGAAGGTGCATGGAACTACATTTTTACAGCTTCCCTTGTCAAACAGCAGTTTTTACCTAAATTGCTGTTCTCAGTCCTTACCTAAATTGCAGTAGAAACCTTGAAGTCTCCCTATTTGCTGACATTATAGGGGGAAATCCTGCAATGTTCTTGTACAGCAGGCGTCTTTGCTCAATAATGTCTCAAAAAGAGGGCTCAATATCCACCTTTATTGTTCTTTTACGTTAACAAAACTCTAGGTCCTGAGATATGGTATATCTAGACTTACGTAAAATATAAATTACAAGTTACTGGTGAATGTAGTTTTAAAGTGAACTAAATTCATAGTCACTGCCCATTGATGTAAAGGTTCAGTAACTAAACACCAAATTGTGGTGAGTTATAAACTGAATTGAAAAAAATTAGGCAAAAAGAAATGATTTGGCAATTTTTTTGACACGTCTCTAGGTCACGGGTGGTTAACATTCGACACATCAGAAGTTGTGGACTACATCTACCCTAGTGCTTTTTCAAGCATTATGGCAGTGAGAGCTCTATGGGAAATGTAGTCCACAATATCTGAAGTGCCAAAGGTTGCCTAATCCTGCTCTAGATGATAACCTCTGCTCTGTAGTTTCCAAAGCTGATGGAAAAGTTACATGTTCTGCGAAAGGAATCTGTAATTTAGATGTAATATCCAAACTGTGACAGAATTAGTTCATATCATTTTTCTGAAACTAAATCCAGCTGAGATACATTTTATTCACACACTGAAATGTAATTAACAAAGGAAAGGTGAATGTTTTCAGATACAGAACCGAAAATGGGGTCATATTGCCAAATATTTGAAAGTTACGCAAATTCCAAGGAAATTAACAGATTAAAGATTATGTGTAACCTAATGCTCTATTTCAACACAGAACCGATGCAGCGTGACGTAACTACATTTGAGATAATAAAGGCCTTTAAAAACTAAATGTATATGCAATAATTGGGAAGGAGATAAAGTTTTACAAATTATATAGAGGCTAGTATTTAGAAGGAATATATTTCCTGCATTATATTGTATTGCAGGCTTAGCTATAAACATCTTGTTCTGTAACTGATCCCAGTGTAGTAGGCTTACAAGATGACATTCTTTGTGTCTGTTTACTATTATCAATAATGGCCTCTCAAGATGTTTACTTTTGGATTAGAAGGTGTGAGACGTTTCATACGCAATCTGAATTTGTTAGCTGAAGTAAAATTCGCACAGTTCACAAGCATACTTAATAAACTGGTGTCTGTCCAAAGTTGTTTGTCGAAATCTATGGTATTCAGCTAATGTACAAGTAACTTTTTTTATTTCCTTATTAACATTTTTATTCTGAAAACTGTAAAAGAAGATAGCATAACAAGTAAAATCCAAGTGATGTTTACATCGTAAGAATACATAAAATCAAATGAAAACTAATGGACAAAAAAAATAAATAAAGATGTTATTTCGAAAATCTCTACGTGGTTACAGGGAGAGGAGAATATTGGCATGTGGAGAAGGAAAAAACAAGGGAGGCACTTTATAAACACTCTCATAGAACAGCGAGTGAGTCAAACGGTTAAGTGTATGTTATTTAAAGGAAGCCTATAGTGTTCGGAATACAAACATGTATGTTAACCTACCTATTTTGATATTCAGCCCGCCCCCCAGGAGTAAGAAAAATAGAATATTTATTTTCCTTTACTCATTAGCACACGGTATCACCATGGTCGCTCTAGCTCCACTGGCTGTGATCATCATTAGTGATATTATTAATCATTATCACTGCCTCTATGTAATAGTGTTATCATACAGATGGTGGCTAAACTAGTACCTTAGTCGCTTCTTCAACTGCTGATGGCCTCCTCACTATTATTTTAGCTATATATGCGCCTATATGTGAGTACTGTGCAATTTTACTGATCATAATAAACAAAATCTAAAATAAAACCTTTTCAAATCTTCAGTTTTATTTAATGTGAAGCATACATAAATATGTCTATCCAAAATACTTGTGTGCAAGTGCATGTACTATTTTACTTTTGAACTTTAAAGGTGAGTATTTTTTCAGATTCTTTCAATGCATTATCTATATGATACATTAAATAGGGTCACATTATGCATATTGTCTTCCTTTCATTTATCTGGCTTTCCAATCTATTAAGCAATATTATTATCAAAATTCTTTAGCGGCTCACTTATCAGTAGCATTCCATTACTAGTTTTGGTAGCCAAAACCTCTTCCTTTTTTTGTTTTAAAATAGTTCTGGTGATTTTCTGGTGTTAAACAAGTAAGTTTTGCTCTTCTGCTCAACTTCAAATACACATGTTTATTTTTATCTGAGCCATCTGTTGATCTGATTTTGAGTTAATTTTAGAACTTCTGTTGGAGAATAAAGTCTAGCCTTATCCAAGTCACAAAAATCTCAAGGAGCCTGACAAATCTGAGGATTATACTTGAGTGAAAAGATAGTGTTAAACAGTAAAGAAGTGTTAAACAGACTGGAGTCAGTGCTGGCAGCAAGGTTCAAACATGATGGGACCAAAAATACTCGAACGTCAAATCATTCTGTGTATGCAAAGAGATTGCAAGCCAGTGGAAGGGATTGCAGAACACTCAGGTCAATATTAACAAGACCAGTTTTTATCCAGATTCCCTATGCTATATGAATGATTCTTAAGCAGTTATAAAGAGAAGGTTTTGTGTAATAATAAGTCCAACAAAGCAATTAAACGTATATATGCATTATAAAAATAAATAAAAAATAAGTGAAGTTATAATCAAAGAGTCAACTGCAAAATCCCCCAAAACAAAAAAGTAGTTGCACCATACCGGAAGAGTGGAAAAAGAGTTGAAAAAAACCAAAGTACTAAACTGATGAATGCATAAATTCTCTGTGGCTGCACTGGAACCCCCAATCAAGATTCTTCAGAAAAATTACAGTTTTCAGCATAATATCTTATATTATATCTTACATGGTGTCAACATAGAACAAGCTGTAGATTTATCAACATATCATGAAGGTGTCTGAAATAAGAAATTGAGATTGAGTCACATATTAGGTTCGTAACAAACTGTCATAACCTGTCACTGCAACAAAATATCCCCCGTCCTGGCATGTTTGAACATAATTACTTTCTTCTGAGATTTATTTGTATAAATTTAATCTTTCATGCAATTTTATGACTTTCACAGTTGATTCATCTACATACTAACACTGCAAAGTAATTCACAATCCAATTTGGACATCTTTCAAGGAGCAACACAAACGTCTTCTTAGAACTTCAAATATGGAGGAAAAATACAGAGAGGGAAGAGATTTCCTTATAAAATAATTATATTTCAACACAGTGAGGCTGAATAAACCAGTTGGATAAAATACCATTGTTTGCTTCAAGTACCCCACTAAAAAGGACCATTTATTTATTAGAGGTGAGATCCAGTATCTAGATCATGGGTAGGCACCTTCAGCACCGCAGATGTTGTGGACTACATCACCCATGATTGCTTGTTGGCTTTCTGGTTGTAAGAGCATTATAGGAGATGTAGTCCACAACATCTAGGGAAAGGGTGCACAAAAGGTAGATCCCCAGATGTTGTAGAACTACAACCCCCATAATGCTTTGCATGCCTTTAGAATGCTTTAGAATGACAAAGCATCATGGAAATCATCTGCGGATGTACTTTTTGGGCTCCCCTGAACCAGGGTGCCAAAACTTGCCTACCCCTGATCTACATCAATCTCCAGCTGAAGCAAGATAATTTGGGAGATTTTAAACAAAACAATCACTTGTGAAAGAAGTTAAACTAGGCTAGAACCTGCCGTAAACTGATGCACTTTAACACAGCTGCAATATATATTAGTATTTAGCAATTTTACCCATTTTGCAGGTCTTTAAGTTGTTTGTATGGGTTGCGTGACTCTCCATAAATATTGTGTATAAATTTTGGTCTGTTAATAAATACTAGCTCAGGTGACTGCTTTCTAATCTGCATTTTATTTCTAGTTACAAAACAAACTTGGAATGAGATGCTAAACTACACTCTCACCTACACATTAAAATCTCAGCTCCGTGTGATTTTAATTTAAAAGCATTTCTTATATTTATTTATTTTCCAGCAATTACTGGTGGAATGCTTTTGAGTTTAACTCTTTTAGATCCCATTGATGGGAAGCTGTTGGGCATCTAAAAGAATAAAATAAACCTTACTCTGCCGACAATCCCAAGTTGTACATGTAAATCTATATTTGAGGGCATTCTAGAACCTATTTCACATACAGTAATAGTGTTTATTGATCATCTTAAGAAATATCTACAGCAGTGATCCAGAAACAGATCAGGTTACATCAGCATTACCAAAGGAACAGATTTGGTATTCAGTAAATCAGAGACCATTACTGCTTCTTCAAAAGTTCTGATCTAAAACAAGCTTCTTTAACTGATGTTTCAGTAACATTTCACACAAAAGGTTAAATATTTAGCTTCAGGGCACAGAGAAAAAAATATATTTTTAAAAATTATGTTTAACTTATAATATATTGCTATTACCAAACCCTTGCCTATTTCTGTAATTTTCATCTATTCTGCATTTTTTTTATAGTTCACAGTGCTTGACGAATTCATTAACACTCTATGTATATTGATAATATACTAAATCTGTCCACAGCACATTTCTCACCTTCAGTCGTTGACTATCTCCTTTTGACAACATTTCAGATGAATCAAAGTTCTATCACAGCAGCTTTAAACACATCATTCGTAAATGCGGTTATTATCACATTGAAGAAGAAATGTATTTTCTTGTTCCGTTCTGATTGTTTGTTACCATCACTTATTTTATACGATTTTGAAGCCTTATAAATAGACGGAAGAAGTCTGGATATTGCTAAATGCAATTCTGTGTAGAAAAAAATTAGTTTATATAGGCACCAGCCAAGTTACAGGGATCTTACCATTAACCATGAACTCTTAACCCATTAATCTTAAAGGGGCGCTATAGTGTCAGTAACACAAATGTGTATTCCTGACACCATAGTTCTAAAACCACCATTTATCTGGTCAGCCAACCATACCTCGGGCTAGAAAGGGGATTTACTCACCTTTTTCCAGCATCGTGTGGGGCTCCTCGCGTCTGGCCCTGCCATGATCTGCCTCCATGGCTGACGTCATCAGAATTGAGGATCTCAGCCAATCACAATGACTTTTCATAGGAAAGCATTGGATTGGCTGAGATAGTCAATTGTGTTGATCTCAGCCAAGAAGACAGGGCAGGGGGAGGAACCAAATGCCATCTTGGCCAATCAGCATCTCCTCCTAGAGATGCATTGAATCAATGCATCTCTATGGGTAAAGTTCAGAGACTCTGAATATCAGTGTGCATCACTGCCCCACTGAGGAGTGGCCATTAGCGGTGTTCCTGGGTAGCAATGAAAACACTGCCTTTTCTGAAAAGGCAGTGTTTACATTAAAAGGCCTGCAGGGACATGCTGTACTCACCAGAACTACAATAAGCTGTAGTTGTTCCGGTGATTATAGTGTCCCTTTAACATCAAACCATAGCCCTAACTCCTAACTTTAACATGTAACCCCTTAAATCTTAACCCTTAACTATGAGCCAGCCCCCAACTCCTTATTAAAACTCATAATCATAAACTAAAAAAAAAAACCTATGCAATATAAATGGTGTCAAAATAAGAGTGAAGAAATATGACACAACAAATGTGTTTGATGATATTTATCATTCTAGAATTATTAATGTAGATTGGTAACATTTTATGTTACGTATGCTCCGGTACAGTTCGGGGCCCCTAATCCCAGGGCATCACCAGTAAATGAGTTACAGCCACTACTTCAATCCCAGCTCTTGTTAGTAATATGCAGATGAGGAGCTGTGGAGACAGAATCGATATGATTGTCTCTCCAGAGCTATTCCTCTGGCATATTAATAACAGGAGAGGGACTGAACTGAGGAGATAACAGCAAATATGAGAAGCTGCCTTGGCACAGGCCTGTATATTCGTAGGCTGCTCTACGATCAAACAAACTGTCTCTCTAACGCTAGTTTAAAAAAAAAAACATAAACAGCAAAAAAGAAATAATACTTCATGTGTAATAAGATAGAGTAAGGACATACAAATTAGGCAATTCTGTACAAAACACCAAAAAGCAGCACTCACTACAATGAGAAAATGTTTAATTAAGGCACCAGTGATGAACAACAAAGGGGGGGGGGGAGTCAAAGAGGCCCTTATGATTTTTGGATGCAGTGGTCCTTAATCATAGAGTTCCATGCTGGTCACCACCCATGACTTATTTAAAAGTTTCCCAAATGATGCCCATTATTTCACATATGGATGGGGCCTTTTCTAGTGACTGGGCAGTAATGAAGTCGCTAGTTTTAAAATGTTAGTAAATACTCCCATACCGGCTGCATGGGATGTTTAAAACTTCCCGTAGGCTTTTAAAAAAAATTATTTTAAAATGATTTCCCTATTGCAATGTGGCGCTAGCGGCCACCATATAATTAACCCATGTGCCACCAAGGGTCTTTAATTATTAACATTTAAAATTATCATTCACTTGCATGAAAGGAGTGAATGCTAATTTGCAAATGTGAATCCTGCCAGATGCTTTGTGAATCTTCTGAATGTGAAAAACACGGATTTTATTCTAGACCCCAAATGCATCTGAGTGAGAAATTGCTGCACATTTTTGATTATTTGTCTTTAGTAAATATGAGAATTGACATTGCGATTGCCATTGAGGTCGGCATTCAGTTGGCATTTTACCCATCCAGTGTGTGTGTTTATCGAAAGAATCAAATATTTTACAAACATTTTGATTTCGATTATTTTGTCTGAAAACAAATACTAGTTGACAAACTAAAGAATGACTGAACTGCATAATACATATAAATATATATATATATATGTATATATATATAAAATGAACTTAAAATACTTAAAATAACTTATTTTCAATGGGGTAACTGTAGCAATTAATTTTCCATTTTAAATATTACCTATGTATCATTTTCAAATTAGGTTTTATACAAACAACTTCTTAACTTTCCAAATTTAGAGTTTTGAATTCATTCATTCATTCCCCATAGGGATTAAATGGGCCTCCCCACGATGGTCCAATGTAATCCTACTTATAAAGCATCTTTAAGATGAAGTGGTCTGAGTAACTATAGTGTCCCTTTAATTAAAGATTTTCTATTTTCAGTTTGGACTGAATTGATATGAAAACCAACTTTAGCCAAACTGGAAATTTAAATTTATTGACCGACCCGAAACCAACCATAACGAAATGTTTTTACATGTACATCTCTGATTTACAAAACATGAGCGTGTTTTTAATATACTTATACTTCCTGTATAGGATTTGTTTGAGCTTGTTTTAAACGAAAGGGTCCTTGTTTTACATCAAACAGCAGGTAATTTAGTAAAAATTCTATCTATCCAGAGATAAGATTACATAGTTACATAGTTACATAGTTACATAGCTAAAAGGAGACTTGCATCCATCAAGTTCAGCCTTCCTCACATATGTATTTGCTGTTGACCCAAAAGAAGGCAAAAAACCCACTCTAAAGCGCTTCCAATTTTGCAACAAACTAGGAAAAAAATCCCCAAAATGGCAGTCAGATATCTCCTTGGATCAAGTAGGTATTACTACACTGTTTAGAAATTCTATCCCTGTATGTTATGTTTTTGGAAGTATTTATCCAATTGCTGTTTAAACATCTGTATGAACCACCTCTTCAGGCACAGAATTTCGTATCCCTATAGTTCTTACTGTAAAAAAACCTTTTCTTTGCCTCAGATTAAATCTCCTTTCCTCCAGCCTAAATGTGTGACCTTGTGTCCTAAGTATAGTTCTGTTTACAAATAGATTTCAAGATAATGGTTTGTACTGGTCCCAAATATATTTGTATTATGTTATCACATCTCCTCTGAGGCGCCGTTTTTCCAAACTAAAGAGATTTACATTTTTTAACCTTTCTTTGTAACTAAAATGGTCGATTCCTTTTTATAAATTTGTAGCTCGTCTCTGCACTTTTTCTAGCGCCATGATATTCTTCTTTAGAACAGGTGCCTAAAATTGCACAGCATATTCAATGTGTGGTCTTACCAGCAATTTATAGAGAATAATTATATTTTCATCCTGGGAATTTATGCCCCTATTTATACATGACGAAACTTTACTGGCCTTAGCAAATGCAGATTGACATTGCATATTTCTGCCTAATTTGTTGTCTATAACAATTCCCAAATCCTTCTTGTATGTGGTTACCTCTAATTTACTCCCATTTAGGGTGTAAGTTGCTTGTGCATTCTTCACCCCGAAGTGCATAACTTTGCATTTCATTACATTAAATTTAATCTGCCATTTTAGTGCCCAGTCCCCCAATCTATCTAAATCCCTCTGCAGCAAAGCAATATCCTGCTCATATTTTATTACTTTACAAAGTTTTGTGTCACCTGCAAACACTAAAACATGGCTTTCAATGCCTATTTCAAGATCTTTTATAAATATGTTAAATAGAAGCTGTCCCAAAACAGAACCCTGAGGGACACCACTTACCACTTTTGTCCAGCTTGAAATTTACCATTAATGACAACTCATTGTACTCTATGCTTAAGCCAATGTTATACCCAAAAACAAGTATATTCACTGTCTCTTATTAGTACACTCCTGCACTTTCTTATCCCATTAAACTTAATATTTACGCTACCTTCACCTGCTCTTGATATTCCAATTATTTCCAATTTACTTTTTCCCAGTTTAGCAATGATCTGTCTTCTCCTCCTTTTTATATCCTCCTTCTCCCTCAGTATAATAATTTCTCCTTACACCCACTTCACTCATCCCTCCATCCACATTTACATAGGCCCCTCTCTGCTACACTCCCCCCTTCTCTCATGCCTTGCACTCATTTTTCTATTCTCCCACTCCTACCCACAATCGATCTCATCCTAGACCCCATGCATATCAAAACCCATTCACACCTCCTGTCACTTTCTCTCCTCCTGCTTCAAGCAGCTGGTGATGTCTCTCTCAATCCAGGGCCATCCACCTTCTCTACACACACTAAGAAAACCAGAAACCCCACAAACCTCATCACAATACCCTGCCCTTTAATCTCACTTACCAACATTCAGTGTGCACTTTGGAACGTCTGCTCCATCTACAGTAATTTAAAATAAACAGCCATCCATGACTTTTTCACCTCAAACTCACTCACACTACTTGCAATTACAGAGACCTGGCTGTCCCCCTCTGATAGTGCTACTCCTGCCTCTTTATGTTTTGATGGGCTACAATTCTCTCACACTTCCAGACTCAACTGTAAAGGAGGTGGTGTAGGCATCCTTCTCTCCCCTTAATGTACCTTTCAACCAATCATAACTCCCCCTGCCCTAACCTTTTCTTCTTTTGAAGTTCACACTGTCTGCCTATTTAAACGCACTCCTTTAAGAATTGCTATCATCTACCGCCCTCCTGGTCATCCTAGGCTATTCATTGAGCACTTTTCTTTCTGGCTTCCCAACTTCATCTCATCTAGCACTTCTTCCCTTATACTTGGGGATTTCAATATCCAAATCAACAACCCCAACTGCACTGATGCCTCCTGTCTGCTCTCTTTAACCTCCTCTTTTGGCCTTACACAATGGTCCAATTTAGCAACCCGTACAGTGGGAAACACTCTTGATCTCACCTTCACCAATCTCTGTACCACCTCTAATCTCTCCAATATTCCTTTTCCTCTATCTGACCACCATCTGCTGACTTTTGACATCAGCATACCTAAGACCCAATTGACACCACCGTCTGAACATCAATCTCACAGAAACCTCCAATGTCTTGACCTAGAGCATTTCTCCACTAATCTCCAAACTCTCCTTTTACCTATCTCAAACCTCACCTGTCCTAGCTCTGTAACCTCCTTCTCCAATTCCACTCTCTCCTCTCAACTAGACATCATGGAACCTCCTACATTTAAACACAGCAAGCTCCCCCAATAACAACCTTGGCACACCAAGCTGACTCAATATCTCCAAAAATGCTCCAGAACTGCTGAATGCTGTTGGAGAAAGTCTCACTGTCATGTCTGACTTTCTCCACAATAAATTTATGCTGCGCTCATACAGCTTGGCTCTTTCCTCTGCAAAAGTAAATGACTTCAATACCCTCATAACCACACTCTCCCTTGAACCCAAACGACTATTTCACACATTTAACTCTCTTCTTCTCCCTATTGTTCCTCCTCCACCTACTAACTTGTACCGCCTTAAACTTTGCAACTCACTTCACTGACAAGATCTCTACAATCAGGGAAGAGATCTCTCATCTTTCTTCTGCTTTTCTGCCTTTCCTTTTCGGTTAAGTTAGAATTTGGTAATCACACAGTAACTCGTGTAGGTGTGATTTATAGGCCCCCAGGACAAATAGAAGAGTTAGATCAGGGCTGTCTTTAAGGAGGGGCAAACGGGGCAGCTGCCCTGGGCCCAGTTACTCATGGGGGGCCCAAAGCAGGCCCCGTCGCCTGCAATAAAAATTTTTTTTTAAAATATTTCCCTACCTAATGGGCCCGCGGTGCTAGTATTGCGGCTGCACCGGGGCCCGCACACTAAGGGCCCCCCTCGGGTGGCCCATACCTTTAGGGCCACCCAGTGAGCATGTTCCAGCAGGGGTCCGGTCGGCGCTGTGGCCCTTTAACAGCGCGACCGGGTCCTTGCTTAACGGCTGCATGGGAGGAAGTGACGTCCGCAAATCACTTCCTCCCACCTCAAAGACATCGGGCCGCGCGGGAGGCTGCTGAGCCAGGATCCAGTGAGGAGGGGGAGCAAGAACAGCCAGAACCCCAACTCCCAACTACCCCAGCCAGCACACTGGACCCCAGGGAAGGAAACCTCTTTCAAAGGTAGGAAACTAAAGAGTGTCTGTGTGTCAGTATGTATGTGTCAGTCAGTATATGTCTGTGTGTCAGTATGTATGTCTGTGTGTGTGTCAGTATGTATGTCTGTGTGTCAGTTTGTATGTATGTGTGTGTGTCAGTATGTATGTCTGTGTGTCAGTTTGTATGTCTGTGTGTGTGTCAGTATGTATGTCTGTGTGTCAGTTTGTATATCTGTGTGTGTGTCAGTTTGTATGTCTGTGTGTCAGTTTATATGTCTGTGTGTGTGTCAGTATGTATGTCTGTGTGTCAGTATGTATGTCTGTGTGTCAGTATGTATGTCTGTGTGTGTGTCAGTATGTATGTCTGTGTGTCAGTTTGTATGTCTGTGTGTGTGTCAGTATGTCTGTGTGTGTGCCAGTTTGTATGTCTGTGTGTCAGTTTGTATGTCTGTGTGTGTGTCAGTATGTATGTCTGTGTGTCAGTTTGTATGTCTGTGTGTGTGTCAGTATGTATGCCTGTGTGTCAGTTTGTATGTCTGTGTGTGTGTCAGTTTGTATGTCTGTGTGTGTGTCAGTTTGTATGTCTGTGTGTGTGTGTGTCAGTTTGTATGTCTGTGTGTGTGTCAGTATGTATGTCTGTGTGTATGTCAGTATGTCTGTGTGTGTCAGTTTGTGTGTCTGTATGTATGTCGGTGTGCCAATCAGTATGTCTGTGTATGTGTCAGTATGTATGTCTGTCACAGTGTCAGTATGTCTGTCACAGTGTCTGTGTGTGTGTGTGTGTGTCAGTGTGTATCTGTATGTTGTCAGTATGTATGTATCTGTGTGTGTGTGCCAGTATGTATACCTGTGCATGTATCTGTATGTAGCCAATGTGTGTATCTGCATGTGTGTCAGTGTTTGTATCTGCATTTGTCTGTATGTTGTCATTGTGTGTGTGTGTGTGTCTGTGTATCTGTATGTTGTCAGTGTATCTGCGTGTGTGTGCGTGTGTGCATCTGTGTGTCTTTTTTTTTTTTAAACAACTAAATTATATATAAACACACCAGTGTATTCATAAACCAACACTACACATAAATGCATACTTGCATTTAAATGCCATCTCCACATACAAACACACCCCTACATTCACACAAACATACTCCATACAAAAACATGCTTACACTCAAACACACAAATACTGCTCAGTGCTAAATATAACCCTGCATGCATAGGAAAATGGTAGCGCCCCAGCTGTCAAAGCATTGTTGGAGTTGCATGACAGATGGGGATCTACCTTTTGCCCCCTCTTGCCCAAAATAATTCATGCACCAGAGCCCTCTCTACTTTACGTCCGCCTCTGCGTTGGGGTGGGGGGCATGATTGCATGCCAGGGAGGGGACGACCGGGTTCAGGGGGCCCAAGCAAATGTTTGCCCAGGGTCCAATCCATATTAAAGACGGCCCTGAGTTAGATAATCTACTAGCTGAGGAAATATCTAAAATGACAATGAAGGTGGTTATCATCATGGGTGACTTTAATCTTCCTGATGTAAACTGGAAAACCAAAATAGCTGCTTGTGCCAGGAGAACACATATTCTAAACTCCCTACTTGGACTTGTCTCTAAAACAAGTAATTGAGGAGCCAATTCGTAAAGAGGCCATACTAGATTTAGTGTTAACAAATGGAGATTTGGTATCAGATATTACTGTAGGCGAAAGTTTAGGATCCAGTAATCATCAGTCAGTGTGGTTTAATTAGAGGAACAGTGACTGAGTCACACTACACAAAAACAGAAGTTTTAGACTGTAGAAAAACAGATTTTTCTAAAATTAGAACATGTGTAAAGGAGTCATTATCAGACTAAAGCAGTTTAAATGGAGTCCAAGAGAAATGGGATTATTTAAAAGTTGCACTGCTGAAAGAAATAGAAAATTTAATTAGGCTTGTCAGTAAATGCAAAACATTTAAGAAACCACTGTGGTACTCCGCAGATGTGGCCAAAAAAACAGAGCGAGGAAGATAGACAGATCTATAAGATTAGACAGAAAGAGGCTAAGCAAGTTATAAGAGCTTCCAAATCACACACAGAAGAGAAAATAGCACAGTCAGTAAAAAAAAGGGGGACAAAACATGTTTTAGATACATAAATGAGAAAAGTAAAGTAAAACAAGGATTAGTTAGATTAAAAACAAAAGAAGGAAGGTATGTAGAAGAGGATAAAGATCTAGCTGACTGACACAATGAATATTTCTGTTCAGTATTTACAGGTGAAAATGAGGGAAAGGGCCTCAGTTAGGAAAAAGAGTAATTTGTTACATGTGAATTTACAGAGGAAGAGGTTCTATTTCAACTGTCAAAAGTAAAGACAAATAGGTCAAGGGGACCTGATGGAATACACCCAAAGTTATTAAAAGAGCTTAGTGGTATACTAGCAAAACCATTAACAGATTTATTTAGCTAATCATGGTTAACAGGAGTAGTCCCAGAAGATTGGAAGTTAGCGAATGTTGTGCCCATTCACAAGAAAGGTAGTAGGAAGGAGCCAGGCAACTATGGACCAGTAAGCCTTACTTCAGTAGTGGGGAAAGTGATGGAAACCATGTTAAAGGATAGGATTGTTGAACATCTAAAATCATATGGATTTCAAGATCAGAGACAACATGGGTTTACTTCAGGGAGATCATGCCAAACTAATCTTATTGATTTTTTTGATTGGGTAACTAAAATAATAGATCAGGGTTGTCAGAATATTTATATCAACAGACATTTTGTGCTAAAAAGAAATTAAAAGTGTATATTGCCACAGCCATTCAAAACAAAGTGGACTCAATTTTGCTATCTTCAGGATAACAAAAACACATAATTTCCTTGATTTCTTCTTACTTCTGTAACTAGCCACTTGCTTGGGCTGAAGAATGTATTACATAAACAAACCAAGATAAGCAATGAAGCAAGGGGGATGGAACGCTCTGTCTAAAATGTTAATGGAATAGATGCATTATCTAAACACAGACCCTAGTGACAGAGAAGACTAAGTAATTTATTTTACTTTCTAAGTTTTATAAGGTACCATTGTAAGAAAGGGGTGAAATTGAGTTTAGAACTGTCAATTTTACAAATTACGACCAAAGTAGTTGCCACAAAGACTGGCACAAACGCTTTGAACTGACAGCAAATCTAAGTTATGGTAGTCATTTTAGATAAGCCAAATGACATCAAAATCATCATCAGGAAAAAACTCTTTCTTGGATAGGAAGGTTTCGTTAGACGAGACTGCCATCTATGGATCAAATACCTAAATTGCGATCCTTAGATTGGACACACCTACGGCTGCTTATTGGGTTATCAACTAATGACATACAGAGAGTCTGGCCCTTTAAAAGTAAAGACAAAGGGAAGAGAGAGAGAGACAGAGAGAGAGGAATTTGGAGTTGGAGTTGGAGACAGAGAGATGAATTGAAGTTTGGGCATCCAAGTCGGACATGCAGAGAAATCCAGGACAACATCTGGGACTAACACTCTACTCTTAAAACTCTTAACTCTTAGAATCTTAATCTGACTTTCTAACCAACACCTATCACTCAAGCACCTACATACAACCAATCAAGTCTCTGGGACTACCTACTCATCTGATGAGAATATCTACATAACTGGAAATTATGCTGGGTTTATTTAATTAATTTAAATTAATTAAAATTTACTAATAGCATGATATATGACTGGATAAATCACGGTCAGATTTCCATATTTAGAAATCTTAGTTAACTAAGAATATATAGTTATAACATTCCATTCTGCAGGTGGAATTAAGAATAATTATATATTAATGTGATAGTATCACGTGTTAGCATACCGCTGTTTTTATCCAGGTATATTGATTTGCTCTAAATTAAGATAAAATATCTTTTTAGACAAATTAAAATTCTGCTTTTGTAAAAATCTGGTAGATTATTCTTATTGGATGGTTCCAGGAAATGATTAATGAGTTGGTTCAAATGTTATTTTAATTGAAAATCATAGGAGAATAGGATACTATATGCCTAGGAGGATCTAGCCAGCATTGAAAGGGTTATTCAGTTGAGTTGACTGTTAGCCAAGGTTTTATGGCTCTTCGCTGTGAAAAGCTTCACTTTTTGTCTGTAAGGATACCCTCATAAATCGTGTAAGTGACAGCTGGTGCTGTTTAGCCATTGAAACGTGTATACCCATTACATTATATTATATACTATGTTATACTAAATATTCACTGATTGTTATCATGCATGTTGCCTAATAATATTGTTAATGAATTTGTTACAATAAAAATAAATCTATTTTTATAACAAATTGTGAATTATTGATGGAATACTTTTCACTTACATGATAAACGATCTCTAAGATCTAAGAGAATTGAAATAGTGGGCAATTCTCGACTGCTTAAAATTATCATCCCATAAATATCCCTACAGGGTGCTGCAGTAGACATTGCTTACCTAGATTTCAATAAGGCTTTTGACACTGTTGCACATAGAAGGCTTATCAATAAACTGCAATCTTTAAGTTTGGATTCCAATATTGTTGAATGGGTAAGGCAGTGGATAAGTGACAGGCACCAGAGGGTTGGAGTAAATGAAGTATAATCAAAGCATGGTCTTGTCACAAGTGGCTACCTCAGATATCTGTACTTGGATCCATTCTCTCTAATATTTTTATTAGTGATATTGCAGAAGGTCTTGATGGTAAGGTATATCTTTTTGCTGATAATACTAAGATATATGACAGGGTTGATGTTCCAGGAGGGATAAGCCAAATGGCAAATGATTTAGGTAAACTAGAAAAAATGGTCAGAATTGTAGCAGCTGACATTTAATAAATGCAAGATAATGCATCTTGGATGTAAAAATCCAAGGGCAGAGTACAGTATATTTGATAGAGTCCTAACCTCAACATCTGAGGAAAGAGATTTAGGGGTTATTATTTCTGATGACTTAAAGGTAGGCAGACAATGTAATAGAGCAGCAGGAAAGGCTAGCAGAATGCTTGGTTGTATAGGTAGTGGTATTAGCAGTAGAAAGAGAGAAGTGCTCATGCAATTGTACAGAACACTGGTGAGACCTCACTTGGAGTATTGTACGCGGTACTGGAGACTGTATCTTCAGAAGGATATTGATACCTTAGAGAGGGTTCAGAGAAGGGCCACTAAACAGGTTCATGTATTGCAGGATAAAACTTACCAGGAAAGGTTAA
>OW240922.1:96908427-96961161 GCA_933207985.1 Pelobates cultripes | reverse complement strand
TCCATGAGTACTATGTTTCCTCCTTTGTCAGAGGGTTTTATAACTATGTCATTGTTACCCCTCAGATCCCTGAGTGCTTCTCGTTCTGCTTTGGTTAAGTTGTCAGTACTTTGAATAGGGGGTGGAAGAGAGTCCAAGGCTTTAGTGGTCATCTGCACAAACAGGTCTACAGTTGATACCTCTTTAAAGTTGGGAGTGTACCACGAAGGGGGTTTACACTTAGTAAGAGGTTGTGTGTCATTCTGTTCGTCTAGAAGGGAAACCATGGTTTGGACATGTTGGTAGTCCTCAGGGGTGAGGCCTAGTTCTCTAGCACGTTTATTCTCCTGTCTTTTATGGGTGATGCTAAGAGCGAGCTTTCGCCCAAAAAGATTAGTGTCCTTCGCCCAGTCAAAACTATTAGTAATAGGCGAAGGGACAAAGGACAGGCCCTTACTCAAGAGAGATTTGTGCTTCTCAGTCAGTTCAAAAGTGGAAAGGTTGATAATAAGATTTTCGTCAATGTTGTCAGGGTTTACTAGTTTTTGTACCCTTCTTTGCTTGTCTTGTATCCCCATCTTTTTCTGTCCCTGAGTCTGCCTCTCTGGGGTAGAGGCCACTCCTGTTCTAAAAAAGAAGAGGAAACACAGGGAACTCCAGATTGTGAGGACATAGATGACGTTGGAACATTGGCATGGGAGTTGGAGGGGATGGAATTATACGAGTCTGGGAAGGATACATTTTTTTTTGCTTGTTTCAAAATACTCTTTCTTTGTGAAAAGTTTCTAGTTCTAGCTGGGTATCTGCCCTTCCTTTCTAAGCTCTGATCCGAGCTGGACCAGTCAGTTTCCCCAGATGTGGAACTCTGTCTACTGCTGTAGCGTTTCCTAATGGTTCTGGATTTAAAGATAGTCCCTTCCTCAAAGTCCCTATGGTCCCGTTGGTATTTTAAATGTTTTTTCTCCCTTATGTATTTCTTAAAATTCTCTAGATTATTGTTCAACTTATTTTCCATTAGTTTGAAATCTAGATGAGTTTGGAAAGTCTTAATATTATTGATTTCTGTCTGCAAATTCTGATTCACCGTCTCTAAATGGGATTCCTCAAGTTTAATCAAGAACTCCATTAGTTTCATGGAGCTATCGATTAGGATATTGTTCCATTCTTTAATTTGGATATCAGTTTTCACTTTATCCGGTCTGGTGATGTCTGACCTGAGTCCTCTGGGGACCAATTTGTCCTCTACATATTTTCTTAGGCTAGTAATCTCCCAGTGTCCCTTAATTTGTTGCTTGTACATGTTTTGTATATCAAAAAAACTCTCATTAATGTCATTAGTGTTATGTTTAATAAGAGGTTCTAAAGAGAACACATTGTTAATATCACTCATACTTAAATCTGGATTGACCACGTTACTTAAGTAGGATGTCATGGTGACAGGGTCGTTCGCTTCCTAGACAGGGGTATTGAAACCCTAAGGAATTTAAAAGAGAAGAAAGGAAAACGGAAGCTTAGGGAAGCACTCAAATACGTGGGGGTAACCCACAATAAACTACCAGAGTAGTAACAAAAAAGGGGAGGACAGGCTGAGTGCCCCGGATACATATAAAAGTTAACTTTTAATAATGCAAAGATAAAAAGAGAGTAAATGTAATCGAAAAAGAAAGTAGAAAGGAGTGCTCTGTGACCCAGTGGTGGGTAGTACTAAATATGTGTTACTGCCAGATGGTCCAGAGATTCAGTTGGCTGAACGTGCAATGTATCTCCAAATCTACACAGAAACACATAGCAAAAAAGCAGTAGGTAAAAAATCAGCTGCTATTGAGAACATGTCAACATCTTAGTGACATGTAAAAAAAAAAAATATATAATGGTAAAAAAATAAATGTAAATATATACAACCAAATTCATAAGAACATAGTATACAGAGGGCCTGTTCTGAAGTTTTCAGGCTGCCTCTGTGATGTCTATTGCAACAAAGCACAGTTGCAATTGTAGACACAGTATAAATAGCTGTTGATGTGTACTCCTTAAGGCACAGTGTGACCAGCTATTGGGTAATTAACTAGTTAACAAAACGGTGATACAGATATCGCTAGTGCCCCACAGATACATGAGTTTTGATGTGTACTCCTTAGGGCACAGTGTAACCAGCTATTGGGTAATTAACTAGTTAACAAAACGGTGATACAAATATCACTAGTGCCCCACAGATAAATGAGTTAGAATAAATAAACGTGAAAATCTGTTCCTAGAACCCTCAGATACCCCAGGGTAGGTATGGCTGCTAGTATCCGATCATAGGTATCTGATACCATAAACGGTGAAAGCCATATTTCGTTAGATAAACCCCTTGGGAAGGAGAGGAAAAAAGATAACTGCTGAGGTAGAAACAGAAAAAACGCTCGGGATTCATGTGGAAAGTGCGGTGCAGATGATCACAATGCCGCACTCTGTGCTATAGCAGTGAATCCTCCGAGTCCCCTGACGCGCGCGTTTCGCCACACCTCATCAGAGGGGAGCCGATGTGTGGTGAGTGTCAGCTTATTTACAGGTGAAGAATAAAGCTGATTGGAGGGTTCAAAAAAGACCGCTGGTTTCGATGAGCCTATCATGTTCATTCGAAGGTGAGTATGGCCAATAGAGAAACAGCCATAGTTAACCCTTTAGTGTGAAGATACCCACATTAGACATGTAGGTCGGCATAAACCATAGCCGATCAGCATGTACAGAATATTATAATGTTAATGAATGTGGAATAAAAGTTCACTCGTGTGTGATCCTAGGGAAGAAGTGGATAGAGCTAATGCTGTCAAAACTGAGTTACCAGAGAGGGGCCGGGAGATAGATTAATTCGTGCTGGCATTGGTAAAGATTTGCACCCAGTTGGAATTAAAGAGTTGTTTCAGTGGTGATATATATGCCATATACAATCATTATCATTATCCCCACTGTCCTTAGTGGACAGTATAATATTGCAAATGGGGGGGGGGGGAGAAAGGGGGAGAAGCATAATGCAACCTCCGTTGCGTTGCAAAAATGCTAAAATAAAGATGAGGTGAAAATGAGCGTCGGCATATTAAAAAGCCGAAAACGTAAGTTCAAATTGTAATGGTATTGCAGAGGAAAGAATCACTACTGCTGTCATTACCGGTAATAGGAGCCGGTTAGAATCAAGACTTATTCAATAGTAGTTCTGAAGGGACAGAAAGGCTGCTCGGCGGGTCCACACGGAGACCCGGTCAGCAGTGAGGTCCATTACGATTAGGGAACATACAATGATTGAGTCGCTAAAGCCTGAGATGCATCTTATTATTAACCCTGTGGAGTATACAAAGGATTAAATAGCGACAGAGAGGGAATGAATAACAGAAAAAATCCAGTATAGAGAGTGTTAAATATACTGAGAGGTATCTAGATGACCAAAATTTTTAAACAATAATAATTAATTTCCAATGGGGGTACAAGAAAGTTCCAAAAGGAATGAACTATGCTCGAAGTCTAAAGTAAGACATAAGGAACTGATTGCTATCTACCTATAGATCTAAGATGGTATCGAAGATTCCCATGTCAAGGAAATATAGAAGGATACCAGAGTACCTAGTTCTAGACTGAAACATGTATTACTTGACCACGCAGTGGATAAAAGCTATTGATGTGCAATTACCATAAACGCAGAACTAAGGCTTGGTGAGGGCTAAACCCGATAGGGATTGGTTAGAAAGAGAAGGACAGTACATGTTGTAGTCCAAAAGAGGAAAGTCAATGTGTAAGGTTCAGGGGAAGAGTGACAGTGTTGAAAAGAATTAATGATTCACTGGGAAAGAAACTCGACATGAAGGAGAGAAATATATCCCAGGGGTGAGAGCTCTGGAATGAGACACGTGAGGAAATCCTCACTGAGCAATTTCCCCAGTGCAAACCAAGCTAACATTTAGTTCCATGCACCAATTACTTGATAACGGAGCCCTAATGTGAATGGATAAAAGGGGTAAAATTGAATTCTTCGTTTAAGCCCCCAGGGGCGAGAGTTTTAAATTCATAGATCCATCTGGACTCTTTTTGGAGAAGTATCAGATTGAAGTTTCCTTTCCTAGAGTTTAGATTCACCTTCTCCAAGATCTGGAAAGATAGAGAATTAGGATTGCCATCATGGAAATTTCTTATGTGGTTCGCGACTGGGGTGCTCAAGTTTGTATTCTTTACTGAGTTCACATGTTGGAGAATGCGCCTCCTAAGTTCTTGATAGGTCTTCCCAATATATTGCATGCCACAGATGCATGTAATGACATAAATGACGCGTGTGGTGGAGCAATTCACGAATTGACTGATCTTGAATTCTTTTTTGGTGTTGAAACACTTGACCATTTTGGACTGGTTGATGTAAGGGCACGCCTTGCAATGTCCACACTTGTAAATTCCCACTGGTGCGGTGAGCCAATTTTTGGACGGGATTTTTGTCTCCAAGTGGCTATGTACCAAAAAGTCACTGAGGTTCTTAGCCCTGCGTGCCGTGATGTTCGGATATGCTACTGCCTCTGGTTTCAGGTCAGTGTCATATTGCAGAATTGGCCAGTGTTGGGTAAAGATATCTTTGACTGATTGCCATTGTTTATCATATGTCCCTATGCATCTGATTAATTGATTAGATGAAGTGGTTTTAGTGGAGTGGAGGCTGGAGCTCCTATCTTGGGCCAACGCTCTCTGAAACGCTTTTTTTAAGATTTTATTAGGATACCCTCTGTTCTTGAAGCGTATCCTAAGTTTATCTGCTTCAGCCTGAAATGAGGTGTCGTTAGAACAGTTCCTCCTAGCTCTAAGGTACTGTCCGTAGGGGATTCCTGCTTTAAGGCGATGTGGGTGGAAGCTGCGCCAATGGAGGAGACTGTTTGATGCCGTGCTTTTTCTGTACAGTTCAGTATCTACTGTACCATCAATGTTCAGGAGAATTCTGAGGTCTAAAAATTCAAGTTGCGTGTCATGGATAACATGTGTCAGCTGTAATCCAATGTGGTTATTGTTCAGAACCTGTACCATATTGATGAATTGGGAGCAGGAGCCAGTCCAGAAGATTAGGATGTCATCTATGTACCGCATCCATTTGTGTACATACTGGTAAAAATGATTAGTGTCGGTGTCCTTAAAGAGACTTTCTTCCCACCACCCCAGATATAGGTTCGCGTAGCTAGGGGCACAAGCAGTACCCATAGCCGTACCGCGAAGTTGTAGATAATACAGGCCATCAAACACAAAAAAATTATGTGTTAGTACAAATTCTAGAAGTGTTAGAATAAGTTGGATTTGTTCAGAGTTGTATTTGGTGGATCTGTGCAAAAAGTAAGAGGTCGCATAAATACCCTTATCATGGGGGATGTTATTATACAGAGAAACCACATCCAAGCTAGCAAGGAGTGAGTAGGGAGGAACCTCCAGGTTCTCCAATACTAGCAAGGTGTGTTTCGTGTCTTGTACGTATGACTCAAGATTGACAACAAACGGATGTAACAGTTGTTCTAGGAATTTACTAGTTTTTTCAGTTAGGGAATTGTTTCCCGAAACAATGGGTCTCCCCGGTGGATTAATGAGAGATTTGTGAACCTTGGGAAGGCAGTAAAACGTTGAAATTGTGGGATGATTAGTTGGTAACATGAATTGAAATTCCTCTTTAGTAATGAGTTGATCCCCCAAAGCTTGAGTTAGGAGGGTCTTAAGTTGGGTGAAGAAAGTGACCGTGGGGTCCTGAGAGAGTATTTGATATTGACTCTTATCTTTTAAGTGTTTCATACACATATCTATGTATTTGTCCTGGTCCATGAGTACTATGTTTCCTCCTTTGTCAGAGGGTTTTATAACTATGTCATTGTTACCCCTCAGATCCCTCAGTGCTTCTCGTTCTGCTTTGGTTAAGTTGTCAGTACTTTGAATAGGGGGTGGAAGAGAGTCCAAGGCTTTAGTGGTCATCTGCACAAACAGGTCTACAGTTGATACCTCTTTAAAGTTGGGAGTGTACCACGAAGGGGGTTTACACTTAGTAAGAGGTTGTGTGTCATTCTGTTCGTCTAGAAGGGAAACCATGGTTTGGACATGTTGGTAGTCCTCAGGGGTGAGGCCTAGTTCTCTAGCACGTTTATTCTCCTGTCTTTTATGGGTGATGCTAAGAGCGAGCTTTCGCCCAAAAAGATTAGTGTCCTTCGCCCAGTCAAAACTATTAGTAATAGGCGAAGGGACAAAGGACAGGCCCTTACTCAAGAGAGATTTGTGCTTCTCAGTCAGTTCAAAAGTGGAAAGGTTGATAATAAGATTTTCGTCAATGTTGTCAGGGTTTACTAGTTTTTGTACCTTTCTTTGCTTGTCTTGTATCCCCATCTTTTTCTGTCCCTGAGTCTGCCTCTCTGGGGTAGAGGCCACTCCTGTTCTAAAAAAGAAGAGGAAACACAGGGAACTCCAGATTGTGAGGACATAGATGACGTTGGAACATTGGCATGGGAGTTGGAGGGGATGGAATTATACGAGTCTGGGAAGGATACATTTTTTTTTGCTTGTTTCAAAATACTCTTTCTTTGTGAAAAGTTTCTAGTTCTAGCTGGGTATCTGCCCTTCCTTTCTAAGCTCTGATCCGAGCTGGACCAGTCAGTTTCCCCAGATGTGGAACTCTGTCTACTGCTGTAGCGTTTCCTAATGGTTCTGGATTTAAAGATAGTCCCTTCCTCAAAGTCCCTATGGTCCCGTTGGTATTTTAAATGTTTTTTCTCCCTTATGTATTTCTTAAAATTCTCTAGATTATTGTTCAACTTATTTTCCATTAGTTTGAAATCTAGATGAGTTTGGAAAGTCTTAATATTATTGATTTCTGTCTGCAAATTCTGATTCACCGTCTCTAAATGGGATTCCTCAAGTTTAATCAAGAACTCCATTAGTTTCATGGAGCTATCGATTAGGATATTGTTCCATTCTTTAATTTGGATATCAGTTTTCACTTTATCCGGTCTGGTGATGTCTGACCTGAGTCCTCTGGGGACCAATTTGTCCTCTACATATTTTCTTAGGCTAGTAATCTCCCAGTGTCCCTTAATTTGTTGCTTGTACATGTTTTGTATATCAAAAAAACTCTCATTAATGTCATTAGTGTTATGTTTAATAAGAGGTTCTAAAGAGAACACATTGTTAATATCACTCATACTTAAATCTGGATTGACCACGTTACTTAAGTAGGATGTCATGGTGACAGGGTCGTTCGCTTCCTAGACAGGGGTATTGAAACCCTAAGGAATTTAAAAGAGAAGAAAGGAAAACGGAAGCTTAGGGAAGCACTCAAATACGTGGGGGTAACCCACAATAAACTACCAGAGTAGTAACAAAAAAGGGGAGGACAGGCTGAGTGCCCCGGATACATATAAAAGTTAACTTTTAATAATGCAAAGATAAAAAGAGAGTAAATGTAATCGAAAAAGAAAGTAGAAAGGAGTGCTCTGTGACCCAGTGGTGGGTAGTACTAAATATGTGTTACTGCCAGATGGTCCAGAGATTCAGTTGGCTGAACGTGCAATGTATCTCCAAATCTACACAGAAACACATAGCAAAAAAGCAGTAGGTAAAAAATCAGCTGCTATTGAGAACATGTCAACATCTTAGTGACATGTAAAAAAAAAAAATATATAATGGTAAAAAAATAAATGTAAATATATACAACCAAATTCATAAGAACATAGTATACAGAGGGCCTGTTCTGAAGTTTTCAGGCTGCCTCTGTGATGTCTATTGCAACAAAGCACAGTTGCAATTGTAGACACAGTATAAATAGCTGTTGATGTGTACTCCTTAAGGCACAGTGTGACCAGCTATTGGGTAATTAACTAGTTAACAAAACGGTGATACAGATATCGCTAGTGCCCCACAGATACATGAGTTTTGATGTGTACTCCTTAGGGCACAGTGTAACCAGCTATTGGGTAATTAACTAGTTAACAAAACGGTGATACAAATATCACTGGTGCCCCACAGATAAATGAGTTAGAATAAATAAACGTGAAAATCTGTTCCTAGAACCCTCAGATACCCCAGGGTAGGTATGGCTGCTAGTATCCGATAGGTATCTGATACCATAAACGGTGAAAGCCATATTTCGTTAGATAAACCCCTTGGGAAGGAGAGGAAAAAAGATAACTGCTGAGGTAGAAACAGAAAAAACGCTCGGGATTCATGTGGAAAGTGCGGTGCAAATGATCACAATGCCGCACTCTGTGCTATAGCAGTGAATCCTCCGAGTCCCCGAGTCCAGACAAGCATCCATTCTAGTTGGTGCTTGTACCAGTTGTGACATGAAGGTGTCATTTAACACATTCAAAAACCTGATTCCCCTTGTTGAAGTACTAGTCCTTCTATTCCAATTTATGTCTGGGTAACTAAAATCTACAATAATTAAAGTGTTACCCAGATTCGCAGCTTTCCCAATTTGCTCTAACAGCTGTTCTTTCTCATTAATATTTACATTGGAATGGTTTATAACAAACCCCAACCAATAATTGATTTCTATTAATTTGCCACAAGCAGATAACTACCCATAAAGCTTCCACATTTTCCTCGTCACACTCCATATGCCTAAGATTTGACTTTAACTCATGGTTGACATACAAACATACCCCACCACCCTTCTTGTTTTTCCTATCCTTCCTAAATAACGTGTACCCATTTAAGTTAACTGCCCAGTCATGTGTCTCATCCCACCATGTTTCTTTTATGCCCATTATATCATATTTTTTAGTGTGAGCTATTGTCTCTAGTTCCCCTAATTTGCATTAGTAAGTCATTTGTACTTTTTGTGAATTTTTTTAATCAATATTACATACCTTCTCTGTTCTAAGCTCTCCCCTCCCCTCATCTCCACCCCCTTATTCTGAGCTAAAGCCCATCTCCTTTCTATCCTATCTCCATTTTCTAGACTGCTATGACCCTCCCCCCTTCTACTAGTTTAAAATCTCCAACCTTCTAGCCATCCTATCCCCCAGCACAGCAGACCCTCTTCCATTTAGGTGCAATCCATCACTGCTATACAGGTTGTACCCAAGCGCACAACCGGCCCAGTGCTCTAAAAACCCCAAACCCTCTCTACTGCACCAAGACTTCAGCCACGCATTGACCTCTCTAATCTCCCGCTGCCTTTCTGCTGAAGTGCATGGCACAGGCAATATTTCTGAGAATATATCCTTGGATGTCTTTTTCTTTAGCTTACATCGTAGGTCCCTGAACTCATTCTTTAGAACCTTCCATTTCCCTCTGACTTTGTCATTGGTACCAATATGGACCCTGACAGCTGGGTCATTCCCAGCCCCTCCCAATAATCCCTATATTCTTTTAGCAATATGCCGGACCCGAGCACCTGGGAAACAGTAAACTGCCCGGTTGAGATGATCAGAGTGGCAGATACCCTATCTATTCTCTTAATAATAGTCCCCTACCACCACAGCCTGTCTAGCCTTCCTTATACTCTCAACTCCACGCATACTAGAGGGGCTGTTCCCATGGCTGTTAGAAGGAACGGCTTCCTGCAGTACAGCAACTCCTGAGCTGATGCTCCCAACATCTTCACACAAATGGGCAAATCTGTCGGGCTGCACAAGATCAGGACTAGCTAAACCTTTCCTATTCCCACTCCCCTTGCTTCTTTGCCCGACTGTAACCCAGCTACGTGCCTGCTCTCCAACTTTCTCATCTCCTCCCACTTCTCTACCTGCCCCCACTAAACTCTGCTCAGTGAGCAGCCGACTCCTCTCAAGATTATCAATCTCCCTCAGTGTTGCAATTTGCCTCTCCAGAGACTACTTTAAATAGCCTATTTTCAAGCAAACTCCAGTGAGCAAGCTCTGTGAGTCAGTAGTGGGTTTATATTGGCAATACAAATCCCACACAGGTGGAAATTAAGTAGCACTTAATTAGCTCAGCAGCTGCAGCAGAACACACAAGGAGGGGAATAAAAACAGCGAAAGAAAGAGAAAGAAAAAAAAAGAGGGGAAAATGTTTTAAATAAAAGCAGTAAAGAAATAAAAATATATATAAGAAAAGGGGGGTAATGTTTTCAAAATAAAACAGCAAGGAGAAAAATATAAATAAAAAAGGGACAAAGTTTTAAATAAAATCATCAAAGATAAGAGTGTCTTTCAAATGAAAGAAAAGGTATAACGCCCCAAAACAGTACACGGCAAACATTGAGAACGTGTGCTTCTCATCCAGATCAATAAAACAGTCTTGCTATGTTCTGGATGAAGTGTCTCCTTTTTCTGAACCTACAGCTCGTCAAGTGTCATTCACGGTGTTCCTTCCTTTTCCAAAAAACGAGTTTTCCAGTAAGCGGAAATATTTATTTTAGAGACATTTCCCTTGATACATTCTATGTAACTAAAAGCTGAGTATTATAAAAAAAATCCTTCAACCATCATTAACAGAGCATTCTATAAAGAAAAATCAATATGTTTTTCGACCTTTTTTGCTACTGTGGTTTGGCAACAAGCCTGTCTCTACTTTGTTATTCACTGCCAGAAATAAGTCTTAATACAAAACTGAAATCTGAAAAGGCCAAAACACTTTAAATGTATAAGAAACTCTCTGTTATTAGTCTGGTTTTGTGCTTTATACACTGAGAGTTTATACTCTTATTACCAGTGGCGTACACACAATCCATGGGGCCCCTGTGCGAAACTGATCCATGCCCTTCCTTCCTCCCCCCTGTACCTCCCCCCCAACAGACACACACACACACATACATACAGACACACATACATACAGAGACACACACACATACATACACACAGACAGACACATACAAAGACACATACAAACAGACACACACACATACACACAGACACACACAGACAAACACACTTACACACACACACAGTCACACATACACACACACAGTCACACATACATACACACAGACAGACACACACACACACACACACATACATACAAAGACACATAGATACATACACACAGACACATACATACAGACACATACACACAGACACATACACACATACAGACTGACACACACACAGACACATACACATACATACAGACAGACACACACATACACAGAATCTTTAAGCCACCCTCCTGTTTCCTACCTTTTAGGTGCAGGAGGGTGACTTTCCCTGAGGTCCAGTGGTGGCTCAGGTTGATGGCAGTCAGAGTTCCCACTCAGCATGGGCCACCCGATGGGCCCCTTGAACGTGCGATCCCGGCGGTTTGCTGCACAGGCCGGTCTGCAAAACATGGCGGCTGGTAACTGGTCGCATGAGTCCGACCAGTGGCTGGGCCCCCTGGAGTGACAGGCCCGGTCACAGCTGCGACCCATGTGACCCCTACATGTACGTCACTGCTTATTACTATTGAAGAAACAGTAACACAAACATGTATTCTTGACACTATAATGGTAAAATGGCTATTTAGGTGACCAGCACCCTCTCTTTACTTACACCCTCTGTGGCTGAGATCATCAAATTTTATGATCTCAGCTAATCCGATGCTTTCCCTTAGGAACACATTGGGAGGCTATTGCTCATGCAAGGCACACACACCACGCTGCACCAATTAGCATCTCCTCATAGAGATGCATTGAATGAACGCATCTGTATGGGGAACGTTCGGTGCCTCCATGCAGAGCATGGAGACACTGAATGCCAGTCCTGACCCAGGAAGCACCTTTAGTGGCCGTCAGAGTGACTGTCACTAGAATGTTACTGTATAAACAAAAAGGAGGAATTCCGCACTCTTATTAAAATCCCGGTGCAACCAGACCTGGCGTTGATTGCCCCTACCGTGATAGTCAATCAAAATTGTGGTCCAGACACTCAAGGAACAGTAAAACAGCAGGTTTATTTGGAAAAGTGCAATGTTTCGATCTCCAAGAGATCTTTCTCAAGCTAACACCAAAGTGTAACAATACAAGTTATTTAGGGTAAAGAGGTAAAGGTGTTACTAGACAATAATGTAAAAGCTATATTTTCTCTGAAAAGGCAGTGTTTACATTGAAAAGCCTGCAGGGACAGGCTATAGACACTAGAACCACTACATTAAGCTGTAGTTGTTCTGGTAACTATAGTGTCCCTTTAACATTTACTAGTCCACATGAAGTCAAAAGTGGGTAAACTACCTGTAGGGCAATATGAACAAACACTACTTTACAGAAAGGATAGTAAATGCCTAGCTTGGGCTCCCAGTCAATGTATTAAAGGTTAACAAATTATGGTTATAAGTATTATATGTAATGATTAGCAGTTAGACAGAAAGGGAAACTGTTACTTGATATAGCGGGCGGCTCCTTTCCTTTGAAATAGCCTGCCTTCGACCATCAAGTTCTCCCTTAGTCTTCAATCATTTAAAAAGTACCTCAAAACCCATCTCTTTAGGAAAGCTTATGGCCTCCCAGAGTAACCTCTACCTTACATAGCTGTCCCTTGCTCTCTCCTAAAGGGCATCACTCTATTCTCCCCTCCAGCTCTGCTTCACTCTACCTTGTTTGATTGCTACCTCCTGTCCTGTTGTGTTTTACCCCCCACCTCCTTTAGACTGTAAGCTCGTTTGAGCAGGGCCCTCTTCAACCTATTGTTCCTGTAAGTTTTTGTAATTGTCTCATTCATTGTTAAATCTCCCCCTTTGATAATTCTGTAAAGTGCTACGAAATATGCTGAGCTATATAAATACCATTATTAATAATAATAATAATAATAATAATAATAATATAGTGATATAGAATGGGTAGTAAATACATGGAATAGCCTTCTGGAGGAAGACATTAATACTGAAAGTGTTATGGAAAGGGTAGGAGGTACCTGCAATAACCTATCTGTGGAAGCAGTAAATACTGACAGTAATAGGTGAAGGTTTTCCCAGTAAAGGGAATAAATATTACTTTGTATGTGAATTAAGCTTTACTAAAGAATGAATAACATTGTGTGAAGACTAGATTGGCCAGTTCTTTTTCTCTGACGTTATCTACAGGTGTGTTAACACAATCCTTTTTATATAACTTTAATTCATGGTTCTCTCTTTCCACACACCTTACATGATTAGGGAAATAAAACACAGTGGTATCAAAACTTCTCTTTTTAGATGCAAGGGTACAGTTTCCACCATTCTGTGACACTACAGATATCAAAATTTAGCTCAATGAAGCAGTTTTGTGTATAAATCATGCCCCTGTAGTCTCACTGCTCAACTCTCTGCTATTTAGGAGTTAAATCATTTTTGTTTCTGTTCATGCAGCCCTAGCCACACCTCCCTTGGCTGTGACTGACACAGCTTGTATAAAAAAAAGGTTTCATTTTCAATCAGATGTCAACTTACTTTAGAAATGTTTATCTTCTGCTTTAATCACACACAGGAGGCTTCTGCAGGCTGTAAAAGGTTATTAACAGAGCAAGACATTCTAAATTAAACAGACTGTGCAATAAAGGAAGTATTAACATTAGATCTCTCTTTTTGCATGAAGTGTTTAGGAAGACTGTGCAAGTCACATGCAGGGAGGGGTGACTAGGGCTATATAAACAAAGTTATTTAACTCAAAAATGGCAGAGAATTGAGCAGGGAGACTGCCGTAGCATGGCGTATACAAGAAAACTGCTTCATTAAGCTAAAGTTGTTTTGTAGACTATAAAGTCCCTATAATAAAAGAAAACAAATCTCTGTTGTGGGCAATAATTAGTGTGTTGTTAGCATTGCAATTTCCTTGATCATGTATTTAATGAGTGTGTTTGGAAGACTTGAAGTTAGAGCTGTAGCCACTGTATATTATTTGAGATTGCAAATTTTTTTCCACCAAAACATTGTGCCTGAGAGTATTTTATGACAATTGTTTAAATCATAAGGCAAACAAATTTGTCTGTGTGACTGATTTATTTTCATGATGTTATTAATATAAATCTAGGCTCATAGGTCCGCACTGCGCACGTTGCATCATTTACCATTTTAATACATTTTTGAAAAATGACAAGATATACCAGTTGAATAATGTCTATAATTTATGTCAATTCTCTCCGGTATTAGATAAATGCTGTACACGCATTCTGAAGATATATCTTTCCCCTTATCAATGCTTATCAAACCCTGGCTATTTTATTTACAACAATCTAAGCATATCCAGATTATGTTGGTGCATGACAAACGATTACCTCTTCTATGGAATACTTACCAGTGTCAGCTATTTTTTTCATTGCTAACTATTGTGTTTTATGTGTGAATAACTTTTAAGTCTTTAATAACGGGTAGATTAGCAATACTTTCTGGAGTCATGAAAAAAAATATACTTCAACCATTGGGATTAGGGGTAGAAAAATAAGTTATTGTTAATTTAACAAATGTTTCTAGATAGAAGAGTTATAGTAGAGAAAACATTTTATTGATAGGCTATTATCAGCTCTTGGGAAAGGTTGGATAATGAATATTTATGACTGATGTGATTAAAACTACTCTTAGCCTTCAACTAAAATTTCTGCTAGAAAATAGGATCTTTTGTGGTGCAAGGCAATCAGGAAAATAGCATTTCCCCTGAGAGACAGCTTTCTTGGAATATCGCTCCGCAGATCTCACAGAAGGTATGGAGTAAATTGTGGCATGTTTCTGAGCCACCGAGTACGTCTTTTATGTGGAAGATGGGATCATAAAACATGTTATTTAATAAGAGCAGGAAATTTTAGGTATCCATTACTAAATCCTGGACAAGGCAATTTAAGCTGCCAATGACCTCCATCTTTCAGATGATTTGATTTCCTAGATAATATACGACTGCAAGTAAACTGATTACATTTTTGGTTACCAGCTACTACTTCCTTGCTTTGACCCTACAGAAGGCAAAAGACTTTTTCCCTTCGGTCAAAATTCTATTTCTATTGTTTAGCTTCAATTCCACATTTGAACATGGCAAAGAACTATATAATCTGCTGTCAGATCTTTGGGTGACATTCGTACGTAACTTAAGCTGGCTAGCCTTCTTATGGCAATAAGTATTTGTTCTCAAGAAAAACTATTTCCATTTCCCATCCTGCATGTTCTCTATAAAAACAATTTCCATTTCCCATCCTGTATGTTCTCTAGAAAAACTATTTCCATTTGCCATTCTGTATGATCTATTTGGTAATGTCTTCTGTTCTGGATTACTGAATTTAACTTGTTGAGGGTTTTCTTTATAGTGAATGTAATTTAGGTACATTTGCTACCTGGCCATTTACCTTAGTTGGTTTCATGGGTTAGATGATGGGTTGGTTTGGTTTCATTTGAATAATACGGATAGTCCAAATAAAATAAATGGATAAAAAGAGAAAGTCTTATCTGGAAGCGTCTGTTGGAATCGTATTGTATGATGGTACCTGGTCCAGAACAATAGTCTTTATTTATATCTTCCTTGTAGATCGTTTCGTATGGAAAAGATAAAAACAAATACAGAACCAAATAGTGTAGTATATTTATGATAGTAGAGGAAGTAGAAATGTAAATCTTGATTGCAAACTCACATTTGAAAGAGCTAGAACCCGCTCTGGTGTAGAAGGCGTACAGCGGTTTAATCCCCGCTTATGGGATATGGGATACCTTTCTTTCGTGTACTTCCTTCTTCTGTGATATGAAAGACACTTGGATAAAAAGAGACAGCCAATAGTGTTCTCTGTATAAAAGCTCTATAAAATATATGTGATAAAAGTGGGTACTCACAAGATAGGAGCAGATCAACTGCTCCTTGTAGTTAGCGTTGGTGGTATGATCCCCACCTAGGATTACTTGGAGTCCAGTAGAATAAAAGAATAAAAGGATGCCAGGTAAATATAATAAATAAATGTGTATAAAAAGATAAATGGTACAATTAAAAGTTACCAAATATAATGTAATATTTAAAATTACACAATATAATATCCATAAACACGTTTCGCCAGTACGACGTTATCAATATGGGGAAAGAACCTGATACCTGGCAGTGGATCCTTTAAATAACACATACAAACATTCAAAATTGGTGCCAAAAATTGGAAAGCCAATCACAATCAGAGTGTGAATAAATATCTTTAAAACATAATAAAAACAGAAATAATATAATACATGTAAATAAAGTTATAATAAATATATTATAAAAAGTGATTATACATAGAGAATTTGATACATATTACATAGAAACATTATAATGTAGCACGGTCACATGACCGGCATAAAACCGAAGGGATGTCGTGTGACGCCGGCAGGCACTGCGCAGCCGCCGGCGTCATGATGGGGAAAAGGCACATGGCGTCAGCACGCTGAGAGAATGCGGCTGACGCCGGTGGGCGTGATAGAAGACGTCGGCTCGCATAGACTTGCGTCTGACGTCTGAAGAGAGGCGGAGATAATGGTGACGATGGAACGCACGGAGCTGCGGCCGTCGTCATCAGGAGGGGGCGTGGTATTAAATAGACGACGGCTGGCACAAAGCTGCAGCCGTCATCTAGGAGATATTATACAATGACAGATCGGCACGCACGGCCGTCTAGGATGTAAAGAGCAGTAAGCCTGGTCCACTGAATAGTGTGTGCAGGCTTAGTGACAAAGGAATAAAATAATAAAATGGGATAAAAAGGCTAAATATTGGTAAAAAAAGGCAATATTGAATAGCATATATTAATAAAAGTTTAAATAAAAAGCGTTTTATTTTAATAAGAATGTTTTTAATATTTCCACCCCTCCATGGGATCGCACATTTTCCTATGCCTATACACTTCAACATTTTTGGATCCTTATTATGTGTGATAAAATGTCTGGATACTGAATGATTCAAGTATCCATTTTTAATGTTTCTGCAGTGGTCAGACACCTTGTGGTCATTCCAACATATTGGAGGCTACAAGGGCATTCAAGCAGATATATCACATTTTTCGTGGAACAATTAATAAAATAATTTATTTTATAAACCTTGTTTGTCCTTTTTGATATAAATTCGGTAACTTTTTGAGGAACATCAGGATCGGTGGTTCTACACACTATACACATTTTTATTTAATCTTTTATTAATATATGCTATTCAATATTGCCTTTTTTACCAATATTTAGCCTTTTTATCCCATTTTATTATTTTATTCCTTTGTCACTAAGCCTGCACACACTATTCAGTGGACCAGGCTTACTGCTCTTTACATCGTAGACGGCCGTGCGTGCCGATCTATCATTGTATAATATCTCCTAGACGACGGCTGCAGCTTTGTGCCAGCCGTCGTCTATTTACATACCACGCCCCCTCCTGATGACGACGGCACGCACGGACGCCGGCGGCTGCGCAGTGCCTGCCGGCGTCACACTACATCCCCCATAATACCCTTCGGTTTTATGCCGGTCATGTGACCGTGCTACATTATAATGTTTCTATGTAATATGTATCAAATTCTCTATGTATAATCACTTTTTATAATATATTTATTATAACTTTATTTACATGTATTATATTATTTCTGTTTTTATTATGTTTTAAAGATATTTATTCACACTCTGATTGTGATTGGCTTTCCAATTTTTGGCGCCAATTTTGAATGTTTGTATGTGTTATTTAAAGGATCCACTGCCAGGTATCAGGTTCTTTCCCCATATTGATAACGCCGTACTGGCGAAACGTGTTTATGGATATTATATTGTGTAATTTTAAATATTACATTATATTTGGTAACTTTTAATTGTACCATTTATCTTTTTATACACATTTAATTATTATATTTACCTGGCATCCTTTTATTCTTTTATTCTACTGGACTCCAAGTAATCCTAGGTGGGGATCATACCACCAACGCTAACTACAAGGAGCAGTTGATCTGCTCCTATCTTGTGAGTACCCACTTTTATCACATATATTTTATAGAGCTTTTATACAGAGAACACTATTGGCTGTCTCTTTTTATCCAAGTGTCTTTCATATCACGGAAGAAGGAAGTACACGAAGGAAAGGTATCCCATATCCCATAAGCGGGGATTAAACCGCTGTACGCCTTCTACACCAGAGCGGGTTCTAGCTCTTTCAAATGTGAGTTTGCAATCAAGATTTACATTTCTACTTCCTCTACTATCATAAATATACTACACTATTTGGTTCTGTATTTGTTTTTATCTTTTTCATACGAAACGATCTACAAGGAAGAGATAAATAAAGACTATTGTTCTGGACCAAGTACCATCATACAATACGATTCCAACAGACCCTTCCAGATAAGACTTTCTCTTTTTATCCATTTATTTTATTTGGACTATCATTATTCAGAGTTTTATCCAAGCGCAGCCCTTTCTTGTATTGTTTACCTTTTTGTGTTTTAACTAAGGGTTTTTGAGGGATTCCCTTATAGGGTTGCTGCTATTTTGTGTTATTTAGCGCTTACTCACTGTTCTGGTTTGGTTTCATAGATGATGCCAGTCATACCCTACATCCATCCAAGTATACTAAGAACATGATAAAATACAAGGATTATGAGCTACTTAATCCTGAACCCTTACTTCAGGGTTGCAGGATTAATAGCATTGTGAGGTCATCCACTCATCATTCTAAGGTCAATAAAATGATGACCATTGAAATGAGTGATACAACCAATCTTTTGTGACTCTTAATGCCAGTTTGCTCATCTTTAAAAGGACAATGTACAACCACCTTAACAAACTATGGCCTCAATGTAATATTGTTAGATGAGCTTTTCAAATAATTTCATATTATTGGATAAACTTAAAATTATTTTTTCAACATAAAATATCAAAAATTACATCATATACAAAAATATATCACTATATGAAAAAATATCAAAAGGTTATCCAAAAATCTTAAATCAATGCTTATGACTTTATTATAGTTAACAAATATTTAAGAATATATCAATATATACCTTTACAGCTCTTTCTTTTTTTCCCTCTGTTGGTTAGTTTTTCTTACTTTAACCAGGGAATCAAATATTGCAAAATTGCTCTTATCAGTCTACAGAAAAATATATAGATAATATTTCTATTACGTCCATGTTTTGCAGTATATCAATATGCACATTTTTTGTACCATTTTGGTTTATCCGAATGTTTTTTCCCAAAATGATCATAAGGACGTAACTCATGCCTGCTGACATGCCCCATTAACAAAACCTGCGTGGCCCAAAATGTAATTTTTTTTCAAACGATCCAATTTCTTTCCACTGTGCACAAGTCTACTAGATACTGAAACTCCTTTCAAGGCTGACATCGACATATCGAGCTAAAACTGCGAATTGTGGATCATTTTAACTAGTGATTCCATGAAATAACTCAAGATGTTTTTGTGTAACTAAAGTTATTGTTTTCCTGTGATGATAATTTCAATATCATGCCCACTTACTAAAAAATGACAAATCACCATCTCACCCAACCCAGCCGAATATAAAATATCCCATAGAACCATTGTGAGATAGTTGTCATATCTATTGTTATTTATCTATAATATATTTTCTTTATGTTTATTTATGCTCTTTATGATAACACACTGAGAAACAGAACTTGGAACCATGAGTACTTTACATCACCTTAAAGAATAGTTTGATATGTGCCTCTCTTGAATTAAGAAAACCAGCAAAGAAAAGTGTAGCACAAACAGGAAACTCGTGGTATACAATGGGCAAACTACAAAGAAGATGAACTGTTATCAGGTTCAATAGATTTAAAAGCATCAATCATCTGGTGGGAAGAATGTAGTCATGACAAGAATGCAGTCAGGACAGCAAGAATTTAAAGGGAAATTATACCTGAAATATAGGTCTGGCTTTTATTGCATGTAAATAAAATTACAGCCGTTTATAAAGGGATTTGTTTTCATAGATTTCTAATCTTATACTTTGTATAAATTACATAAAAAGATGACATTTGAAACAAAGGGATCAGTCAATGGGGAATTATTTAAAACACACTTACGCATATATCTATTGGTCACAAATATATATATATAGAGAACTTGTCTTTTAAGCATTATGTTAGTCCAATAAAAAAGGTATCATAGCATACTGTAATACTCTGGTATTTTGGCATTATATATATATATATATATATATACAGTGAGGGGAAAAAGTATTTGATTCCCTGGTGATTTTGAACATTTGCCCACTGACAAAGAAATGATCAGTCTATAATTTTAATGATAGGTGTATTTTAACTGTGAGAGACAGAATAACAAAAAAAAAATTCTGAAAAACACAGGTCAAAAAAGTAAGAAATTGATTTGCATGTCATGTAAGTATTTGACCCCTTCGACGTAGTACTGGCAAAAGCCTTGTTGGGAATCACAGAGGTCAGACGAGGTTTGCACACATCTCAGGAGGGATTTTGTCCCACTCCTCTTTGCAGATCCTCTCCAAGTCATTAAGGTTTTAAAGTTGACATTTAGCAACTCGAACCTTCAGATCCCTCCACAAATGTTCTATGGGATTAAGGTCTGGAGACTGGCTAGGCCACTCCAGGACTTTAATGTGCTTTTTCTTGAGCCACTCCTTTGTTGCCTTGGCTGTGTGTTTTGGGTCATCATCATGCTGGAATACTCATGCACGACCGATTTTCAATGCCCTGGCTGAGGGAAGGATGTTCTCACCCAAGATTTGATGGTACATGGCCCAGTCCATTGTCCCTTTGATGCGGTGCAGTTGTCCTGTCCCCTTAGCAGAAAACAACCCCAAAGCATAATGTTTCCACCTCCCTGTTTGATGGGGGGGGGGATGGTGTTCTTGGGGTAATAGGCAGTATTATTCCTTCTCCAAACACAGTGATTTGAGTTGATGCCACAGAGCTTGATTTTAGTCTCATCTGACCCCAACACTTTCAGCCAGTTCTCCACTGAATCATTCAGATGTTCATTGGCAAACTTCAGACGGCCTGTACATGTGCAATTGCGTAACAAAATATGGGATACAGCTGTGTACCTAAAAGGAAATATGAAAAACAAACAAAATAGTGTAATACCCTTTAGTAAAGCAAGGTATGACACGATGAGATTGCACACTCACAGAATGAAGAAATAATAGTCGCCTGTAGGGTGCCTCCCACTATGGAGTTGGGGGGCTAAATGAGACTTTTCTTTCCCTCCTCTTATGGACTTCCGGGGGCCAACAAAGCCTAAATCAGGTAAGGTGTAAAAGATACATTTATTGCCAAAATAAAATGTATAAAAAGATTAACTTGGTCCTACGCGTTTTGTTCTAAAATTAGAACTTCTTCATTGACTTAGTATAATAAAATTACAATAGTAAATACAAAATGCAGTATAACTAACAATCACCACCTGAAATCCCTCCCCCCTTAGTCCATGTTATACTGTCTTAAAGTTCATTGGTTGTCAAGTAAGTGTCTCTTCCGTCCATTTGATGATTAGCCACCTGGATTTTTCCCTCAGCTGTCCTGAATTTGCCGATCTCAGCTGTGAGTTCTGTGTTGATGACTTAATCATTTCCATACGCACATCCATGCGTTCTCGGAACCTAGAGAAAATCTGCGTTCCATTTCGGGTACAGCTTGCGTTCCACTTGCATTCCACTTGCCTCTGTCTTGTACTCATGCATATAAACCCAAGGGAAATAATAACAGACACAATTAATCATCATGGTCTTAATCTACACTCATTTTTTATGCTCAACATAATTCTTTACCATCTCTAATTTATATAAAGTGACAAAAAATTAGTAAAGTGCATACATTATAAAGTGCATGTTAATTTCTTTGTTGTAAGATACCTTACCTATAATCACATTATAAAACATATCCTATTATGAATTCCATATATAAGATAATATTGAATCTATAACCATGTGGAAACATTAACATTTGTTCAATAAGTGGAAAAAATAAAAATAATAATACAAATAATAATGAAAAAATAAATAAGTTCATAAAAAAATATATATATATTATGTACATGTGCTTTCTTGAGCATGGGGACCTTTCAGGTGCTGCAGGATTCCAGTCCTTCATAGCGTAGTGTGTTACCAATTGTTTTCTTGGTAACTATGGTCCCAGCTGCCTTGAGATCATTGACAAGATCCTCCTGTGTAGTTCTGGGCTGATTCCTCACCATTCTCATGATCATTGAAACTCCATGAGGTGAGATCTTGCATAGAGCACTAGACTGAGGGAGACAGACAATTATTTTGTGTTTCTTCCATTTGTGAATAATCGCACCAACTATTGTCACCTTCTCACCAAGCTGCTTGGCGATGATCTTGTGACATCCTTGGACAGCTCTTTGGTCTTGGCCATGGTGGAGAGTTTGGAATCTGATTGATTGCTTCTGTGGACAGGTGTCTTTTATACAGGTAACGAGCTGAGATTAGGATTGATAGGGGATCAAATACTTATTTCACTCATTGACATGCAAATCAATTTATAATTTTTTTTACATGTGTTTTTCTGGATTTTGTTTTTGTTAAAATACACATATCAATAAAATTATAGACTGATCATTTCTTTGACAGTGGACCAATGTTCAAAATCAGCAGGAGATCAAATACTTTTTTCCTTCACTGAATAAAATTAAAGTTTTACAACTTTAAGTCATCAGCTTAGTGTAATGAATTAGAATTCAAGATATTTTAGGATAAGATATTCTTGAATGGGGCATATTCACAAATCTGCTCACCTTAACTGAAACAGCCATCTTGAAGTAGACAGAATATATGAATGTATGTAGAAGAGGCTAAAGGTCTAGCTGACTGACTCAATTAATATTTTCGTTCAGTATTTAGAGATAAAAATGTTGGAAAGGGACCTCAGTTAGGAAAAAGGACAAATTAGTCATTTGTTACATGTGCGTTTATAGAGGAAGAGGTTCTATTTCAACTGCCAAAAGTAAAGACAAATAAGTTGATGGGGCCTGATGGAATACACCCAAAGTTATTAAAATAACTTACTGATGTACTAGCAAAACAATTAACATATTTATTTAACCAATCATTGTTAACAGGAGTAGTCCCAGAAGATTGGAAATTAGTGAATGTTGTGCCCATTCACAAGAAAGGTAGTAGGGAGGAGTCACTAAGTAAGTAAGTAAGTAAGTAAGCCTTACTTCAGAACTGGGGAATGTAATGAAAACCTTGTTAAAGGATAGAATTGTTGAACATCTAAAATCACTTGGATTTCAAGATCAGAGACAACATAGGTTTACTTCAGGGAAGTCATGCCAAACTAATCTTATTGATTTTTATGATTTGGTAAGTAAAATAATAGGTCAGAGTGGTGCAGTAGACATTGCTTGCCTAGATTTAAGTTTGGATTTCAATATTGTTAAATGGGTAAGGCAGTGGCTGAGTTACAGGCAACACAGGGTTGTAGTCAATGGAGTATATTCAAAGTATGGTCTTGTTACCAGTGCAGTACCTCAGGGATCTGTACTTGGACCCATTCTCTTTAATATTTTTAATATTCTAATATTGCAGAAGGTCTTGATGGTAAGGTATGTCTTTTGCTGATGATATCAGCCAAATGGCAAATGATTTAGGTAAACTAGAAAAATGGTCAGAGCTGTGGCAAATTACATTTAACGCGGATAAGTGCAAGATAATGCATCTTGGACGTAAAAACCCAAGGGCAGAGTACTTAAAGGACCACTATAGTGCCAGGAAAACAAACTCATTTTCCTGGCACTACAGTGTTAATAGGTCCCCCCCCCCCACCCTCATGGCCACCCTCCTGCCGGGCTCTAGGGGAGGAAGGGGTTAAAGGCTTACCTTTTTCCAGTTCCGGGCTCCATCGGTGCTGGGGATTCTCCTCCCTCTTCCGCCGAATGCGCATGCAGTCGCGCAGTCAGTCAGTCCATAGGAAAGCATTCTCAATGCTTTCCTATGGACGCTGGCATCTTCTCACTGTGAAAATCACAGTGAGAAGCGCGGAAGCGCCTCTAGTGGCTGTCAATGAGACAGCCACTAGAGGCTGGATTAACCCTAATGTAAACATAGCAGTTTCTATGAAACTGCTTACAGCAGGCAGGGTTAACCCCAGATGGACCTGGCACCAAGACCACTTCCTTAAACTGAAGTGGTCTGGGTGCCTATAGTGGTCCTTTAAAGATAGGCAGACAATGTAATAGAGCAGCAGGAAATGCTAGCAGACTGGTGAGACCTCACTT
This sequence comes from Pelobates cultripes, assembly GCA_933207985.1. NCBI lineage: Eukaryota > Metazoa > Chordata > Amphibia > Anura > Pelobatidae > Pelobates > Pelobates cultripes. The sequence continues at coordinate 96,937,082 of OW240922.1, read as the reverse complement.
GGAATATTGTACGCAGTACTGGAGACCATATCTTCAGAAAAATATCAATATTGGAAAGAGTTCAGAGATGGGCTTCTGAACTGGTTCATGGATTGCAGGATAAAACTTACCAGGAAAGGCCTCACGAAGAGGGATATGTCGGGATTCAGAGGCACTGGCTGGATGTACCTACAACAATGGTGAACTTGCACGAATATCAAACAACTCACCGAACACCCCTTTTGTATGCTCGCCATCCCTTGTCCTCTTTTGGCTCTTCTTGGCCTCTTTTTCAGCTCTTCACCTTTCTGCACCCACTTGCTCATGGGCCTGCCTCTCAAATCCGGTGGTCGGCTGGTGTCCTCCCCCCTGGCTCTGTGGGCCCGACAGGGCAGTAGGGGGCCATGGGGTGGGGGGGAACTGGCTGGGCAGGCTGGCCTGGGGGAGACTGGGCTGCATGGATTTTAGAAAACTTGCTCAAGAGTTACCAGAGGGTGGGGAAGCGCTAGACATACTGAGACACACGCCAGATAACCTCTATTATAATTATAATACTATTATAATTACACATCCAGGGACACAGACACGGGTGACAAGCCAAATACTAGGAACACAGGCCCCAGAATAAAGCAGAAGGGGGAAAAGTGATACACAACTTCGACGGACAGACAAACACACCCGAGCACTCACGGAGCAGGACCCAAGGCTGTACATACAGGAGAGGCCGGGAGTCGAATAAGTCAGACACAGCATTCATGTTAAGACACAAAGACATGCATAACCTTCACCCCATACAACACCCCTGTAGACATGTAACAGACACATGGCACCTCCATTTACTTTATGGTCCATAGGGACTTACATAGACCAGTGATATACACAGGGCAGGTGCCACCCACGGGCAGGTGAATTTAATTACTAAACTCAAAAGAAGAGATGCAAGGGGAAAGCACACCTCACATATACCAATACACAGAGGGGGATGGCGGATGGAGGATGGCGCCGTATGAAACGGTACCCAACATTGTATGTTGGTGGAGTCTCTATACCCCATGCACACAGAAGGAATGAAGAACCTGAGAGCTTTGAGGGAGCGAGTGTACTGGGAATGGGTGGAGGTTACTGAAGGACTGAGACAGACCAGAACACTCCAGTTGTATTGCCCATGTATGACACAATCACCCTGATGCTGTAAGATTGAACCTCTGCATGTACCTTAGGTAGTATTATATGTCAGAGAGGAACAATGTATCATTGCTGTCACTTACATGAAACCATTATGGAACTATCACTGTATACTGTATTGTTTGCGTTTACTTGTTTGCAACTGACAAAACCAAGTAAATACATAAATGGAATCGACACAGTAAAGGAGGAGACTATATTTAAAAGAAGAAAAACTACCACAACAAGAGGACATAGTCTTAAATTAGAGGGGCAAAGGTTTAAAAATAACATCAGGAAGTATTACATTACTGAGAGAGTAGTGGATGCATGGAATAGCCTTCCAGCTGTAGTGGTAGAGGTTAACACAGTAAAGGAGTTTAAGCATGCATGGGATAGGCATAAGGCTATCCTAACTATAAGATAAGGTCAGGGACTAATGAAAGTAGTTAGGAAATTGGGCAGACTAGATGGGCCGAATGGTTCTTATCTGCCGTCACATTCTTTGTTTCTATGTTTCTATATTTTCAAGTCAGTATATCTTTAAATCTATACATGTGATGCTGGTTTTACTTGCATAATCCATAGGTTCTGTATTATTTATCAAAATACCTGAGGCTGTCTTAATAATCCATATATTGTGCTGGTGACATATATCCATAGCTTGCTTAAAATGAGTTTTAAAATGAGTTGTAATACAGCTTTTAAAGTAAAGTGTAAATAAAAGGATTCTTATAGAAACATGGCTTATGTGAGAACCATAGAAACAGCGTACACGAGGTGCTATTAGTATTCCTCTCCTCTGCAGCCATCTGACTGAGAATACTCTGGAAAGAAAACTGCTATTCGTACAAAGCTGAGAGTTATGCTGCCATCATGTGTGACATTCTGTGCTAGAATCACAGAGACAATAATCTCAATTCCTCCATTGTTATTCAACAACCGGGGAAAGACTGCGTGGAGGGCATATAGGTTAAGGCTCTTCTTGCCTAGAGACTATAGGCTCTTCTTGGTATAGACTTGAACTGACACCTGCAGCCCCAAGCACACAACCTGTGACTGTCAGGAAGATGTTACGTTTTTGGAACCATCTACTTTGCTTGGCTTGAATTTAGTTCAAAGTATTTATTGTTCTTTTTTACCTTATGTTTTCCTCCCCTTCCTGAATCACTATGCTAGAAGCAGGGCATGTCTCATTGTTCTGAGAGAAGGCCAGTCAATTTCTCTGTCTTTGCCTTAAGACGTTTATCTTACTTTACTTTGTCATTGTTTACCCCATCCCGTTATGTAAACAGTGCATTCTGCTTAAACTCTTCCATAAGTACACTAACTCTCTCTAGATTTCTACTCCTCTAAGCTTTGTCGTGAATGCTTTGGAAAATTGGACTTCGAGAAAAGAGAAAAGAGAAAAGAGATGCTGCTTTTCCAGATCCTGTTGAAAGCCTGCCTGCAAAAAAGCTACTCAACAGAGATATGCACTGCGGTGATAACTGCTGGTGATAAGAAGAAACAAACGGCACAATAAGACAGGGTCTAAATCTAAAATCAAGATCCAAAGTTTCTCTTCATTTATTTACTAAGCACAGTTTAACTTAACTGGAACCATCAACTTGAGGAAATGCATCTTCTCTCATAGTCCTTTTCAGGACTTTACAATATTATGAGAGGCGGGATTTAACTATAAATAGGACAATTACAAGAAAACTTACAGGAACGATAGGTTGGAGAGGACCCTGTTCGAACGAGCTTACAGTCTATAGGAGGTGGGGTATAAAACACATTAGGGCAGGAAATAGCAATCAAACAAGGTGGGTGTGAATCAGAGCTGGAGGAGAGAGTAGAGTGCTACCCTTTAGGAGAGCGCAAGAGACAGGTATGTAAGATAGAGGTTACTCCGGGAGGCCATAAGCTTTCCTAAAGAGATGGGTTTTAAGGCCCTTCTTAAAGGATTGAAAACTATGGGAGAGTCTGATGATGGTAGGCAGGCTATTCCATAGCAAGGGAGCCGCAGTATGGGGTTAATGTGTGAACAGGTCTTAGCTCTGCTTTTTTTCTGCCTGCCTGGATGATTCGCCCTCTTCACTTTCCTCCACATTTATTAGATAGCAGCAAGAGAAATGGTTACTTGACTCAATGACTATCGACATTTAATGAAAGTACAGCAAGGAATGACCAAGGCCAATCTCATACAGCAATTTTGAAATGAGTACTTCCTTTATTTTGATTAATTTCTCTGACTCAATTATGTTACACAAGACATTAAAACTGATACTGAGGAAAAGTGTCAAATCCCATGCAACCAGATATCTGCCTTATTTTGATCAATAGTATAAAACAATTTTATTCTGTTATTCAAGTCCACTTATCAGACCTTTCCTTTTAGTTTTGCTTGATATAATTTATCATATAGTTGGAGGGTTTTCATTCTATTCCATTGAATAAAAAGACGTTTTTGAATTCTGTGCAGTATCTTTTTCCTTTAAGGTATGGGATGTCCTGGAAGAGCAATGTTCCTCAAACATTCCAGAAGACGGGAAAGATGGAGTTCATGATATATAGTCTTTGAATATATAAAACGTATTTTAGAAGATATTTTAAAAAATATAAAAAAACATTTCCATGTATACACCTGTTTATGATCAAAGTGCTTGCACCTGAAATTTAACCTTTAAAGACCACATGTCTATACATTATGCTGTGCAGGGCTTTAATGACTGGCCCCAGACTGACATATGACCTATATGCAGCGCTGACAAAGAGCGCTGCACATAACCCCTTAAATCCTTTAAATCAACACTGCTGAAGGAGTTCACTGTGCCGTGGTTATTCTGAGTCTGCTTCCAGCTAAAATCAGGTAGCCCCATGTATCTATTGATACATGAGGTTCCCATCTGTCAGCTTGTACCACAAATCACCATGGCTGAGTGATAGTGATACTGAGTCTGCCCCCAGGATGAGGGAGATCCCAGGGTCTGAAAAGACCCTGACCAGGTCCACCTGCTTGCCCCCCTGCCCAGTGGTCAGGTACTGGGCTTTGCCAGCTGCCCAGTACTGATCACTGTGTACACGAGATGCAGAATGAGGGGAAGATCTCCCTCTCATGCTGCCATCACACAGTACAGAGCCCTCACAGAGAGCTGTGTAATGTGTGATTTTGGAAATCCTTCTGCTGATGTCAGTACTCACACCAGCTGATATGTTCCCACTAAGGAAAACTGGATTAGGGGCAGGATGTGGACTCGGACTATGGGTAGGATTAGGATAGGATTATGAGTAGGGATATGATGAGTACTAAGTGTTGGATTAAGGTTAGAATACATTTTAGATTCAAAACAGTAATTCACTTCTTGCAATGTTTGTTTTATAACTTTAAATAAAATGAAGCACCAGGCATATTAAAGTTTTTTTAACTATCAGGAAGAATTAGTAAATCTAGTTTTAGTGAATTTTCTGTAGTTGCATTTGTTGAGTAGAAATTATTAAATGTAAGACAGAAAAACATATTTTATTTTATTCATATTTAATTTGTGTTATTTACAAATATGGGGTTTAAAATCCAATTTATTCTACATAGAATGTATGAAATTGTGGTAGAATGAACGCATGGCAAAAGTGTCAAAAAGGCCATGGCCACATATGCCTCACATCTCAAAAGGTCTTTAAACAGACTTCTCATGTACAAAGTATAAACTTTGAAAGGGCTACTGTTGCAGTGCTGAATAAAATAGCAGCCAAGGGACATGTACTGAGAATGTTCTCAATTTAACATGATTTAATAATTTTGGATAAACTTGTAAAAGGATTTTTATTATAAAAAAAATAATATATATAAAATATCAAAATATTTATATATATATTTTTTAAAAATATTTCATAATTTTTAAAGTTTATCCTCCAAAGGTATTAAATCTTTTTAAAATGTTATCTAAAAATATTAAACAGTTTTTTTTTTAAACTGTATTGCTTTCAGTGGTTAGCAGATATTACTTTAATTATGAGAGCAATAAGTCCATAGTGAAAACTGGCTCAAGCTAGGTATCTCTATTTGCAATTTGGCATTTTGATCAATATATTCTGCTAGTATTTTGGGAGTGTGCATTTCCAATCATGCCAATAGATTTTTTTTTTTTTTTACAAATACAAATTGTATTGAGCATAGTTTTTTTATATTTTTACTGTTGTCATAGGCTAAAATATATAATTTTTTTCTCTACACTAATGATTTGAATCTGAAAGTGTTGCATAGATTGTTGGAGATCAGATGCCATTTAATATCCAATTATATATACCCCAATATTTCTGCAAATAAATTACATATCCGTTTTTTTTTCTGCAGTACAATTTACAATTTGATATATACACTGCATAGCTATCCAGGCTCCAATTAAATACAAATAAAATAGTATTATTATTTTTTTTGTAAGAGGAGTGGCTTGGTGGGAAAAGGCCGATACACATTAAATATGCACAAAAGCTAAGAAAAACATAAATTGAGCATGTACATATTTTACCCAAGTATTTTTTGCCATTGAAGATATTTGCAAAGGTTTTTACTATCAATACAAATAAACCTGTTGTTTGTTTGTAATATTGCATTAAAAATGTAACAAGTACATATATGTATGTAAAGTTTGTTACTGCATATCTTATTTATCCATGTCATTCAATCCTTTTATACTTCATACAGGATATAATTGCATGTTTTTGTTCAGAAGATCAAACATGGATTGTTGCCAAATTATTGAGAAAGTACCATTTGCTTTGGACTGCCTCTATGGTTATTTTTGTGTTGCATATCTGTATTTATCTAAGAACCTATGCTGGCTCTAGATCTTTTATCTTCGAAGGTGGTCTCAGAGAATGTAGCATATACCATAGAGTCAAGCTGCAAATATTTAATAAAGGTAAGATTGTTACAGCTTGTTCAGAGAAAAGAAGAATTTGTTGTGCGTCCTGTAGAGTTTTAGAATATTTTAGGCACAGTGGGTTAGCATTATGTCATTCTAACAACGCAATTACATTGCACATTGTATTTTCCGCATTTTCTGTGCCTTATTAATGAATCAAGAGGGTCAACTCAAATCCTCTCTTTCCCTCCCTTGTTATATGTTTTTTAAAAAAAATAAGCAATTTAAATATAATTTTACATGGTTTCCTTCTTCAAATTGCAGTGAAATTGTCAGGTGTTTGATTGAACATAATATATGTACAGATTTATACAATGCTGATTGACTCTTTGAAAGAAAAAGTAATGGATTTTTTTTCTCTAAGTATAGAAATAGAAGCCCCCATGGGACTGTGACAATAAAATCTCTCATATTTTGACTCTTTTGGGTTAATGGTATTTGGAAGATCTCCCTGTAGTCGATATATACATGAAAGACTAATAATTCATGTTCTTTTATTCTGTGCACACAGAGCTTGGTGTTATTTTAGAGAAAGAGAATTCTGAAAAGGGCTCTTTACTGAGCCAAAAATATTGCTGCTGTTCGCTCTGTTGAAATATGTTTCTATACCTCCTTCTTCCTACGTGCCTGGTTAACTTACTTTACTTGAGTACTCGGGATTGGGCTACTCTGATCATGGAGCAGCAGGTCTAAATTAACAAGATCAAATCTTTTTTTCATACTGGGTATATTAATATATATATACTAATGTCTAAATGAACAGAATAATGAAACAGGAGTGAAGCAAAGCAATAATTAAAGCCATGTAAAGTTTGCACCTTCTAGAAGTCAAGCTATGAGGAACGGTGTAAATCATATCAAAATAATAATAGTAAATATCAGACTTCTGAGGAAGCTCTTTTTTAAGTGCGAAACGCGTCATGTGACCTTATCATTAGTTTTATGATTTGTCCTGCTCACTATGGCTTTTATTGTTGGCAATGTACTTCATGGACATGTTTAATCAAGGTAGATAAAGTTTCTACAATATTATAACATTGCTGGATGTACATAAGTAGACTTATTGCTTAAAAGAACACTATAGCTATTAGAACACAAACCTGTAATCCTAACGCACCTGTCCCTATTTAAATTTGCCCCCCCCATGTTTAACAAAAAAGGTTTCAAATAAATGGAATATCCATTTAGCATTTGACAACCACACTATAAGCACTACATATGATGAACCAGATGCACTTTGGACCTCGATACTCTTCATACGATAGTCTATAGTTATGCACTTTAGTAATCATGCACTTTATATAAACAAACACCTTACATTATACGCATGATCAATATTGAAATATATCTATATGCTTGCACTTTAAAAATGTAAAACATTTTTGAGCAAATTATTACTTCAACAGACACTAAAAAACTAAATTCTAAAACCAATCCCTTGCTATATAAAATGGAAAATAAATATTTCCCAACAGCAATATCGAAATGGAGCAAAGATTTGGATTTTGCAAATCTCCCATAAAGAGTGGTGTAGATCAATACAGTTTTTAAATAAAAATCTTCGCTGTTTGAATCTGAATAAGCTACACTTTAAGATCTTAAATAGATGGCATTTAGTTCCAAAAAAGATTAATAAAATATTTCCTAACCATTCTTCTGAATGCTGGAGATGTGGGGTAAAGGAGGCAGATTATTTACATATCTTATGGGAGTGTTCGATTAGTAAAGAACTATGGCAGGATGTCGGAAGAAAGATAAACAAAATACTAAACAGCACAATATCCCTTAGACCAGATCTGATGCTTCTACATATTAATATACCAAGTATGAAAAAAATATTTGATCTTGTTAATACACATGTTGACAACAGCTAAATTAACTATAGTTAGAAATTGGAAAAAAAAAACATCAAAACCTGACTGGTGTTTAATTAAATATCAATTATGTCATCAATTAATTATGGAAAAACATATTTTGACTCCTAATAATAAAATACTTAGATATACTGGTTTTTGGCATGAATCAATAAGAAAAATCAATATGCTATAATGAAACATCTTATAAAGCTAAGGGAAGTCTAGGAAAAGTGCACAAAACTCTCCCCTCTCCTCCGTTAATCCCCTCGACCTAGAGCATGGTATTATACTGTAGAGATGTCTATTTATGTCCTGTGTTATGTATTATAATTTGGTTTGTGTTTCATGTTTTGTCTATATGTACTATCCTAAGCTTTAAATACAGACTGACCGCATACTCAGTAGGGTAATAACCCTTTAGTTGGACCCCATACTCATGCTAAAAATAATAAAACAAAATATTATTAAGTACTATGTGACCAATCTTATATTTATTGTGGCTATTGTATTAATGTATTGTTTTGTCTTTTGTGTTTTTTATATTTAAAAATTTCAATAAAAAGGAGATGAAAAAAAACAAAACAAATAAATCACTTGTCATTCCATTATGTTTTTACCTATTCGACTTTGCACTTTGATAATGTTTCTCTTCCTTTTATAAATGGATACTGGAATATCCATTTAGCATTTGACAACCACACTATAAGCACTACATATGATGCACCAGATGCACTTTGGACCTCGATACTCTTCATACGATAGTCTATAGTTATGCACTTTAGTAATCATGCACTTTACATAAACATACACCTTACATTATACTCATGATTAATATTGATATATACCCATATGCAACAGCTGATTTGGTGAGTGTGTATTGGATACTAGTCCTATATAAAGTCTCTTACTGTGTAGTATATATTTTTTTGTGTGTCCTGATGAAAGCTCCGATCGGGAGCTGAAACTTTGACCTGGATTAACTATCAATAAAGAAGAAATCATTGGAAAGCCCAAAGTGCCGGTATTCTTTTTTACTTATACTATTTTTGTGACTTGGCACCGGGTAATAACCCTTTAGTTGGAGTGCAAGGGTTTTTGATTTGCTATTTATATATATATACACATATATACATGTTATTTTTTTTATTGAAACTTGATGTTTTAAAGACAAGTGGACTCAAATACACAATCGCATTGACACTGTCTGACATACAAACGCACACGTACAGACACACACTCCTTATTGACACACAGTCTGACACACAAACACACATACTAACACACACAAACACACACTCATTGACACACATATACTGACACACACAGGCATGAACACATTCACTGCCACACTCACTCACTCTGACTGTCTGGCAGACACACATAATTAGTGGTACACACTTAGCAACAGCTGCCATGGTGAGTAAAGTAGCCTGATCCATCATCACAGCCATTCACAGAGCCAAGGCCGCAGTAAGTGTTTTGCTTTGTGCATTGCGAGGAGCATGTGGCTGCTGTCAATCCTCACACCTCAGACACCTCATAGCAGCATTTAAAAGGCAAAAGCAAGCACTAGCCAACCACAGGTAACAGCGACGCACCAAGAAATTTCTTGGTATGATGGTTAGTTGTATAGCCGATGGCTACTTGTATTGAACATGCTTTTTAATATTTGTCCCTGAGGAAATCCCGAATGGGAGAAAACGCGATGGACCTCAATTTGTTTTTAATATTTTTTGTTAAAAAAAAGCCACTTTCCTACAATTAACCCTGCTGCAGTTCCTGGTTTTTACTACACCGTCTAGCTGTTGCAGAAAGTGCACATGAGTATTCATAGGGGATATTGGCCCCTAGATTTCAGGGGAGACACCCTTTATACACCTGTAAATCTAAAATCTTGTGAGTTCAACTAAATCTGGCGCTATACTGTGTATATTGACTGTATGTTATGTTCTATTTGGTTTAGGTTTCAGCTGGTTACCTATATATTTTGTATACTAGATTGTCATATATAAGCGGGGAGACCTACTGGGAAGACTCCTTTGGGGAAGCTGTAATATATTCCCACACCAGATAAGTATTTTGTTATTTTGGCTGTGGGAATTATTTATATATGTATTTTTCTTTTTGTGCACATAGTACACAGTGATGAAGGGAAAGCCGCAGACATTGTGCTGCCTTCGTCCAAGAACACATTTCTGACTCACTAATTAATTCAATGTGCTTTGCTATATCCGCGGTGCTGTAAAAAGTTACGAAAATTCCAAGTAAAGTTGAATTCAATGTTTCTCTTAGAGATCCACTTAGTGGAATCTGGCAGCTGCCATACAAATACTGCACGTCTTAAATGCTTCTCTTTGAGAAGCATCTGATTGGACACAAGTCACAAGAATTGATGACTTTATCAAGGCCAGAATGGCTGCAGAGAAGAGACTTGCCTGGTGATGCAATAAAGGTGAGTATACTTGCCTTTATAAAACTTTTTTTTTATTAAAAGAATACTATAGTGTAGGAATACAATCATGTATTAGTAATGCTATACTATCCTGTAGCAGGTTGGGTGTTCAATCCCCCCCTCCTAATACGTGAGAAATGTAGTTTTACTTACCTCTTAACCTTTGCCACACAATTTGTCTCGCTGATGATCCAACCTCTTTGGCTGAGATCATCAAACAGTGGCACAGAGCATCATTTGCTGCAGGATGTACCAAAGGTAGAATCTGACAGAATGCATTCATGCAACAATATGTAGGGTGCCGACCATGAAGCTAGAAGTCTTGGTGTGACACTGATTTAGAGCATTCTCAATCTTCCCTCTTGATGATTTGTATACTGGGGAATCATATTTCCACCAACATACTTTAGGCAGAATGAATCACAAAGCTATCTGTAAACATACATTGTATTCATTGTCACTGACTTCTTTTGAAAAACGTAAACAGGAATATAACAAACACAAAATGGCAGGAAAATATCCATTTGAAGATTTGCCAAACCTAATTTGGCTCAGATTCATGTGACGCACCATTGACTCATTTATGTTCAGCATAAAGATGTGCAAGGACTTTATAGCTTTTATTCCAATATTGTTTTGAAGGAGAGCTATTGAGAGTTTCTCTGGAGCATGACATACATTTAGGCTGATGTGAAAATGGGATATATTGCACATTGTGGAAATGCTTCCCAGCGAGAGTCTCTGAAACAGTAACTCATGATATCAATACAGTACTCATCCTTTTACAGCCAGAATGGTCTGTGCATTTAGTGAGTCTAGAATTCTATGTTAAAGTCAATGAAATACATATAAAAAAAAAAAAATCATGAATCTAAATTTATATTTACACCATTAAATGCATGGAGAGCTAAATGTACAGTTTCACTCTTTTAGTATAAATTTATGTTTTTAATTTGTGAATCAACAATTTATAAATTTTTTTTGAATTCATGTATTTTGATTTTAGGTTATTTTTATTGATAGCTGATATATTTTCAGATGTTATGAAACATCTTATAGGATGTAAACAAAACAAACTGACACCACAATGTGAATGTAGTGATTAACACATACAGTCAGGTCCATAAATATTGGTACAGTGACACAATTCTAATATTTTTGGCTCTATACACCAACACAAAGGGTTTGAAATGAAATGAACAAGATGTGCTTTCAGCTTTAATTTGAGGGTATTTACATCCAAATCAGGTGAACGGTGTAGGAATTACAACAGTTTGTATATGTGCCTCCCACTTTTCAAGGGACCAAAAGTAATGGGACAACTGGCTGCTCAGCTGTTCCATGGCCAGGTGTGTGTTATTCCCTCATTATCCCATTTACAAGGAGCAGGTAAAAGGTCCAGAGTTAATTTCAAGTGTGCTATTTGCATTTGGAATCTGTTGCTGTCAACTCTCAATATGAGATCCAAAGAGCTGTCATTATCAGTGAAGCAAGCCATTATTAGGCTGAAAAAACAAAATAAACCCATCAGAGAGACAGCAAAAACATTAGTTGTGGCCAAATCAACTGTTTGGAACATCCTTAAAAAGAAAGAATGCACCGGTGATCTCAGCAACACCAAAAGACCCGGAAGACCACGGAAAACAACTGTGGTGGATGACCGAAGAATTCTTTCCCTGGTGAAGAAAACAGATAAAGAACACTCTCCAGGAGGTAGGTGTATGTGTGTCAAAGTCAACAATCAAGAGAAGACTTCACCAGAGTGAATACAGAGGGTTCACCACAAGATGTAAACCATTGGTGAGCCTCGAAAACAGGAAGGTCAGATTAGAGTTTGCCAAACAACATCTAAAAAAGCCTTCACAGTTCTGGAACAACATCCTATGGACAGATGAGACCAAGATCAACTTGTACCAGAGTGATGGGAAGAGAAGCGTATGGAGAAGGAAAGGAACTGCTCATGATACCCAAAGCATACCACCTCATCAGTGAAGCATGGTGGTGGTAGCGTCATGGCGTGGGCATGTATGGCTGCCAATGGAACTAGTTCTCTTGCATTTATTGATGATTTGACTGCTGACAAAAGCAGTAGGATGAATTCTGAAGTGTTTCGGGCAATATTATCTGTTCATATTCAGCCAAATGCTTCAGAACTCATTGGACGTCGTTTCACAGTGCAGATGGACAATGACCCGAAGCATACTGCAAAAGCAACCAAAGAGTTTTTTAAGGGAAAGAAGTGGAATGTTAAGCAATGGCCAAGTCAATCACCTAACCTGATTCCGATTGAGCATGCATTTCACTTGATGAAGATAAAACTGAAGGGAAAATGCCCCAAGAACAAGCAGGAACTGAAGACAGTTGCAGTAGAGGCCTGGCAGAGCATCTCCAGGGATGAAATAAGGCATCTGGTGATGTCTATGCGTTCCAGACTTCAGGCTGTAATTGACTGCAAAGGATTTGCAACCATGTATTAAAAAGTGAAAGTTTGATTTATGACTGTTAATCTGTCCCATTACTTTTGGTCCCTTAAAAAGTGGGAGGCACATATACAAACTATTTTAATTCCTACTGTTTACCTGATTTGGATGTAAATACCCTCAAATGAAAGTCTGCAGTTAAAGCACATCTTGTTTATTTTATTTCAAACCCATTGTGTTGGTGTATAGAGCCAAAAAGATTAGAATTGTGTCGATGTCCCAATATTTGTGGACCTGTCTGTATATAATATTCTTATCTATTGAATCAAAATGGACAGCCTCCCAAAGATCACGTCTCAGGAGATGATCTTTTATTAACCAATGTACAAACAAGAAAAACATATGGGATACGGCTGTTAAATCTAAAAAAAGAACATAAACAAAATATAGTGTAATACAATTTTAAATTAGAAGTGTGCACTGTAAAAGAATGCACTCACAAGATGAAACCCTCTGCATTTTAATGGTATTTAATTGACTGATCTCTGAGTTTCCTGACAACTGGTACCAGCCGTCTAGGTTCTGCAAGGGTGGAAAAGGAGATGGCGCTGTTTATGGACACTGTATGGCATACAAAGGTCATCTTTCCCAAGGATCTAGACTTGTTCATAATAGTGATTCTCACCGCAATGTCTCTTGTAGTTGCAATAATGTCCCTGGTGCGTCTGCTGGTGCTGCAGCTGATTTATGTACTCTGAAAGAGGACAGAATAGCTGGGGCATCTGTTCTGTATTGTATGCTCATGGATGCTATCATTTTTTTGAACAAATGTCAAAACTGAATATCCGTCGATCTCTTCAGGGATGCCTCTCAAGTGTATGTTCTGACGTCAATGTCGGGAGTCCACTGAGACCACTATCTTATGTAGCTGTTTAACTTGCATGTTAAGACTCTCCGCTTGATGTTTTGTGTCCTGGAGCATACTGTCTCGCTTCTTCTCTGTCTCCTCCACAGCAGACACTCACGTTTGTTGCCAATGGTTTAGACATTAATGGCTGTGTGTTAAGTAATTTTGAGGGGACAGCAAATTTACACTGTTATACATGCTGTACACTTACTACTTTACACCGTAGCAGAGGGTCATTTCTTCAGTGTTGACAAATGAAAAGATATAATCAATTATTTACAAAAATGTGAGGGGTGTACTCACTTTTGTGAGATACTGTATGCCATAGAGTTTGGGGAATAAGACATATAGGGAAGAAGCAAAAGTCGGTTGTGGTGTGCCAGAACCCACGATGCGGTAGGCATGAAAAAAACAGGGCCTACCTTATATAAAGATAGGAGAGAAGTGAAGTGGTGGGTGGGGCAAATTGCCAGACCTAAGGCGGTAGTGAGTAGGGGACTGGTGCTCCTTAAGAAGGAAAACCAGGCCCCTCCCACAACTTCAGGCCCAGCCTTCCATATATTTATATATTTGTATATATAAATTTGTATTTGGGGCATTCTCATATGATATGGAATACGCTGGTGAAGAGGAGTAAATCAAAGGAATAGTCGGTTGAGGTGTGCTGAAACCGATGTATGCTGTAGGCCGGTAAATAAAGTGGGCTTACATAGAGGAAAATATAAATAATGGGAGTGGAGGGTGGGGCTGTTTGTCTAGACCAACGAAGGTAAGTAGGGGAAGGGGGGAGTCCCTTAAGTAGATCTATAGCCCCTCCCACAACTTCAGGCCATGCCTTCCAATTTGTGTTCGGGGCATTCTCATATGATATGGAATACGTTGGTGAAGAGGAGTAAATAAAAGGAATAGTTGGTTGAGGTGTGCCGAAATCGATGTATGCTGTAGGCCGGTAAATAGAGTGGGCAAACAGAGAAAAATCAAAGCAAAACATTTATTCAGAAACATAGTACATTATTACATATTAGGTAGACATGTTAATGAAAGCCCTCCTAATCTCTTGGACTGGGTGTGGGGTGTAAGTGGCATAAGCCGAGGACTTCCAGCGACCAAGTGTCTTAATCACGTGCACTGGGATATCTTGGCTAGAGGACGTGGAGGCAGCTCTGATTCTGAAGGAGTGCCATTAGTAGTTGCTAGGATTTAGACCAAGCCTGGTGATAAGCATACGGACATAAAGAATACATTTAGCATGGTAAGAATTGCATGATGTAGTAATAGTAGTGGTTTTGTGGTGCGTGTTGCACCTTCACCGGGCACCAATTATTCCCTGTGGGGTAGTAGGGTTATGTGAACCGGTTCCCCCATCTGACTTGTTTTGGTCTTAGGTAGGGTCAGGACATAGTGGTCTGTGTGTTTCATAAGGTAAGAGGTGAGGAGGCACCCTTGGCTATGGTGCTGGCCACTAATGGTGAATTCTTTCGGTCTAAGGAAACCATAAAAGGCTAGATAAATGGCCGTTTTAATAACTGCGTTCGCATGGGGTTCAAACGGTTCCTGGTCGAGTAGGTCGGACAAGGATTTGAACATTTTAATGTCAATGGCCAGTCTCTTGAGTGTTGCTGAACCGTCCGCTTTCGCCATGCCCTTGAGCAGTGTTCGATGGAGTAAGAAGTTAGGAAAGGAGCAATACATATGGTGTTGTATACCCGTGAGGTACAGCTTAATATTATGTGAGAATTTAAATTTAAGATGGCAAAACGATGCAAAAGCTATCAGTGAAGAAACCTCAAACCAGTTGGCTAGGTGATGGTCAGACATAAATTGTTTGTACAAGTGAAAAGCTTTGTGATACGTGTGTTGAGTGCTGGTGGATAAGGCTAACTTGGTGAGAGCATGGCTGTGCTGAAGTAGTACTCCATGATAAGATCTTGGAAAGTTGGAGCTGGGGCTGCCAAACGAGCTACCGAGGGTAGGGACAGTCTGAAGGCCTGAAATTGAAAGCAAATTAGCTGATCAGCTGCCGTATTGTATATACTGGGAACATGGGAGCATATAATATGGAACTGATGGGTAGCTGCCAGCCATGTCAGTTTCCTAAGGAAACTCATAATCGCCAAGGAGGAAGAGCGGCCCTTATTGATAATGTGGCATATTGCCCTTTCCACAACCTACACCAAGTGACAGCAACAGCAGCAGCAACTATAGGGTATACTTCAAATAGGGCTGAGTTAGTGTAAAACCCCTCAATGCCCTGTGTTTTTCTGCTGGCCAAGTCCTCCAGAGCCATTCTGTGCCGAAAATGGCGGACATAGTTGTTAGAGAAGGTGGGGAACAGAGCGAGGAGTCTGGAAATGAAAGCCCTGCCCTGGGGGATTATGCGCATGGCGAAATTTAGTGAACCCAAAAGTGATTGCAATTCTTTACGATTGCAAGACCCCCTGTGCATGTAGTGACTAATATCGTGTAGGATGTGATCGATCTTAACTCTAGGGAGGTTGGCCATCATAGTTGATGAATCCAGCAAAATACCAAGAAAGTTCATGATTGTGTCCGGCCCTTCGGTTTTAGTAGGTGACACGGGGATACCAAGGGAGGTGAATAGCTTGACTGCTTTGTCTAGACTACGTGGGGGGTTGGCATTAGATTTGATGAACAAAAAATTGTCTAAGTAATGTATCACATTTGGACACCTGCAGGTATTAAGGAGGAGCCAACACAAAACTTCTGCGAACACGTCAAAAATCCTTGGACTACTCTTGGCCCCAAAGGTGAGCTTTGTAAAAAAGTAGTAGGCACCTTAACACTATGCAGGTGCCACAAAGAGGGGTGTATAGGTAACAATTTAAAAGCATTCACAATATCTGTCTTGCTAAGCCAGACCCCCAACCCTGCCGATCTGATAGCCGCAATAGCGTCATCAATAGTGGAGTATTGAAGGGAAAATTCCTCAGAGGGAATCAATGAGTTTAGGCTGGGAATGGCTGAAGAGTGAGTTGCGGATAGGTCAATGATGAGTCTCAGGTTCTCTGAATTTTTACTGGAAACCAGCCTGATAGGGTTAGTTCTCCAGCTGGAAAAGGGGGGGGGGCGGTTACAAAAAGGCCCAATGACCAACCCCTGATCAACTTCAGGTTGTAACAAGGTAGTGACTGAAGTAGGGTGATTAGTGGCGGACTGCAAATTGTGACACTCTAATACCCCGTTGGCACGTAAATCTCACCATGTGAAAACCCTGGGTGAGACCTGTGCATAAAAACTCCACAAGGTGTTTGGAGAGGTGAGTGGACAGCATACGTGCAAATACAGGAACGTTCACCGGAGACAAATAAGGTTTCTGGTACATTTTATTTGGGCACATGGATTTCACATGTGTCCTGAAACAATGCGAGCATACGTGTAATAAGCGGCAGGCACTGTAACCGCAGGAGCCCTCATTGAAGTTGTTGCAAATCTAGGTGCCTAGGTACACTACTGGATGACTCAGTTTGTCTCTGGTCAGCCCTTGGGGGATGCTGTAAGAATGAGCCGGGAGCGCTGCTTGAACACAGGGGGCAAAGATTAGCTGCGTGAGCGGGTGACGTACATATGGCACAAGCTGGTGTCCTAAGCCCCGCAAAATGTCTGAGGAACAGTTCATTGTCCAGTTGGCTCCGATCCATCTGGATGCCATACTGGGACGATGTGGCCGACACTTTTGATGAAAAGGACTTGTGGTAATCGTAAAAAGTATAGCCACCATACTTATTAACTAGGTCCACCAGCTTATGCATATATAGATCCAGTTCCTCCCTCCTATGGGGGTGAACCACGCATAGAATATCCCTAAAGATACCAAAAGCTAGAACAAAATCGGGAATGGCAAGTTTCTTACTGAGTCTGGGGTCTCTGGCTTTTAAAACCACCGAGATGTCCCCGTAGTCGTAAGAATGGTTTTCCACGACATCCTGGGAGGCAATGAGCAGTGAGACTAAGTTAACGTCCTTGCCTTCCAGGATGTCCTTTTTAAGATTAGCCGGAACCATGTGGGCAGGATTAATAATGTGGGCGGCTGCCTTGGTGGATATGGAATTACCCGCTATTGCTGTGGGTATGACCGGGATTACTTCGGTGAGAGGGCCAGGAGACTGTACTGGGAAGCTACGGGCTTCTAGTCTCTCCAGCCTGTTGTTGACCTTCCCCATAGAAGAGATTAGGGAGGCAACCATAGAGTGGAGAGTCGGATCTTGAGAGCCGCTTGAGCCTTCCCGTGCGTCTGTATTAAGGGTATCGGTTCTTAGCAATCTGAACAGTTCTGCTTTCCTGACAGTAGCCAGGAAAGGGATACTGTGTTCGCGTAATTCTGCAGTGATGTGGGGGATAGTCCATGATCTGATGGACGAGGGACTTCCCATGTCACCCTTGCGAGTCGGGTTAACTGACCTAGCAGAGGTGCTAGGGATTGACATATCCTCATTATCGTCTGGAAGTTGGGACATACTGAAAATATATAATAGACATTGTTGGTAACCAGGGGTGGGAATAACAGGTGGCTAGCTAGTGCCAGGTGGTGAAAGATTATGCTAGGATTTGTGGCAGGTGAGGCCCTGCTAGTGGCAAGCAGCTAGAGAGGCTCTACCTATGAGTTGGCGCGAGGGGCGTGGTATCCTACAACGGTGATGGGATGTTGGCCGCTCCATGAGTAGACAGAGGGGTATTTGGCCGTGACTGGTGTCGCCCTCTCTATATAATGTGCGAGGTGACTAACTATGATTTGGCCCGAGGGGCGTATAGTACCTCGAAGTGGAGGATGGGAGTTGGCCTCGCGAACCGCAAGGACTAAGGGGCAGGGAAAATATCTAAAAGGCAGTGTCAATAATAATGTGAACCACATACCTGTAGGATAAGTGAGCTCTGGCTTCTGTATGATAGAAATCAGAGGTAACTTAAGCAGGGGGGCCTAGACTAGATGACCCGTCCAGGGGTATTCAGGGTTCCTGGAGGTATGAGAATTTAGATAAGGTACTCTTGTAAGACATACACATAAGACTGTATAACTGAAAAGTAGTCAGTGCCTAGGGGGTGACTGCAGAGCGTACCGAGCCCCATACAGACACATGCTCCCAGCAGCCATGTTTCTCTTAACATCAATGGGGATTGGTTATCTTAAAACTTTAAAACAACTAACAATGCAGATATACTATGATAGTATCTAACCACCAGTAAGTATGCATATACTATTATAACTGCAATACCTATAAAGCATGTAGTACATATTTGTGTTCGGGGCATTCTCATATGATATAGAATAAGATGGGTTGTAGAGATGTAGCTTTAGGAATAATCGGTTGAGGTGTGCCGAAACCGACGTATGCTGTAAGCCGGTAAAAAGTGGGCTTACATAGAGGAAATATGAACAATGGGAGTGGAGGGTGGGGCTATTCGTCTGACCAACAAAGGTAAGTAGGGAGAGGGAGTCCCTTTTATAGGTCTATAGCCCCTCCCACAACTTCAGGCCATGCCTTCCAATTTGTGTTCGGGGCATTCTCATATGATATAGAATAAGATGGGTTGTAGAGATGTAGCTTTAGGAATAATCGGTTGAGGTGTGCCGAAACCGACGTATGCTGTAAGCCGGTAAAAAGTGGGCAAAAAGAGAAATATTAATGCAAAACATTATACAGGATCATAGTGCATTTGTTAACCATCAGTTAGACATTTTAATGAAAGCGTCCTAATTCCTGAATCGGCTGTGGTATGTACATCGCATAAGCCTATGATTCCCAGCGGCCCCGTGTCTTAACGTGTGCGGGATGTCTTGGCTATGGGCTGTGTAAGCTGCTCCTATCCAAAAGGAGTGCCCTGAGTAGTCGCTAGGGTTTAGTTCGAGCACGATGAATGAGTAGGTGGACATAGTGCATGAACTTACCTGTGGTAAGGACAGTATCGTACAGCGACAGTAATGGTTCAGTGGTGCATATGGTGGCGTGCCCAATAACGTAATCAGTACCTTAACCGGGCACCCAGCATTGCTTGTAAGGTAGTAGGTTATATGCACTGGCTCGCCCCTCTGACTCATCTTAGTTTTAGGAAGGGACCGGACATAGTGGTCTGTGTGTTTTAGAGGATAAGAGGTCACCAGGTACTCTTGTTTATGATGTTGGCCGCTGATAGTGAGTTATTGTTTTGGCCTGAGAAAGCCGTTAAAGGCTAGATAGGTAGCAGTTTTGATAACTGCATTGGTGCGTGGCTCGAAAGTGCATGGTCGAGTGGTTCTGTCATAGTTTGAACATTGTATGTCTATGGCCAGTATTTAGTTTTAGCGGGAACGTCCGCTTGGCCATGTCTCTAAGTAAGGCATGTATGGGGTAGGAGGATAGGAAGCCTTGTTGTTTGGGATGGAGAAATACGTATAGGGTTGAATGCCCGTGAGATAAAGTTTAACCGTGTTGTGCGAGAATTATTAACTTAAGGTGGCAAAAAAGAGGCGAAGGACATACGTGGTGAAACCTCAAACCAGCTATCTAAGTGATGGTCCGACATGAAACGTATTGTATAAGTGGAAAACCCTGTAGCAAGCGTGTTGAGTGCTGGTGGACAAGGCCAGTTTAGTCAGAGCCCGGCTATGTTGGCGATGTTCATGTAATCCATGACATTGACCATAAATGACCCCCTGCCATGGCGGCTGTCACGGCAGCTGCCACAATAATTTTCCATTACGTGTGGTTAAGAAAGTCCACCATATGTGTAGGTCTGCCATGGCTTGGTTGTCTAGGGACAGCCCCTGATCATCATTCGGGAGGGAGGAAAAAGCAAAGTGGTCTGAGATGAAAGCGTGGCCTGCGGTACGATGTGCATGGCAAAATTTAAGGAACCTGGTAGGGATTGTAGTTCCATGTGGTTGCAAGTACCAAGCAGGAGGTGGTAATTGGTGTTGTTGCGACTGTTCCTATTTCTCGCGTGGTAATTTGTTGGTATGGATGCCGAGTCAAGTTGTATGCCCAGGAATGTAACGACAGTGTCTGGGTCTTCTGTGACCTTAGGGAATACTGGGACACCCAAGTGTTCAGACATACTAATGGCTTCCTTGAAGCTTCTAGAGGGAAAGGCATTCCCTTTGACCAACAAGAAATCATCTCGGGAGTGTATGACTGTGGGGCATCTGGATATGTTTAACCACAACCAGTAAAGAGTTCAACGAATATATTGAAGATTGTGGGCTGCTCTTGACCCGAAAGTTAAGCGAGAGAAGAAATATATAACTGCTGCCCATAAATGCCCTGTAAGTGCCAGTGCAGGGTGGATGGTGGCAGTCTGAAATGCGTTTGTGATATCAGTTTTACTTAACCAGACTTCCCCTCCCTGCTTGAGTGAGTTGTCATGGTATGAACAATGGTGGCATACTGTAATGAAAACTCCTCGGAGAGTATGAGGGAGTTGAGATTATGGGGTAGCCGAGGCGTGAGGTGCAGATAAGTCTATGATCAGTTACAATGGGATTGCGCCACACTGTAAATAGTGTAGATCGGAGAGGCCCAGGTAGAAATATTTCTGCCATTTCTTGGGCCATGAGTGTAATGCCAGCTGTTGGATGCTGCTGTGATGACTGCAAGTTAGGGCATTCTAGATTTCCCCAAAAGTATATGGCAATACCTGAACAGAAGGCCTTTAAAATCGGAGATTAGGAAATAAACTAAATGTCTGGAAGGGTGATAAGTTAGAAAGTACTGGAAATGCATAATGTTTACAGACGAGAAGTAAGGTTCAGGGTACATTTATTGGGACACATGGTTTTGCATGTGCCCTGACATATTGGGAACATATCTGCAACAGTCTGCATGCACTGAAACTACATGTGCCAACATGGAAATTGTTGCAAATCTGGGATTTGCCAAAGAGAATGAGACGACCCAATTTATCTCTGGTAGTTCGCTACGTCCTACCAGAGGTGCTAGAGCCTGGAGCCTGAAACGTGATCGTCCGCTGTGTTGGGACAAAATTGTCCTGTGGGACTAGCAACATCTCCAAGTGAAAGTGTGTTGACTCTAGCTGGAGTGTTAGGTAGAGAGAAATCCTTACCACCTGCTTGATACATACTAAAAAATATGAAGATAGCCATTATTATATGAACCCACAGTGTGCTAGTACTGGCTTGCTAGCTAAAGCCGCAAGGCGAAACAATTAATCCTTTGTTTGGTGACAGGTGAGGCCCTGCTAGTTGCCAAGTGGCTTGAGAGGCTCTATCTATGCAATGGCGCGAGGGGATTTTTGTGGCCACCAAACGTAGTGGCAGGATGTTGGCCTCTCGGTGACTGTAACCATAAAAAAGGGGAAGGGAGTGACAGGTGAGGCCCTCTCTATATACCATGCGAGGCGGCTAGCTCACGAGTGGCCCGATGGGTGTTTGCCTCCGAGCGTTGAGGCGGGGTGTTGGCCTCGCGGGACCACTATACGACAGGCGTAGATGCCAAGAAAGGAAAATATCTATTGGAAACCTATAGTCCCTAATTGCCAGTACGCTAAGGATATACCCAGGGGGAAACAGAAAATGTATGTATATACCACATGAGCAGGTGTATGTACCTGGTAGTATGATTAGATACCCTTACTGGTCGTAAAGGTTATTAATACCTGTATCCCAGACGGGTAAAACAATGTATGAAAATCGAATATAGACATTTAAAAGCGTATATCCATATGTGTGTTATGCAAGTTTAATAGAGCAAAGTGCTCTGTCCCAATGTTTATTGTATGCTTGTAATGCCCCTGTTTGAAGGAAATTAACTTGTCGGGAGTGTTATATCATGTGTGATATGGAACACAACTGTACCCCGAAACATGAGTGTAGTGAACCATGACTGGCAGCTGAATAACCTAATAAGTGAAAATACATAATTGGAAGGACTTATATTTTAAGCGTGCAAATATTCCGTATTAGACTCTGGAAAACTGCATAGTGCTTTAAATAGTATGTGTATTCTTGGGTAAATGTATGCGTATTGTCAGTAAATGTAACTAAATGCCTATGAAGGCAGGTATGCAGGAATGATATCATAGTAAGCATGATTTATAAGGAAGTGTTATTGTGTAATTATAATTATAGTGGGAATGTTATGAGGGGAATAACCATATGTCTGAAAAGCCTGTAGTATACCGTTTGACAGATAGGAGTCAGTATAAAAGTGAAAATGCTGTAGTTAGTTTGTTTGCTTATGAAGTGAAATAAAGTCTGAGAAGCCTGTAGTACACTGAATGACCGTAAGGGTCAGCATGTAGGCGAAAATGCCGTGGTTCGTTGGTTTGTACATGAAATGCAATAATGTCTGAGAAGCCTGTAGTACACCGAATGACCGGTAGGGGTCAGTGTGTAGGCGCAAATGCAGTGGTTCGTTGGTTTGTACATGAAATGCAATAATGTCTGAGATGCCTGTAGTTACACCAAATGACTGGTAGGGGTCAGTGTCTTGGTGAAAATGCAGTGAAAATGCAGTGAAAATGCAGTGAAAATGCAGTGAAAATGCAGTGGTTTGTACATGAAATGCAAAAAACTTCTAAGAAGCCTATAGTACACCGAATGACCGATAGGGGTCAGTGTCTAGGTGAAAATGCAGTGGTTTGTTGGTTTGTACATGAAATGCAATAATATCTGAGAAGCCTGTAGTACACTGAATGACTGGTAGGGGTCAGTGTGTAGGTTAAAATGCAGTGGTTAATTGGTTTGAACATGAAATGCAAAAACGTCTAAGAAGCCTGTAGTACACCGAATGACCGATAGGGGTCAGTGTCTAGGTGAAAATGCAGTGGTTCGTTGGTTTGTACATGAAATGCAATAATATCTGAGAAGCCTGTAGTACACCGAATGACCGATAGGGGTCAGTGTGTAGGCGCAAATGCAGTGGTTCGTTGGTTTGTAGATGAAATGCAATAATGTCTGAGATGCCTGTAGTACACCGAATGACCGGTAGGGGTCAGTGTCTAGATGAAAATGCAGTGGTTCGTTGGTTTGTACATGAAATGCAATAATGTCTAAGAAGCCTGTAGTACACCGAATGACCGGTAGGGGTCAGTGTGTAGGCGCAAATGCAGTGGTTCGTTGGTTTGTACATGAAATGCAATAGTGTCTGAGATGCCTGTAGTTACACCAAATGACTGGTAGGGGTCAGTGTCTTGGTGAAAATGCAGTGGTTTGTACATGAAATGCAAAAACGTCTAAGAACCTGTAGTACACCGATGACCGATAGGGGTCAGTGTGTAGGCACAAATGCAGTGGTTCGTACATGAAATGCAATAATGTCTGAGATGCCTGTAGTACACAGAATGACCGGTAGGGGTCAGTGTCTTGGTGAAAATGCAGTGAAAATGCAGTGGTTTGTACATGAAATGCAAAAACGTCTAAGAAACCTGTAGTACACCGATGACCGATAGGGGTCAGTGTGTAGGCACAAATGCAGTGGTTCGTACATGAAATGCAATAATTTCTGAGATGCCTGTAGTACACAGAATGACGGTAGGGGTCAGTGTCTTGGTGAAAATGCAGTGGTTTGTAAATGAAATGCAAAAACGTCTAAGAAACCTGTAGTACACCGATGACCGATAGGGGTCAGTGTGTAGGCCCAAATGCAGTGGTTTGTACATGAAATGCAATAATATCTGAGAAGCCTGTACTACATTGAATGAGGACCGATAGGGGTCAGTGTGTAGGCGAAAAAATTGTATGTCGTTTGTAGTTTTAACCCAACAGATTTTTAACCAAAACAGATTTTAACCAACAGATTTTACATAAACAGCTAAGTGAGTATAAGGTAACGAAATAACCGTGCAAAACGAAAGGAAACCGTAAAGTGAGGACCCGTGCTGTGTTGAACGCCGTGGGAACTAATCCTGGCGCGACAGGTGGGTCAACTTACGGTTTGAGAGTCCCTGAGACACCAAATGCGATGCTGACCGGAGAGAAAGCCACTGGATTAACGGAAATCCCTGCTGCAGGATTCATGGACACAGCTTGGAGTAAGAGACCTCATGGAGCAAAGGTGAAACCAAAATGGCATCTTGTATGACCTGGAAGTGGATCTCATGCAAATGCTGACCTTGAACAGTCTATTCGTCTGACCAACAAAGGTAAGTAGGGAGAGGGGGAGTCCCTTTTATAGGTCTATAGCCCCTCCCACAACTTCAGGCCATGCCTTCCAATATGTGTATATGTATATATATGTATGCATATATATGTGTGTGTGTGTGTGTGTGTGTGTGTGTACAGGTATATATATATATTTACTAGACTGTTAATTGTAGAGAATGGACTAGACAATTTGTCATTTTTAAATCAAAATAGACAAACTGAAGAATACTAAACTAAAAACACTAAACACAGAATTTTATTCAATGAACATGCCCCTATTTGTGGTTGTTGACAATGGCATGTCCATTACCCCCACTTTTTCTAGCCGCCACCCACTACCCATGATTGAGGTTTGTGGGTGGACACTTGGTCTTACTTCTTTAATATTATAATTTGTGTCCCCACCCACCGCCAATGGCACTAGCTCCTCCCCTTTCATAGGGAAAGGACACTGGGTCTTTTCCCTTTTAACATTATAAGTAGGGCCTCCACCTGCTGATAATGAGTGGGGTCAGAGGCAACATTAGTAGATCCCCATTTTTTATTTAATAGCCCCCACCTTCAGATCACTATCCACAGCCCTTTTGTTAATTTTATATACCCTACCTGATGCCCACAATCCCCCCATTATATAACAAGTCCCATGCCCATATAGTGACTAGGCAGCAATGACCACTCTGTCACCAGTTTTAAGCATTTAGTAGATATGCCTCCATCCACCACAGGAGCATAGCATGATTTTAAACCTCTCTTTTAGTAATATATATATTTTTTAAAATGTATTTATTGTTTTAAAGTGCTGGCTGGCTAGCAAGCGCTGGTCAGCCATCAGATAATTAACCTTTGCACTGAAAAGGTTTTTAAGCTATTTAATGGTGAGTGCTAGCACTGTCTATGGGTAAATATATATATATATTTTTTTTTAATCCATACCCGGATTTAATGCATCCATACCTGGATTTTAAGCATTCAGATCTGTATTTTAGCCTTTCAGCAAT
The DNA here is from genome assembly GCA_933207985.1 of Pelobates cultripes. Lineage (NCBI taxonomy): Eukaryota > Metazoa > Chordata > Amphibia > Anura > Pelobatidae > Pelobates > Pelobates cultripes. The sequence goes on along the minus strand of OW240922.1, from coordinate 96,911,304 downwards.
GTTGAATAGGGTAAACAATGTCCAAATTTTACAGTCCTGAATGCAGCTGGATGGTTTAGCTCCATCTGGTATGGCCAATCCGGACTTTAGTGAATAACTCCATAGGTGTTCATGCAAGGGACATCAAATTTATAAAAATTTACATTGCGTTAATTACATTAATAATTATTTTCTAGAGTACTAGCATGGGTGCTCTTGTATTCTACTTATGTGCTAATATTTCAAACACTGAAATACTAGATGGTGAAGGGTAAAAACAACAGTGCTATGATATCTGAGTATCATGTTCACAATTAAGACCTAGGCCAGACATTTTGTTTCACATGGATAACTAAATGAATCAAAGGTGACAGAGAAGATGGACTGTACTTAACAAGCATCTACATCGTAACATTTGACTTAGTTACTTTTTATTTGTATGTGGACTGCTGTGATTACAAGTATTCTTTATGTTTATCCAGTTTTTATTTCTTTTGTTCATTTTATTCTTGTATGTTATTAATATTAATGGGGAAATCATAGTCGTGGAGGCTTGTGGTAAATGCATACCATATAAATGCTGATGGAAGTAGTTGGATAAATCAGGACTGAATGCTGCTCTATTTTTGTGTGTTTTGACACCAATAATTAGCAAAAATGTTTCAAAATATAGTCAGTGCTGAAATGATTATGTGTTATATCTTATGGCATCCCTGTTGGAATAACATAAGTTTGCAATAAATGCAAAGTGTATCATGATGCCTATCCACAGTGTATTTTGATTTGTTTGGGTTCTTGGTAAGTTCTGGAGTTAAACATGAGACTTGATACGTAAGCATATCCTTATGAAAGGATGCGGCATTGTTCTTAAATTCATGATCCAATAGTACACATCATTACTAGTGTTATTTTCCAATTAACATTAACACAATACATGTAACTCCTAAGTCAGTTATACCTATTTTCATGGCTGTGCATTTATTCACAACATACTCTTATATTGTTTGTAGGTTTGGAAGGTTAAAGGATCACTATAGGGTCAGGAACACAAACATGTATTCCTGACCCTATAGTGTTAAAACCACCATCTAGCCCCCTTGGGCCCCTCATTCCTCCATAAATATAGCAAAAGCTTACTGTATTCAAGCCTGAAGCTGTAACTCTGCATGCTGTTTGACTCAGAAAAACAAGCAGTCTGCTGACATCATCAGAAGTGGTAGCCTGATCCAATCACAGTGCTTCCCCATAGGACTGGCTGAGACTGACAAAGAGGCAGACCAGTGGCAGTGCCAGCATGATTCAAACACAGCCCTGGTCATTCAGCATGCAGAGGGAGGAGACACTGAATGTTTGGATGCATTTTAGGAAGCCATGACCTAGGAAGGATCTCTAACAGCTATCTGAGGAGTGCCAGTGAAGTTATCACTAGGCTGTAATGTAAACACTGCATTTTCTCTGAAAAGACAGTGTTTACAGCAAAAAGCCTGAAGGCAATGATTCTACTCACCAGAACAAATTCAATAAGCTGTAGTTGTTCTGGTGACTAAACTCATCCCCAAGTGTTAGGGGACAAAGAAAGCGGGGGGGGATGGGGTGCAGGGTGTGTGGGGTGAAACGGGTTGTGGGGGACAGCAAGTTGTGTGGAGGAGTAGGCTGTGTGGGGGTGCAGGCTATGTAGTGTGAACCTTGTGGGGGGTGCAGGCTGAGTGGGGTGGTGGGATTTGTGGGGACCTAGGGGTTGTGTGGGGTGGGCAGGTTGTGGGAGGGAGTTGCATGCTGGTGTGGGGTGTGGGCAGGTTGTGGGGGTGCAGGCTGGGGTGGAAGGTTGTTGGGATACAGGTTGTGTGGGGTGGGCGGGTTGTGGGGGTAGGTTGTAAAGTGGGGGCAGGCTGTGGGGTGGTGCAGGGTGTGTGGGGTGAGCAGGTTGTGGTGGGTGGGCGGGTTGTTGCAGGGGGTGCAGGTTGTGTGGGGTAGGCAGGTTGTGGGGGTTGAGTTGTGTGGAGGGTAGGCTGTGGGGGTGCAGGCTACAGCAAGAGTTTGGAGCAAGGTGTGGGGGTGCAGGCTGAGTGGGGTGGAAGGTTGTGGGATACAGGTTGTGTGTGGAGATTTGGGCAGGTTGGAGGTGCAGGCTGTGTGGTGTGGGCAGGTTGTGGGGGGGTGCAGGCTGTGTGGGGTGGGCAGGTTGTTGGGATACAGGTTGTGTGGGGTGGGCAGGTTGTGGGGGGTAGGTTGTAAGGGATGGGGCAGGCTGTGGGGGTGGTGCAGGGTGTGTGGGGTGAGCAGGTTGTGGTGGGTGGGCGGGTTGTAGCAGGGGTGCAGGTTGTGTGGGGTAGGCAGGTTGTGGGGGGGTGCAGGCTGTGTGGGATGGGCATGTTGTGGGGGGGGTGCTGGCAGTTGGGAGCTGTAGACCCCATGCTTTGAGTTCTCACGAGCTCTGGACAGTGGGTTGCAAAGCTCTTTGAGCTCGCAAGACCTCCACCACATAGTCTGTAGCTCTGCACCTGGTGGAGCTGCAGACTGGAGGCTCTCAGTCAGGGAAGACTGAACAGAGGGGCTGCACCCTTCTGGTTTCGGGCCCTCGGTCACAGACAGAGTCTGTCTCAATGATTAGAGAGCCACCTTTGCTGTGTGTATATATATATATATATATATATATATATATATATATATATATATGCAGCAGAGGCGGCCCGGGCTCCAAACAGCCCTTATGGACATGCCGGCCCTGCTTTAGAATGACATAGCATCATGGAAGCTCTAGTTTTAAAACATCTGTGGATCTGCTTTAGCAGCTGTGTGATTAGTTTTTTTATTTCCACTAAGAAGTGCAGAGCATATTGGCAATTAATTATTGCTAAAGGGAAATTTTCACCTATACTATTGGCAATTGTTTTGTAA